>JAOQGH010000012.1:128502251-128579044 GCA_025769975.1 Gallinago jamesoni
CAGTCTCCTCTTCCCCAGACTGAACACCCCCAGCTCCCTCAGCCTCTCCTCATAAGACTTGTGCTCCAGACCCCTCAACAGCTTTGTTGCCCTTCTCTGGACCCGCTCCAGCCCCTCAATGTCTTTCTTGTGGTAGGGGGCCCAAAACTAAATTTGTTAGCTGAATTTCAAGTCTTATCATGCTCCTCTTCTTGAAGTGTCCAGTCAGTGAGCCAGGTGCCTGGGCTGCGAGCAGGAGCCCGTCAGACTCTAAGCACACCATTGGGGCAGAGGTACCTCACAACAGCCCTCTTTTTTGCCTTCTTTTGTACTTTTGCCAACCAGGACAGCCATGCCATGTACGCTGTATCACTCCGGTTGGAAAAGAGAGGCATCAGGGAGAGAGACAGGAGACAACCAGACAAGGTTGTCCCCACCCCAGCTCTCCATCAGCCACTTTGCAGAACGTTCCTCCACCAGCACACGTTCCTCTTCCTTTCTGCCTGTGAAGCCTAACCACATTCCCTTCACTGTTTGTAACAGTTTGGTTCCCCTTGTAAATCTTTTTCAGGATGTGTAAACGTAATGTTTAATATCATGCCTTGTAAAAGCTACGCTCTGAAAATGGACAGATGTTTCCAAGGAGGTAATGAGTAACATCTTTCTCCAGCTTTCCTGGCAGGCACAGCTGAAAACAAATACATATGCACACGTAGGTTACACTCCTCTCGCAGGAATGATGTTGATGGCAGTTTCTTTTCAGTGGCCAAAGCCGGGCAAAGAAAACGATTTTCTTACAACGTTCAATATCTGAGTTTCTCCTTTAATTGGCTGAAACGCCGCAACAATCCCACCCCCACCCCCCCCATCAAAAAGCATCTCGAGCCACTGCCAGCTCCATCGGATAGCCTGTCTGAAAAACAGGAAAAATAGGCACTGCTCTCACACTGCGTGTTCTGCAATGCAAATTAAATTGGTCATAGGAAGTCATTCTGGTCATACAAACGAACTATCAAGCCTCCATAAAATAGGGGGAAAGAAACCTGAAGGCTGTTTGAGTACAGAACATCAATGCACCTTGTAAAACAATGCTCGTCTCACACAAAAATCTAACAGAAAATAGGGGATCATTAAGAAAGCGAGGACAAGAGACTCTTGTGTTAAATATGACAACAACATTTAGAAAAAGAAGTTGTAAAACATACTTTTGTAGCTTCAGCTATTCAGATATTATCAAAGGGGCTATTTTTACTAAATCAAAGGTAATTAAAAGCAGTTACCCGCATGCATTTTCATATAATTTAATAAAACCGAAACACAATGAAATCAACTTTAAAGAGAGATTTAAGAGCTATGGGTGAATAAAGAATCTTGTTTCATTTTTTCTTTTCTTATGACATGCTTAATTCTTAAATTAAACAGATGAGGCAATGCTTTGTCATATGAAACAGTGCTGTGAAAACTCCAAATTTTCACAGCAAAGAAATTTTTTAAATCCCCAAAGAAAAAGTATGATGCAGAGTCACCACAACATCAGCCCAGCTCTGCAGGAGTGCCATTGCCAGAGACCTCAAGTGACAGCAGCTTTTTGCATTTACTTGAAGGTCTAGGCAAAGAGGACTCTCCTCTGACATTTGATTTTACAGTATATTTTCTTGCAGCTTTTATGTGGGTGCTTGCTCGCAGGCGCTTGTATTGCAGAAAGGGAGCAGTGATTTCATGGCATGGCCTTTGCCAGTGAAAGGGCCAGCACATGTTCTGTGTTCTTCATGAGAACAGAAGGCTTTTAAAGTGGATAAAATATCAAATATCTCAGAGCTGGCATATACAAAATCACCTTGAAAATCCTGACATACGTAGCCAGGGCTATTTAATGCACCCAAATTCCAAGTAAGCACTTTCCTGACCCTTGTCTGGAGTTAAGAGTTAGACATAGGAGTCCAGGGTGGTATTTGATGGTCGCCAGTTCCAGCACCCATGATTTCCTCAGCACACATTTTATTAACGAACAATTTTTCCTCTTTCCCCAACATACTGGGCATATTCAGCTCATCCAATTCCACTGCCACTTCTTTGGAATGAAAACTATGGACATCAAATAACTCTTTTCAATGTCTTTCTTCTGCTCAGGAAATTCCAGGACAGGTTTGAAATTTGCAGGAATATTATTCAAAATTGTCCATTGAGCTAAGCACACTTTGTGCAAAGAGTTCAGCCCCTGAGCTATTCCCTCTGGTTCTCTGGCTGCTTGCTGGTAGGTGTGGCACAGGATTCCTCCTGTCAGATCATAAGCTATCATTTCCAGATGTCTCCAAAAAGCCTCTACAAATTGAAACCTGAGTGATGTTGAGACAGCCACAAAGACCTGCCCACCACAAGCCTTCTCACAAACAAATATGATTATCAGTGTGTCTGGATCTGAGGAACTGAAAACTAAAAAGGCGAAAGAACCCACCACTATGAGCTTACCTAGAGAACCACCAATACAGGTTTGAATTGTTTCAGCAGAATAACTATTTAGAAATACATCCTGAAGTGTTCACGTGGGCCAACAGACAGCATTACTGTCTTTACAGAAGACAAGCTAGGGTTTAATAGGAATAAACTCACTTCTGCAGATCTTTTGCCTCATCCTAGGGCATTTAGCAAAGAATTATTTTTCTCTAATGGATGGTTTGAAAAGCTCCACATAATTGATTCATTCCTTCTATTTTTCTTAGGCATTTTGGAGTTATTTCTACAGACTATTCTTGGTTTCCCTCCTACCAGCTTCGCCTGACACTTGCCTAAGGGGCTTCTGCATTTGAAATCGACAATTACAGAAACCCCTTTAAACTTTAGTTCCCTATCTTTATTTTTACTCCTCTTTTACGTTGCCGGAACAGCAGTCTGCATTTTGCTTTAAGAAACCCACTGGGCATGACTTGACTTAACTTCATTTCCCAAAGTAGGAAAAAGTTTGAACTTTCAGGGAACGACGCTGAATTTTTGAGCAACGCCCATGCAACGCATAACCTTACTCGCCTGCTACTACCCTTTAAAAGCCCAGCAGAAGCCACACGGCTTAGCAAGACCTGAGGCAGATTCATCAAATGCACCGAACACACAGCTGGTCTGTGCCCGCTCGGCAGAGGGGATGGGGCCAAGCATCCCCAGGAGGATGGGCAAGAGGCTCCTCTCCATTTCTTGCTCCAGGTCCCACAACAGCCACCCTGCACCAGTACACAACAGGGTTGTGTGTGTCTGTGTGTGTGTGCATCCATCCAAATGGTTTCGTGGACCTGAATAATACTACTCTTTGGCTATAAAAATCGAAGTTGCCTCTAGCAGTGCACAGTTTTGTGCTTACACTGCACATACGACCAATCCCTTAACAAACTCTACAAATAAATAAAAAATAAAAACACAATACATATGTTGCTCTGGATCATGATTCATTTGACTCTATTTCATCATGGAAAAAGAAATAAGGAAAATGGGCTTCTGAGGAAAGGAAATAATCAAGAGCATACAAGGAATATAGGATATAGACATAAGAGATGTGCAGACTTGACTCCTCAGAAAGGAGGGAAGACTTGCTTTGTAGCTAAGGTGTGGACCAAGACACCTGACTATATCCCCAGCTGCATCACTAAGACTCTGTGTGACCTTGGGAAGTTAAATGTCTCCAGTAAAACCTTGGCTCTATTACAATCAAGAGAAGAATCTCCATTACCTTCAACATTACTGAGACCTATCTTCCGTGCTTCCGCTGTCCTGTGGGTAATCAGCATCTGTAACCGGGCACCACAACCCCTCCCTGGCACACACAGACAACACACGGACAAATTTAGGAAGAGTGACATGATACCGACTACCAGAAAGCACATCATTGACATACTCGTCTGCGTGGCAATCACAGGTGCCTCTGAAGCAACCTAGAGCATTAATTATTAGTGTCCTGTTAAAGTGCCCGGTCTCCATTTCTGTTGACAAGGACCAAGAGGAGCTTGTCATGCTGCAGCTGGAGACCTTGCATTCCAAGCGTAAGGTGGGAGATGACCATCGAGTCTAGAGCGGAGCAGTGGCAAAGAGCTAAGCCTGGCCAATGTGCTAAGTGGTCTTTTAGGCAAACAGCTATGAATATTTTTTTAGGCATCACGGCACACACTAATTGTAAGGAAGACTTTGGAATAGCTTCGCAAACTGTGCTGGGGAGCACTTTGTGAGCAGAGAAGACAGGGTGGGAAGGATGCACACATGCCACTTTTGTTTGTAAGGACATAGGTTGGAGCTACTGACAGCCTGACAAAGCCCAAAACCCCTCCAGAAACAATGACGTAGCAATGAATACCAGCAAACAAAACTCTCATCAATGTTTATTTACATCTGATGCGATGACAGATATATCTAACATGGTAAAGCAATCAGGGTGCTTGAGCACACGATGGGTTGTTGTATTCTGTTTGTACTTAGTCTCTACAAGAAACTCATGAGCTTCCAGAAAACATTTGAATGCTTTGGGGGTGACTGTGATTTAAAGCTGGCAGTAAAAGAATAAAGAAGACAAGGAAGGCAGTGGTTAATTGACCTTTATTGTGCCTTCTGGTTCATTTAGAAATGGAAATTAAATTAACACGATAATTCAGTCCTACTGTGTTAAGACTGCTATAAACCCATTAAATTTTACGGCCATCGATTTAACATTTTTTTCTATTAACTGGCCTTAATTTTCAATATTGTCATGCAGGTTCTGAGAAGTGGTAGTGTGGGAGAACCCGGGCAGATGAACTACTGTGTTGCTGGTTTATGCCAGTAGCTCGGTTACGGGAAAGCACGAGCCCAGACTCTCACGGGCATATGTTGATTCTGGCACCCACCCTACACAGAGCATGGGGAAGTACACAGAAATACATGGGCTTCCATCATTTCCAGAGTAAAACTAAGCCTGCCTGGCACCCAAGAAAAGAAAATAATTCTTCTGAAATGTTCTCTGTGCTGATTCTGCACACTTCTTTCAAAAGATTTTGAAGCAGGGCTCGCATTTGGTGTCAGCCAAATCCATCTTCTCATCCCTTCCATCTTATGGAGAAGAAAATAGAGCCCACTGCTTCTTTAGAAAGAAAAAGCAATGTTTATTTCACAAGCCCTAATCTTGCAGCTGACTCTATATAGATATATGCTGGTAGCTGCACAAAGCCTGAATTTTTAGTTATTTCTCTTTATTTGACGATTGTGTTTAAATCATTCTTACATATTTATCTGATGCATAAACAATTAAGTAATCAAGTTTAAAGTAGAACTGATTGGAAATGTTTTGGGAATTTCCATCCTACAAACACAGAAGTGTAGATCAAAAAAACACATACAACAAATTTAGGGGAAAGGTTTCTCGGGTCCATTGAATGTCAGTGACAAATCTGGAAATAGTGAGGGTAGTCTTCCGAAAGTGTAGTTCAGAAAAATGTGATAAATATTATTCTACACAGATTTAAATGGGTATTTTTGCACATCTCAAAAAGACACTATGTTGTATTGACACATTTTTGCATAATAATCTTTTCTGGAGGATGACAGTAGTTTTAAAAATAATATTTTTCTTCCTGTAAAGTAAGACTGAAGTAGAAAGAGAATGTCATTTTTCTAATACTTTACTTTCTGACTTACTATTTATTTTTATTTACATATTCTTCCTTGAACAAATGAAGCCAAATTCATAATATGAGCATTCTGTTTACTGTACATTTTCGATAGTTACTCCCCACTAATAAAATGCTCACTTGCACACAAAAGGAACTTTAGTAATGTGAAAGTGCACGGAAAACAGCCGGTAACAATTCATAGGAAAATGCTACTGAACAGACTCCACACCAGCAAAAGCGACATCCATCTATCTTTCCTTTTTGCTTGCTTTCTTTTATATTTTTTTAACTGAATCGAGAAGCATGCACCAAACTCTCCACGCACCAACAATGTTCTGATGTGACACTTGGCTGTTTAACCTGCCAGAGCTGGCAGCAAGTGAGGGAATAAAACTGTTTCCTACTATTGTTGGCAATAAATGCCTGTCTGTGTTAATGACACTTTGCATTGGCATTCGTCATTCAGCCAACACTGCCTGCTTTGCAGCTTCTCCACAAGGGGCTGAACCCCAGCAGCATCTCTGCTGGTACCAAGCCGTGGCTGGGCAGAAGTTCCCAGGGGCAGCATCATTTGGGGACCAACCACGTCTGTCCACGGTGAAAGGAGCTGTCTTATTTCCAGGAGTAACGGCACACACTTCAGGTTTGCTCTCGGGTTGGAGGAAGTTTTCCCAGGGAGGAAAACTTGATGTTGTATTTTATTCTTCCCTGTGTCCAAAACTTTGGGACACAAATGCTGTGAAGAACACAGTCGTTAAATTAAATGACAAATATCACCCACAGTGGAAAAAAAAAATCAATGCTCTGTAAGGAAAGGAGAAAAAAAAAACCCAAAAGACTTTAAACTGGTGCTGGGAGCAAGGTCTAGAGAAGCAGCAAGGAAGTTTTTCCAAAAAGGTGAACGGCCAGAATATGATCTTGGGGAAGATTAGAGGACAAAGGATTGCAGGACACATAATAAGTGAAAATGAACAAGCCTGGAAACAAAGGACTGAAAGGCAAACAGGGACTAAGAAGAATATGTAGTGCTAAAACCTATGTAATAGGCAAATATATGATCAAATAATCAAATTCTATACCTTCTATCATATGCTGTGCTATATATGTGTGTTTGTATCTACCACAATCTCCCCAAAAAGTTTGATATGAGGGTTGGGCCACGTCTCTATGTTTTTGCCCTTTTCATAGCAGGTTTATCAATCCTAGTAGAGGCTGTTAGACCTCGACTAGGTCAGTAGATCAGTCCTAGATCAGTCCTCCTGCTGTTTGTGCAGAACAATGCAAATTTGCCTCCTTTCCCTGATATATGTGCCTGTGACAGAAAGTCTGTCCCAGTGTAAAGCAGGGAATGGTACCAGCTTTTACAATGCTTCATTGCTCCTGTCCAGAAACAGCACCTTTTGCTTTCACCATTATAGTCAGAATAAGAAAAACCCCATGTCCAGGCAACTTTAGGCTACAGTGAACAACAGGGGAATTTTCCTCTCCAGAAAAAAGGTCAAAACCAGAACAATCTGCTACCTAAGGGTCACTGAAATCTTTTATTTACTTTCCTGTGAAAAGATGTAATTTTTCCTTTGAACAGATAATCACAGGGAATATTTGTTTGTGACTGAAAATTGAAAAGTTTTACTGAAAAACTCCAAGCTAAGAGGTGTTTAAGGTATGGGATCTGTGGCAGGAGCTGTACGAAACCTTTTTTAGGTAATGTATGCAGTAACTTTCCTACTAGACCTGGATGTCCACTGAGGTCTAAGGTGGCTACAACGAAGCTGCATGGTGAGCCGTAAACATCTGGAAAGCTGCTACCTTGGGACAACAACAGCCCTTAAGGGAAAAGCCTGGGTAAATCAAAACAAGATGTACCCCAGGAGGTGCCCAGAGGGAGAAAAGAGAGTAAAAGAGGATGGAGGGCAAAAGAAAAGGAAGAGCAGAGGGGAGGAAGGTCCTCTATTCCTGAAGCATTCAGGTGGCAGGGGACTGAAAAAAAAACAAACCCACTTTACATCCTAACCTGTTTCACAAGACCTGTGCATGAGCTGATTTGGGACAAGAAGTTGGTCTCAAATCTTGCATGCCTTTTGCGAGCGCCATGTGATTTTATTGTTCTTATGTCTTTGAGTTTTACTGGGTTTGTGGGTTTAAATCAAACAATTAACAGCAGAATGTGGTTTCTATTTGTGGTTTCATTCCAACATCTATTGCGAAATGTTATAGTGACACCATTCCCTCTGTATCCCAATTATTGCTGCAGATGTACATCTGAACACAATCAGCTTATAAAGCCCTGCTGTTCATCTGTCTAAAAACCAAAGACCAGAAAACAGGCTCTAAAGTGTTTAAGATTTTTAAAAACAAAAGGAATGTAAAGGGAGGGAGAGAAACCACTGAGACAGATTTCTTTTTAAATTCAGTCCAGATTGGTGTTGCCCAAAAGCTGTTCCCAACAGCTCATAGCTCTACCGTAGCTTTAGAGACAACAGTTGGTGGCCTCAGTCACATCTTTGGCGTGTTGTTTTCTACAGTATGCTTCCCTTTGACCTGCAGGAAGGTCACGGGGAGCCTCAGCAGGAGGACAGAGGGCTCCAGGTCCCACAGCAGCTCCCCCAGGCTCTGGCCCCCAACAGAGGTGCCCAACAGAGGAGGTGGAGCTGCTTACTGATGGAGGACAGGCAGAGGGGACCACGGAGACAGAGGCTGCATGCAGGATGCAGATTAGCATCATAGTCCCCCAACACCTAGTTCAGAGTCCAAGTCCCGTGGCCTTCTGCTGGGTGGGCACGGGTGGGTGCTCAGCCTGTGGCAACCTACCTCTCCCCTGGGCTCCTGGGCACCGTGCCCAGCGGCGCGCTCTTCCAGTCCGCCCCATCGCCTCACTTCGTCATCACGGGGCGGCATGCAGCGCTGTGAATGACTGAAAAGTAAATTAATATTAAAATAGAAACAAGCAATTATTTTAATTAGCTCTGCTCGTGACTGAATTTTCATTGCGAGCTTGCACAACCGAATTATTTCAGCGGGACCGCTGCTGCTTCGTTTTGTAAGGGAGCTCTGGGCAGAACTGTGGCAGTGCACTTCTAGCAAACAGCACAGATCAATACTCATCATTTTCCAGACTCAGGTTGATTAATATCCATGACATACTGAGTGTAAAATGAGCACGGCACAATTAATCCTCCCTGGGCAAGAGAAATAACCCATTAACTGAAGCAAAACTACCCTGTGTGTCAACACCAACCAAAAGCTTACCAAGACAGAAAGTGCTGAGCTGAACCTCACTGTCAACCCCAAATTTAGCAAGATGGTAAATGACAAAGAATATCCATTTGTGTTGTGTAACCTCAGTGAGCCCGACACAGTCCTGTGGCTGATTTTCGGGCTGTACCAGCAGCGTTTCACCCTCCCCAGGCTGAGGCCCTGCCTGGTCCAACACTGGGGAGAGGGAATTGTTCCGGGGGATCTTCCTGATTCTCAATATGAGATGTGTGAGAAATTCCCATTTCCAGTGGGCAGACTGTTCAGTAGTTGATTTGAGTCAAAATATCTTGCAAATGAAATATTTCCTGTTAAATTAGTTGGTGTAGGGTTATATTCTCATTTTGCTGAAGCAATGAATGATGCTCTTCAAATCAAGACAATATAGTAACAGTTTCAACTCTACTGTCCCAATGCTGTGGCCTGGGAAGGAAAACTGAAAGAAAATCACAGAATCGTAAAACAGTTTGGGTTCAAAGGGATCTTTAAAGGCCATCAAGTCCAACCTCCCTGCAATTATCAAGGACATCTTCAACTAGATCAGGTTGCTCCAAGCCCCATCCAACTTGACCATGAACGTTTCCAGGGATGGTGCCATCTACCACATCTCTGGGCAACCTGTTCCAGTGTTTCACCGCCCTCATCATAAAGAATTTCCTCCCCATATCTAGTCTGAACCTACCCTCTTTTAGTTTAAAACCACTACCCCTTTTCCTGTCAAAATCATGCCCAGCAGGACAAAGACATGGAAGAAAATTATCTTAACATTTTGCCTAAAGACAGACAACCATAGGAGAACATGGGTCAGAGTGCAGTCTGGAAATGGGTAGGGGTTTTCAGGGAACAAAAGCCCACGCCCCCAGCACCCAGCAGTGCAGGATGGTGAGGGGCAGCTCCTGCACATGGCTCCTGTGTGCTTTGAGAAGCTGGATGCCCACAGCTGCCCCAGCCAAACACTTGGCTGCAGACCAACAGCTGAGATAACTGGCCTCTTCGACTACACACATGTTGGTAATAAACAATAATCCTATTGCTGGTATCAGTGATGATACCTTTACTGCTAATAATACCAGTAAAGAGAAGGTTAAAAAGTGGAATATCTTGACAGGGAAAGAAATGGGAACAGCTGACTACAGATTAAGTCTGAGTAGATCAGAGTTGAAGAGGTGTTGCTCATTTTGTCTCTTATCATCTTATGGTATTCAGGTACTCTGGGAAAAAAAGGCATAACTATTATACTATGACTGACCACCACCATATGGACCACGAACTCTTGGCAACCGTGACGTCTCTTTTTGCAGCTACCGGTTGCTTGTTGAGAGAAGACACAAATACAGAAGATTAAGGATGGAAAGCTCTGGGCTCTCACTGTCTGGGAGCAAAGTCCTACAATGAGAAAGCAAAAGGATTGTGAGAACGCTCTGCAGACTGACCTCAGAAGTGTGGTATTCAGCATCCCTCCCACCAGCCGCCTGCCAAGACTCCAAATTCTCTTTTGGTGGAGGCAGAAATCAAAGGCAAAAATTGGATAAAATGTCGAGGTGAGGGAAATATTAATATCACCAGGTCCTGGAGTCCATTTTACTGCTACTTCCTGAACCAAACACTCTGCACTAGCAACGTGAGCAGAACTACAAGCAAAGAATTATGGAAACCTGCTGCAAATGTAACAAAAGCAGGAAAAATGCTGCCAAACCCACAAGAGTCAGAGGGGATTTCATTCACGTTATATCTTTTAGATGATAAAAAGCTATTTTGAACCATGTTTTAATATGTTTATCAAAGGAAACATACTAATCCAACAATAACATCCCAAATTTCTCACAGATGGAAAATGGGAATCAAAGGGTTTTGCATAGAAATCTGTTGAAGTCAGGTTTTGTTTAGACAGTAATTCCTGCAAAGAATCAAACAACTTTCCCCTCCAGTTTTAGCTTGGATTGAGCTCTAGACATTGGAAGCCATCTGTCCTTGCAAATCCAATGCAGACTGAAAACGATCCTGACTGACTTGAACCAGAAATACATGGTTATTTCAGTACCTGTTGAAGAAAAAGGTACTTTTCCCCAAAACTACTTCACCACAAAATGGCTACACCCCATTTCGATGTTTGTAAGAGCGTGGCTGACAAACTGCAGATGGAGTTAAAATGCAAGATTGAGTGAAAGACATATTTTATATCAAAACTTATCTCAGTAGGGTGGGTGGAGGACGAAGGGAGGCAAGTTTTGACCTTGCTGACTCAGGGAGTGGTGGGGATCAGTTAAGCAACACAGGGACGATGCCTCGGCATCGTTCACAGAAGGCAAGAGTGGCTGCATTTACTAGGAGAAATGGTCCATCTGTCTCTCTTCTCAGAAAGAAACAACTCCGGGGTGAAGGTGAATTGCCCTGACCCCACAAATGGACTCAAGAGCAATGCCAGCAGGGGAGGAGGTGGCTAGTGGGGCTTGTGGTAGCACCCCCCCTGCCAAAAGGCAGACCCTCAGGGTGCCCTGGCCGACCCAAGGAGATCCAACTGAATACTGAGTGAATTTGAGCAACAAATAAGCTAGAATCGGTCAAGAAACTCAAATATTTTAATTTGGAAAAAAAAAAAAAAAAAGAAAACCAACTTTATTTAAATCTATATTTTTCCATTTAAAATAATTTCTGAAGACACTTGCTGAATAAGGATACTGATTCCCTGGGATTTTGCAGCAGGAGGGAAATAAGCCCAAGAGGGAGAGAGAAAAGCGGTACATTGGATGTGGGGCTGGAGGGGGAAGTCATGAGAGAAAAGCATTGCAAGGAGCTGCCAGATTTGCTGAAACCTCTGTTGGCTTGCCAGATGAATCAGACCACAGAATATTGAATTAGGAAGATTTATGACTGGGAATTTGAGGAAGTTACCTGTGATACAAAATATGTTATGTGAATGAGATCTCTTCTGTTGTATTGACAGAAGCGTATAATGAGCCGGGAGCCGGGTCCCCTCTGCGTTACCTTCCCGGAGATGCTCCGTTTGACTGACAGCTGAGCTGGAGCGAGACAGCCACAGGGAAAACAAGGGCAGCACACTCTCAGGAGCTACCAAGCAGTCTTCTGTGTGAAACTTTCTGAAACTTAGGAAGCTGAAAAGAAAAAAAAAAAAAAAAAAAGAAAGAAAAAAAAAAGGCAAGTAAAACAAATATAAACTTTCCTTCTCCCCTTCCATCATTAAACTGACATAGGCAAGCACGCACATGCAGAGGAGCCTCAGAGTCTTTCAAGCACCTGGGAAGGCTGGAGGAAGGGTCACAGAGTTCACATTTATTTACCCAGCATCTGCTGCAAGCAATACCGAAAGGCTCCACTGAAGGCTGGCAGCATGAAGAGCTATGAGGCTACAGTCTTCATAGAGGCTTCCAAAATACACCGGGGCATTACATCCTACTCCTGTGTCATGAAATCATGGAATCATGGAATGGTTGGAGTTGGAAGGGACCGCCTAGAGATCATCCAGTCCAACTCCCCTGCCTTCAAGGCAGGATTGCCCAGAGCACATCACTCAGGAGCATCCAGGTGGGGCTTGAAGATCTCCAGAGAAGGGGACTCCACACCCTCCCTGGGCAGCCTCTTCCAGGGCTCTGGCACCCTCATCAGAAAGAAGTTCTTCATATTGAGTGGAACTTCTTATGTTCCAGCTTGTGCCCATTGCTCCTTGTCCTGTCACTGGGAACCACTGAAAAGAGTCCAGCTCCATCCTCCCTCAAACCGCCCTTTAGATACTTATAAGCATTAATAAGGTCTCCCCTCAGCCTCCTCTTCTCCAGACTAAAGAGTCCCACCTCTCTCAGCCTTTCCTCGTAAGGGAGATGCTCCAATCCCTTAATCATCTTTGTTGCCCTAATTGTCATACCAGTCAGGATGGGTGGATGCTCTAAAAAGCCAGCCAAAAATGTCTTCTACATAGAGTAATCCACAGGCATCACGAAAGTGTCACAGCTGCCTCTGCATCCCCTTTCCCAAGCTGTTTCCCCCCATGCCACATCCAGAGCAGGGCACGAGGCTCCCTTTTCATCGCAGCCCTTTCCATCGCTAGCCACAGGGATCAGACATGGACAAATTGCTCCATCTTGCCTACACCAGCACTTGTGCGATCTTTAAATTACACAGTTGTGGAGGAGTGAGTCAGCTCCCCGAGCTCACACCTGCACGTGCAGGAGGCAGAGGGCTACCTACCTGCTCTGCCGTGCAAGCAGAAGCCAACCCAGGTGCTTCCACAGATTTATAACCCCATAGTTACATTCAAAGGGTGCGGGGGGTCTGACAAGACACCGGAACGCCTGCTGACACCTTTCATCTTAATCTCAACAACCTCTCCTTGAGAAATATTTATAAAGCTCTTCACTCAGACACACAAGGATTATGGCTACCCCGGATAGAAAGCTCCTGAAGCGGGTCCAGAGAAGGGCAACGAAGCTGGTGAGGGGTCTGGAGCACAAGTCTTATGAGGAGAGGCAGAGGGAGCTGGGGTTGTTCAGCCTGGAGAAAAGGAGGCTGAGGGGAGACCTTCTGGCTCTCTCCAACACCCTGAAAGGAGGGTGTAGCCAGGGGGGGTCGGTCTCTTCTCCCAAGTCCCAGGTGATGGGACAAGAGGAAATGGCCTCAAGTTGCACCAGGGGAGGTTCAGATTGGATATTAGGAAACATTTTTACTCTGGAAGGGTTACTAAGCATTGGAATGGGCTGCCCAGGGAAGGGGTTGAGGCACCATCCCTGGAGGTGTTCAAAAGACAGGCTGATTTAGTGCTTAGAGACAAGTTAAGTAATGGGTTGTATGGTTTTCTTTTGGGTTTTTTTTTATGAGAGTTAGGTTGATGGTTGGCCTAGATGATCTTAAAGGTCCCTTCCAACCTAGACGATTCTATGATTCTATGAATGTTTTACGTAAGAACAGAATTGATCCAATTTCCCCCTTGAAATGATATTTCTGTTGCAGACCCTTTGCAAAAAAACGCTTAGCAAATATCTGTGAAGTGGTCTCTTATAATATGACATATATAATGACACCGTGTTTCTCTTTGGGCAAACGCACAATGTTACCATCAGCAAACACTAACACTGCACAGATGTGAACGCTGCCCCGAACATAAACGCTGTCCCCTAACAAAAAAAAAAAAAAATAAATAAAAAACCCAAGAAGTACTGTATCTTCATAAATCTTACAGGGTTTATGCATTGCTGCCATGGCAAAAAAAAAACCCAACATCTTGAATGGTGCATTTTGAGACAGGATGAGGTTAGGAAGTCTACCTAACTTAGCCTAACTCCACCGTACGCTGATCTGGAGCCCTGTATCCATCACCCAAACATTATGGCGTGCCTTACTGCCAGCCTAACAAGGGAGGCAAAAAGGGGGAAATGTGTTTTAACTGCAAAGTGAGAGATGCCTTCCTGATTTATTAATTATTACATTGCATCCAACATATTTTGCTACAAGAAGTGTCATACACATTTCTTTTTTTTAAAAAAAAAAAAAAGTATTTTGTTGTTTCTGTTGTTCCAGGGAAGTGTAAATACATTGTACCCTACTATTTTATGTTTTTAAAAGGTGACCTATACTTTCCATTTCAAATGTGGTTTCTTTAATGAAAATATTGTAATGTCAGTCCATGCAAAGCAAATGCATATTAATATGCGTTTACATCTGTCTCATATTAATATTCATGCCTGAATCCACATCCCTACACAAAGCCAATTTTCTGACCATCTGTGTGATGGCTGGTGGATGCAATGAATAAATTTTATTTGTGAGGGGAGTGATAAATCATGTATCTTCAGATTTTCACCCACAATCTCTCCTCTTAGGTGCTAAAATGTTTTCATCGTGGCTAAGAATTTTTAAGTAAACCAAGCTGATTAACCCCTTAGCAGACCATGCAGCTTTATTTTCAAAGTGAAAGTCCACAAAAAAACATCCGAGGTACAGTTACACAACTCAGAAACTGGTACTGCCATTTTAGGAGGTTTATTTCTTTTCTTTCCCTCTGGAATTATTCCTTTCTCAGAAACACATTCAGTCCAACCATATAGGCCAAATTTCTCCCCCTGATGCTCAGTACTTCAGTCTGCAACCAGCCTGATTGCTTGCAGCAGGGTTGTCTTTGGAGTTAAAAAACTATTCAAAGTAAGATGATTGTAACCTGAACTTCAGTAAAAACTGTCTCACAAGGGTTTATTAGTGCTAAGGCTGACTAAGTGGGTACCAGCTACTGATTGCTAGAACACCTTCTCTACATCAGCTGCTGAGCTTCCCAAGTGCCTCTGACTTTCCCTACAAAACAAGTCTGCTACCAAATTCCCAAAGGATGAATTCTGACCTCAGTCACACCAACATCCATCCAGAGCAGCTTTGCTAGCAGTGAGAAGCAGCTTTTTATCAGAGGGTTACCCTCAGACAGTTCATAACGTAAATGCAATCCAGTCCAAACATACAACTGAACAAAACCAAGTGCAATAACTTTAAACTGTAGAGCGTAGGTAAAAAACAAACAAACAAACAAACAAACAAAAAAGATTAAATTCTCAGCTGTTTGGGACCCAGAGCCCTAAACACAGACACTCGCTCTCGCTCAGAAGCACAAAGTCTGAACAGACTCATTCCCACACCCTGTGCAAGCACTGTTGTAATCTGGGGAGATGCTACAAGAGGTACCATGGCTGCTTCTCTGTCGGGCAAACAGACCCCCCCCATGCACAGCAGCAGCAGCAGCCGCAGCGCCGTGTTCCCCCCTGAACACACCAGCCCTAGGCACAGTCAGTGAAAAACATACTGGCGTAAAAAGTACCAGCACCAGTCACCTTAGGCATGGTTAAAGCATTCGCTTGAATAGCAAGAGACTCATCTTTGAGTCTTTTTTTTCAGTCCGCAATATTCAAACCATAGCTGCTACCACCCCAAGGGAATTCCCTGCCCTTCAGGCTGCTGACTGGTCTTCACCTGTTTTGTGTGGGGTTTTTTTAATTAGAATCATAGAATCATAGAATCATTTGGGTTGGAAGGGACCTTAAAGATCATCGAGTTCCAACCCCCCTGCCATGGGCAGGGACACCTCCACTAGAGCAGGTTGCAATTAGCTCCTCTTCAGGACACACGTGCATACACAAATTTCAAATTAGAACATGTTTTTGCTAACACTGGACTAAATGATTTTCTCTTACATCTGCAATGAAGTCACCTCAATACCAGTTAACTGGAGTTATGATGACACTGTTTGGCTTGGGATGCCAAATTCTCTGCTTGAAGTTGGACTTCGCACATTTTTGTAGATACAGATTATGGAACCAACAAAGAGGAGAGAGATTATTCTTTCCTTGTTCTAATGTAGGTCAAATCATGTCAGCAGCAAATAACCTACTTCTACCTTGACAATCCAGCCGTAGGTAGTTTGAACATTATTGTGCACTGAACTGGAATCTGAAAAAGGAATTGTGAATGAGCTTCACACTTCATCTGCATAATTGGCAAGAAATTACTTGTAGTTCAAATAAAAACATACAATTGCTAAAAAAGATGCTCAAATAGCACTACAGAAAATAAGTAAGGTAGTCAGTCAATCATCATTTCCAAGAAACCAGGTTTGTGAGGAAACTCTGACTGAAAATATATTTACATCTAATATCCTTTTGTCTTGGTAAATTGTGTTCTATTTACAGCCCTTCATAATGGGAAAACAGGACATTTCCAGAGGCTGCCAAATCCAGAGTTTTGAATCTTTATTCCTTCATGCCTCTGCACGAAGCAAAGACAAAGTGGGAGGTGGTACCTTTCATCATGACCTTGCCACTCAGGACCAGTAGTGGTCCTGAAAGATATTGCTGTTCTCATGGGTGTCGAGGGACCTGTGAGAAATGAGCTAAGTTTCATCAAAGTTCCCAGTGGAAAGCATCTGTATTACAGATACTGCTAGGAAAGCTAATTGGTTTCCATGACTAATGAAATTCATATGGAAATATTGATCAAAACACTCCCTTTAGGTTTGTGTTTAAAGCATGGAAAGGAATAGATTGAATATAAATATATCTAATATTTTATATTTATTCCTAATAGCTTTAAAGCATAAAAATTGAATGGATGCATGTACCTTTTACCCATTTGGAAAAACAAAAGCCATTTCAAAACTGGCTTTCTCTTCTCTTCTCTTCTCTTTAATTTCTTGTATCTGCTGAGACACGTGGAAAATCTCTTATTCACAAAAACAGGAAGGGTAATAAAACTCCTGATGTTCACAGGGGCTACTCACATGCCAGAAAATATGAATGTTTACAGATGCTTTGCTAGGCTGTGGCCTGAATTATTATTGTCACTTTTTAAGATTGCAACTGGCCAGCATAAAGGCTGTGTGCACACAGAGGGTGCAGAATGAGCCATCAGAGGCAGCAAAAAATAAACATGGCTTGCCTAGTTTTCTCTAGCTTCCCCTGTCACATCCTCCCCCCACTTCAACTAATGGGATGATCAGGAAGAAATTTTAGAAAGGCAGAAATCAGTTCTGTAATCAGAGGGCTGCCCAAACCAAGCCTAGTGGGGAATTTTCAAAGTCCCTGCAAAGCCACCATAGTTGTGCTGAAAACAGATAAAAACTGCAGAACCACTGTGGGAGAAGCTCCTGGTACCAACGCGGAGCTCCCAGGACTGCATTCACAGAATCACAGAATCTTCCTGGTTGGAATCATAGAAACATGGAATCATCTAGGTTGGAAGGGAACCTAAAGATCATCGAGTCCAACCATTCAGCCTCCCGCAGGTCCCAGGACTGCATTCAGCTCCAAACACCCTCTTTTTAGTTACCCTGTCGTTCTTTGTCTGCAGCCCCCAGAGCAGATGAGTAGCAGCAGCCTTGTACATTCTAAGCTTCAAGAGGTCATCTGTGTCCAAACATGAATAAAAGAATTATTTGGATAACACTTCCAGGAATGCCAACGCAGGAGGGTTTTTTTTCTCTAGTGCTTTGGGCAAAAGGTATATGCACACTGTTACCCCTTCCAAGACTCTCTCAACACTTCCAGCACCACTCAGTGAGACTGATTAGAAGAGAAACAGAGAAGAAGCTGGTGCTAGATCAGAAATTCAAGTCCTAGTCAGAGAGCTTGATTCCTACATTCCTAACCCTAATGCAAAGATGGGACGAAGCAGGCACAAAAGCCAAACACTAGGTTTGTGTCCCATTTGGTGTCAAAGCACACAGCAGTGCTTGTAGATGCCACCTGCTGAAGTGCCCACTGCATGGAAAGCCAGCTGTGGAGAGAGCTGGTGGCTGCCGAGCTCCTGACACCTGGCTGAGCTCCACTTGGCAAAGTCTTGGGTCCTGCAACCCCACGGTCAGTGTCCTCTGCTGCTGGGGTGGGCAGTCCAGGCTGTAGCCACCAAAGGGAAAAAGGAGTGTGCATTAGTGAAGTAGTTCCTCTCATAGACTTTCTCTTCTCCAGTATCCCTGTGGGCTGTTATAGTCTCCCTGGAGAATGAATTTTAATTTTAAAAGAGCCTCCGGTTGGTAATGTGAGAAGAAAACTCTTCCTGCAGGAGCTGCTGCACTTGCAGCAATCATATTCATCCTCCAGGCTGAAGTTGAGGTAGGTGCTCTCTTCTGGCACGAGCTGCCCATCACCCCAACGTCGCTATCTCCTGTCCAGTGTGATCAGCATCTGTGAGGCTGCCCTGGGGATTGCCAAGACAGTTTAGGAGCATAAAAGGCTGAGATAAACTGCTAATTTAATTGGCTCATTCCAAGGAAGCTATGTGTGTTGCAGGAAGGAGATTTTAAAGGGCAACTGGAAAGGTCTGGATTCCCACCAAGCTGGTGCTGCATGAGTATATGGGAAGATCCACGAAGGGAAAGATGAATTGAAGGGATAATCCTCATTGGCTTTCCTAGGCTCTGAATCCAGTCTTTGCTATTGCTTCATGCACGTGAACTCAAAGTCATTCCCGCTTTGGAGTCATATCTCCAATATCGGGTCCATTGATACAAAATAGGGATGAAGTGGAAGTTTTCTGTCAAAGCATTTGGAAAACACTGCTTCCTCTACGTAAAAACTTTTCATGGGGTTTATCTGAGTTCCAGCAAAACTTCTCCTGGCAAATCCTTTTCAGCAGCAGGATTTAAAGACTGGTTACACTGAGAAGAAGGATGCTGTCTCTGTGCTTGTAATGGGGAAACCTTGAATTGCACAAAACCCCAGCTTCCAGACATGTTCTCCTGACTCAGAAGACAAGCACTTAGAAGACCCTTAGAGTCAACTTTTTCATGCCCCACGGTTGCCCTGGGAATGGGGAGTCTCTGCTTGCCTCACCAAAGATGTTTTAATCTCTATTAAAAAAGCTGAATATTCAGAAGTGAGAAATACTCCTTGAACCAGTGTGGGAGTGGCAGCCCCGTGGTGGAGACTCTTGGCCAACAGCCTGGCACAGCAGGCAGATGAAGGTGGACTCCTCCCAGCCAGGCACAGTGCCCTAAACACCTTTCACAATTGCACATACTTATGTCTCTCTCATTTTTCCCTGAAAAAAAAAACAAACCCTACTTTTCAGTTTTTTGTTGCATCCAGCCCAGAAGAGCAGGCTCCTTTCATCTGCAAAGGTCTTACAGGCCAAGGAAGACCAGTGGAAGGTGTCCCATGGCAGGAGGGTTGGAACTGGATGATCTTTAAAGTCCTTTCCAACCTAAACCATTCTATGATTCTGTGACTACCCAGGAGCTTGCAGACATGGCTTTCCCCTCTCAACTTCTGCTCTACCAGGAGGTCCTGCATCTTGGCATGCTTGCCTCTCCTTCCCACCATGCTCTTTTCATTTCTGTGCTTTTTCTTCTTGCCATTTGATGTTTCTATCCATCCACTCTGACCCATAGAGCGGGAAGGGGAGGATGAGCACCACCACTCCCCCTGGGCTACCACCAGCAAGTCCTGCATCTGCCTCAGCTCTCTCCACCTCTAAGAGACTAGAGCTGAGCAGCACCCTCATCCGCCCTGTACCAGCCATTCCCCTCAGCCTTGGTTCATCCTCTCCTCTTGGGCACTGTCTCTCTCCTGTTTCTCACACAGGCGCAAGGAAGAGTGAGGAAGTTTTCAGGAAGAGTGGTATCAAAATGTTGCTGCAACTTAGAGATGCTTGGTGCTAAAATAAGACTACTTCCAGGAGAAACAGCAGCACATAAGGGTGCTAAAATAAGACTATTGCCAGGGGAAACAGCAGCATTTAGGGCTGACTTTCTTACTGCTAAGGTAAGCAAATGTTCAGTTAACATTGCTTCTCCAGTAAAATGATAGATGAGGTGAAAAACAGACTGGTGGGATGTTGGAAACAGACAAAAATTAACTAGAAAAAAAACCCATCATTTTAAATGGGGAAGAGGGTGAAAATGAATGAGGGTTCTTTGTCCAAGCTCAATCTTTTAAGCTACATCTTCTCTATCAGAAATTCTGTTTTCTCAAAATTCTTATCATGCCTCTGCCAGTTTTTCTTTCTTCTAACCCATTATCAGTTTTCTCTTTCTACCTCTTCACCTCAGGGTCTCTGCCCACGAGGAGTGTGTGCCACCAGCCCAGTTTCTTTGACTATCCTTAGTGCTATGCCCATTTTGAGATCAGTCAGAAGTTCTTTGATGGAAGTTTTCATTATCAGAAAATGTAGAAAAACAGCCCTTCTAAACACACAGACCTCAAGAGCCTTTCAAAACTGGCTTCTTACATGTATGGAGTCACCAAGCCTTTTAACTATGTACCAACTATGGTCACACCAAGATTTCAATTTTTTAAAATAAAATATTTCTATTCTTTTTCAACAAAACTTCAGAATTTCCCTTAACTTGGGAAACACTCAGATTCTCTCTTTGTACTTCTCTAACCAATGTTTTTCCAGATCCTGGAATTTCTCAAAGACGCCAAATACCCTCAACAGATCTGACCAACTAATGAACCCTTCTCTGCTTTACCATCAGTCGCAATTCTACAGCACTAAATTCACACTTGTGCTCAGGGAATTACATTTCACAAGGCTGCATTAAATCCACGACAACAGTTTGGAGAATCTTAAGCTTTTAAAACTTTAAAACCATTTAAACTCAGTCGGATACAGCTTAGGATAAGAATTCTCAGCTGTGGAGCTCACTGTAGCTCCACTCGCTGGACTGATGTCAACCTCTCAACCAGTGGAAAATCTAGCTTGTAGTTACGCACCTCCAGATGATCACCCAAACACAGCCCAATCAGCAAAATAAAGCTGAATTTTTAATTCACAAGCAGAAAGGTATGCACTTTGAGAAGGACCTGGGTGTTCTGAGCAAGTCTTGAAAGACATTCTTTATTTTAGACGTCCCCCCATATCACTTCACTAGTTACAAAATGATACTAATAAGAATCAGTTCAAGAATCAGAATGCTTCATTTTTAATTGTCAGTGTAAATGATCTCTTCAGCACTCTGCCTCTGACAGGTCTTGGGTTTTCAGATAAAGCACGGCAAAACCTGCCTCGCCAGCATTCAGTAATAACATCCTGAATAATCCCAGGAACTCATTTATCATTAAAAAGTCACGTCTCAAAACTGGCATGTTGAAATAATTTTATTCTATTTAACCCCTCGGTAACTCAGCTACCTAAATCGTTTCCAAATTATATCTTCCCTTCTCCTAGGCTTTCATTAGACTGACAAATATCTGTGTCACTGCATGAGCTACAAGTTCCTTGGAACAAGCAGTCTTCCTTGCAGCTGATGCCAGAAGCGGGATGAGTGATTCGTTTGCTTTGTGAGGATGGCTTTCATTGTCCCGAATTCAACACCAACATCTCGCTAATCTGGCGTTTAAATCTACAGACACTAATGCGCCCCTTGTTGGATCTCCTCACTGAAGTATCAGAGCCTTAGAAAGGCTAACAATAATTTCTCCATCTGCAGGGCTCACAAAAAAAATGAGGATTAAAATCTTTGCAGGGCAGAGGTTGTAAATTACGTATTTCTCTGAACATGACTCTGAGTAATTCTGCTTTACTTAGAGTGCTACGATCTGAAGTCTGAAAAAGACTGAAGGATGACTCTCCTTCTCGATTCATAACTGCATGTTCTGTTCCTTTTTTTCTTATGTTTCTACTCTGTTTATGTACTAAAAATGTTTTATTCATGGATCCTTACATAATTGTCCATGACCATGGCACAAGATACATTCAAATGCCTTGACACTTCAAATATACATCTCCTTTTATACTGTTTAGGATTACACAGGCATTAACTGCACCATGTTCTTTTATTCTGCTGGTACAACATCAGAACAGTTAAGAGTCTACAAGTTCCAATCCCAGAGCATAACACTCACTTTCCCATTGCAAAATGTACAGATGCAATTCTGGGTTGCTTGCTCCAGAAGGCTCTATTTGGGCCTGACTTTTTCCCAGGGCTTTTCTATTTTTCCTTCTTCCATATTCACAAAGTTAAAAGGGTTGGGGGAGGAGAAAGTGGCGGGGTGGGGGGAAGGAAGGGGGACAAGTAGGAAATATTGGGAATCTACATCAAAATGTTTAAGAGAGTATAGTATTTCTCATTGGCAGCTTTTTCATCACGTTGCCAATTATGATCAGAATAAAAGTTATTTTTGCCTGGGTAAGAATTTGCAGTGCAGTTGGAATGGCACAAGGTTCTGCTAATGTGCTCACGCAAATGTATAGTCATAGCATACAATAAAACCTCTAATTAATCTAGATATGACATTGCTCTCTATTCCAGTTTACTAGTAAAGTTAGGGGATGGTGTGTGCTTGTTGTGAATACATTAAACATTTTGTTCTGATTAGATTCTATGCACATTTCACAGAGGAAAATACATCTGTTCTATCAGTGATATAAAATGGGTATTTCCTCAGGGGTGTGTAAAGTGTGTATAAATCTCTGCATCTGCCCGAGATTTGCATAGATGCTGGTACACGGGTCACTTGTGCACTTGGTTTTCTTTGTGATCTGGGAGTAATGTTGGTGAGCTCTCAACGCTGTAATGAGATCATAGACATTTTTTGCTTACATGTGTAGAGCTTTATGCTGTTTCGCACAGGGCTTTATGTTGCAGTCCTGGTTTAGTCCAGGGTTTTTAAGTAGCTAGAACGACAGGCTTGCTTTGAACAGTATTACTGGCCAGTGTTTATGCACCCATATTAGCTTCATCTTTCATGTTAAATTAATAATTCACATATTTTGTCCATCAAGTAATTGTAACAAGTCTGTATGTTGAAAATATTCATCACAGCTCTCAGAACAGCACCCTTTTGTATAGCCTATTGTCTCACATTAACTCACTTTTTTTTTTTTTTCTCAAGGAATTCCCCCTGCAGCAATCCCCACTGTAAGCCATTAGTTGAGCACATCTGCCCACTCTAATGACCACTCTAGTGTACACATACCTGACTGCCATCTAATTTAGACATCACCCATAGGACACTAATACTAATGTCTCCTGGGCCAGCTAAGTCCTGGATTATTGACTAGCTACAGTTATCACTTCATTTGGTCTTTGGAGGTGAACCAAGTGCACCTGAGGTCATGACTAGGTCAAATGATTATACAGCTTGCAGAGGAACCAAGTATTTTTGTTACCCTAATAAGAACCAAAAATATACTTTCTAATTTGTTTTGACAGAGAATCCAATTGCTTTGCCTTTATGCAATGTCCCCTTTGTGTAGCTGCGAAAACGCAGCCAATTAGGCATAACATTCTTTTTTCAGTATGAGCAGCAAGTTAAATAAATTGATGCCATTTAAAATTAACACCAAAAAAAAAAAAGAAAATTGGTGGCATCAAATATCTGATCATCAATCTTTTATTTTATAAAGAAAAGAAAAAGGAAGAAATCAGGGCTGTTATTTCTAATTAAAATAGTAAATAGAGACGTGATAAACAATGGGGGTTATGATTGCTGCCGATAAATATGTTGGGGGGAGGTAAACATATGGAGAAGAAAGAGCTATTTAAGCTAAAGGAAAATGCTGGCATGAGAACAAATGGGTATAAATTGTTCCTGAATATGTAAGACTGGATTTAGAAGAAGGTTTTGAGCCTTTGGAAGAGTGAGTTCTTGAACAACCCTGTAATACTACAATGGGGCAAAATAAATACAACATTGGGGTAAAATGGAGCTTGATAAAGGAATTCCATAACTTGTTTTCATATGAGAGGAAGGGACTACACCCAATATTCCAGAACTTACCTTTCAGTCCCAAATTAGTGAAAATTGTGTTTGCACACTAGGTCAAATTCACATCTGCTGCAGAAAGCACAACTCAAGAGATATTTGTGCCACCACATATTTTTACACTGAAAGCAAACCCGCTTACCTCTAGTAAAGCAAGAAATCACTCTTTTCCCAACCCTAACAGAAAAATTGAAGTTGACACCAGTTCTGAATTTGGCCCATTGTGGAGCAGATTCAAATGTTCTCATTTATAAAGAAAGCTGTCCAGTACAGCACAATTTGGGGTAACTACTCGATTGTAGCAAATAAATGTGAGAGAGTGGAAAATAATGGCTTTTCCTCTGGTGTGGATACTTATATACATATCAGTTTACACAACACAACCTCCATTCCAGAGGGAAAGAAAAAAAAAAGGCAGTATAAGGACTGCATTAGGATGCAGCCTGGATTTCAATAGATGTAGATTTATGAGTGAAGATAAAGTATGTTCTTAAGAAACAATTCACTTTTGTACAAAAAGGGGAGTGGTCGATCACACAAACAAATGAATGTGAGTTTTCATGTAAACCAGGAAATCTACACAAGAGCTGAGTGAGCTTGATCCATCTTAAACCCCAATGGCCTTCGGTCTGATGTTGGCATTTCCAAGCAATGCGTGCAAATGGATCCACGCCAAGATGCCTGAGTTAAAAAATGTAAGTGGATACGGTATTATAAGATAGCATTTTGGTAACAAAGTATAAAAATAAAAGAAAAATAATGTCTCAACTCTTCGGTCTCTTAATTTTTGTTTGTTTCAGGGCAAGACTCGGATGCATGGTTTTCTTCAACCAAGTTGCTAAGAAAACCTGTATTGCACCCAAATCATCAGTGCTACAAAGGGCTGTGTTTCCCTTTACAGGTGTGCTGCTTTCACCTGATGGCATCAACTATTGTACCGAGCATCGTAGGAAATCCCTTGGAAAAGACGGGTCATTTATTCACATTTCTTTGTTAGAGCTTTTTCATTGCGTGAAGAGTCACCAGCGATCTGCCCCTTGCCTGCCTTTGAAGCTGGGTGAAAGCTGGCGAGTGCCGAAGTACCCGCAGGAGGGGGGATGGAGAAGGCAGCTGCCTGCTCCTCTGATCCTCGGGAGAGATGGATAAGATGTGCTGAGACACACAGGAGCCGCTCCAAATGCGCCAGCCTCCCTCGTTCTCATGGCGTGCAGCAAGCGCGACAATAAACGGGGAGTGATGGGGCTTTAAAAAAAAAAAAAAAAAAAAGAAAGAAAGAAAAAAAGAGAAGTAATATTATTACAAATAGCAGCGTCATCCCCAGAGTACCACTGCAGCTCAGAGAACTGGTGTTCTGGGAATGGTTCTGCTATTAGTACTAAAAATTAAGCAGTCTCACTAGATGAGGCTAACAGTTTTTAAACTGTCAAAGTGTTTCATATACAGTATCTCTGTTTCCCAGTTCCATTTCCTCATTAACAAAGCCAGAAAAAAACGACTGCAGTAATTAGTTCTTCTTCAGCTTTTTTTTTTTTTTTTTCCTTCTAATTACACTGGTTCCCCTCCCCCTGTCTCTACACATTAAAAAATTTCACCAGCTTGGGGGTAGATTTATGAAAGCCCTGGCTGAAGGATCAGGACCAGTGTCAGAGCAAGCCCTGAGTCATTCTTTCTCCATTCTCTCCACCAAAGATTCAAGCCTGTGCCTTGAACACAGGAACACCGATTGGAGCCAACGCAGAGGTTCAGCTTCCCTAACCATTTGTACTGGATTTGGCTGGGATGAAGCTTATTTTCCACACAGTAGCTGGTATGGGGCTATGTTTTGGATCTGTGATGAAAACAGTGTTGATAACACAGGGATGGTTCAGTTTTCGCTGAGGAGCACTTGCACAGAGTCAAGGCCTTTTCTGCTCATCACATCACATCACCAGCAAGGAGGCTGGGGGTACACAAGGTGTTGGGAGGGGACACAGCTGGGACAGCTGACCCCAACTGACCAACAGGATACTCCACACCATACAGAATCATAGACATATGGAATAGTTTGGGTTGGAAGGGACCTTTAAAGGTCATCTAGTGCAGCACTCCTGCAATGACCAGGGACACCTTCAACTAGATCAGGTTGTTTCTTACAGCATTAGATGTTTGTATTTACAGCATTTGGATATTCATATTAGAGCTAAATATACCCAGAAAAGAACCTCACACAGCAGTGATATAACCATGGATTATCAAAAGGAGGTGTTATATCAGAAAAAGCATCAATAAACTCCAGTCAGGCAATGTGTTCAATGACTCTACAGGCAACAACAGAATAACAATAATCGGATGCAAATTTTGATATGCATATTGAGTAATCTCTCCTGATAGCTAGGAAGGGTAGAAGAGTTTACTCTCAAATAAGAGAAGAGCGCTGATCTCACAGGAAGATAAAATTACAAACACTACAGGAAAAAAATATGATGGAGACAAATGGGGAATGTGGAATTAAGACCTCAGAAGACAATGTTGTTCTCACCATAAAACTGCTGGGGTGGAGGTTGGTGGGGGCTGCTGTTGCTGGGGGACTAGCTGGGCATCGGTCAGTTGGTGGTGAGAAATTGTCTTCTGCATCACTTGTTTTTCTTGTTTAGGGTTTTTTTCCCCTCCTTTTTATTTTTATTTATTAAATTGTCTTTGTCTCAATCCACAAATTGTCTCACTTTTACCCTTCAGATTCTGCCCCACATCCCAGCGGGGGATGCACACAACCACACCTTTGCCAAGGTTTTTTTTGGAAGCAGGCTCCAGGCTGGTTAAGGCTTTTGTTAACTCCGAGGTAAAATAAGGATAATGCCCCTTCATCAGGGTTTTCCCCAATCTCACCTTCCTTTCTTGCTCCTCAACCACAAAAATATTTGCTCTTCAGACACTAGTTTGTCATTTGGTATTTTACAGAGTAAGAATGAGAGAGGGATGAAATTGTTAGTATTTTGCAATTACCTTCACAACAGGGCAAGCACAGGCAAGGTGAAAGGCTGAGCAACACCGGCAGTAGAGCTGCAGCTGCTGCCTGTGCCTCACACCCCTGGGTTTGACTTTCAAAAAAAAAAAAAAAAATCACACTTAAATAATTAAGTACAGGAAAGAAAAACCCGCTCATTTGC
Source organism: Gallinago jamesoni (assembly GCA_025769975.1). Lineage (NCBI taxonomy): Eukaryota > Metazoa > Chordata > Aves > Charadriiformes > Scolopacidae > Gallinago > Gallinago jamesoni. The sequence continues at coordinate 128,529,447 of JAOQGH010000012.1, forward strand.
ACGGCACAACACTAGATGCCATTTGATGCCACCAGCTTGAGAGGTTCGCTGCAGCTCTCAGGGTGCCGTGTCTCTCTCCCACTAACTCATCCCCACGGTGTGTACCTGCAAATCCCCCTCTCTCCTTTCTGGAATAAATTCATAGCATTAAAATACTGGCACCCCGCCGGAACTTTCAGAAAGGTCTTGAGTCCCAAAAACTGACCTAACGAGATGATGCCTGCTTAGAAAAGTCATTGGTGCTATTTCATTATTATTCTCTGATTCTTGGGAAGGACAACAGGAGTCCCAGTCTGCATTAATTGGGGAAATTATCTTAACAGGAGTGATGTCTGCACACTCAAAACTGGACTTCACAGAAGCTGCTTTTACCAAGGCCAGCCAGGCACAGGGTGGTTTGATGGTTGTTTAACTGATTGAGGTAACTCATGCTTTCATCTGGTGACTACACAACGAATAGTTCCCCATGACATTATTAATTCTCCGAACCTCTTATTAATTTCTCTATTTTGCTGTCCTGCAAACGCTCGGCCTTCCTCTCCACTCAATAAACACACGTCTGGAGAGCAGATAAACCACCCCTGGTTTGTGCAGACTGCCAGAGGATGCGGGGAGAGAGCAGCGTTTCAGCCCCTGCCTCCCATCCTGCCATCTTCCCCTGCCCTTGCTCCTGCCTGCTGGCACCTCTCAGCCCCGGGAAGAGGGAGAGGAGAGGGGTCACACAGGACATCTTCAGGGGACAACAAGACAACCCTGCAAGCGTGCCTCGGCCCAAGCTGAGCCCTCCTGCCCGTCCCACGCCGGGGCGGTCACCGGGCTCTCGCTTCCACTTACAGTCACTCTAGATGTCTTCTGCTGCCCTGCCTCCGGGTATGGTTGGCCAAGTCCTGAGTCTTCGGGCAAGTATGTGACAGACAGCATTAGGTTTCAATAGAAAAGCCTCTTGATTGAGTCCATTGTGTAACTTTTAAATGTGGGTTTTTTTGCAGGAGGAGTCATGCAACTCAAAGAACTGGCCTCTTCGAAGATGGTATATCCTCAACTTAGCATTGGTTTTGGAAACATCCTTCTAGAACGTTATAGATTTGAGCTTAAAAAATGTGGAGCTTTCAAGAAAAATGCACGTTTTATTTCATTTTCTGTTTATACCCCAGTTTTATTTAAACAGGTTCTTAAAATAATACTACTGCATTGAAATTCTAGGTACATCTCGGTTTAGCTTAAAATAATTTAAAGAAAAAATATAATACACATAATGATAAAATCTTTTTAAATTATTCCATTCAATCAACAGCAAAAAACTGAATCTAAGGTCCCAATATTATTAGATTCATTAATCTGTACCTGTTATGCTCTAAGCTTCAGCTCTGCAGAGTTCTGCATGATCAGGATTTTCTAAGACCTGACAATGGAGCATTTTTCTCTTCAAATTTATATCTCATAAGGCAGGCAAATGACTTTAAAAATGTGCTAGATTTTGCTCTTTCTAGCACTGGTGAAAATCTAGACTAACCTGAAGCGAATTTCATCATTCAGGACTTTCAGAGCAACTGGGAGCAGAATGCACCTAGTTCTCTATGTTACCTTGTCTCATCATTGAAGACTTTTTAGCATTTTTGTACGTTTGTTTTGCAAGCATGTATTTTTCTCTTGTTGTTTACACAAGAAATTTGAAAAACGCAATTGTTGTGGTTTCCCTGCCCATTTAGATTCAAGCATTATCACCGATGTTATCTCCCCTCCATGGAAAATAATGTTTGGTCAAGTATAGGGGACCAGAAAAATAATTTTGGTTTTCCTCACAAAACTAACAAAAATATTTAAGAACAAGAAACGACGGGGTTTCAAGCAACCTGGTCTAGTGGGAAGTGTCAGTGTCACTGCCCACGGCAGGGGGGTTGGAACTAGATGATCTTTAAGGTCCCTTCCAACCCAAACCATTCTATGATTCTATGATCGCTGGGAACTAAAAACCTGACTTCCTCTCTTGGTGTAAGAACTAAAAATTTCTCTGATTGTGATTAATGAGAGGTCAGGGCTGGAGCCTGTAATGGTGACAGCAGGTTAGTGGACAATAAGGGAATGAGCTTATGACGTAGAAAAGTATTTCTTTTGGTGTATTTCTCAAGTTGAATAAAACACTCCTATTAAACACCTAATCTAAGCAAGAATGCTTCAGGAGATGTTGCCTTTCTAGTCTTAAGAACATCAGACATCTTTACAACGTCCTCCCCTCTGTGTTTGTTCACCATCAGTACACTTTCACCATGAAACTTAACTTGCCTCTGACCCACCAAGCATTCTCCTGCACTTATCTATATTCTTCTCTTCCCTTGCCATTCTCAATAATCCAGTCCCCAAAGTTCACCTAGCAGGCTGGGGCTCTGGGCCAGTCCACAGGTGTTTTCCAGCCCACCTGCTATACTTTTCCTAGACCAGACAGAGCCAGAGGTCCAGGCAGGTTCCATCTGCTAACTGATGTCTTAATAAAGCAGGTTTCTAACACTCCAAATGTATTTCATGGTCCAAATAGCAGCAATTGTCTCCCTGCAAGTGCCAAAGAATGATAGAGAGAGCAAGGGTGTAAAACCACTGTGTGAAAGCATTTGTCTTTTATATCTCCATGTTTTCTACTGAGTCACACCGTGTTTGGGAGCCAAATTATCCTAAAGCATGATGATAGCCAAAGACACAGATTTGTGTACAGAAACAGATTTGTAACCTTCTAATTCTCTTAGCAGTTTTTGATAATGACACCTTGTCATATACTTAAGTTATTGGGAGCAAAGAAATAAATATAAATTATTTTCCTGCCTAACAGTCCCCTTTGAGCCTGCATTTACATTAGTTTTTGTAGTTGCATTCTACTTTAGACAAGTGAGCCATTAACTTAAATTCTTTTGTTTGTTTGCCTACGGCCTGAAATTAAAAATGGTAGCTCAAAGCAGAGCCCAAAATCTGGTTTTGGTAACAAATTCAGAAATAGACCAAGATTAGAATAGGATCTGTGGGTTTGTAGGGGGTTTGTTATTTAAATAATGTGGAATTACTGCATTTCCTTCCCTTTGTTTTAACTCTCCTCTTCCTAAGCCTCAGCTGTCATTCCACCTTCTAGCTGATGCCTGAATAAAACACAACTCTGTAATGCCAAATATATCTCCCACTCCAAACTGATGCTTCTAGTTTCAATGATTCTACTAATAAGAATATGATATCTGTATAAAACTGGGTGGAAAATGTTTTTCTACCTTATTTTCTTTTTCGTCACATTTGGAAATGTGGAAATGGAAATTTCGACAGTATTTGGAAAACCTGGACAATCCTAACAAACTGCAAAAGCCAAATACCCCTCCTATGTCATCGCTTGAATACTGTTTGATCTCTTTTAGCCCTTATATACATCCTCTCTATCTCTTCTGCATTTAAGCAAAGTCAGCAATGCTTCCCAACAACCACACCATAACGAATTCCTTAATCAAAACCCTGCCTTTCTGTAACTTTTGGAAGTCTCCAAAACACTTCAAAAAGCCAGACTAATGCTTCATTTGCTACATTTTGCAGCAAAAACCCTAGACCCACATCTTGAATTGTTCATGCTCCTTCCCCTTTAATTTTTCCTCTTCCTGTTTAATTTCTGCTCCCTTTTCTGCTCTCTAAATCGAATTGTACAGGACTCAGATTATCTCATCAGTCAAACAGATCGCGCTCGTATCGGTTTTATTTTATAAGGGGAAATGGTTGTTTGTATAATAGCACCCAGTTGCTTGCCCCCATTGCCTCTCTTTTACATATGACCCTCATCAGGACTCACCATGTGCACCAGAACCACCACTTTAATTCTGTGCCAACTGCAACATGGAACAACAAAAAATCACTGCAGTCACATTTGGTGTTCGGGCTCGGGTAAATGGAAATGGGTGAATTCTGCATTGGTCCATTAGTGGAAGGTGGAATCTCTTAACTGGGACTTGTTCTGACCTACAATGCTGAAATCTCCCAGGTTTAGATCTGGATTGGTGGCACTACAGTTTTTGCCAAGAAAAAAGTTAAACTGTGTTTAGCTTCATACTTTTAGCTTTTGGACATTTACACCCTTCCAATTATTAGTCCTTTCTGCAACACTGTGCCACTCAGGAAGCTTTCTCTCCTCCCAGTTTTTTCTTTACCAAGATAATTTGCAGCTCAACATCATCATACCTCTACCTCTCTGACCAAATCTACTTCTCTTTTTAATCCAGCTGTGAATTTTAATTTTCTAACAGTACTCCCAGAAAAAAAACTTACATAGCAGAAACCTTTGTAACATTAAATATTACTCAATATGTACAATAGTTTTGAGCACATCAGTCTCATATGCAGTGTGCAGATGCCTCGACCACTCAGCACTTACTTTCCAGTCAAACTATACTCCTTTTCATTCCTGGATTACTCATTTTCTTTCTCAACTTTGTAACGCTTCATTTCTGGATGATGTATTTTTTATAACTCTTGCAGATACAACCTTTGTGCAGTTCCTAAGTTAGGTTCAAAATCACCCTAACCTGCAATTGATACATGTTGGTTTTCACAGCAAAACTTCATCACTCAAAATGGTTTCAAGTACCCAGTTTCAGAATTACAATTAAAAAAAAAACCCTACAATATCTGTTTTCTTACATACTGCTACCTGAAAGACTGCAAGCTCAAAATTACTTTGAATTGACTCATACTTAACGCCATGCAAGTACCTTTAAGTTTTTCAGGGCTTCCTGTCTGCAGAAAAAAATCTACAGAGTGGTACAATTTATTAACCTCTGTTTACTGATTCAGCAATAGGAGGAAGGGTTCTGATTCTAACTTGCTACACTGAAATAAATTAATAGATTTACTCTCAGTTACTCTACTTCAACACAAATCACAAAGCCTGACCTGAAGTATGTAGCATCTCAGGAGAATCTATAACACACACACACACACACACAAAATCCAAAGACGAGCTGGCTTTCCTCCAAGAGGGAAGCTAAGAGCCAAAAGAACAGGCAATATTACCAGCATTAACAAGTTTATACCGTTTTATGTTCTCAGCCAACAGCGAAGGAAAAGCTGCTGCCTCTGGATCTATTTCTACCCCACTCTCAGTTCCAGCTCTGTTAAAAGATATGTATGGCCACTCAGATTTTATATTTGCTGGCCTAAGAGATTATCTGCTGGTTAAGGGCAACCCCAGAACAGCAGAGCCTCCTTATTCCCAGAGCCCCCATAATCTTATCCCTGGGAGAGGAGGGTTGGTCTGAAACCAGGTATGCTGATCCTACACCTCTAACACTAATGTCATCTCAGGTGAGGGTCAGGCTTTCTGTGCTGCTGGGCAAAGCAAGGTGCCCAGGCCCTGGTGAGGGAACACACCCCAAGCTCTCCTCTGGCTACAGAGGTAGTCCATCAGATGGGTCACCAAGGATAGCTGTGAAAGGAGAAATCGCTCACCAGCATTGTACAGGCATGAGCTAATGCAGTAGCTTCCACACTTTTGAATCCATGGAGCACAGTCACCCCTCAAATCATTTCACAGAACATGAAGGTATCCACAGTTTTCACCATTAAGCTCATTTCCATGTATCGGAGATAACAAACATCATCGGGAGTTCCTAGGCCATGGGATAGAAACCATTGGACTAATTACTTTTCATTCTTTTGTCTGAAGATGAAAATCAACATTTATGTTTCACTTAAGCAGATGTTGGAAGCAAAGAAGAATCCTGAATATGACTCCTTAGAAGCTGGACTGGTCCGACTCCTCAGCAGAAGAGTTTGCATATATCTAGAGCACTGCCACTATTGGCTATCCCAGCAACGACACTACATTTACTTAAAATTATGTGTGCAAACCCATTTATTCATTTGTTTTAATTAGTTCTTTATGATCATGGAAACATTTCCATTACATGGAAACATACCTATAATCTCGCTTATTCAAAAGCCATGTTCACAACTTCTGAGACTCTGTTGTTACTTCATCCTCACACAGGAGTTTTACTTGTAATAAAGCAAAAGCAGAGCCTTTTGAAGACTCTGTAATGGTTCGAAAAATAAAATGTTAAAATTATCTGAAGTTTGAACTGGGATAATGTCTGTATTTAAAATTCCTAATTATGCCATTAGATAACTTAAGACCATTCAAGAAGACTATTATCACCTACTGTGCACACAGCATAAAACTGGCTTTCCGCTGAAAAGCAAAACCATCAAATTCAGACAGAAAAGCAATTGCCCTGTGAAAGGGGCACAGCCTTCCTCTACAGTGCAAGCAAAGGTAGAGAAGGGCTCCCCATAGCAGTCTATAAATATACTTTTAATCACAGACATCGTGATGGCAATGAGGCTTGAGGAGTTAAAGCCGTCTGCCTGCCAGCCAGCCCTTCCTTTCTCCTGGACATCCCAGCAGGAACCCTAATTAGACAACTCTGGTTAGCATAAGCCTGTGCAGGAAATGACATAAGATGATCTAATGTTTCATGGCTATGTGACAGTAATAACTTTCAGTCATCCAGAATCTGGATTCGAACAGATCTGCAAACAAAGTTCTCCGTAGTTCTTAATTCTCTAAGGCACCTACTCTCCCCCCGCCCCCCCCAATTTTAACATGGTGTGTACTTTCCACCACCCAAATTCCAGTTGGCTCCTATTATATTCAGTGGCAGGACACAGGCTCTTCAAGAGGGTGATTTCGGAGGAATAACGTTTGATTAGCGCCAGTTTATGGAAAGAAGGCTTTGAATGATGCTGTATTCCAGGCCTTGGTCCTTAACTATTCAACAAAAGCTTTAAAGAAACGTAGACTACCTTGGGTGAGTTGGTACCCTGCGTCATCACACGGCGAAGTCAGCGGGGAAATTCTGCATCCGATAAAGGCAGTGAATTCCCCCTGCAGCACAGAGAGCCTTTCACTCAGTGAGTTTTAAAACAGCCCATGGTTAGAAAGTCACCCAGCCCCAAAAGCAGAAAACTAGGGTTCAGGACAGGCACAGGAGCCTGCACACTGCTGCACACCATTCAATAAAACTGCAGGAGAGCAGACCTTTGTAAATATTTTTCCAGAGAATAATAGAAATTTCTTACAAGCGATTCCAAGCCTTTGCGTGCTTAAACGGTATAAATTTGAAGTAACTCCACTGGAATTCATGGAGCTCCAGGGCTGTAAAATCTCTATCAGTGATCGGAGACTCCAATTTATTCATTTTTTTGGCACATCTACCAAGTGTTCTTTATGTATCTGACTAGACTTCTAGGTGTAATTTAACCAAGAGAATAAGCATTATTTGAATTTGTAGACTAAATGATTGCATGTCCTGGGAAATACTTCTGGCAGGTGCACTTTCATCTAAAGCAGATTTAGCTGGGGCATCGTTGCTGAGATTGTTGGCACCTGGCTCTTTATTGTATAACAATCTAGTAAGAGTTATGGCAAAAGAGCAAATCGGTTTTGGAGCAGATAACGTGCATTGGACTCTGGGTATGTGTAAACCCAACATATCCAGCTGCATTCTAGGCATTAAAGAATTATATATACCCACTGGAATAGTACCATGGTTCTGGCAGAAGTTCAAGAATCTCTGAACTTATATAAGCCCCAGAAGACTTGCTTAATAGCCAACGTGGGGGGAAAAAATAGGTTAGCATATCAGTCTTTTTTGTTGTTGTTCTTATATAACGAGACCTTTTTTAAGCAATGAAACTGAACTTTCACTGTGAAAGCCCTAAATTACCTTTCAAAGACGGAACTTGCAGAAAACCCATGCTGGAACAATCCCAGGAAGAAATTGGTCTAAAAGGCAAAACAGTAAGTTAATGAGTTAAAGAAAGAGAAAAATACATGGTAATGGATGTGATATCAAATGTATCCAAGAATGGAAATAACCCCAAGAGTAAATTAGAAATTGTAAAACTTATAGCAGACAGAAAACTGTTAAATACAAGAAACTGCAATAATTAATTTGTGCATGCAATAATTTAACAAGTACTTTATTGGTATACATTGTTAATTCCCAGCACATCAACTGAAATGAATGCATTCTGTGCTGAAAACTCATGCCGCTTTCAATATGCTCTTTTTTTCACAGAAGTTAGTAGAGCTCATGCAGCACAGGTTTCTGATATGACTTGCTCTGTTTTGACTTCTTATTTTTCCAAAATCTCAAGCAGTTTGGAGAGCAGAATCAGCCCTTGTTGCCAAAGCAGTAAATCTGTGTAGCAGGCGCTTCACACCTGAGATAGAGATTAATTTCACGAGAGACAGAGCAATTTCGCAAGACACAGCCACGATTATACAAAGCCAAGTGCTGTTTTGCAGCAGATCTCACCAGTCTCTTTCTCGAACATCCTTGGGGAACCTCGGGGGCTGGCAATGGTCACACCCAGGGATCCACGTGGATTCAGCTCCTTTAAGTTCAATGCATTCACTCCTCCTTTCTTCTGGACACCTTTTAACTTTAGCCACCTGTTTGTCACACCTTCCTTGAAGGCCCTCTTGTAATAAATGAGACCATTATCAACATCAAGGCATGACATGGCCCATGTCTCTGCCATTAAAGGCTTACTGGGTGGTGACCAGTAATGGTCAGTAACGGAGCCAACGCTTCTTGGTGGCCAAGAGTGGCTTTGCCTTGACTAAGACAGGAGGCACCTATCAAGTCTCAGTCCACGCAACAGGCTGTTAGTCTGGTGCTTTCCTTGCCTCAACTAGTAATGGCCCATTTTCACATCAGTAGACATATTACTGGTGTTATTAACACTATTAGCAAGACCACAACAAGATCTTACAATGATGCATTTAAGAATCCAGAAGCTGTGGGAGACCACTCAAAGAAAACCCCACCAGTGATACCCTTTCTTCTTTCAATTCATCCCACTCTGATATACAATTATCAAGACCATTCTGGCTGCTTCCATAGCATTTCAAAGTTACTGAAAATTTGCATGTTCTAATATTTCTTTTACATAAGACAATTTTGTATCAGTTGCACTTGGGGTTATATTTTGATACCGGGTACAGTATTTAATGAGTAATCAACTAGAAAACACAGGTGGTTTATATAAAAAAAAGAAAGACAGCATCCAATAACAGCTACACTGGAGTCAGTAAACACAGTTTGATTGGAAATGTCATTAATTAAATGATTTTCACAAATTGTTCTGAAACACACATATCCTTCTCATACATAAGCTAATGCTGTTTTCTAATACTACTGCAGAGCGATCTTAAAATGACGCACCAGGAAATCACTTAACTGAGGACTTGATCCTGGATAAAAGCAAACAGTTTCCATCGAGTCTGTACGTGCCACTCTTTATCCATAGCTGAATCCAACACAGCCCTTCTGATCTCAGTAGGGAGGACTCTGTCTCCATCTCGGTGCATCTGCTGCAAGTGCCGTATGCAGCTGAGAACAAGGGACTTTGTTTTTTTTTTAATTTCTAATACTTTCAGTAACACTTGATCTTTTCATTTGGGTTTTTTTTTTTTTTCCAGACAGGCAACACATCTCCTACCAACCACTGGTCCAGTCCTATAGCTTGGCTGTTGTTCAGTTAGGAGGACTCAGAGGTCTTGTACAACACTGCAGCCTCCAGATATCTGGCAAGGGTTGCAGCACTCGCGCTACTGACTTGCCTGAGATCCCCAATTCCTGCTCCTCTCAATGCCACGGCCAGCAAGTAGGATCAGCCAGACTTCATATTGCAAAGCAGTTGTAAAGCCAAGTCAACTACCCTGTGTCTAGGGCAGACAGAAAAGATGTGTCATGTAGCCTGAGTGTTCAACATTGGACAAGTTTAAGCTTTTTATTTTTAATATTATGTTCATATTTCCAATATTTTTCATGTGGGTTTCATATCTTGACCTTTCCCTCTGAACTTCTCACAGATGTGTAAGTTTAGTCAGGTGCATCCTATACTCGGTGCTATACATCTACCAGCAACCAAAGGAAACTCTGTAGCCACAAATTTGAAAGTACTTGTACTCAAACAAGGCCAGAGATACTGTGAGGGTTATAATTTTCTCAGTCCCAATCAGGCTCCATTTTCATTTTTCTGCAAAACAGAAGTCAAATCCTCAGCTTCATTATTATCTTTTCCATGCATTTAAATTTGAATATTTTTTTTTATGGTCTTTCTTCCCCTTCTCACTTTTAGCTGGTGGGGCTGGCCTGCTTGCTATTTCTAAGAGGTTCCATCCTCAGAAGTCTCAGCGCGTGTTTGTTTTTTTTCCTTTGGCTCTCTGTTACTCAGTCTCCAATATTTCATTCTACCAGGTGCAATGAGCACGCTACTTTATCCATCTTTTGAACATTTGCTTCTAGTGTACGCCTGGCTACCTGGTGGTGTGTAGCTGACACTGTCTTTAACATGCCTTGAATCCATCTGTCTGTTGGACCATATGGTTGTAATTTATTTGGCAGCCACGCTCCTAATCGCAAATGGAGCAGCCTCAAGTCTCTTCTATTCCGGGAGAGGCAGCAGTTCCCGATTCCAGCACTGGGATTATTGGGAGATTCATATCTCAGGCTTCCCCTTGCTGCTTTACAACTTCTCTCAGAGGCATGTTCAGTGGTCCTCCCTGGAGACGTCCAGCAACGTGAAGCCTTTGTACAAACCCCAATGCCAGATGTGATCATTTATAATTTTTTCCTGTGACACACAGACCCAAGCCACAGCCAGTTTCCATCAGAGAAACATCTGTCCTTTCGGCAGCTGTGCTGGCTCTCTTGCTGTAAGTTGGAAATACTTCTGTCAATTAGTGAAACTATCATAAATTTGGGATAAGTAGGGTCCATTTCACAACCTGTTCCACGGTCCAGAAATCCTGTAGTGAGTTTATTACTTTTGTATGTGGACTGCTGGTCAGTTATACTCTCTCTAACATACATCTCTACACCTTCTCTTACCTTAGACCATCACACACCACTCTCTGACCTTACCAAGGCTTTGTTTATTCCTGAATTTCCCTGAGGATGAGCTCATGCTATCAACCTGATCTGTGCACGTTCAGGCACTGCCCAGCCTTTATATATGTCTATAAACTTGTGGTGCCTTACCACTTTGCATCTCAAACTTTCCCTTTTTTTTTCCAATAATCAGAGAGAGTTAGACCTTGTGCTTGCAACACCATCTTGTCTAAGCCTTCTGTCCTTCTTACTTGAGATGATGGATCAGGCCATATCTTAAAGACTTGTTGGCCTTGCGTGCTCACACTCTCTGCTGACTGCATGCCCTTTTCCACCTCTTTTCAAGAGCTGGTTCTTCACTACAAAATCTGAAATAGGCTGTGGCTGATCCACCAACATGTCTTTAATGCTGCCATCTGTCAGCCTAAGCATAAAGTGACAGCAACTGTCCCTTGATCATTCTGCTAGTACTTACCTTCACATGCCCCATGTGAGGTGCTCCTCCTCCATAGTAATCTGGCTCACCTACAAACCAACAATGTACCCTCTACTTTTTTGGCTCTGTCACTTTAACAGCCCCATCCAAAAAAAGAGTGTTTTCTGGGTTTTTGGGTTGGGTAGGAAGCACTCATGGTCTTCCATTGCTTTTGCTTCATCCAATTACCAAATCAAAGACAGAGACTAATCCTGACCTCCTATTGTGACCCCTTTGTTCAGCAGAGACAGGGACCACTCAATTAGCCTGGGGTTTGATGCCTGACCCTCAGCCTTCCCTGACAACATATGCATCACCAGGTATGCTGCAGCTATGCCTCCTGATATGCCATAGGTGACCAGATGGGAAGGATATACATTTGAAGCATGATTTGCTAACTTCCAGTTATTTCCAATCTCTTTTACAGTAATGCATGAGGAGATAACTGCTCCTATGTCAAAACAAAGTTATCTTAGCACTTGTACCTTCCTTACATTCTGAGAAGGAAACTGCGATCCTTCAAACCTGTAGTCCTGGAAGGTTATCTCTCTCAGTTGACTTAAGCTTCAAGCCCACCCAGAAATGCCAAATCTGTTGCCAAAGTGATAAATGTGGGTAGTGGGCAGTCAACAGCTGAGATTAAAAAAGTCCATCCCCTAACAGACAAGATTCACTGGAACACACACAACTATGCAGAGCTAAGTTGTGATATGTAGCCTCTGTTAATAAAACTTCGCCAGTCTGTTGGCCAGATGTCCTGGCAGTCTTGAGAATCTGGAGATGGTCTACAGCAGAGATCATGCAGATTCAACTCCTTTAAGTTCAAAGCATTCACAAGTTCAAAGCGTTCACAAGTTCTCTGTTCTGGTCACCTTTTATACTTTTTTCCAGTTCTTTGTTTAAAGCTGGTAATGCCTCCGCTTACCTCAGCAGTCACTCTTCCTCCCTCAGCTGCTGCATTCCTTTCTTTATCTTTCCGAGGAGGCTTTTTTTGGCTTTCCTGATCTCCTTCTGTTTTGCTTAGGGAGTCTTAGATAACGCAATGGCAACAGCTACTCTTCTTCATTAGGAGAGGGGGAGGAAGGTCCAACCATAAATTATTATGCCGGCTACAGGCTACTTGGCCTACAGCCTACTGACATAAAAGAAATTACAGGCTAATTTAAATTCAGCTTTTAATTGTTTAAATCTAGTCATACTAGTTCATCACAAAGTCTTTACTTCATCAGTACTTCAATAGATATCAATAGCTTTTAAAATCCAAGTGAGTTGTGGCTATGAATTCTGTTTATCTGTTTTTCTGTCAAAGTATTTAAAGGATTCCTGCTCTACAGATGCAAGATTTTCCTTTACATAAGCATCATTCATGTTCTGTCATATCATGTGATCTGGATGCTTATGACTATTTCCAGCTAGCATTTCATCCAGTTCATCTAATGTAAATTTTATTGACTTTCCTAGGATCATTCCCAAATTTGCTACTATTCTCTTCCTTTGTGTAGTGGTTTTAATCAGTGGTAGTTTCAATCTGAGTCATGTCAGTGCTGGAAGCTTAAACCAATATCCTCATTACTCGATGTCTTTGCAATTCCTGGGTGTTCTCTCACACAGTCCTGGAGGTTTTTTACTTCTTCCTTTGAAAAATTGTTCCCTGACAGTATTCCATCTTTATTTGACACAAGTAAGATCAATGTAGTGAACTAACTCCCTGACATCTTCGGAAGGGAGGACCTATACAAAGAAATTATTCAGGTTTTTGGCAGCCTATTCATCTGTCATAACCATTTGTTTAATTCTTTGAAAGCTGGTAAAAGCTATCACTTCCTTTATAGGTTTGCTGTTCCTAATATAAATTTCTTGTTGTTTGTGCTAATGCCTCTGTAAAGTGATTCATCATATGACCATATTCAATTAAGGGGGAAAAAATCATACTTTAATTAGTATGTACTCCAGAAAACACAAGAAAACAATTCAAATATGTGAATGTACATTCAAAAAAAATGGAGAACAAGAACATGACTAAAGAGCTGGTGTGGATTTCCCACAGGCAAATTCTGTGTGAGTAACGTCTGATGAAATGATTGGCATACTGGGCAAGGAGAAAACAGTAGGACAGTTTACATGTTGACTTCAGCGAGGTCTTTGTCATCATCTTCTATGGCCAAGTTGGTGAGATATTGGCTGGATAAGTGGATGATGGACAGAAAGCTGTCTGGACTGACAGGCTCAAAGGGTTGTGATCAGTGGCACAAAGCCCAACTGGCAGCTGGTTACTAGTGGCATCCCTCAGGGATCAATATTGGGGCTAATACTGTTTGATGTCTTTATTAAAGACCTAGAAAAAACTGTCAGTAAATCCACAGGCGAGATCAAACTGAGTGGAGCACTTGATGTGCTGCAGGTAGAGCTGCTACGCAGAGAGACTTCGACAGGTTTGAGAAAAGGGCTTGGGCAGGAAACTTATGAAGTCCAAAGAAGGCAAATGCCAAATCTTTCAAAGGAGGTAAAACAATCTCATGCGATTGAGAATCCCACAAGCTGAGAAAAAAGCAGCTTTACCACAAAGGACCTAGGTATCTTGGTGAGCAGTACATTGAATACCATCAGCAGCACAGCTTTGCAGCAAAGAAGGCAAACGCACACTAGTCTGTTCTAGCAGGAGGGTAGCCAGGAGGTTGAATCAAGTGATTCTTTCTCTGTTTGGCACTACTGAGTTCACATCTGGAGGACTGAGCCCAGTAGGGGTTCCCAGTAAAAAAAACCCAAACATAGACTTACTGCAGCAAGGCCAGTGAAGGGACATGGATATGGTCATGGCTGGAGCATAAGATGTGTGAGAAGAGGATAAGGAGGATAAGCAATCTGACTTTGTTCTGCCTAGAGAGAAGAATGCTTAGTGGGATATCTTACTGCCATCTTCAGCTATCTGATGGGAGGATACAGAGGTGAACAGTGATGCAGCCAAAGGCAACAGGCTCAAGGTGGAACACGCAAAATTCCCATTACAGACTAGGAAAACCATTTCCACTACAAGGGCGGATAAATACTAGGCCAGGCTGTCCCAAGAGGTTGTGGAATCTCCATCTTTGGAGTGGTTCAAAACTTGACTGGAAGTGGTCCTGACTAACTTGAGCTAATTGGACTTTCCTCAAGCCTTCATGCCAATTTCCATCTAAAATATTAATACCACCCACCCTGGTAAGTCCCAGACTGTTTCCACTTTCTCTGAGATCTTCTTTTGCAGTCCAAAGCTCCCAAATGACTCCCATTCCTGTAACAAGAAATCTTCTGCAATGGCAGCTGTGCTGAAAAGGAACTGGAGGGGCTGAGACCCTGCACCCCACTAACAGAATGCAACAGCTTCTGAGAAGCAGGTGACATCTCTGAGTCAGAAACTGAGCGCTTCTCAGCAGCTTTTTGTTATATAAAGTCCCTAAACTAAAGACAGCTCAGGTATGTCTTCTCCAAAGCAACTATATTTCCTAGCTGATATTTATGCTTAGCCTGCATCCTCTCCCATTACCAGTGATTGGTAGCAGGAGGTTAGTGGGACAGTGACATTGTTTTAGGATTTCTTCTTCCTACAGCTCAGATCTCATTCAGATCTCCTCTGGTCTTTTGAAATTTTCCTCTCCGGCACCACAGCATCATTCCTGAGTTACTCTGAATTTCCATTTTGGCAATTAGAATAACACTGACTCTCGTGTTGCACCCATTCTCCCTCTATTTTTATGGTCACTTTTAAGAGGAGGCAGAGAGAGAGATGAGGTAGCTCCTAATAATTACACAAGTTGAGGGTTTTTTCCCCAGAATAAATTACATTAATACAAATCCTCTTAATTCAGCTACAATTCTGAAGGAAAAAACATAGATTGCCCATTTATACTTACATTTATACACTGTCCACAAACAAACAAAAAAAAATTAGCTTACCACTTCCTCAGTGGTCTCTTTAAGGTTGGCATTACAATCAGCAAATCAATTGTCTCCTGACATGAAGCAGTGACAGAAGTTATCCAAACAGAGTAAACAAGTGGTTTTCTCTGCAGTGGAGCTAATGACCCCCTAGAGATTTATATATCTCAAGGGGGAAACCCTCCATGGGGATTCTTTCATGTCTTTTAAGGACAGCAGCCTCCCCTTTGGGGAGGTCCCTAAGAGGGTTTCTTTCCTCTAGAAGGATTTCTTTTTTTTTGCAGAAGGTATGAGAACATAGTCACTGTAAGTCTTCTATCCCTTTATTAAATTTGGCAAAATTCAGTCATTAGACTGAAAAATTAATTGGGTAGACAAACACTAAGGCACATGTATTTGTATGCCTTCACAAATGCAATGCATACAGGTGCACACACACGTATATGCCTGTTACTACATAAGCCTCATTTCCTTAAGCAAGCAAAATAAAAATACCTTCACAGAAACACACACAAAAACTCCAATGAATAACACTCATCCTCTGCGCTTTCATTAGGGAAGATTATTTTCAACAAAACAATAATTTAGGAGCAATTATTAATATTTCATACAAGCAGACTACTCGCTGCCGACTAACAGCGACTGCACACAACTATGCTATAAAACTCCAGGAAACAACAAGAAGAAAAGCAAGGTAAATCACCACCTTTTATTTATGTTATTCATACTCTTCCAATTATGAAAATCCATTTAAGGGATGACGATCCCAGCAGGATTACAAAGGGTCTTTGTCAGCACTTCCAGCTGTTCCAGCCCTCCCCAACAAATACACGCAGTCGCTGCTCTCGATTTCTCCACGTTCATCGCAATCACCCCAACTTCTAGCTCCCCACCTAGCTGGAGAAGACTCCAGGCAGCAAGACCCTCCTCTGCCCCCACGGCTTAGGAAAATACGGGAAAAGCCACAGCACCACCCGTGCCTGCTATCAAACTCATACTTCTAGCTGTGCCCATGAGGCAAGGCATTAAAAATGGTTGGCAACGTTGACAGCTCCAAGTCAAAAAATCATGGGAGGACTCTTTAAGTTTGCTCGGCTGTGTTTTCACTCGGTAATTCCCAATCCCTTCTGTGCCTGTGCAAACAAGCAGCCCATTGTGCCCAGCCACCACCAGGTCTTCCCCACTGCCCGCTCACTGGTAGCTTTGGACCATCCACCTCAGTCAGTGGAGACCATGGGTGGTGGCATCCATATGAACCTGACCTACTGCTGGCACCAGGCTGAAAGGGAAGCTTCTGTGTGTCAAATGAAAATAGTTGAAGGCCTTGAGGCCTATTTCAGCAATAAAATTTAAACTGATGCAGAGGAATCACTGCAAATGTGCATTGCAAATGCTGTCATACCCACTTAAACCTAGGTTGCATCTTCTTTGTAGTAATATCTATCAATCCAGCCCAAAATTTAGTTAATATAAAAGGATATTCGCAGATAGATTTCCACAGATTTATCTAACTTTGTGACTTAAAATTGGCTTGCTTAAAACTTATGTAGGTTTTGAGGCTAGAGCAGGCATAAATTGCTATCATGATCTCTCCGACTGCCAGACTAAAAAAAATTATATATTCTAAAGAATACTAATAATCTAAAAGAATTCCAAAATTATTCTAAGTGAAAATTATCATCTCTTTGGGAGATGAAAGTTATAGAGGCAAGCTTCATTAAAATGCATAATTAGGTACAGAAAATACAAAGGACTGATCATAAAGCAGCACAAACTAAAGCCCTGAACTACTGAAGGTATTCCTGAAGGATTATCCCAGAGTCTTAAAAAGGTGATTTGGATTTGATCAAGAGATTTTAAACCAGTGAAGACAATGAGCAAAATTTAAGCTGTAGTTATGCCAAAGGGAATGTGGTAACTTAAGTGCTGTAAGAACTTTGTTCTACATCCATAATATACAGTGAAATTTGCACATTGGCATTCAGGATGAAAGCAGTACACATGCAACTTACACTTATTCGCTTTTCTGTACTTTCATAGCATAAAGGGTGATCTTCCTCCAACCTTCCATCAGCTGCCTCCTACTCAAATCACCACCAAAAGTTCAACTCCATTATTTTTCCTTTGAGAAGTCTAAGGGAAGAGAGGTAATAAAAAGAAGCTGCACGGCTGTATTTGTACTTCGGTCTAGTCCCATCTTGTTGTGTTATCTATCATCCTTCTCCTATTTCTCATGCATTCCCTGTTATCCAGCTTTCTACCACATGACAGACATCTGTGCCACCGTGAATACAGCTCTTAGGACATGTTCTTGTTTTGTAAGGTGCCTACCATATTCTAAATGCTTAGAAAAATATGAATGATAATAATGTACAGCCATAGCTGGCCACTTTATCTTAAATCCTTATCACCTGTGGGCAACAGTGTAAGTCTGGGAAATTAGCAGGGAGCTTACTGAGTAAAAGGATCGATAATTAAAATGGCAGTTTCTGTAAGTTTGTCAGAAATGAATTAGACCGACATAACACTTTGTCTGTCAACCAATTAAAGTAAGTCCAGTCATTAGTTAAGCTGTTTAGAAAGCTGTAACTTCACTCTGTGTTCAGCTAAAAACATCTTTGACCACCAGGCTAAGACAAAGACTGCTGAAGTTAGTTCAGAAAACAGCAGTTCCAGAAGAGAGACTGCAATTGAAGGAGCAGATATAATTTCCCAGGCTTAATGAAATACTAGAAAGATACTTGGGACAGGCTAGGATACAACCATTTATTATTCATAACGGATTACTATTTATTTCCATCTGCAGTTTTTTCTTACTAGAATAACTGTGGTACAGTTAAACAGAGAATGGTTTATAGACAATTTAGGCAATCCTGTAGGTTTTCTCACTAGTAGGATCACCTTCTATTACATATTATAGGCTTTAGAATCATTTTCACAAAACTTCTATTTGATTAGTTTGACCATATTCACTTCACCTCCCAGATTAATTTCTGCAAGACACTTCAGTAAGGAGAGGCTTCTTTGTAAATAGCTAAAAGTCAAGCCCTTGTTGTCTGCATCACAGAAGCAGAAGTCACTGGTTTTCTCTGGGAGTCCCCAGTATTGTGTGGAGAGCAATATGGGTTTGATTCCACCCCAGCTTATCCAGAAGATGCTCTTCCCTTGAGGCTGTGGTGTAGATGACAGGAGCCAGGAGGCTCTTCACATATTCACAGTGAGCTTGCTGAAAGACGTAGGTGAGAATTGGGTGATTAAGCCTTCTGTTTAAACTCTTTCACAGGATGGTCCTGCGAGATCTCCCCACTCCTTCATCCCCATCAACCGAAACGCAGCTGATCTGAGTTTATCCTTCTTTCTTTGTAACACAGACCTCAAAAAAACTGTTCAGACCTTCAGCATGTGAGATCAGCTCTGCACCACCTCTGTAACACAGCGGCTTTTGACTTTCCCTGAGCTAACATACACATATGCTACTCCAGAGCAGGCTTCTGTAAGTGGCATCTTGCTGACAGCTTCTGACAGCCCCGCTCACCCACAGGAACCCACAGCTGGTGCCAAGGTCACAGCCAGGTAGGACTGCAGCAGCACTCAGCCGTCCTGGCACTCACCACTTTTTTTCCATAAAGTGTTGCACTGTCTCTGCCACAGCTCCTAAACCCTCGCAAAGCACCCGCACATCTCTGCAGAGCTGTGAGAGCACACGCTTGGGTGTTGCAGGACTGCCTCTTCACAGTGCTTTACACTGGATAGAGAGACACTGTATTTGATTTAAATATTTTTTCCTCATCCTCAACAAAGAGATGCTTATTCTCTCTTTTGTTTAATATTCTGACTTAATGAGGCTATTTCTATTTTACACTAAAAGTGAGCAATATCGTCCTGCTGCAGACTTGTCCTTTTCTTTTACGTACATATATTAGGTCTAATTTGCAAGTAGATACATAAATTCCCTGGGGATGAAAATCAGTCTTACTTTAAACTACACAGTACACTCCACATATAATATTTTTCTAAGAATTGGTGTGTACTTCCCTACCCATCATTTATTAATAAGCTTTCCATCTCTATTCATCTTTACATTCCACCAATTAATAGACTCAAGCCTGGAAACATCATTGTGGGTACAGCTTTCGTAACGTGCAAAATCTGATAAGCAACTCATTTTACACTGAGGATTTTAACCCAATACCAAAAAGATTGTAAGAATAGATTTGTTGCAAGGACTTGAAATAAATTGATTTAGTTGGATGAGCCAACTTTCCACAGGCATTCATTTAAACACTAAACTTCACTAGCTGCACAGAGTTAACAAATGTGCCACAAAGCTCTTCGACTCCCACACAAGCTGACTCACACAAGATAACAAAACTATTAGTTCTTGAAAGAACTCTGTATTTTTCTTTATTGTTCCAATGACTTCCCCAGTTTGAGGGGCACAATTTCTGAAGTGTACGCTGCAGAGAAAGTGGTGTTTGGAGATGGATGAATGACCAGGTTATAAATCAAGGAAAAGAGTCCTGGTGACAAGTGGTTTATGTCACCATCCCAGCTGCAAAATTAGTCCAAAACTCAGTAATTCATCCAGCTGCATCCATTACTTTTCCCACTAGCTAGCAGCTCATTCCAGGGCAACCACAATCATTGCTGTTCGGTTCCTTCTTTTCATGCATCCCTCTCATCTTTCTTTTTTTGTTGCTGTCATTTCAAAACTTGTGCTGCATGTCCTCAGTTGATTTGCCCACACTACTCATTTGTGGGTCTAAATGTCATTTTCTATGACTCACTTGTTTTCCTCTAACACTTTTTATCTCAGTTGCTCCACAGTGAAATACTTTTTTTTTTCTTTCCCCCGCTGGATCAATACAGACCCATCAAACACAAATCTGAAGTTCGTGATTTTTAAAAGTCAAAATTAGACCAGATATGTCTTTTTATTTGTTGCTACTTTTATCGGTAATGAGAGTTCATATTGTTATTTCTAGGAACATTATTTCTTTGCTTTGTGTAATACATCCAAATGTATCATTACTAAAAGCAGTGACTTGCAAATGTAGCCATGTGTTTTCCTTCTATTTTATCTGACTTGGGTCCAAATACAGATAAGTAACAAAAAAAAAAATAAATTTCCTGGGTGTTCTGGTGTTTTAGGCCATGTCCAAGCTGGGGCACCTTGGAGCACTTCCAGCCTCCTCAGGAATCTGGACTTGGGCAAAGAGCGGGCACGCACAGCAGCTCCTTCACCCGGACATCTCCTGTCTTCCCTGGAGTGCAGCCAGAATCCATGAGTCAGATCTACCCCTGACCTGAACCTTCAGGGGACTACGACTGCAGGGGCACTGCTGTACCACGTACACCAATTAGTTTATACATAGCGTTAGAAAAACAAAGTCAAGTCATTGAACTGTATAAAATGGATTAAGTCTTGCCCAGGTAGCTCAATGAGCTCCGTGAGAAAGTCAGGAATGTCACACAGCAGTACAGAACAGAGATGCTTGTAAAAAAAAGCCTTCTGTTTTCATGAAAGGCAGGAGAAAGAATTGTAGGTGTCAAGTAGAGGTTTCTGGGAAACCGTCAGAGAGAGGACTGGGAAGGGGCTCCACGAAAGAGCTGGGCACAGGAACCCAGGTGGCACCTGATGAGAAACAGGTGCAGAAATTCCTTAATGACCCAATCAAGTACAGGAGGAGCTGATGGTATGTCTGAAATGTGAAAAGAAGGAAGGGATCGAAGAAAGAGAAGATTGAGTTTGGATTGAGATTAAATTTGAACTGAGAATGTAATGCAAATTGATCACGACTGGACTTGGTTATGGGGAAATGGCAGAAGGGGTAGGAGGTTACGCAGCAGGTTTTTGGATCCATCCTGTCATGAAGAATAGGAATCATTGGATCAGTCTTGAAGAGGATGAAGAGAAACAAACAAAACTCTGTGCTGATCTGTACATTGATATGTAGAAATAAGATTAACTGCAACCACCACTTGATCTATTGATTAGATGCCACTAGATGATGAACTGCCAGCTAATGGCAAGCTATTACCCAATTCAGGCTAGGAGCAGTGGAGTAAATCAATACATAGCAGATATCTGACTTTTTTTTGCTGGTTTTTGAGGGAGGAAAATCTGCAAGCTGCTAGATTCTTTTAGGTATCTACAAAATAGACATACACCTTAGGAACTATATTTTGCTCTTTTAAATGCTTTTTCTCTGCTGACTTTAGTGGACTGACTGCACTATCGTTACAACAGCCTTAATCCCAGAAGTATCAGCAGCTTCATTGTTCAAGCTACACAATGGACTTCTGTCCGAGAGGTAAAAAGAGGAAAGTCTGTACAGAGGATGCAGATAATACCTGGAACTTTTCCATCACTGGAACAGCCAGCTTAAGTCAACTGTGGAATTCTCATTAAAATTCTGGAGCATGTGGCTTTCGTCCTGTCCCTTATGCAGAGATTAGACCTTGCTGCCCTTTAAACTTAATGAATTTTGACAATGTTTATGACATTATTTCTAGAAGGCAGAAGGAGACTATTTTTGCAATTGTCACTTTGAGTATTTGGGGAGTTATAGAGCTCTCAAGTTGAAAACCCAAAAGGTAGAATCAGCAATATCAGTGACTGGATGTCATATACTTCAGTGCTGGGAGTAAGAATGATATTATTGTCCCTCCAGATTTAAAAACTCATTGAGATGACAAATACAAAAAGGAAGACATCAGCTCAAAATACTACAGCTTCAACTTAACAAATTTCATTGCAATACGCAATGAAAAAACACGGGCACACTGCAGCAAAGCCAGTGAAAGGCCATCAACGTGGTCGGAGCTGGAGCACAAAATGTGTGAGGACAGGATGAGAAACCTGGCTTTGTTCTACCTGGAGAAAGGAAGGCTCACGGGCCATCTTACTGCTACCTTCAGTTACCTGATGGGAGGGTACAGAGAAGATGGAACCACTCTCTTCTCAGAGGTGAAAGGTGGTGCGACCAGAGGCAACAGACACAAGATGCAATATATGAAATTTCCACTAAAGATTAGGAAAACTTCTTCCACTAGAAGGGCAGTGAAACACTGGACCAGTTTGCCCTGAAAGGCTGTGGATACTCCATCCTTCGAGTTGTTCAAAATTTGACTAGATGTGGTCCTGAGTAACTTGATCTAATTGGACTTGATTAGACCAAATTTGTCTAATCTGTTTTGAACCTGCTGGTACTGTCTCCCCAGACTTCTGTAGCATGTAAATCCAGCAGTTCTCTGCCTTTGAAGAAAAGGAAGTACTGTGTTTCATCTGTTTTAAACCAGCCTTCTACTGGCTTCACCAAGCTCCCTGTATTTCTAGTACCGAGGGGTTTGCTAAAAAGCAGTTCTGCGGTCAGCTTACCCTGCATCTCCAGTTTCCTAAACCTTAGCCATACCCCTACAGCTTTCATGTCTCCTGTTTGAAGTCTCAGCCTTTACGGTTTCTCCTCATAAGGCAATTATTCCATCCTCTCAATCATCTTAGGTGTCTTCTTTGTACCTTCCCTAACCCCGCTCTGTCCTCTGACATGCAGAGACCAGAATTGCACTCAGAACCAAAGATGGGGATGCTACGAGGCATTATACAGTGATAAAATAACATCCCCTACCTTACTCTGAATACCCTTTCTGATGATTTCCAAGATTTTTCTCAGCTACTTTTACTACTGTACATCAACCCAATATATAAAATTATTAGGTTTTGCCAATGGTAAATCCTGATTTGGAATGCTATGCATCAGCTTGGTACCCATTTTCAGGTAAATCAGAAGAGATGCTGGGATGGTCTAAAAGAACAATTGGGAAAGAAAATAAAATGAGTCAAACAGCTCAGATTATTAACCCAGCAAAACAAAGTCCCAGATGAGATATGAGTACTCTCTAGGGATATAAAAGGGGGTAACATCAGGGCTGTAAAGAGCTATATAAATCAAAACAAACATGAACACAAATGGCCATGAATAAATTTACATCAGAAATCGAAGAAGTTTTCCAACTGGAAGGAAAAAGGTACAGGGTTGCTACAGGGGGATTTAATGTGTAATGACTTATTAAAAATTGCCCTCTCTCTTCAAGATGGTACAGATTTACTTGGACAGCTCTGGAGAGCAATCACCATCATCAGCTGGGGACAGCCTTCCACCTTGACCCATTTCTCTGCCATAACATTTCTGCTGGGGGTACGGTCTCATAAAGAGGCCTCAGCAAATAGTAAACCTCTAAAATTCCAGAAACTACATAGTGAGGAAAAAAAAAATATCTCCCATGCAATATTAGAACAAGGTGTAAAAGTTGCAAAATAAGTTGGATATTTTTAACTCAAGGACTATGGATTTTGTCAGTTAGCCAGGCTGCTGCTGTCTGTGTCTGCCCTGAACTTGCTCCTCTCTCTGTCTCTCCCAAAGCAGGGCGGTGGTAGAGGAATTCAGTTCAGCAACAGACCTGTTCGATCTCAGCTAGAGAATTTTGTTTAACTGCTTTCAAGTAGCAGTTGAGAGGGTTCAGAGAGAAGGCAGGCACACACAGGCGTATGCAGTAAACCAGTTTTGGAAAGTATCCTCTTTTAAAGGACAGAACTGGGAGGTAAGCCTGGGGAGAGAGCCTGACACCTGCTCATAGGTACCGACGGCCAGGATGTCAGTAGAAGAGAAAGGTTCTCCAGCAGCGAGATGACTGAAGTCCTTCCTTCCAAGTGGAAACTGAGATGGGTGAACTGCAGAATGTGGTGGTTTCTCTGGAAGATGAGAGGCCGTTTACAGAGGAAGAATCACGGATCTTATTCTAGCAGTTATCAAACTAGAGACTCAATAAGTGTGACAAAAAAAAAAAAAAAAGGTGAATTCCTGCTTTATTTTTACTTATTTTCATATTGCCTGCAAAGTTCATTTTTCACTCTGATCTTTTACGGGTCAAATATGGAGAGGAGCATAAAATTTGCACTATCCTCATGCCACAGTGCTTATTCTGGAAATAAAGAAGGGCCTTTAAACATAAATTTTGTTTGGTACACCTCCTGATGATGTTACAAGGAGACAAGGAGTAATATTCTGGAGCTTCTGGGAGAAATCAGCAGTTTATTTGATTTATTTTGCTCTCCTATTTCAGTGCCTCTCCTTCTTGTTAGAAGTGACTGCAGCAAAATTATTTCCACTGCAAAACTGCTTCGTAATTTTTTCAGCCCTCTGCCTGCGTTTTTCAGTACAGAGAGCAGCCCTAAGGAAAACGTGGGGAGGCAAATATTGGCCTGGCATTATCAGTTAAAGCCCATGAAGTGGAAACATAACAAGACCAATGCAGTTTGGAAAACCTTATCTTCAAATTTTTATTTAATCAGTATTGCTCTGTTCATCCACTTCAATAAAAGATTCCAGACAGTACAACAAATAATGATTATATATCAGCTAAATCCTTAAACTGACTCTTTCCCCTTGGCCTGGGCAGGAAATGATGATCATTGTGCTAAGAAATTTCACAAAAATCTTTCTTACTGAGAAATAAAACTACTTTTTTTTTTTTTTTTAGAGACTTGCAGAAGTACCAATGAATCAGATAATTCTGCCTTGTGGCAACTTTTCAAAAGTTACCAACATCAGCCAGAAAGTCAAAGTGTTATGAACTGGATGAGGGCAAGCCCTCCCAGGGAAAGAAGAGAAAAGCTTGAGGATGCATGTACATGCCCCACGGGGTAGCTTTCAGACCAGAACTCCTTCTGACTCATTTCTGGTGTCAGCTCAGTGTAAGCTAATGATCACTTTGATTTTTCAAAAGAAGCCAAAATTTCTCTCAGCTGATTACTAAAGCTTCGCATAGCATACTATTATTAACAAGAGAAAGGTTCGATTCTGCCACTGGTAGCATCCAGGCTTGCTGCTCTACCTGCATCTCATAAAAGCCATGGGGCTTTCCTGCAGATTTAAAAGTCTACCACAGAGACTGCATCTCGCAGGGTCTGCGTGCCTCGGTAGGATCCCTGATCTCTCAGGGTGCCAAGCTCAGGTGTGGTGTCTCCAGTCGCACCTCCCCAGTGCTGCAAAACTGTAACTGGTCAATGAAAAGCAAAATCACAGAATCACAGAACAGCAGGGGTTGGAAGGAACTTCTGGAGATCATCCAGTCCATCCCCCCTGCCAAAGCAGGCTCACCTGGAGCAAGTTACACAGGAACATGTCCAGGTGGGTGTTGAAGATCTCCAGAGAAGGAGACTCCATTACCTCTCTGGGCAGCCTGTTCCAGGGCTCTGTCACCCTCAAAGTAAAAAACTTTTTCCTTATGTTCAGATGGAATTTGCTGTGTTCCAGTTTGTGCCCGTTGCCCCTTGTCCTTTCATTGGGCACCACGGAAAAGAGTCTGACTCCATCCTCTTGACACCCACCCTTTAGATATTTATAAGCACCGAGGAGATCCTCTCTCAGTCTTCTCTTCTCCAGGCTAAACAGATCTTAACTTTCAATTTCAAAGTTATGCTTCGCCCTGTTGCTTTCCAAAGTTTTCAAAGATGTTGGAAGTATTTTCCTAACTGCTTTCAGCTGTAATTTCAACCATCATCTGCCTTTTGGTCCCCAGCATGCCTTCCCTGTACAGCACTCAGCTGATGCTGCTCTACTAGGTCTTGCCTTCAAGAGCTCCTGGCTGCCTTGCCACCCCAGACAACTCATAACTACTGAAGTAAATATTCCCAAGTGTGCCTTTCCTCTGAAAACACATGTATTCACAAACCCAATGCTCAGCAGGTGCAAAACGCACAGACCTACCTAGGGACCTCAAAGGAACCTAGAGAATAGTCTGCTGGAGGCAGATCTACTGCTGCACTCCTCAGGCAGCTGGGGCTGCACCCTTGTGCCTTGAAAGGCAAAGCCCATGGGAGGCTTCTCAGCGATTCTTCTCAGAAATTTGGTGACTGTTTGGGTCCAGAGCAGAAGAAAAAAAGGAGTGTCGGGTGACTCCTTGGCAGAAGGGCAACTGGTGGGATCCCATCAGAAGTTCTCCAGCCTTGCACAGAACGTGGTTCACCGAGGAGCAAGCTACCTCCTGGAGCTCTCTGATGCCTCCAGACCTCTACATACAACCAAGACTATTTAACCTCTATTCCCCATCCAAGCCCCTTACTCCTTTACAGGCAAACTCAAGAGCATCTCATTGCACTTTCCCTGTGGTCATCGAAGTTGCCTTCCATCCACAAAGACAAATATCAGCAAGTGGCCATATAGCTGCAATTTGAAAATAGACCACCACACCCCCAACAAACTAAGCATATTGGTGAAACAGGCAATTAATGTAATCCAAAGCCTGAGTGAAGAAATCAACAGGATTCCAAGGTCCTACTCAGAAAACACAAGGTTAATTGAAGAAAAAAATCCTGTCTAGTTACCTTTACATTTTTTCTAGCTGAAGAGTAGATCCAGTGGATCAAGTATCATTTACTACCATTTGACTTTTCTGGGAAGTATGCACTCTATTTTTATTTGGTGCTATCCCAATAAAACTGTATTTTTAGAAAAGGAAACCCAAGAACTTGTGAGCTGAAATGGTCCAAAAAAAAGAGACAGTACTATCTCATTTAAAAAATAATGAACAATGCTTCTTTCTAAAGAACGTTTAAGAAAAATGTTTTATTTTTCGTATATTATGCATTTTCCTGTTAAGTATGCATTCCTCTTACTATCAAATATAAGGCTAAATTGCCACAAGCATCAATTTATTCTTCAAATGATGCTTAACAATTGTAACAAATTTCACTCTCTTTTGGTTTTCTAATCAATTCTTATGTATACAACAAAAATTAGCTTAATTGAAGGTCAGCTTTAGGCGAATCAGTCTTTAGCAGATTTCTGTAAACTGGCCAAGTATGTCTGCGCGAGGAATGTCTCCTCCTGTTGCCGTAGCAGAGATAAGAAAGGACTTTCTGACTCCCAGAACAAGCACACACGCTCAACTGAATCTCTCAAAACCCGCTATTTTGCCAACCGTGCTTATAATTTACTAAAATAACAGCACTTTTTTCACCATCACTTTCCATTTTTCTCTCTCCTTCCATGAAGTGTGCTTTACGCAGGAATGCCTATGGCCAAGAATTGTCACAAGCTTTTTGTTGTGATTCACCATTCAATTAACGAATTATGTCTTAAGCTTCAGCACACACAAAACCAAACTGTTTTCATTTTTAAAGTGTGTCCATAGAAATCTTCTAGCACATTTTGAAAGAAAAATAAGTAGTTAACTGTCACTGGAAATAGCTTTGTGTTTTCCTTCTTTTCATATTCCTAGAAGAATATAAAATCACAGTTGTGCAGTCCATACCTAAAAGTAATTTATACGAGCTACAAAACATTTTAAGTTTCTTTCAACCGTGCAATACAGGATTAACCACCTTTTGGGGACATGCTTCATAATTTCATCTTCAAGGCTGACAGAAGTAAATCTCCCTTGTAACTCTTAAACTCTTTGACAGACACAGTGCAGTATACAAAAATTCAAACTACACAACCTTAAGAATAAACAATAATGTAGCTATCATGTGTATTCATGTATTATGTAGTACATGACCTAAACAATTATTTGAAAACAAATAATTTCCCAGTTTTCCATTAATCTGTATACACTTTACTTCAGCATTATCTGTTAGTAATGATATGCTATCGTGATGATACATTATCAAAGTTCAAAGCTGGAGTACATCTCTTAGAGCTGGACACACTGTAGTGGTGTATTATTAACGTCTTGAAAATAACCATGCATATAGGGCCTGATTCTGCTTTAAACCGTGTAGTTAAAAACAATTACGGGAAACATTTTGATATTTCCATGATTTGATCAATGAATCAATGAAAAAACACACCCATTTCAAAAGTCTTCATTTTCTCAATTGAAAAAAAGCTTCTAATATATTGTTAGTACCAAGATTTATCATTTTAGCTAGGATAATCTTAGGAAACAACACTAATTTGTCGCCATTATCACACAAGCTCTGCAGGTGACCGTAAGTACATAGTGCGTTTTTTGTTGACTCTTAAGCAATAACCCAGTGATTTTATTTTTATAGCCCGTAACGAGGCAAAGTTCCATGCATGTTATTCATGAAGGTGTGCTCGAACTCCTCACATCTGGCAGTCCACTACGATTAACTGAGTATCACGGCAAGAAGGTGACACGACTAGGTGGTCCCTATGCAGCCGGGATGACAAACTCTCCGGGAAGAGTTCCACCTTGCCACAGGCAGGCCCGGCCAAAACAGCTCTTGACACCACATTTCCAAGCCTTTTGGCGAGCACCAGCTGAACCTCTGCAGTGAACACAACTTGTCCCCATTCACACAGCCATTAGCGCACCTTTCCAGGGGATTCTTCTTGAATGCCTCTTCTCTACTTATGAAAAAAAAAGGAGAGAGGCCATGGTTAATACGATCTTTTAAAGGGTAAAAATGAGCAGCCGTTTATCTCTTTTGTGTTAACTTTATTGCAACCTTAGGTAGAGACATAAGGAAAATCCTTTATTATATTATTCTTAGGGTATGGCATTTTCTTCTTAGCTCTGAAGTAGTTTTTGTCAAAAGATTTGGTTTCCTTGAGCTGTCTTGATCACTGAAAACAAGGTTTAAGCAACAGTCCCGTTGCTTAGTGCTGCTCTTTAAAGGTTTGCTTGATTGAGTCAACTTTCACCTCACTCATGGAACAAATCAAATAAGTGTCTGTCAAAGTAAGGAACCTGTAGAAAAAGATAGCATAGCATGACTTCGTCATCTGATAGCAGTGTCTCAAGAAGAATTCGAAATGAAAGCTTGTAGACTGTATAAACAAAGTTATTTTCAATGTTATTAAGCAAAACCCTCTATTTTTAATGTGTCCGATGTGTGTTTGAATTGGAAGTGATTTTTTAGTTTTGTGTGTGCGTGCATGAAGCTCCAGCATATTCACATGGACAGTTCGCACACCAGGAACAAACTGGGATGAGTTCATCCCAGTTCATGTTACAGTACAGATGAGTGAGATACTGGATTTTTTTTAGGGAATTCAAAGCAGCCACGAAGGCTAATTTCAATTATTTCACTCCTGTCAATCTGAGGAGTTTGCAGGGTTTTTTTATTGGCTTGTAAAGATGGCCAGCCTTATTAAAGTTGAAGGACATCTAGCTCCGTGGGCAGCACACCGCAGACCTGTCTCCAGTGCCTGCAGCACAGCTCTGCCTCCATACCGCTATAAACTGGGAAGGTATCAACACCTCCCAGCTCGTCTTAAATTCTCCTCGTTTATCTATTCAGTCCCTAATTTCCCCATCGCTTTGAACTTGAGCTTAAGCCTTGCCAAGCTGGCTTGCTCTCTTTTCTTCTCCTGCATGAAAAAAGAAAGCGTGGCTAGCTCAAAAGGGCTGACAAGAAAATCCTGTAAACTGAATGAAAGCAATCAAAACCAGAAAAAAAAAAGCCCTACCTCAGTATAATTGTGTAGAAAATGCACTCCATAGTCTAAGAAAGAAAAAAGTGACAGCAATTCCCAGATTTTTAAATTACCCTCACCGATTTATGTTGATGTCTTTGCTGAAATGTGAATTAAAGATTGAGTTTGCTTACTGAGATCTATTCAAAACTTTACTGATAGCTTAACAAATAATAACTGTATAATAAACCCAGTTAGGTGGAGGCAGATATCCTAAGAGGTAGCTTCTTAATAAGGGAAGTGCTGCCGTAGGGCAGTATATTCAGCCCCAAATACACCAAATGCATTTCCTGCACTGAGGTTGAAAAGTGACACCGATGTCACATTTTCCCACTGTCAAAAGTCATAATTAATTTCTTGTTTAAATTCTGTCAGTCTATTATCAACTTAGTACTTTACATGCAACAGCAAGGATTATATTAGAGCAAGGGAAAGCACTATTGACCCTATTTCTGGAACTTTTTATGCCGGGCACTGACTCTGCCCTACTAAGAGAAGGGCAAAAAGGAAAATGTCTTTTAGTTAGTAGTCAGTTGTGACTTGGCTAGCACAAGGATCTTATTTGTTGAATTTGTTACTATCATCTTAAAATCATCACATTTCAGAGTAGAACCACACTTCAAATATGGGAAATGTTATTTGCTGTATATGTATTATGTTATTAAGTATAATTAAAGCTGAAAGCCACAGAACCACACTCAACGCTACTGCAAGACTATAGAACATTTCTGTGGCCAACACAATAAAGTACCATATGATGAAGACGTCAGCAGCCAAGAAGCAATACACTTAGTAGCCTAAACTACAGCACACTGTGGGCCAGTATCCGTGCAAATATTTCAGAAATGAGTGATGAATAATTATTCCGAGAAACAACTATGCCACCGCAAACATCATCATTTCTAGATACGTAGACTGCCAAAACCTAAACATAAACCTTGGAGAAGAACAAAACCTCTCTTTTTATGGGTGGAAAATTCTACACTATTTCCCTGTTAGAGGCATCTCAAAGGTATCATATCTAGCTAAAGTATTTCACCTCTTGACTTTTCTAGAAACCTTGCTGTGATTTTTTTCAGGCACTAAGTCACACAGAATATTCTGTGTTCCCTTTGTACACTTCAGAAGTAGACAACAAAAGCTTTTTTTTTTTCCCCCTTACGTGATGTTTTATTCATAACCATTGAAAAGAAAAATTGAAACTATGGTGAGAAACACTCTTCAGATTTCTCTCTATTAGAAAATTGAATCAGAACTGTAAATGGTTTCAGACACAGACACCCAGGACCAGCACTGAAAACAGAGGAAGAACTAATGGAAACCTGGAAAAAGCAGTTCCAGAGTAATTTTTAAAAATGCAGTTGAGATGAGATCTGAGTTGCACCAGGGTTACAACTATATTCGTTCACTCACTGGTGAAAGGAATAAGGACTGTCTCCGAGACAAAGAAACTAGCTGTGAGCTTCCTCAGACTCCAGAAGAGCCATGAGTTCCAAAATCCATCCTTGTCCCAGCAGCTCTGGGCCCCGAGCACCATCCAGGAATGGACTCCTATAGGAAAGACCGCCATTGACAAGGGTGCTGTGAAGATGATCCACTGTGGCTCTCCTCAACCAGAAGCATCCCATCTGATGCTCTGGGATGTTTCTCATCTAAAAGAGCGTTCCTCAGTCTGTACTGGAGCAATCCCATCTCTTGACCTGCATAGCACTGAAATGATGACAGTCAGAGCCTTATTCTGTCACACTGGCTGTTATTTCTGATACTCAGTAAAAATCAGTATTTCCGATACTTGGTAAAAATGCCCTCTAGGCCAGAGGATATACGAGCCGTGTTCCCAGACAACAATGTAGATTTTGCATTATCAGAATGTACCAAACTTGTGGCTTTTTTCAGTCTTCTACATTCATAGGTAGCCAAGAGGAATAAATCATACATTAAAGAAGTTCTACAATTCTCTGTCTGCAGCCAGATTAATCCCTAGGTACGTGGAGCACAAATCTTAAATTCTTCCTAAGCAAAGGGACAAAGAGATAAAGAGATAAAGACACGTTCTCTAAAGAAGCTGCTATCTGACCAGTTCCCATTCCTCTGGCTCTGCACAAATTCAACTAATGCAATTTTGAGAAGAAATTGTGTATTTTTTTTCTGAGAGAAAAGGAAGAGGATGGTTTCACAGGGGCTACAAAGTTAGAACAACAATCTCTATAGAGATAGACCACTTACCAGGGAAAATATAACGGTTATGAGATGTTTAGGCAATTTATCACCGTTAAAATTACACTATTGGTATAAGCTCACATGTGAATATACCAGTGCTATGGTAAGGAGGGCAACAGAAAAACCTATGCATAAATAAAAGTGAATTGCATTTAAAACAAAACTTTTACTTATTATATTTTTTTTGTTTGATTGCATTAAGCAATACTTGTGAATTTATCAGTAGGTTTTTTCCAAAAGAGGGAGAACCCCCCACTATTCTCTATCATGCATGGGCAGAGAAAAAAAATTATTCACATTCCTTTAAAGACCACAACACAAAACAGATTAAACCCCCCCAATGGGCTAATATTTAGATAAATACTATTACAATTATGTCATGTACTTTTTTTGTATCAGATGAATTGTAACCTCAGAATGTTAACAAAAACCTAACATTTGCATCCACAGTTCACTTTAAAACAATGACAACTCATAACAGGAGCTCATTGGTTTTTATGCACAATACTTACCCACGTAAAAAGTGGGATTGGGAAGACAGCAAGGAAAGCAACAGGGGCCCGATCCTGTTCCCATCAAAGAAAATGGGAAGTTTGCCATTAACTACAAGATGCTGGATTGTGCCTTTGGTTTGCTGGCAGAAATGTGAATTTTGTATTTTCTCTTGTGGCTAAAACACAGTCATTTGCTGCCCTCTAGAAGCAGACTGACGCATATACTTTGGTTTTCTTCAATACAGGCCTGTTCCTAGCTGTAATTTTTTTAATGTATACAACAATAACACAGAGTAATGTTGAAAGACTAGAGAGATGTAACAAAATACCAGATACTGAAAATTTTGAAGCATTCTCTGAATTCACAGTCATTTGATAACATGACTGATTATTCTGGTGGAAACGCGGAACTGTCATGTATTGTTCCTGGCATTATCAGACAGAGTTAACTTCCAAAAAGAAATTAACTCAGATTATTTCTTTACCTAGTTTCATAAAAATGGAAATTAGCAAAAGAGGATCATGACTGCATTTTTGAAAGCACAAGCCTCACCACACTGATACAGGCAGCAAAGAGGAATGGGGGATTCATCAGATTGTGCTGAAAATAACATCACAAAGTAAGTCAGCAAGTTTCGATCATGTGCAATGTTTTAATGGTTAATTTTTTTCTTGCCTCCAAAAGTACTAGTGATCTCATTTATTAATAACAACTATTTGATATCAACCCTTTAGAAATTTTTATTCAATTTTATTTTGGTTTCATTCATAGGAAAAAAAAAGTCTAAAAAGTACTGGGACGTGTCTGGTCTCCTCCAACTCTACAACTACCTAGGAATGGCTATCAAAATTTCCTTTAAATTTTAAAAAAAAAGACAACCTTCAAACATTCTACCCTCACCTCCAAGCAGAAGACAAAGAATCTAGGTGTGAAAGCAATGAACAAGATTCAAATGTCAGCTACCATTCAATTATCTTCACATAATGCAATTAGATGTCAAGCATACAATTTTTTTTTATTTCATTACCGTCACACGTGGATTTTATGGGTGAAATATTCCAAAGTAGAAGTATTGTTCTAGTACCATTCCACAAACTGCCAAATGCCATTTATTTAGATCTCACACCATGCTCATTACTATATTATGTTCCCCAAAATGACCAAGGATTTGCAGGCAAAGTCTTGAATGGGGGAAAAGTTCTTGATTCTCAGACTAAGATTATCTTGATTCATTAGACTAATACTATCAGAAAAAAACTGCCTACTTAAGGATTCCTGCACTAAGCTACCAAAGATCTGATTTCTTCTTATTTACCAACCACTTAAAATAATTCATCTTGCTTCTTTTCACAGTACTTTGACAACAAACACAAGGATGATGGGCTTGCAACTTTAATTCTGAATATAGGTACTCATGAGAATCAAACAGAATGAGACTGTTATTTATATATATATAAACTATATATTTTTAGAGACTATATATCTTAAACTATATATTTTTAAAGATCTCCAAATTAAGATTTTGGTTGGTTACATATATTTCTGATGTCACATTTAAATGTCAAAAATTAGGTAAAGTGAATCTGCAGCTGTTCACATCTCCTCATAAACCTTAATTTATTAGTAATGCTAATGTTACACACTTTCCAAAATTAATCTGAATATTTTTCTTTTGAAAAGTGGAAATCAAAGATTCAAGAACTCATTTCAAGAACACTCTCCTCCTAACCAGATCTACACTATTTTTGCTTCTAATTGACTTATCTAAAATCAAAGCTTGTTTTAAACTGAGGTACACGGCAAGATCAAGACCAAGAGTCCAAGAGTTTAAACAGGTTTTAAAAAATAGTTGTACAGTCTTCCAAAGCACAGGACAAAGCTAGAGTTTAATCACTTTAATTATTTGAGTGGACTGCAAGTTAAGTAAATGTGTATGCTTCCACTAAAATACAAGGAGAAGGTGGGTCATGCACATGTCAAGCCCTGAGCATACCAATTGAGACCAGTGTAGGGTTAAGAATTTTAAATAACCATAAAGAATGTCAAGCCAGGAACTGCTTGCTGGCTGGGGAGTTTTTTTCAAGCTAAATAAAGCATGGAGTGGTTGCCACCAAGCGGTAGCTGTTATCACATACCAGTATCTTCAGCATGAGCTCACTTCAGCTGCAGAAAATATTCCTGGTACAGCAGTTTGTTGGGAACAGAATACTGCTATTGTAAAAAGAGGAAAACAATCCACTAAGGATAAGATTTGCTTCCCACTGCTAATGACAGAACTGAATGAAACCCGTACCAACTTCCTTTTAGAGCTTTATAAAACACTTATAATCTTCTGAGAGCAAATCCAAAGCTGCCCCAAAGACCAGACCTGCAGTTCATGTAGACAACAAACCTGAAAGAGCCCAGGTGCACCTGCAAGAGACCCTCCAAGTATAACTGATTATTTGTGTACATCTACACTGCTAAATGTTCCAGGGCACTGAGACAAAACCAAGTGTAGCTTAATAGTTTTATCACTCCCCTACTCTTGGCAGTTCCAAACGGTTCTCTCTCAGACAAAGTACAGGCACAGTGCTGGGAACAATTTACTCCAGGGAATCATCACAAAAGTCCGTGGACCACGGTTGCTGTGTCCACTCTGCAATCGACCCCCTCCGCTCTCTACCATCCTTCAACATTATTGCGGTAATTTTTGCCCCTCGAATATCTCATAAACCACATCCCAGGACATATATAGCCTCAGTTCCATGCCATAAAAGCACTCAGGAGGGCTATTTCACACCTTTGCATTATTTCAGCCACAGTGGCACCGCAAAAGACCCAGAGGAGACATCGAGGAACACACTCTGGAAGCAGCCAGCCTGCTCTACTACCAGTACTGAGCTAGTAATTGCAGTGAGGGCATAAGCCAACCCCTGCCACTTGGTGCTGGGATCTCTGGGAAGCACTTGCTTATATGGCAGGCAATTTAGAAACATGCCCTGCCTAGAATCTCATTCTTGAAGAGCAGCATAGACATCCTTCAGCAATACTACCACTATGAGTCTGACACAGAAGACATGAAGGAACTTCCATCAAAGGTATTACACCAGGTACGTGTTGCAGAGGCCTGGTCCAAAGACATGAGCTCCATCCACTTCACCGCTCTTCCAACCACACTCACTTCAGTTGTGAAGGATCTAGGAGAAATCCCCTACCTGCTGAATGGGGCAACAAAGAACTCTCTGCTCTCCAATCTGCTTCTCAAGCAGCAAAGTGACTTGCCTCTAGTTTTGTATTTAAATAAATATGAAATTGAAAAAGAATGATTCTGATTTGCTTGTTCTTGTTTACTCATACTCATTCCAATAATACAATATGTCTGGAAAATAGCTATTTACTAATTAAAATTATGTACTATGTTAATAACACAAGTGTCTATTTAACTAATGTGTGTACTATCACGGTTATCTGAAAGCAAAAGGCAGATGTGATTGCTTCTGGCACTAGCCTGAGGGGAATGGCAAAACAGCCTGGCTTCACTGCCTACCTTCAGCAATCAGAGCCCCAGAAAGCCAAGTGGGCTGCTTCGATGCTACTGCCACCGAAGGAACAAGGGATGGTGCAGCAGAACAAGTAGGAGGCTCTCCAAAGCTTCTTTTCCTCACTATTTATACCCTAATTTCAAATAAATCTTTTGCTTCTTAATAAAGATTCCCACGGAGACGCGCAATAATAGTCTCCTTCCAAGAGTCCCCTCTGCCCTGTCTTTCCAGCAACACAAGTAGATTGACATAGGGCCTTCATCTTCAGCAATGTTCACAATGTGCCCACACAGCTCAGGAAGCTTGAGCAGGGTTTGGTAAAGCACTTTGACAGCCTAAACTATGATTTTTACAGTGCTACTAACAATAACTGGACGATCATTTGTTGATACTAATGAATAAGAACATTCAGAATCATCTAGACCGCAGATCCAAGAAACATGTTTTCCAACGCCTTCCCTGGTACGGGAATCAGAACGCACTGTACGTAACTGGTCTGGTCACGTAACTGGTCACACAACTGTTGTGATGCATGGTCTGCATCACAACAAAGGTGATTACCTTAAACAGAGAATCCAACACCACAAAACAGTGCCAACACAGAACATCTTCATCTGATGACATCTGAGCAGTAGGTCTTAGCAATAAACCAGGAACGATGTGAGTTAGCTAGACCTGGGGAACAACTCGAGGAGACAGGGTCCTACTACATAAATGAGAATCTGGGAGAAACAAGTCTGAAAGCATACATGGTATAAAAAAGTGGCAGTAAACCTGTGACAAACCCTTAGTTTCTGATAGATTGCTGAAAACAGGAGACATCAAAAAAACTTGTACATAAACATATTTCCCATTGCACCTTTGAACTCAGTTTGCATAAAGAGCAGCACAGGCGCAGAGATACTTACCCAAAGGTAAGCAAGGAAGCAAACAAAACAAAACAAAACAAAACAGTAAAAAAACCATGAGACCATAAAAGCATGAGTGCCTGTACTGAACAAGATCAAAGATCCCTCTAGCCCACCATCCCACCTCTGACAGTGGCCAAAGCTCTTTTAAAGAACTAAGAACTCAACAGGCAAGTGCATAAATCATCATGAGAGTTCTGTACTCCAACAAATTTTGACAAAATGGACGACAGAAGGTTATTCCAGCTTGCAGGTCAGGTATTAGCCTGAGGAAACGATGTTTTACTGTTTTTCTAATTATGTTGTCTTTTTTTTTTTTTTTTCCTCTAAGAAAAGAACTGATTTTTAATTAAGATATCCGGAACTTGGTATTGGAGACTTGTACATCGGGGAAGGATGGTTCCCACAAGCTGCGTCTTGTTCTTGAGAAACCAGAGAGCTTGGAATAAGAGGTGGTCTAACCCTGAGGGAACTGCTGACCCAAAGAAGTGAAATAGCAGGAAGAGGGGAACTGTTGCAGCAGCAGAAAACACTTGAAATTATTAAATCTCAAAGAACATTCCCCAATCCACTATGAGTAAACTTGTATGCTAAAATTAATGTTGTTTGACATCCAAGGTCTACAGTGAACGCCTTTCTATATGTACAATAGGATTTGGTAGCATAGGTGGACCTAAAAGCGGAAAATTACCAAAAAAAAGTTTAAAGATTGTAAAAAAATTCTGAAGTTACAAAACAGACTAGGAGGAAAGAAGCAGTCCACATGAACATGTAGGCAGCTCATCAGTTACATGTAGAGATTTAATCACATAAACTGTAGTGCACCGATGAACCTTTGGACCTGTATGGATTAGTTGTAATTACTATACCATAGAAATTAACGTCAGTTAACTTAAATAAAAGTGACTAAATATTCTGTTGGTATTTACACGTATAACTAGGACAAACTCATTGACAAAATGTGAAATTCCAAACCAGAAAAATGGCTCTAATTTAACAATGGCTAAACTGTTCCCTAAATGTTACAGAAGAAATTCTACCCCAATTTGTATTCTTAAAGTTTCCACAGATTCATGATTTCTCTGTTTTTTCTACCCAGCAATGACAGGCAATTCTTCACCACTGATGAAAACTGCTGGATCTTTATACTGTTGCTCAACACAACAGTACAGAGAATTTACACAAGTTCATTTAAGTCAGGAGGACTCTGTTGCTTATGCTCCGGAGGAATATTGGAAAACACTCTCAATTGGATATTTCAGAGCTTGCTTATCTTCAGAATTTGTCGTTTATAAGATGTCATCATCTTTAGTATGTTATTCTGGAAACTTACTTAGAAGTAATGAGCAGGAAATTTGGCATTACTTTCAACATCATTCTCTATAATTATTTCTAAATCATAGTACAAAAATATTTTTCCACTCCATGATTTATGCAGCTTGTGCTCTTGTGCACTCTCTGATGACTCAAAATTTCAACAGGCCCTTATGACATTATTTTCAACTTTCTATGTGCAGCTGGAGCTGGTAGGCCATACATTCCAGGACTATCTGCAGAATCATATTAAGAACTATTAAGTCAAGTCATGTGCAAAATCAGCACATACAAATTAATTTTTTTATTGCCTATGCCAACTCCTATACTTCAGGACTGCAGTGTATTTAGTTCGCAATAGCTGAAGATGAGCTGTCATTCCTCTTTTGTGTCTTGTTCCAGTGACAACTACTTCTTCAATTTTAATCACAAATAACTTTTCCTTATTTTCAAAGTCTTTCACCCTCTCATTGTCAGTCTCTGTTTCTCATTGGCCCATAATTTGAATCAACTTTGTACTTCTCAAGCTGTTTATATAGTAACTCATTCAACACTATCTTGCTGTTTATTAAGAATTTCTGTGTATTCTGAAACTTGCTTTGCTTGAACTTTCTGGGGTGACCAAGTCTAAACATTCTCTAAGTAGCAGAATAAATGTTTTCAATTTTCAGAGCTCCTAATGCTACCAAAATGGGTTACAATTTGTGATCTAGAGGTCCTGCTGGAGCACAGGCCCCGGTGAAGAGACAAGAACACTGCAGGAGACCAGGAGATTGTCCAAAGAACTTGTCAAGGTCAATGGTTTGTAATTAAGCACTTAAGAGCAGGATGCTGTGTGATCACAAAAATAGTGGGGGGAAAAAAATACCCAAATATTAAACGGGATAAGCCTTGTTCTGGTATGTCAATTGTCTGCATATAGGATAAAGTGCCCAGACTTAATTAAAGGAAGGAATTTTAGAGGAATCAATACTGAAATGGGATGGGATGTCTCAGAAGGTGTGCAAGGTAAACATATGCAGACAGTATGAATAGATAACTGAAGGGGAATTTGGGGGACATTTTTGGGGAAAAAAAAAACCCTCAAAAAACCCTGTCTAGACACAGATCATATTGCACCCCGAAAACAAGCAGCATGACATGGTAGAGAGATGGGTGATAGAGCTGTAATTCCGTGATAGTTCTGTGTAATGAACAAGAGTGATAACCTCAGGTCTTGCTACAGTGTGAGGAATTACAAAACTGCACATTAATAACAGTGAAGTCATTATTAGCTAGGTCATTTAACTGATTTATTAGATTATTAATAATGGGTTGATTTAACAATAAACATTATAGCCTTTCATCTCAAGCCTGCAGTCAAAAGAAGTTAAGACCTTCAGGTACCAGCTGACCTCTCACCCTGCATCCTCTGAGGGACATTTTGGGATTAGATGTATTAGTCTGCCAAGTGCTTAAGGGTTGCAAACCTTTGGGGTGAGTTTCAGCACTGATTTCATAAACTTTCCCTGAGGAAAAATGGTACTATTTCGTTTTAGCTTAAATAGATCCTCGGCATTTTAAGAGTAGTTTGCTTTAGGTTAATTAAAGCTTCAGTTTAAATGATCTAAATAATCTACTTTTAAGAGGGAAAAAAATAAGGGGGGGGGATGAAAAGTTAAAAAACAAATCTTAATTAAATCAGTTTCTATTGACACGCACGGGCAAGCCCACAAAATTTTCTCAGGCACGCTAGCGCTTGTCCAAGTAGCTACTCTCGTGCTTTGCTGTATGTTGCAGTGGGTTTGTACTGGACACAGCACAGCTCCTACCCTCTCTCCTTGAAGACCCTTTTCTGTATTTGCCAGGATTTTGCCAGCAGCCTCTTTCTTCAGCACCGGGACAGGATGATGTCCGCACAGGCCCTAAGTCACATTGTCAATATATTATCTTCACCGAGTGAGGGTTTTTGGGGAAGGTGGGTTGAAGCGGGTTGACTTTTTTCTCATTGTTTTAAAGACCTTTCCGGGTGCTTCATGAGACTTTTCCTCTTGGCCGCCCAAGCCCGACAGCAGCCCTCC
This sequence comes from Gallinago jamesoni, assembly GCA_025769975.1. NCBI lineage: Eukaryota > Metazoa > Chordata > Aves > Charadriiformes > Scolopacidae > Gallinago > Gallinago jamesoni. The sequence continues at coordinate 128,569,724 of JAOQGH010000012.1, forward strand.
CTCAGAGGTGGCAGACAGGTGGGCCGCTTCCCCTGGCACTGCTTCTCTTGCCAAGTCGGGATGTGTACCAAAAAAAAAAAAAAGGCTATTTAGCAAAAAAATGATTTATCTGATTTTTTAATTATATTTTTTTTTTATGTGATAGGCTCGAGCCTTCCTGCTTTCTGCTCCTGCACCAGGCTGGGCCTTGGAGTTGCACTTCTCCCCGGGGACTGCCAGCGGCCTCAGCCCACGGGCCCCGGTGGGCTCACAGCCTGACCGCCCTCGGGCCACCGAAACGGACATGTGTGCTCCGCGGGGGATGCCCGGTACCCCGAGGACCGCTACGAGTAGCTGTTAACGGCCTCTCCGACGGCCCCGGGGCAGGAGAGGCGGGAGCTCGCCCCTCAGGCGGCGGGACGGGGCGGGGCGGGCGGTGTCCGTGGCAACCGAGCGCACGCGGAGCGCCGCCCTCCTTCCCGCCGAGTCGCCGCCATGATGCTGCTGGGCCGCGGGCTGGACGCCAGGTAACGGGGCGGTGAGGGGCCGGGCAGGCCCCGGGGTGCTGCCGCCGTCTGTTGCGGGTCGCTGCCTGTCCCCCGGTTCTGGGGGTTTGTGTAGAGGGGGCTGCCCGTGTCGCCTGGACTTGCCGGGCAGGGAAGGAGGAGGAGGAGGAGGAGGAGGAGGAGGAGGCGGCCCTGTTCCAGTCAGGGTACCCCGGGAGTGGCGGGGGGGTGTCTGGGGGCGATGAGGCCCCAGTCCCCCATACGGCAGTTTAACCTCCCTGGGGGTGGGGGATCTAACCTTGTTTTCCTGAGGTAAAGGCCGCAAAACTTTTCAAGGCTTAGTGTGCTGCGCAGAGATGAAGACTTGCCAGTTTAATTGGGCCTCTTGCTGATAATTTTGTGGCCGCTTCTAAGCGACCACAAATAATTGGGGGGGGATGGGGAGAGGGAGGGAACTTTTCACACCCCTGTCTAAGGAAATGTAGTGTTTCATGTCCCAAAATTAAATATTATTTGCATGGGAATACTGTGAAACCAAAATTGTTGAGTGAGTGAGGAAACATGCTTAATGCTCCCCCCGCGAGAGGAACACTTTCTGATATGAAGATCTTCAATAAAACGGGAAGGGAGATGTACCTTTTACTGAAGATTTTATCAGATGAACTTTATTAATACTTAATGAGACTCTTACTTTCCCACTCACTGGGTGAAACCTTTCCTATTCAAATGGTTCTATGCTCAAGCATGTCCTGAAGGATTGAACAACGTACTTGGAATTTTTTTTCTTTGAACAGTACCTCTTTTGAACAGTTTCTAAACTCCTCGCTATGGAGCAACAGAACTGGGTTTTGCCTGTAGCAGAACTTTGGCCTGAAATATTTTTCTTGAGGAGTTCCTAGGGAAAGATGTTCTTCATTTGTATTGACTGCATTGCTGTTTAGTCTTAAAGTATTAAATTTCTTCCCCTTTTTTTTGGATTTTCATGTGTTGTGATACTAAGTCAGTATTTAAATTCTGGTCAGGATTTGGAATTGGGGTAGCTTAAGGCTATGAAGGGAGTTTTCATTTCTATTCCTCACCAAGACAGTGGTATGAGTGAATTCTCTTGCTGAGAATTCCAGCAGTTCACATGGATCTCCTTTTGTAGACCGCGGAGACTTCTGAGGACCCACTATCTGGCACTTACTGTTAGCTGAATCGTCCCATAGCTGATTTGCAATCATTTGTCCCAATCAACAACTGGCATTAATTCACTGGCACTGATCTGGTTTAATAGTATGGCTGAAGCATATGTAAAGCAAGACTATCAAATGATGTAGGAATAGGAAAGCAAAATATCAAATGAAATATATTAAAAATTCAGAATAACTTATCTAGATCATTAATAACAAAACAGACATTTGGTTCAAATAACAAATTGAATTAAATTATTATAATTAAAAAGAAAACAATTTGTTGCTGTGATGAATGTCCTCTGTGTTTTTAGGTTTTCCGCTCTATACTTGTGTCCATTCACTTTTCTTCTCTAATTTACAGGGATGTTTATCCACTGTAGTGCTGAACAGGAGCAGTTTGGTTTGTACCTGTTCACAATTTAAAGAACATTTAACACCTCTGTAGCTTGGCCCTCTGCTGCCTAATTTCTCCAACCATTGACTTGTCTGTTTACTTGGAGGAAGCTGTATGACCCAGTCTGTTTGAGACCTGTTACTGCTATGTTAGTAATTAATACCAACAGTAATAGTGCACTTTTGCTTAATCACAGGAGGAGAAATTCTGAGCTGATTTTTGTGATTTGGGTTTTCTTCTATTGGATCTTTAACTATAAATTCTGCTTTTTTTTTTCTTGTTTCTTTGCTTTTCATTCATAAATAAGCACATATTACATCAGACTGTCGCAATATTACCATTTTAAGAATAGATTTCTGCTTTGCACTGAAATTAGATGTCCAAATCATGTATAAATTATTAATAGTATAATAGTTTTTCTTCTGTATGTGTTTTTCCCCTTCTTATTTTTCACTTATTTTTCTTTGATATCTAGGGATAATCAGACTAGACAAATACAAGATGCTGTTTCAAATGTGGAAAAACATTTTGGTGAATTGTGCCAAATATTTGCTGGATATGTACGTAAAACTGCCAGACTACGAGACAAAGCAGATCTTCTAGTAAATGAAATATACGCATATGCAGCCACAGAGACACCAAACTTAAAAGTTGGACTGAAAAACTTTGCAGATGAATTTTCCAGACTTCAGGATTATCGCCAGGCAGAGGTACAAAATTAAAGCTGTACATGTTGTGTTTGCCATCTGAACTTTTCAGTTACTTATCTGTGATCGAAAGGGAAAAGATACACTCTTCAGTCATGAGAGAAACATGGGAGAAACCACTTTTAAATATATTAGTGGCAGAGCAGGATAGGCTGCCAAAGCATTCATTTACTTTACTAATAACTTTAGTGAAAAATACCTGTGATTAGTCCTGTTAAAGTCAGTGAAACTATCCATGTGAGCACTCACAGAATTGGAGACAGAGCAAGTCTTTTATTGGTCTTAGACTTTGGATTATGTTTTATGGTTAATAAAGTGTTGTTTTAGTTTTGTGACTTGAGTTGTCTAGCAGCAGCTGAGGTACAATCAGGCATTTCCCTTTTGCTGAGTTTGTTATCAAAAGTAGCATGGAAGAGAATACTAACTGGAATCCTTCCTGGGCACTGACAGCCTCTGAGATGCTGTTGGTGACCACTGTAGATTTCATAAGGCTGTAGTTCAACATGAAAAGTACAAACTTGATTTGGAATATGCGTGACAATATAGTCACAGTTCTGCTAGATAAGTCAGAATGGAAAGAAAGGTGTTTATGCCACTTACAGATCTGTGTGCAGGGCCAGTCAAACTGTAACTTGTGATCCAGAATTTCAAGGAGAAAAGGCAGAATAAGCACAGGAAAAGAGAAGTTTCAGGTCTTTAAATCAAGTTTCTCATTTGCGCAGGAAAACCAAATAGTTAATCTCAGCCTTATTTCTTTTGGGCATTAGGTTAACAGTTTTCGTCTGTACTGATAATGTGGACAAGAGAAAAATAGCTTCTAAGAGTTACCAATTTCTGGTCTTCAGCTGGAGTGCTAGATATATAAATGTTGAGGTGTGTATAAGGGTAAGCAAGCAAGATGGACAGGTTATTTGATACGTCTACATCACATGTTTCATTTGGAGCCTTACTGTCCCATTCCATTCTATTCTATTGGTAGTTTAAGTAAAATGGTTTGACAATGCCCTAGTAGATTTTAGTAAAGGAGAAATGTTTGGTCAGTTGGCATAAATTTTGGCTGAGTGGTGACTTACAGTTCAGAGAGGAGTGTAATGTGTGTCCCTTACCAGTAGAGGTGTGCACCTTATCCTAATTTGGACATAACAGCCAGATGGTCCAAAGTCCTCAGCGGCTTATGCCAGAGCCACTCGGGCAGTATTGCCAATTTTGACAAGCAGGCAGGTCTTATCCTATTGCCTGTCTGACCATATGTAGCTGTTTTTCTAACTAGGAGAGCTGAAACAATAATTCAGATGTACTCATCTGTGACAACATTCATGCATTTTACACAACCTGTTATTGATATTTTTAATATTTTCAGTACCTATTATGCTGTTTCCATTCTTTTAAGAACAGAAGCATTGCATTTCCTACAGTGTTTGATAGCAAAGATGGTTTAGTCCATAATCTATCGACAAGTGTAGAACAAATACATTGATCTTTAACTTTAGATAGAAAGCTACAGATATGCAATATGCAACATTTGATGTATTTAGTACTCAGCTGTTAGAATCTCCAATATCCTTTTATCCATTTAAAAAAAAAAAAGGCACTCCACTAAAAATCAGCTTGAGTGCCTCAAAATGCAAATGGTTTACTGGTTAGTTTAATGGATTCTGCTTTTTGCAATATTTTTAAAACCTCCATCCCACTATTCCTAATAAGATGAGTCACTAGTAAATTAATTGTTTTCTGTTTCTGCACACATCATAGATGCAAATGATTTTAGTGACCTTGTGATTTCTTTTGTAGGTTGACAGGCTTGAAGCCAAGGTTGTTGAGCCTCTGAAAAGTTACGGAACCATAGTAAAACTTAAAAGGGTAGGTTTAATGTCTGTTTTTCTCACAAGGTACATTTTGGTGTTCTGGCCACTCAGTTGAAAACTACTTTGCAGGAAGGGTGTGGTTCTGATGTTTCTTATAACTCAATTATATAGTAATACATCTGAATTGGAGCTGTATATATGTTGGAGGAAAAAGCTTTGATGTGAAGTAAGGATATTCAGACTCTGGGAGAGGAAGCAAATGCTAAAAAAAAGCATTGTGGATAATGTGAAACTTTCTGGGTAGTGCAAATTTAGGACTTTTTTCTTTATGAACAATGTAACTATTTTTATTTAATAATAATTAATCATCTATATGCTGCCTTTAACAGCTTTTCTAACTTAGAATTGCATTCTACATTGAAGTTCATAATGTAGAAGACACTTTTTGAAACTGATAAATAGGTAGTGGCCTGAATCCTCCTCCGTTCTGCAAAGTCATCAGGATGACCTGAAGATACACAGATAACTTGAGGTCTCTTTCTTTGCTGTATTCTGGAAACAGTGTATGTAGAGGTTTGAAATAGTCCCACAAAATATCTGTAGATTTCTTTCTTCCAGGAGGGATGGCTTAAGCAAGTAAATTTTAATAAGCAGATATTAGTTTATAGGATGAAAACGGTTCTTCATACTACTTTATATTATATAGAAGTTACCTTTATCCTGTAAACTCAAATTTGGATTTGATCTATATATCTATCATAATGTTTATAAATCAGAAGGTAAAATGATCGATTTTTAATGGTATTTTATAATACAGAAATCTTACAACATGTTCATCATGGTTGAATACCTTGTGGCATTGCCCCTCAAACAAGCATTTTTCAGATGTTCTTGTATCTTTTCAATATGTGAAGAAGCAATTACAGTGTCCAGAACTTACTGCATAGCTACCTCAGTTGGTTGTTCGAGAAACAATCATGAATAAAACGCATTCTGCATTTGAGTAGTACTATGTGGTAGTGCTTAGCAGAGTTATAGGCTACAGAGCCTGCATCTTAGAATTTGGTATTGTAATAGTTGCTCTGAAACCCAGCTTGTGAGACCTAGACCTGACCGAGTGTATTCTACAGGATAGAAATGTTGAGGGTGGAAGACAGTTTCGTGTGTGTGTGGCATTTGTGTTTCTGAGGAGACACACAGAATGCTGCAGGAGTGCTTGGGCTCCTGAAGCATTGGAGGTACATAAATGTCCTCAGTAAATGCCAAGGACAGAAGCAACTGAATCCAGATCATCACTTGCAACAGAGAATGGCATTTCCTGATGGCTTTGCCATTCATAATGCCAGAAAACATTACATAATGTTTATCTTAGCTACATTGAGGAGTACAAGAGCAGATGGAATTAACTATTTTATCAGTGTACCTTTGAACTAAGAGAGACTTCACTAAAGATACAGACCATTAAATGATTTCCTCCGTTACCATAAACCTTGGTTAGATCTTCACTGTCTGGTCTACAGTTACCATCTGTAGACACTAGAACATTATTAGTGAAAAAGGAAGTTTTGTCAGTCATGTAAAGCTAACACAGGGTTCTAGTTACTTGTGACAACGTTAGCTGATTAAGTAAAACTGAGCAGAACATGTCATTATAGCACTTTCTGTAGAGGAGATGTTCTTTCTCACTGCTACTTACTGGACCTGCTTCAGGGTGTATGCAAACTATTTTTGTGCTGTATCTAAAAAGAACTGCTACTATTTCTGTCAGGTAAGACATCAGTGTCCTTTGATCCTAAATGCTTTAAAGAGGCCCAAGTTAATCAGAATAGTCATTTAACTGTTAATGCAATAAAACTGTTTCTTTCATGTGTCTTAGTTTACTATTCTGAGTAACTGTCTGGGACAGGATTTGGCAGCTTCAGTGGAACCTACTGTAATATTCTGTAATGCAGCTTCAGTAAGATTTTAGGATTTCTTTCTGTTTCATTGTTCTGTATATCAATCTTCACTTTTCTGCTTTTTGGCAACTCTGTTCCTGGTTCCTTTTCTTCATATAAAACAGGACATCATAAAACCAAGTTGATCCACCTGCAGAAGAAAGGACTGATTTGCTTTAATAACTTCAGTGACTAAAGCAGGTAACAGTACAGTGATGAGGATCTGCCAGCTCGTTGTCTGGTGGATGGACTGTAGCTGTACTTCTTATGGTTTGAAACTAGATGGCTGACTAGCGTTCTTATGTGTGACTGGAATTCATAGTTTAAAGCCAGAGGGAATATGAATAATTTTATATTCTCTGTATCTGTCCTTTATCTCACTGGCTATTACATTCCATCCCATTTCTCCTTGGGTGTAATTAAAGCATGTTTTCTAAAAACACATCAAATCTTGGTCTGAAGGTGCTGGAGGGCAATGTAGGACTGTTTGTAGTGGTTAGTGGTTAGTTGATGCTTGTGGTGTTTTGTTTTAAATGAAAGACTTCACCTAATCTTTGGTTCTTGTTATGTGTTCCACTGACATTAAAGAGCTCTGTGATGCTGTATTTTCTTTCTGGAGGAAGGTATTTGGATCCTAGTATAACACATTTTTCATTCTTTTCAGTTAGCTAGAAACGTAGAAATTCTTTCACCATAATGACGTTTTCCCCAACTTTTGCATATTTTATTAATTTTTTTTTTCAGCATCATTTTCAGTTTTTCCACACCTGAGACAAAATATGTATGTAACTGTGCCCTGTCTTCGTACATCCAGATTCTGTATATAGCTCCACCGCTACAACCATAGTATCACCAAATCTTTGTCAGGCTTCGTCTACCACAGAGAAGTACAATGGCTGTTGTTGCCACAGGGAGCAGAGGTAGAGAAGGGAACAGTGCAGTCCCTGGAGGTATTTCCAAAGTCACTCTGTGATAGGAAAAAAACCTCCTGAATTCTATAATGGTAACTGTAGTGGCTTCCTTTGCTTTCTCAAGTATACCTTGCATGGAAGTCAGAATCCTTTCACCACAGTGAAATCTGATTAACTGTTTTTCAAATGTGTCTAGAAAGTCAGTGCTGTTAACAGGGCCCAGTCATTAAATAACACAAAACATGCAGCTGTGACCATTGGATACAAAACTGATTTGTTCTGTGGTAAAAATAAATACATTTTTCTCTTCTCTTCCTCTACCTTTACTTTAAAGTGCTTTACATTTTAAAAGTTTTTTCTATTACCGCTTTTCTTGCAGCTGCCATGGTTTTCATAAAGGAGAAAGCACTTTCCAGCAATCTTTCAGATGGCCTTAAAGGCGGTGTAAATGCCCTTTTGAAAGAACAGCAGCAAAGTTAGGTTTAACAGGCTAAAAATGCAGTTTTTATTATTAGAAACCGTGTGTCCCTATAGATGAAGCAAAATGATAGTCATGTACACAAGGATATACGGACAGTAGGGACAGAAACAAGAAACTGCATGTTTTGATCCTCACCTTACAAGGTTATTAAAGACACAGCACTCTGAACCTTGGAATGCTCGTGCTTGTCATTGACCAAGTGACCTGGTCACAGGATCACAAAGCTTTGAAGGAGGCACATTCTTGGTTGCATGTCTTTCTGGGTGAAGGAGACCTACAACCATGTTAAAATTCGGAAACTAAAGGAAGGAGCATAGACAACTTCCTGAGATTATAGTTTTTAATAGCTTTAATCCACTCTGTTCTGGAGTCGCAGATAAATGGGAACTGGCCTTTATTTTAGAGGAAATGATGGTTTGAAGTGCATGCACCACTCCTGCCTCAGACTTTGTTAGTCTGATTTGTTTGGGCTGTATTTTTGTTTGTTCTGCTCGTTTAAATTAGAGCCATCAAAATTAATGTCATTTCCCATACTGGGGTCAATGGAGTGATAAATATCTGATTGACAATTATAGATTCCATGTATGCCACCCTATTTGCAAAACACAGTTTTATAGCACAAACAAGAAGTTGAGAGGGGTATGTTCTTAGTCATAAATTGTCACAGATCTTCCTAGAAGTATATTCTACTTCTCCTTTGGAAATCAGGAGCAAAAATCTCTATCTGTATCAATAAGTTTCATCTTCTCCAGCTACATTATTACTACGATGTATTTTGTTTGAGATGTATTTAATAAGAAATGTATTTAAACACCATACTAACTGCATATATAAATATGCAATAATAACTAATGCAGTTTAACCCTTTCACCCATGAAAGGGTTTCACCCTTTCTATGGCACCTTAAGCTCTGTGTAGCAGCTTTTGGTTCTCCTTAACCTCTGATTGGTACTGACTGCTGCCTGCACTGTTTTTTTTTCTTAACTATTTATTTGTTTACACCTTTTAGTTCAAGTGCCAACTTTATTTCATTGCTAAGCCCAGAATGGGCATGTTTTCTTACTGATTTGGGGATCTCAGCTTTTGACCATATATTGTACTTTTTATGAAAAGATATAAATATCTTTTTCTTTTTTCCACACATTTTAAATTATAGTGTATGCTACACAGAGTTGTGCGAGGTGCTAAACTCTCTTGGTCCCCATTGACTTCTCTTTCAGGGGATCATTTAACGGGATAAGATCAGTAAAACCTGGTTTTGTTTAAAGAAGTTCTCTTCATGTTTTCTGGGCAATGCATGGATGAAGAAAAGTGCATTTTTGTAGTATCATAAATCTATTATCTTAGATCTATTTCACAGAATCACAGAATTGTGGTGGTTGGAAGGGACCTCAGAGATCATCGAGTCCAACCACAAAAAAAAAAA
>JAOQGH010000012.1:128587788-128637563 GCA_025769975.1 Gallinago jamesoni
AATTGAGATGCTAGTTTCCCCATCCTATCTGCCAGACTTCATTTAGCAGACAGTCCTATAAAACCATAAGGAAAGGATGTTGTGAGAAAGAATTAATGCCCCCAGCTGCACTGACAGTACAGCTATAAGACTTGCATTATTTTTTCATTTTTATGCAATTAATATGACTTCTGTGCAGCAGGAAAGCTTTTTTTTTTTTTTTCCATAGGATTGTTGTGCCAATGATGAGAAAACCTCTTCAGGGGTTTAGGGCTTTTTTTAAACATGACTATTTCAGATACTCAGTTTTACACGAGTTCTGAAAAAAACATTTAAGTTTTCAAGACAATCCTTTGTAAATCCCTTCATTTTGCACTTTACTTGGCAATTTATCTTCAGCGTTTTGTTTTACCGATTCAGGTTGGTATGCTGTATTTTAGAACCATAGCAAAAGAGAATGACCTTTTCCAGATATTTTAAATCAAATGTAATTACACAAGTTTTATCAACATGCATTTATTATAGGTGACTGTATTGCACCTGCCCTCTGAGACAGCAAAGTATGGTTTGAATTTCAAGTATGGTTGAAATTGTCGGCATCCAGGTGTTCCAACGCTGCCTGCCATGTTTTCTGTAGTAGCGCATGCAGTGAAACATGCTGCTCAACAGCTAAAGCAAGGATAGTCATCACCTATATGCAAACTTAGATAACCAATTTGTGTGAAAATGAATTATGATGAGCAGCAAATGATCACTTTACATTAATTTTTTTAAAATTATTTTTTTCAGCATTAAGTAGTCAAAAATTACATTTTCAAGTACTGGTATTGTTCTGACTTTATGGCAAAATAACATGGATTAAAACTTCTTAATTTACTTTCTCACTTTCCTTACTCTGATCTAGTTTGGGTCTTAGATTAGGCATCTTACCACCACCTCACCACCACCAGTGATAACATTTTATCTACTTTTTATTTAGTTACAGCCTGGTCACAGGTGCTTGAGTACTAAGTAGAAAAAAGCCCTAAAGCCAAAATAGCACTGCTTATTTCAGAAAAGGGGAAGAGGGAACTTTTATTTAGAAATATGACTGAAGTTCTGCTTAAGAATTTCAAATGCTTTTAACTAGGAAACACTTGGAAAATTATCTATTGAAATGAAGCTACCTTAGCAGGCTCAATCTGCAGCACTCCTTAATCTCCAATTACAAATCAGAGTCATTGTCTTTTTTTCTGTCACAGAATGAAAGATTGCTGGTTTAGGCATTTAAACTCAAGTTAACCCAGCTTCATCGAATGATTAACTCCATTTTCTGTTATGTTCAGAGATTTGTAAGCAAGAATTTGCTTCAAGCTAAATTATGTACTTTGTGAGCGCCAAGACTAAAGATTTTTCTGCTTTCATTAGTTCAATGATTGCAGTTTGCTTTATGCACACACAAAAAACTTTTGTTATATACATAGCAGTATGAATTATGACATCTCAGAAGTCAAATTTAATAACCAGCACTTAAGGACTTTTAAAATAGGGGGTTCTTTACCAAAAAAAAAAAAGAGGCAAGTTTTGTCTTCAATACTGAAGTTTTATTATATCACTGTGTGTAAGAAACTCAGAAAATATAACCAAAATTAGAGCTGCAGATGCCCTCAGAGAACTGCTGAACCCAAAATCATTTTTCAAAAGCATTCCAGATGACTTGGATAACTGTCTTTGAGTTTAATGTTCCTTTTCTCATGGGGAAAGAAAAAAATCCATATATTCTACTTTAAATTGTAAATGTTGCATCTTTTGTGAAGAATCTATCTTCAATAGAAATTAGATTGAGCCCTCAATAGAAAAAAGGATAGATGGCAGAATCTGTCAGACGAGATGAAAGCTTGGCAGCTGGCACTTGTTTTTAACATTTGATGAACCAAAAAAAGGCTACAGTATAATTGTGAAGGGCAAGTGCTGATGGGCAAGGAAAGTTCACATATGCATCAAGACTCTTCTAGTAAAGTTTGTCTAATTTATTCTCAAAAAAAGCTTAGAGCAGCACAGTGTTGAGTTTTTCATTTAACTGAAGAGGTTTGATGTCTTAAAGATAAGATTGTGCCTTAATACCCAGCTCAGTCTGCTGTCTCTACAGCCAACCCAGAAAAAACCTGACTTACATCCTGTTGATTTTTAACAACAAATTCAATCAATCCATAGTTTTCCCTTTCCTGTAGTAGTTCTCAGGACTACGGGGATTTTTGTCGCTTTTAAAAATGATTACTGTATTTCTGTTCTGTGCCACATATATGTTTCTGTTGGCATTGTGCATGTTACTACAAATTGAAGGGTTAAAGCATAAACAACTTCTCCACACACACACTTACATGAAAAACCTAGGAGTACTTAGACTGGAAATGCCAACAGAGAATTGTTTTTCCTTCAGGAGAACAAACACTTGACTGACTTGGCTTGGATTTTTGTTTTAACAGATTTCCAGCAGTATGCTAAGAAAAGACGAAGAAGAAGAGGAAGAGGAAGATGAAGAGGAGGAAGAGGAGGAGGAGGAGGAATTAGATGCTACTAAGGAAGTGAGATAACAATACAGTTCTAAGAGTCTTTTCTTGTTTTTTTCTGATTGGGAAAAAAATAATCCTTTTGTGTATTAATCAAAAACTTCACTGAGGCTGTATTTTTAACATTCCAACAGGAGCAAGAACTGGCACTACTAGTAGAGTGCCAGACAATGAATGACCAGGTTCAAAGAATGGAATAAAAGTCTGCTGTAAACAGACCATTTCAGTAGCTAGAAACAGAAATATTTAAATAGAATCCTGCATTATAATTGCATAGATATATAATTGCATAGATTCACATTTGCTTAAACTTATACTATGAACAGTGTCCAAAAACTGCACTAAGCTAACAAGCAGCTATGAACATAAGGGTTTGCTTGTTACTTTGCCAATATATTATCTTATTTTTTTAGGTACACACCTCTTGGATTTTTTTCAGTCCTCTAGCTATATCTGTCACAATTGGTTTTATACATTCTAAAGCAACTATGGTTACTCAAGAAACTGACTAGAGCAACAATTCTGTTAGACTTCGTTACCCACCTTGGATGGCAGAAGGCAGGGTGAGGTGTATTGTTTTCTCATTTTCCACGGGCTTGACTCAAATGACTTTTGATTCCTTTACACATACAGAATGAACATTCACAAATAAGTCCCTAGCCTAGTATCTACTTTTAGTGCTGCTTTGCTTTTAAATAAAAGTGCCTTCATAATAAAATTAGTTGATACTTTATATAGTTGACATTTATTATATTAGTTGACATATATATATGGTTCAACCTATGTATAGTTCAAGTTTCATGCGTTTAATTAGTTGATTTGGTTACCAATTCCATCAAACATACAAGAAATTGCATATTTTGAGTGTAATTTCTCGCCCTATTTGGAGATGGTGGTTATGCATGTTCATTTTTTAATAGCATACAGTTGTCTGCCAGAAAGCTGCTACCATATTATCTCTAGCTTTAGTATCTGCTAAAGAAAGAACACGTATAAATCTAGAATTTAAACATGTAACTGGGAAATCAATCTTAAGTTATAACCAAATATTCTTTCGGTTACGGAAATAAACTAGGAAATGCATTTTTAGTATTGGTGCAAAGTATACTATGCATATTTTTTTTATGCTTTGATGCATGTTTTGACAGGTGAAAAAACAGGTTTTGCCAAAAATTAATGTGATGAAAATATAAGTGAAAACGTCACAATATAGGATTGTTTTAAACCCAGAAAATAGTTCTACACCAGAATTACATTCTATTGACACTGAAGTACTCTTGACAAGGAGCAGAATACTAATGACCAAGACTTAAAAACTGTTTACATAACTAATTCCTGTCTATTTCAGTGAGTAGGGCACTTCAATAAATATTTGTGTCACAACATCAAAATTATGATGATCAGCACTCTACCATTTAATATTCAGTGAAGTCATGTAGTCCATCTCCAAAATACACGGTTAACTTCATGACCACATCAGGTTTTCATATAATATATGCCAATAGTGATTTTTTTTCTGTATTATGCCTTCTGACTAAAAAAGGAAGCAGTGTTTAATTCCCATTAAAAGATTAATAGCTAGAGTTCAGAAAGAGAATAGGGTTTTTTCCTCAGCAGTTTCAAATTCCTCCTCCCCTACCTCACAAAAGAAGTTGACTTTAGGAATTACAGAAAAACTTACAGAAAGTGAGAAACACAGTGTTGGGCAACTTTGTGCTGCATATATGAAGGCTTAAGTTTTCATGTTAGACAGAAATTGTGGGACCTCAAAATTATAGATGAAAAAGTCACTGATTAAAGTATTTTAAAGCCAGAAAATTTTAAAATGCAGTTACATAATTAAATATACCTAAAAATACTTTTGCAAAGATGTTTCTAGTGGCTTAAGTCCTTACTGCAAGACTGTCAACATTCCATTTGTTTATATATATTTTTGATCACTGACACATATATGATGCTGGCTGGTATCCGTTCTTGCTGTATGTTGCCCCTCTGCTGAACATGCTGGCCCATCCCTTTGGGACTATGGATTTACCTTCATGCACTCATTAGATTGTCAGATGTTTTGGCTTTCCTGAATGCCTCAACCTGCTTCTGTACGTGCTCGCTATTACTAGTTTTTGATAATTGAGACTGTTTTCCTTTAAATCATGATTTTTTGGACAACGGTAGCAAATGCAACTTCAGAGTAAGCAAGCGTAACTAAGGAAACTAGCTGTATTTTATATCAACCCCACAAACTGCAGCATTTCCTCTGTTAAGTCTTTTACTACATCCATGGTACCTGAAAAAGGAAGAGCAGTAGTTCAAGCCACATAATTATAGACTATATCTCTGATTTGTCCTTTATACTGAAAGTGCAGTGCCTCCAAACAAATTAAACAACTGAAGTTATAAAACCCTCTTATCAGGAAACACTGTCACCATATTGTCCACCTGCACCACCTATTAAGGCAGAATCAAACTGTCCTATTAACTTTATTATTTAACTGATGTCCTGGCATGCCCTCCCGATTTCCCTCTGCTTCAAATCACCTCCGGGAAAACACTGGGGGAGTGGGGAGGGGAAGTTTACCATCCCAACCAGCAATTACTCTAATTATATTGAGAACAGATAAAGCTTTTTCCAAAAGATACTCTCACACTTTTAACTGGCAAAAAAACATTATAAACTCCCTTATCTTCCCAGCCTCCAAATCCTTTTTTCATTACAAGAATTCACATGTGTGTTCAACACTACTCTAGAAATAGTAAAACGTTTACCGATTTATTTTCAGTGTTTGAAATCTCCTGTTGTTTAGTAGCTAGAAAAGCTTAAAAAACAACAAATCATCTAAAGCTGATTAACTGGAGAGGTTAGTTGCGTTCACATTTAAACACAGCTGATAATGTAGAGGCAAGAATTAGTAGTAAAGATGATGCTATCTTAAAAAATAATCACGATTAAGTTTTCACAGCATGATGAGGTCAGACATGTTTATTTTGAGGTTTCTCATAACACATCTTTATTTTCCCTGCAAAGTCTTCTGACTCCTTGACCTCTTCTATAGCAGGTATGAAATGAAAGCACCAAGTTGCTGGGTTTTATTTTAATTCCTTTTCAGTTCACAGGAGGATTCAGAGCAGTGTGCTTCTGAAGCTAATTCCCATCAGACCAGAAAAAACCAAAGGCATTTAACTATTCAGAATTTGAAAATTTGGCCACGTTAAGTTTCTTTGCTCAGAGGAATCTATATATACAGACTTAGAATTATCACTCTCAATGCTTTTTTCCTAGCACTTAAAACAGAGGACAAATAATATGCAGAAGAAATAAAGCTACACTGATCTTTTAAAAATTATAGAAAAAAAAAATTTGTTTGCTTCTACTTAAAAGAGTTTACATGGAAGTTTAGTAATAATGATGACGTTACATAAGCAAAGTAATTAAGGTTTGATCACCAGTGAGGGTGATCAGTCACTGGAAGAGGCTGCCCAGAGAGGCTGTGGAATCTATTGAAAATCCAGGCGCCAAGGCCTTGAAGAACCTGCTCCAGTTGATGCTGCTTGGAGAAGGGGGTCAGAGACCCCCAGGTCCCTTCCAACCTCAACTGCTCCATGAATCGATGGGGTTTTTTGGTATTGTCCAAGTAAAGGTTAAAAGAAGTTTTCATCACCAAGTTGCAACTCTGTTGTCTTAATTTGAGACAATTCATAAAATTCATTAGTATATCTTGTATGGTTGCAACGTCAAAGTACTTATCCACAAAACCAAAGTTTACTACTAAGACTGCATTTTGAAGATGCAGTTTTTCCTCAAAAAAAAAAAAAATCTTCCTAAAAATTAAATATGCAAAGCATTCTAAATACTGACAAAGCATTTATTTTCTTACATAAGAAAATAATTAAGTTGGTTGTCAGCTTGGTTGCCAGTCACAGATGTTAGTAAAAACTAATCAGAGACTGACCTGGAATGCATCCAGACATCATTAGCAACTTAATATTCATATTATGAGCATACGGAGATTGAAAACGAAGACCACTCCGAAAGCTCAGGCTGAAGTCAGAATTCTTGATCTAATTCCAACATTTCATTTTCTGCTTCAAGGTACTACAGGGAGTGAGGAGAACAAGAAAGCTTATCCCACTCATTAATACAGATTTTGCAGTCTGTGTACGCTACCATTCATTGACAAATAGGGAGGAACAGCCAGCATCATTCTCACCAAGACCCATATATGCTGAGCATAATAATTGAGATCATTAACTGTACAAGTTTTAAATATAAGACACACATTTAATAACAACTTCTTTTTTATTTTAAAAAAGTTGCAAAGCCAGCTAATGTGAACAGGAAGCTCTTTTTTCTTCTTTTAATAGAAATGCCTGCAACCACACGAAACCAAAAAAAAAAAAATCTGAACAGTTAACACAAAAAAAAAAAATCAGTCACTTTTTAATTTTATTAAGCTAACCTCAGTAAGAAGTGTTACTTTACTAATGCAGGTAGCACTGAAGTTCTTCTATTTGAACCGTTTGTGTAGTCAACCAGCACTTACACTTTTATTCGTTGTAAAGTCATGGGACATGGAATTAAAGCAAACTAAAAAAAACCCCAAAGCATTACAACTCCACGCTTTTATACCTTGATGTAAAACATTCAATATCCTCCAGAACTTCCGGGTTCTTCTCTGCCACAAGAAGTAGGCACAATACAGTTCTCGCATCTTAACCATACAGATATTTCAACCAAGAACTAAACAACTGAACTATTTACAACCGTTGAAACAGCTTTTTCTGCATCTTCCAGTAATTAAAAAAGTGAAAATAACTGTCAATACTGTCAAATCTAGAATGTCTTATTCTAGAGCATCTTTTACTCCTTTACAGCAAGCTCAACTTAACTTTCCGTGGACCAATTGGCCTATCATTCAGTTCATTAATAGCAGCCATAGCTTCCTCATAGTTTGTCACAGCAACAATGGCATCACCTGAAGGTAATCCTTGTTCATTATACTGTACAGAAACTGACTCTGGTATGACTCTGTAGCCATAGAAAAAATCCAGAATCTCATTAGGAGTAGCTTTAAAAGGTAAATTTTTCAATCGAATAGGAACAACACGTTCAGAACCACCAGTGAAATTTGGATCCGGCATAAATCTTCCTTCAGGAAAATTTCCCATTTTATTATTCCCAAACTCCATTCTGCCAAAAGGCTCACTGTCACCACCAAAATCCATGAGGGGTGGTGGACCTCTAAAATCCTTAGGAGGGCACATGAAGTCCTCAGGGGGGTGCCTAAATTCAGAAGGATGCCTGAAGTTTCCAGGAGGACCAAATGAATGCATGGGTGGCCCTTGTGGTGGCCCAGATGGTGAACCAACTGGACGGGAGAGGTCACCTCTGTCATATGGATGTGAATGACCCTGCATTTCATTTGGTGCAGACAATGGTACATTTACACCAAACTTCTGCATCTGCTCTTCAGATATAAGTCTTATTAATACCTCCGTTCCCAAGAATCTTCGACGATTTAAATTTTCCGCTTTCATGGCTTGTTCTTCAGATTTAAACTTCACTAACGCTTCTCCCAGCCCAACTCCTTTGTCATCGTAGAGCAAGTAAATATCATCTTCATCAATATCAAATCTCGCAAAGAACTTTTGAACTTCAATTTTTGACACATCAAATGGAAAATTCCTTACATAAACACACATCTTAGGGCCAGAATGACCTTCCCGGTAACCTTTATCTGGTATGGCCTGTCCAGTATGATCTCTGTCCTGCGATCTCTTCCTCTCACAAGAATCAATTATTTTCAACATTGACTTTTTTGAAATTGGAAAAATATAAACAGGACGGTTGAGAAGAACCTTCCTATGACATTCCAAAGCAGCCTGATAATCTCTCTCGCTCCTCAACATCACAAAGGCATCTCTAGTCCTCCTCTGATGCTTATCTGTTAGAAGCTTGATTTGTTTGCTGCATATATCCAGATCAGGGAAAAAAGCTCTCAAATCTCTTTTCTCCACATTAGTAGACAGATTTCTTAAGTGTATGTAATATTCCTGGCTGGGAGGTGAACGAGAACGTGTTCTTTGTCTCCTTGGTGATCTTGAATGAGAATGCTTCCTTGAATGCATGTAGCCTGAACTTCTTGGGGACCGGTCATCACAGAAAAAACGATCCATTTCATTTGGTATGTCTACCCTGCCACCATATTCAATCCACCGTTCCTCTGTAGATGGGCTAATTTCTATAAACCTCGGACCCATGTATTGTCTATGACGTTTAAGTCCTTCTAAGGCATCACCAGGCGTGGCAAATTTTACCAAGCAATCACCATTGTTTAAACCATTGCGATGCTTTATCAGAATCACTCCATCCACATGTATCCCAGAAAGGAAAGCACGTACTTCATCTTCTGTCGCAGAGTAAGGGATACCACGTAGAAATAAGTAAAGATCATCTGGGTTAAATGGATGAGAATCCTTTCGTGATTGATAGCTTGATTTAGGCATACCTATATCACCGTGTCTTGTGCCATTGGTATGGAAACCAGCCTCCGGATGATTTGGTGGACCGTAACCAGGTTTACTTATTCCTTTTGGAAAAGCCGTGACTAAATGTGGAACGTCTCCAACACCTGATGCACCAGAACCACTAGCACCTGTTCTTCTAGAGCCAGACATAGTCTCTCGCCCTCCTCGGTCAAATCGTTTACGGCTCATTTCTATTGTACTCTGCATTTCTGCCTTGCTGCTGAGAAAGAGCTCTATGCGCGAGTCCTTGATAAACCCTCCTGAACAGCTCATGGCACGCCGTGCATCTTCATCTGTTGCAAATATAATAAAAGCCTCCCCAATCTCTCCTCCAATAATATGAACACCTCCATCAGGAATATTCAATCCCAAGAAGAAACGACGAATATCTGGAGGACCCGCAACAACAGGAAGCCCCTGTAAACGGATGACTACAGCCATGCTGAGCTCAACCCACAGCAAAAATCACCTGCAGACAAAAAGGTACACATGATAGCACGTCTTTAGTACTCAGCTATTACAGTATCTTAACACTTAAGAAGCTAGAGCCTTTTTAATGAATGTCCTTGTCTCAATCAAGAGAGAAGGTATCAAAACCCCCACAAGGTCACAAGAACAAGATTAAAACAAGATTCACTAGAAGTTGATTAGTCAAACTATCAGCTACTCCACCAGCACACGTGCACAAGCCTATCAATATTCCCTGTCCTAAGGGCAACAAAATCCACCTAAGTCATTCCTCACCATCCACGATACCTAAAGAACACCTAAAATCTTTCACGGCATAGTTACTGTATGCCAGAGACCTCTGCCCAGTCCTAAGGAATAAATAAAAAAAAAAAATTTTAAAAATCCTGTTTACTTTTGAACAGGAGATGTGATCATAGCACAGAAAATACTAGATGATAAAAGGAGAAAGGAAAAAGGATAACTACGTCACTGGAGAATGAAGTAATTCACCAACAGTGATGACTCTACTGCTTTGCCAAGTTGCTCTACCCAGTGACCAGTTCTGTTCAATAACATGTTTTCTCAGTGTTCAAAAATCTTGTCTCTTTCATGTAGTCAGAGCATTAACTGCAGCAGCCACATGCACTCAGGAGAGAATCTCCTAGTTCCCAGCCACAAGTCTGTGAGAAAAAAAATGTCTTGCATGATCTTGTCACAATACTCAGTGAGAAGTGTTAAGCTTTTTGCAGCTTACCTGTTTCTGCTTTGAAGACCTGATAAATTCTGTAAAATCAACTTAACTGTGGAAAGAAAATGAAACATAATTAATGGCTGATATCTGTACTTCACTTTATATACTGTGCTACACTGCTGCAGCTCATCCATAGCAGTGGCTAATATTAAAGCCAAGCACGTAATGAACCCACAATCTGGGCTACTATGAAGAACTCCTTCCATGTTCCAAGACGCTATGCACCACGTTTTTGCATTTTCATTTTAGAAGGAAAAGGAACTCAAAATTTAAAGTTGACTTCTGGAAATGATGAAAACACGATGAGATTACTTGGTCATCAATTGTGCCATACCGAACTGTTGAAATGAAACAGACTGACAGTATATCGAGGGAAAAACTCTCAATTCAAGTCTTTGAGTCCTTGAAAGGTCCGTAAGTCCATCTCAAGATTATAGGATGTGTCCATTCTTCTAAAATCCACCTGCTTTGAAAGCTCTCAACAAGAGTATGCTAGTCACCACTCCAGCACTGCACTTACAGTGAATGAGCAAATGAACGAGCAAAAATATCGCACACAGAGAAACTTCAGGGAGTACTTCAATTTAGAAGGCAAGCTTCAGTATTTTCCCTATATGTTGACTGCCTTTCAAACCTAAGAACAAGGATCACTCTAGTACACTGTCCTGGCTTAAATATATCCTCATCTTCAACGTTATCTAACATCACACAATACACAGCACAGAACTCAGAACAAACACAAGCTTCCGTAGCAAATTACTACATCCTTAAAAAAACACAAAACCAAACCAAACAAGAGCCCAACTCTCCAATAACAAGCATTTGAGAATATGCCTTGCTCAATAACAAAGTACTAGGATCCTGATGCCAAGCCATCTGTTGATCACAGTAACTATCACTCCACCTGAGTTTAGCAAACCAAGAGCAAAGCCCAAATTCTGTAACTAATGGATTCTACGTCACTTCTACATCAGCACTTTGTAAACAGAACAAACCAAAACCAACCACCTATTTAATAACTGCCCTAAGGATCATCTGTTCTCTTATTCTGTGGTGGGTTGACCCCCAGTCAGCAGCCAAACACCCACACAGGTGATCATTCACTCCTCATCCCCACCAGCCCAGATGGGGAAGAAAATATGAAGAACAAAGTCAAGAAAACGTGTGGGTAAAGATAAGGACAGTTTAATCCATGAAGAGAAAAAAATGAACCAAAGGAAATCACTCACTGCTTCCCACAGGCTGACTGATGCCCAGCCTGCCTCTGAACAACCATCTTGAAAGCCAATAAAAAATACTGCCTCAAAACAATCAAGCAAAACCCTTCTTCTTCCTCTACCTCATTTCTGTGTTGCTGAGCATGATGTTACATGGCATGGAATATCCCTTTGGTCAGTTTGGGTCAGCTGTCCCGGCTGTATCCCCTCACAGCTTCTTGCCTACTCCCAGCATACTCACCGGGGGGGCAGAGTGGGTAAAAAAAAAAAAAAAAAAAAAAAAAGAGAAAGCCTTGGCGCTCTGCAAGAGCTGTTCAGCCATAGCCAAAACACTGATGTGTTGTCCCCAACTCTTTTAGCCACATTTCCAAAACAAAGCACCGCAGGGGCTGCTGTGAAGAACGTTAACTCCATCCCAGCCAGACCCAGTACACTTTGTAATGCATCTTCTCAACAGATGTGATGGCACTGCCAAAAGCAAGGAGAATGCAAGGACAGAAGTTTCTTACAGGACCTTCGTGTCTTGAAAAATCAAATCCGCTGCCCTGCTACTCCATGGTGTATTTAATCTGTAGTATTTCTGAATTTCACAACTCTGCATTCTCATCCCAATTTTTTAACAGCACTCAGAACAGATCTCCTCAGTATTTCTTCGGCGATAAATGGCAAGTTCTCCCCGATTTACCATGGATACACCATA
Organism: Gallinago jamesoni; assembly: GCA_025769975.1. Lineage (NCBI taxonomy): Eukaryota > Metazoa > Chordata > Aves > Charadriiformes > Scolopacidae > Gallinago > Gallinago jamesoni. The sequence goes on from JAOQGH010000012.1 coordinate 128,599,957, forward strand.
CAGCCTTCAGTGGTGAACACTAGACACAGTGATTCCAGATCATAATGTGCTATTTAAGAAGTCCACAAACAGAAACGCAAGTTCAAGCAATAAGCTTTTACTGACTGTATAGTCAGTAACATCATATCTAACAGGAAGCGTAGACGAGCCATCCAACAATTTAAAGTGAATGACCAAAAAGAGTGACTTTTGGGATGAAAGTGCCACATAAAGCTACTCTCTATTCATTAACTGAGCAAGGATTTAGATAATAAACAGATTGATAACTTCAAGCCACCAATTTAAAAGCACGGAAGTGTGCACACCGCTTTTAAAAAAATTTATATTTGAATTAACAGCACTAGAAAGCAGAACTATACCTACAATTCCACAGCGTCTGCAAATTCCAAGTAGTATTGAAACTTCACGAAAGAAAAACAAATAAACAAACAAATTTTCAAACACTGTAGAAAACTAAGCCTGCACTATACCAGTATTTTTACCACAACACTGGAAGATTGCATGCAGTGAGCGTGCAAGCTAGAAAGAACACCCCAACTATAAAACTGGATCAATATGAGAATAGGAGAGCAATTTCTTATGCTAATCTTCTTCAAAACGAGCCTTAGCAGTCGAAGTAAGTTACTGCTGATGCCAGTTTTCACACAGCTGGCAGAGGATGCGGGTGAGCTCCGAGGGTGGGCCGGCTGCACGGCCACCTCGAGCGGGGCCGCCTCCGAGCGGGTCGAGCGGGAGAAAGCCCCACTACCGGCCCTTAACACCGCTCCGACCGCGGACGACGCAGCCCAAGCCCGGGAGGGCCGAGCGGGCCGGAGCCCGGGGCGGCGGGCGGCAGGACGGGGGCGCAGGGAGCGAGGGGACGCGGGTCGTCGAGAGAAGCCGCTCCGCGTTGTGATCCGACTCCCGCGGAAAAGCCCACCCTCCCCCGAGCACCGGGACAGGGCCGGAGGGAGGGCCGGGAAAGGAAGGGTGGCGTAGAGCCAGGCGGTATGAGGAGGCCGCGGCCCGGGAAACGGCCGCGCAGCGGTTGCGCGAGGGCTGGGGCTGCCGAGAACCGGCTGACGGCGGGAATCCCGCGCCCTTTTGGTTACACGCAGCGCCCCAGCGAGCCGGTCGCTCTCCCTCACGCCATCCACCCACCAGACAGGCCACAAGGAGAGGCTGGGCGGCGAGCCCCGCTACCCGCGGCTCTCCGGCACGGCACCACCAAGATGGCGTCCTCCGTCGCTCCCCCCCTCACACCGCTCTGTAGCGAGGCCGCACTGCGCCTGCGCGACCCCTTCCCCTCCGCCTCGACCCGCGCCAAGTTCTTCCGGCCATCGCGCGCCCCGCGCCGAGCAGCGCCCCCTTCGACTTTGCTCAGCGCATGCGCTCTCTCACGCCCGGGTCCCGCTTCCTGCGCATGCGCGCGGGCGGGGCGAGGGGAGTCGTGTCGCAGTTACTGCGCATGCGCCGGCCCGGGAGCCATCCCCACGGCGTCCGTAGGAAACTGAGGTTTGTACAGGGGATAGCGTAGGTCACCGTCGCTGTGGTGTGTTAAGTGTTGTCTTTGGTTTCTCGTTCCCATTCCTCCTGGTGCCTGCTCAGCCGAGGAAGAGGGGCAGGGAGGAAGGCGGGCGCGGTGGGGCCCAGGGCTGAGGGGCCTGGGCCTGTGGGTGCAGAAGTGGGATGTGTTGAGGGGAGGGCCGCTTGAGTTGAGCGTTGCGGCCACTGCTTCGCTTCCGATGGCCACAGAAACGGTTTCAAGGCAAGGTTTTTGAGAGAAAAAGCGGGCAGAGAGGGAGAGGGGGGGAGGAGGAGGAAAGCTGTAAGGCCACATAGAGGGAAGGGGAGAAGCAGGCTACTTTGGTTGTGCAGGTGATACCTAAGGCAGATTTTATGTAGTTTGTAAATGGTTAAACTGTAGAGAATCTTCCTATAGAGAAGAAACTTTAGCAACCATCCCAAATGGTTTCAAGGACTTAGTAAGATAAGAAAGGATGTATGTGGCCCTGGGAATGTGGTGACCTAAGAGAGGAATGCAAGAAATACGGACACTGTCTGACAAACAGGTGGCAACGGGGAGATCATTAGTTTTAATGAGCAATTAAGCAGTTAGAATGTTTTGCCAACATGACAAGTGAGCCGAAGGACAGGTGAAGAAGATGAAGATGGAGGAAGAAACGACCTTCACTCAAAATGAGGACCACCAGAAGGCACAACTCGGCATGCCCAAAAGCTTATTATAGTATGTAAATGAATTCTTGGAAATGCAATGAATACCCTAATGTTTTCTTGGAATTACATTGAACGTGTATACCTGTTGTGTACAAATTTAATTTGACAGCAGCATTTGGTGTGCACAACAGGAGGAGCTGTCTATCCCCTGTGCACTCAGTGCCCCAAATAAAGAATGCTTGCTTTCTTAAATGGAGTCTTAGGAAGTTTTTTCTGCCAGTTTGCGGTAACACAGGTGAGGTAGTTGTTTTATCCCACCTGCCTTTCCCTGTCTTTTACATATTTTCCCTTGTGCTTATAGGCTTATTCTGCACTTGTCAGCTCAATTTTTGATAGACAAGAATCCGTGTTTATGGTAGATTCATGTAGTCACTCAGTCTTTAAGAACTTACTGAACCCAGCAGAAGAAATCCAATGAGGAACAAAACATTTGGTGCTGTAAGCCTATAGGCTTGCATACAGTGCTAATACAGGGAATCATAATAGGCAATTAGCACACAGGAGAGGGACAGTGAGGGATAATTAAAATCCAGGGCATGAACTACCCTGCGATGTTTTTGTAATATCAGAGGGAACGTGAACAAAGAGTGTTCTGGCAGGTGAAAAAGGTAGAGGGGGTCACTTTGGCTGTGCATTCATCCATTCCTCCAGGCATTTTGGGTGTTTACTCTGGGGAAGTGACACATACTGCATTTGTATTACACACTGTGTAACAGCTTTAGAGATGAGGTACCAGAAAGTGCAAACTAGACTTCTGCCTTCTCATTTCTTCCCACTGGTCTCATCCAGCTCCATGTTCTAAAACAAGCCAAAGAAAATCCTCCAACCTTTGCTTCTCTACTGGTCCCCTGCCCCCATGGGGGTTCCCCTAGATCCCTGCCCCTCTGTAGCCAAATCACGGCAGCATAGAATGGTTTGGGTTGGAAGGGACTCAAGTCCATCTAGTCCAGCCCCCCTGCCTCAAAGCCCCATCCAGCCTGGCCTTGAACACCTCCAGGGATGGGGCATCCACAATTTCCCTGGGCAACCTGTTCCAGTGCCTCAGCACCCTTAGAGAGAAGAATTTCTTCTTAGTATCTAATCTAAATCTCTTTCAGTTTAAAACTGTTACCTCTTGACTTATTGCTACACTCCCAGATAAAGTCCCTCCCCAGCTCTCCTGTAGCCCCTTTAGGGACTGTAAGGCTGCTATAAGGTCTCCCTGGAGCCTTCTCTTCCTCAGGCTGAACAACCCCAGCTCTCTCAGCCTGTCCTCATAACACTTGTGCTCCAAACTCCTCACCAGCTTCGTTCCCCCGAACCCGCTCCAACAGGTCCATGTCCTTCCTGTGTTGAGGGCTCCAGACCTGGACACAGCACGGCAGGTGAGGTCCCACCAGAGCGGAGCAGAGGGGCAGAAACACCTCCCGCGACCTGCTGGCCAAATTTCTGGGCTGCCAGCGCGCATTGCCGGCTCACGTCGAGCTTCTCATCCGTCAACACCCCCAAGACCTTCTCAGGGCTGCTCTCAGTCCCTTCATCCGCCATCCTGTATTTGTGTTTGGAATTGCCCGGTCTGTGCGTGGGATCGCTGCCCCCCGCCCCGAACGCTTCGCTTTCTGCACTGGCCCCTTGCGCTTGCCGTACTGAGAGGTGACTGACCAATCAGGGCGCGCCGCCGGAGGCCGCGGGTAGCCATGGCGATACCATGGCGCTGGGGCGCCGCTGCCGTCGCGATGCTCCTGGCGATGGCGGCGTTCCCGCCTGCCCGCGCCTTCTCCCTCCCGCTGCAGCGACCCGCCGACTGCGGCGTCGCTCACCATTTCGACATCTCCCGCCTGGCCTGCGGGCCCTGCGGAGCCCACCAGCGACAGAGCGCCGGCGGTGAGCGACCCGGCCCTGCCGGGCTGGGAGGGGGAGACCGGGCGGCCCGGGCCCCGGGGCCGGCGGAGCTCGGGGTGAGGTGTAGGCTCCGCGCCGAGCTCCGCCCTCCATCAGCGGGAGGTGCAAAACCTGAGCTCGGGTTTTGGCGGTGAAAGGTCTGGCCTCGGGGTCCAGTCTGAAAAGACAGCGAAACGGGTGGGGATCCTGCAAAGGCATAAGTGGCCACAGCACAACTTTTTGTGCCTCCATCTGAGAGGCATCTCAGAGAAACGGCTGCACACCTTTGTTTTTATAATATTTCTTCCCTCGGGCACTTGTATGGTTATAGGTGTTCACATCTTCATGAGTAAAATTCCACAGGGCTGTGAATTTATGCTCTCAAACACTTCCGTAACATGAAACTCCTTTGACTCAGGTCAAAACCTGAGTGTCTGAGATATTAAGTATCTGAGATCTTCAGGCTGCTCTTGTACTAACCCAAGTCCCACGTGGGAACCTAGAGCACACACAACACACTTTCACAGTACTAAATGAAGAATACAGGTGATAGTTGGACTTCTTTAGGAGATAAGATGGTATGACAGTGTCCATCTTTTATAAATACACAGCCCAAAAGAAGTGGGAGTTCGCTACAGAGAAACAAATTCGAGACTAAGACCCAACAACATCTCTCTTCAGAACTGGGTTCTCAGTCAGGTGTGGTGATCTGCGTGGCCATGTTCTCAACTGCTGTGTAAAAGCTGGTCACTTCTTCCACTGCCATCACAGTATCTTAAAAGAGTAACCCCACAGTTTGCTTACAGAAAAAAAATGCTCTGTGATAGTTTTCAGACCCCCTGATAATGTCCGTGCCTAGAGCCGTAACTCCCTTTTGGGCTTGAATCTTCATCTAACCCAAGGGCTTCAAAAAGAGCTGAATTCCAGGGGGAGGTCAGAGATTTAATTTTTTTTCCTCAGCATCTGACTGGAGCAGTGTAGGTGGCTGCCATTCAGCCTGCTATTTGCATCTTGTCTGAATTCCACTTGGGATTGCACAAGTCTGCCCATGCACTCCATAGTTAGCTGCTCAGCATGGATTCTGCTTTCAAGCAATCTGCCTAAAAATTTAGGTATCGTCATAGTGAACATCACACCTTGAGTCTCTTTGTTGATCTAATCCTATTGGGCTTTTTCTTCTATATAGTTAATGGATGGTTGATCATTTGGACCAACGTTTCTGTAAAACTGGTATCGTGAGGATGTACTTTAAGGTTATAAAACTTTTCACAGAATTTTACATGCACAGTTGAATAAGCTTAAATAATAATAAATACAGTTTATTAGTATATAGAATCAATTTTGGCTTGTGATATGTGTGTAAAAATGCTGAAAGAGGTCCATGATAGTGAGACTGGAAAAGTTTCTGAAAGAAAAGTTGTTGAACACTAGCAGACATGCACTATGATGTTCCATGAAAATAGTGTTTAATTTTATACTAGATGTTAAGTATATTTTGTTATTCACTGAAAACCATTCAATGCAAAGCTTCATCCCCATGCACAATTTTAAAAGCTTTGCAAACAACAGTTATATTTTGAAAAACCTTTGCATATAAACTTGTTTTGATTTTAGGACTGACTTCCTATTCAAGGGATAAGAACTGTATACAAACGTATAATGCTGGTGTTGTAGGGGGTGATAAGGCAGGGATAGGAGTGTCTTTACAAATCGGGGAGTTAGCTGAAACTGCAGAATTTAGATAACTGAAAAGCCACAAAAGTTGAACTTTTCACCTTTGAAGTTTAGTACGCGTGCTTGATAAGCTTATGAATGTTAACCTCTCTGCTTCCAGGCAGCATAATGGTAGAGTTAATGATACATGGGATGTATGATACGTATGATGTGAGAGAGGGGTGCAAGTTAGAGGAAAACATACACTAGGCAGACCAGGGAACCTATACCTTCCAAGTACCTCAGTCAATGGGGAAAGGAAGAGGGTCATATGAGTCCAGGGATTTAGGATTAAAAGGAGGCTGTGTCCTCCGGCAATTTTGAGAGACCCCACAGGGGTATGCCCCAGTGGACTCTCCTTTTATTCAAATAAAGTCAACTATTTCCAGGACTCCTCTGTCTCCTTTGTGAACACCAACCTCTGGCAACAAGATTTTCCGCATAACAGGATGGGCTAAGAATAGCACTGTGGCAAGATTTAGAGGGAGAGATTACATCTGTTACTAAACCAATTGATACAGTTTGGTTTAAAAAAAAACCCACAAAACACAAGCCTGAGGTTCCAGTTCTGCCCTGGTATAACAGTCAGCCTAGTAACATCTTCTAAACCATCGCTGTACGAACTGTGACATGAACATTTTTTAAAAAGCAAGATGGTCTTTGTGCACATTTCACTCAGATGTTTGATTTGTCTATCTGGTAATCGATATTGATCTCTTGAGAAGGATAGCAGTTGTTCCTAGTATTCTCTGGAAAAAGAAAAAAGTGAGCTTTATATAGGTTAAAAGTGTATTTGATTTTTTTTCAGGTAGTTCATGTGTGTGTCAGCCAGGGTACAGGATGGTTTCTAGTAACGGTGGGTCCTCCATTGTTTGTGAAAAATGCCCAGAAAATATGGTTAGTATTGAACTTTTCCTACTTTGCCATAATAATAATGCTTTTTTAATTTTAAATTTCCTCCTGACTGCTGATTATTTTTCATTAATTTAAAATTATCTTGCATATTAATCTTTGCTTGGGAATTTTTAGGACTGTGCTTATAGGTAGTAATTTTTTTCTCTTTAGAAGTGTATATCACTATTATTTTGCAGGCATTTTTTCATTGTAAGTTTGACCCCACAGACAAAGAAAGAGTATTTTAAATGTTTAATTTCCTTCCACTGCTTTTCTTTTCTACTTCATGTTATGTTAACCTTGCCCAGAAAACATTTTTATAGAATGCCAAAGATGCTCTTCAGCTCATAGGTATCCTATTTGATTACTTATGACTTATATAAATCCTATTTTTGTAATATTTAGGCTGTATCTTCATAGTTTGTGATACTTTATCTTTTTACTTCAAAATGAGCTGTTGCTATTATGTTACTTTAATTACATATAACTTTGTAGTGTGGTTAGTTCTTTCTATCTTCCTTGAGAAATTAAGCTATAATTTTGGGTCATATTCACAGCGTTTCCTTTTCATTCTGCTGTTTTCTTTCTCTTTCTTATAATGGTGGCATTTGTCCTTGATCCTACGGCAAGGCTTATCTCGTAGAGATGGGACTAACATCAGTATCACCTGCGGATGAGCAGTTACCTTCATTTTCCTCATCGGTTTTAATCTGTAGTGCAGCTACTTCATAATATAAAATAAGTATGGATGTGAACTGTTTGAGTACATGCAAAATCCCCTGCAGTTATATAAGCTGCTTCACTTAAAAGTCCTCCATTTCCATTACTTCTATATATGTATATGCAAATACGTGTATTTATGCATTGTTATGTGTATTGATTTTTTTCCCCCAGTCTAGAATCTCTATATCTTTTTTTCAAACTTTCACTTTTATCAACTCTTATCTTCACTAAAGTGTGTTAGCTAATGGGGTCAGAAAAACTTAAGTACAATTTTTTTTAGACTATGTCTGCATAGGAATTACTTTTTCTAGATCTTTAGCCTTTTTTTTTTATTTTCAATACTCCATGAATGTTATTGTTGTTGTATCCGAACACATTTTCTAGTAAATAACGTCTGGATCAGGCATTCTTTACAGATATTTGGTGATGTCTGTATTTTTGCAAATTATATGGTTTTACATTTTATTTTAGAGTGGAGTTACTCAAGATGGGTGGAATTGTATTACTTGCCCTAAAGGCCTAAATTCTGAAGGAAAATGTAAATGCCTCCATAATGAAATATTAGGTAAGGAATATATGCAAGTTATGAGATATTATTTTAGAGTTATTTGAGTTTATTAAGACACACTCTTCTGTTCAGTTAGAAAGGAAAATTAACATATGTTTATTTATCTAATGTAAAAATTCACATTCCTCTTGACCTTAAACCTCATTCCTGAAAGACAGCAGATAAATCTGTACTGTTGTTTATAGCAATAAAAAGTATTATGTAAGCATTCAAAAAATAAATGCTGGTGTGTCACTTCCTTTCAGCTGGTTGACACTGGGTGGAGGTAAAAAACAGTAAAATGTTTTGAAGGATATAAGGCTGTGAAACAAAAAAAACTCTTGGGAGTTCTAGTTTTCCTTATTTTCAAACACATAGGATGGAAAGGACTTTCCACGTGCCTGTAATTCTTTGAATAAGTATTGCTCATGTCTGTCTTGGTTACATATCTAACAGACTCCACTGGAGAATCACTGTTTTCTAGATCATTAATTTAAAAGGAATCTGTAAAAGAGTAAACACAAAATCAGCTCCCTTAAACTTCATGAGAGATACAAAATACATTTCAAGCATTTATGGTAAAATATTGAAAGCAAAGCTGATTCTGTAATTTAACATGCAGAATGAATGAATATTGTAGTTATTTTGATCTTTTTTGTATCCCCCTTTTTTTTTTTTTTTTAATTAGACTTGACGTTTCTTGCCAAACGATTTAATTGTTGGAAGATGTGGGTTTGGAACTTTGAATTTGTGGCATTTACATTAATAATTTCAAATTAAAATTAAAAATATTTTTCCAGTGATTTGCAAACTTGGTATCTTAAGTTTTAGGTTTGCAGTGAAGCTTTAGTTTGAAATTTGGTTCAGAATAGATAACAAAGGAACAGAAAGACTGTGAAGGGTGTGAAATATTGCATTTCTCATTAAAACTAGAGTGTACGTGCATAGCTGTAAACAATTCACATATACATGTATCTATGTGTATTTATAGGGGATGTTATTTGCAAGTTGTGCTCTTGATTATTTTTTTTTTAATAAAATCTTTGCACTTATGTTAGATCTGCGTAGACACTTTATTTTTTCACACTTTTCTTAACCTGTGTGACATACTGTGCATCATGCAATTTTTATCACAGTTGCTTTTCTTTTTGACTTAGTGGAAAGAAGTATGGAGGGCGTTTTGCTTAACGAAGCATTATGCATACATTGTAATGGAAGTGAGCAATCCTTCTCTGCTTCAGACTCGGCAGGAAATAGGTGAGTGTTCTTTGCCTTTTGTGATGATAAATTTGAATGGGTCCTGTTCTCTTTAAATGGAATAGTCTCGAAGAGCAGTCTGTGTCATTGAGATGACACTTTTAAAAGCAGTGAATTGGAAATCCTCAACCCCCTTATCAAACTCAATATGTTTTCTGTTCACTGAAGTCCTCCTATGACCATTGGTTTGTTTGTTTTACTTCAGTGTGACTAAAAAGTGGGCAGAAAAAGAATTCTTATTGTCATAATTGAAAACTTAATTTCTTTACTGACGATAGAAACAAATCAGTAATGTCTTTTGGATTTTAGTCCAAACTAGTGAAGATGCTAATAGTGCTATCAGAATTACTATGTAATCAGTATTCATTAAGTACTAAATCTCATACTTGACTACATTTAAAGGGCATTATTCATGTTTGTGATCCATAGGTGTGTGAGATGTGAGCAAACATTCATCAATGCAAGCAAGTCTTGTGACTGCAGCAGCCCAAACATTTTAGTAAGTAGAATATTGCTTATTGCACTCAAGCTCAGAAAAAGAAAAGTTATGTTGACAAATGTATACATTTCCATTTTTTAATTTCTGGGTTGTTTTTTTTTATTTCAGACTGGGGGATTGTGTTTCAGTGCTAGCGACAATTTACCACCAAAGGAAGTTGCAACTGTTCGTTTTGGACAGCTAGTAAGTGTGTTCACTCTTAAAACTTTTCAGGCTATCTCATTATTTACTTTCAGTAAGTGTTTTAAATTCCATTCCAAAAAAACAAAGGTGGTGGTTTGTTGTTTGGTTGCAGTGATTGCAAAGTAATTTGCATCAAGATAGAGTATAGACATGTAGACCAGGCAAGCATTGTTCTAATGGAATATGTTTAAGAAAATTCATGCCCTTTTGGAAACTGAAAAAGGGAAGCAATTTACATTGAGCAAAACAAGTAGTATGTGGTCTACTGAATTAATTGTATGTATTTAAAACACACATTCATGTCACTAAAACATGCTGAAGAGTTCATGAGAGCTTCTGGGCTTTTTAATTTTTTTTCTTTTTACTATGTAAAATTGGTATTCATATAAAATATTTCAAAGAAGATATAAAGACTGAAAGAACATTTTTAGTTGCCAGAAAGTTAGAGCTGATAAAAGAAATCGAACACCTATGTCGTTTGAGACAATGTATAAAATTGTTGAATTCCTTGAATTGGCTAATGATTTAAAATGCATTCAAATGTTTAGCTAATAAACTTGTATTAGTTATGAAATCTGTTTGAAGTTAGGACCATTTTCCATGTAGCTCTGAATTCAGGAAATGCTATATGGCCAATAAGTGTAGTTTGTTTTGAAATGAATTAAAATTCAAGGCTAGTGCTTGAAAGAAAGAAAAAACAGTCTTCAGTTTTCCTGACAACAAATACTGGTCTTGTTTTCTGAAAATGCGCTCTTCTAAATAATATTTTATTGAAACCATGGCTTTTCAGGTGCTTTCAGTATGTATGAAAGTTATGTTTATTTCAAATACGAGTAAATAAAAAAGCAGGTTGTGAAATAATTAATACATCAAATTTGGTCCTGAGTTAAATTTACTACCTGGTCAACACCTTACCCTTGAAATCATTAATACTTCCCTTGTGCACTAAAGAAAAATCATTTGTCACAGAATCCATATTCAAAAGTTAAATATTTCTGCTCTTGCTCTATATATTTTGTCTAATTTAGCAAAGTGAAACAAATTATTGCATTATGGTTGTGTTTTGAACTGAGCTGGTTTGATTTAGACATTTACAAAGGACAGAAAGCTCTTAGAAAAAAATCAGTAGCATCTTTTAGGTGACACAGATTTCCAGACTGTTATGTTACGGGCAAATTGTTCTGAACAAAGACAGTGAATTAGTTCCTTATTTACAGGGTATAACACTGACATCTGCATGGTTTTTGAAAAACTTGCAATCTTCAGCCTCTGCCTGTTGGGTGAGTTTCATTAATGTTTGCAGTTTGCTTTTTTATGTAGAACAGATAGTCTGTATAACAGCATGGCGCTTTAGTTTTTGGAAGTTAGCTTGCTTATTTTTAAAGAATCTTATTTTGACATCGCAGTAGATAAGAAAGAAATATATACACAGAATGTTTAGAAAAGGTCACCTTTGTGGCTGCTCCCATCACTGTCTCAGAGACACAGCTCCGAGATGTAATCTCCTAATTGTCCCATTCTTTTTTACAAACTGAGACTATCCTCCCACCTAGTGAAGTTTATCCTGTTTGTCCACGTCAGCCTACTCAGCTCTTAGAGGTGCTGCCTGAATGTAACCTCCGACTGCTGATCTGACCCACACAAAGGCAATGGGTGTTGGCAAATTAACACTAGTGCAGCGGTCACTGCACACAGATGCCATCCATTCGGGTCTGCCTATCACGTGGCAGTGGCTTGTTTACAAAAATGGAACAATGGTATAAATACAACATAGTTTAGGAACAGCAGAAAGTAAAAAGTACTAAAAACTGAAGATATTTACGATACGTGCAACTGTAGTTGTCAGTCTTAGGTCTTTGATGGAGTCATCTTTGTCATACAGCCTAAGTGGTGTTAAACATTTTGATTCTTACTTCGTTTTCTAAAGTCACATCATACCACCTAGCTGATGCAACTAAAGTAAACTAAAAAAGTGAGAGCATTGATTTCATGCCGCCGTTTGCAGACCTATAAAAATATGGAACCTGAATAGCTGGAAGAAAATATTAGGTGTTGTCAAAATTACATTACTTTCAAGTAAAAATGAGGGTTTAGGAGTGGCTTATTAAAGATAACATTTAGTTTTATGACTGCCTCACCAAAAAGAGGGGTAAATAAATAATTTTCTGTGTTCTTGTTTTTCTCCACTGCAGTTGTACTCCAATCTAACAGCATGCCAAGCTCTTGGAAATATGTGTGTAATGAATATGAACTCCTTGAGTTCTTCAGTTACTGATGCCTGTGGTTTATTTCAGTATATTTATGTCAACACAGCAAGGCTAGGCGTTGTTCATTCAATAGCCTACTGGTAAGTTGCCTTTTCCATATCTTTGGTCTTTAATAGTGTTTTATGGAAATTATTATTCTAAATGTTGCTGCAAAACATTATGCTTCTTTAGAGAAAACATTGTAATTGTTTTCAGGAGACATAATCTTCCATGGCTCTATTATGGTGATCAACCAGGATTAGCATCCCAAGTGCTTGAGGGAAATAATTTTCCTACAATCTTCAGTTTTAAAGGAACAGCTAAGGTAGGTGTTGGGTAGTAGACATTGGGGAAACAGACATTTGGAAGAGGACATAGTCACATAAAGAGATTTAGATTCAATGCAGATGTGGCCTTACGGTCTCATACCCACATTCTTGTAAGGCCAAGATGTGCTTGCCTGAGCGGTCTGACCAGGATCAATTGTGTGTGACACAAGGAACAAGGGATGCCAGCTATTATGTCCCCAAGATTCTTCTCGATTGGCAGTGATGATCTAGTACTCAGACAAATCTTTTATACCCCTTAGGAGTTAATAGTGGTTTTGGCATTGTCCTTTGCTTCAGAGTCTTGTTTCTTTCAGTCTCCATAAATCTGGAACAGAGTATTTTTCCCTTGTGTGAAATATACACATCCTTTTCGGTTTTCCTAGTGAGCTAATTGGAAAAAGAGGGGTATATGTGATGTACTGTAACTTTGCTGCCATTCTCCTGGTGCCAAGGTACATGATCTTTTGCTGACAAGTTGTCTGTGCCAGGGTTTTGTCAGAACCCATTTCTCAGCTTTATTGCTGGGATCAGTGTTCTTCATTATTGCTGTGCAGTGTTTAACCCTTTCCTTCTGTTGCTTCTATTGCTTACAAATGCATTTCTATCCACATTTATATATTCCAACCTTAATATCTCTGTTATAAATCTCTACAAGTTGAATTGTATCAGCAGTGGATTCAGTCTGTTACTACAGCCTTTTCCTGTTCTTGTGGTGAATTAGGGAAAAAAAAAAGAGGTGAGGAAAAACAGTCATTTCAGTGTTAACAAAGCCAGGTATCCATCCCTGGGAGGAACAGACTGCTTAAGTAGCTGTTAACTGCCACAGTTCCAAGAAGGAATAAAACAGTAAATCAAACAATAAAGCGTTTTATTTTACAGATTCATTGTAAAATTAGAGTAACTGGAATAGTTTATACAGGTTGAGCTAATCACAGAAAATAAGTAGTGCTAGTGATAACCTGTTTGTAGGTTCTACTGCAAAGTTTATTTTAAATTTTCTTATTGACTCAGAAATAGGGTTTTTTCAGGCATATTCTAAATGGTCATGTTTTAAATTAAACAATGTTGCAATGCAGCTTCTGTTTTAACAACTGAAATGCTCATTATTCTGCCTAACACTGAGGGTCCTGAAAGCCCTCAAGATCCCAGCCTGGTATACAGTAGAAATCTGCGTAGATTTCTGATTAATTTAGGGCATGTATACCTGTTCCTTTGGAACTTTTTCCACGTCACCAATGAGGCTGTAGAATTGTAAAACATGATTTGTTTAAAAAAGTAAACTACCAAACCCAAGATTAAAAACATAAAGTCAAAGGGAAGAAATGAAGCGTCACGCTGAAAGTTTTAGGGAAGCATCAAATGATGAAACAGCAGTCTTTAAAGTGTGTATGTCCACTTTGTGGCAGTTTCATTGTTTCTTTATCTTTTTTCATCATCAGGATGTAAAGCTGCAATTTATTGCAGCCTCATTTGATGCAGCAGGAAACTTTCTTAAGTGGCAAAATTTGGAAGGAGGCATCTTACAGGTACGTTTAATTTTAATTATCTTTTGTTGATACCATAATGTTCTGATTGCCTTTAGCCAAATGAACACAAAACCCAAGAGTTTGGTTACTAGAGTAGTGAGTTAATAAGATAATCGTAGAGCTAGATCAAAGAGAATAGCCCTTGATTCTTGCTCACTGTGATCTCTACAAAATCATAAATATAAATTCAGCAGCATTGCCCTCCTCCATTGGATCAATATAAATCTGGAATATTAGAAAGCTCTGAAAAACAGCACGAGTCATTTAGAACCTACTGTCTCTTTCTTCCATTCAGCATACCCATGTATGTAATTTATTATTAGCCCTCTTTTTCCTGGCAAGAAAAGTATATTCTTTTAGCTCTCAGTCCACTTAAGTTTATAGAAAATTATAGGAGTATATCCCTATTGGATGTTGTCACACGCATTTTCACAAATTATGGAGAAACCAAGAGTATTATTTCACTATTAAGAGAGGTAGGAAAACTGATCTACTACCCCATTTTCTTTCAGTTCTCTTGGGATATTTTTATTTGTTTATTTCTTTTGGTTTTAATATAAATGAAACACTTTGACAGTATCTGCCTGGCTTTTTCATAACAGAAAGTTATAAAAACTTGCTGGGAGACTTTATATAGAATTGGGGAACACTGACTAGAGGATTCACAATACCCTTGGACACTTTACCCTGATATTTCAGTGTCAGACACACATTCTTCTTCAGCAGTACCTTGCTGTATCGGGTACAAAAAACAGAAGGAAGAAGCAAGTGGAAAGTGCAATAGTAATTAGCCTAACAGCAGAAATTGGCAGCTGTGAAATATGTTGCAGAGTAGAACTTGTTTAGCAGTCCAGGGGTGATCTAAGCACTCTCAGCAATTCCTAGGCAGGCAACAATAGGAACACTGGCAAGAACAATTCAGAATTGTCTGTCCCCTTTTCTAGGCTCTTCATGTCACTCTTGGGTCACATCAAGTGCTCCTGTATCTACAGAAGAGCAGCTGACATTCAGGATTTAGAGAGACACTGCTATTTCTTTTATTGTTGTATCAGGATGGTCTTTCATCTGCCTCTCAAATTTTAAGGAAAACTAATACCTAAGAAAACAGGTTACTAAGCCAATTACCATGCACAGAAAATGAGATATTCTGACATAGGTTTATTGGGACACATTAATTTCTGAAATGCAGAGCTTTTAGTAGTAGCTTTTAAAAAAAATCAATGAGAAAAGAATAGCTTTTCCATTCAAAGCCTCTTTTAATGTAGTAGATTGTGATGATTAGACATCGCAGTGCTAAAACAACCTCAGTGCATAATTTTAGCAATTACCATAATTTCAGTTGCACACTAATAGAATTGTTCTATTTAAATTAAGATGTGATTTGCATGTTGGGAAAATGGCTATGCCCTCCATTGCTAAGTGTCATGCTCACTTAGTTTGAATTTGGCCCGTTTTTATGGGTTCTGCTTAGAACTACTTGCTCTTTGTAGAAAATGTAGAAGTTACATTGAAAAAGGAAAAAAAAAAACCTCTGCTGTTTGCCATGATAACTTTGATCCTCTGAGAATGTTAGCTTAAGAGAAACGGGACAATGTGTATATGCAGTTCTTTTTAAGGGTGTTCTTGGATTTAGCAGAAGCCACTAGTAAAGCTTGAGGCACCACAGTGCCTTGAACATCCAGTCCCCAGAAAGATTATTATTGCCTGGTTGGATGCCGCTTTCTGCATATTTCAACTTCAGTGATGAAACCCAAAAGTACTATGCCAGTATGAATAAGCTAAAATAACATTTTAAAACCACCAATATTAGTACAATAAGTAATGGTGTTTACTCTTCAAAATCAATTCCTCTCTTCTTAGAAAATAGAACAAAATATCTTTTGTGAGAACTGTGAATACAGAAACTGCTTGGAGTGCCTATGAATATTTCATGTGAGAAAATGATACCTTTGAATTAACCTAATTATAATTATGTTTTTTCAGCTTTGTCCTGATACCCAAACTAAATTGAATGCAGCTTATGCATTTGGAACCACTTACCAACAAAGTGTAAGTAAGAGATAAAATGCTATTCTGAATTTTTAATTAAGTTGTTTTATCATCAGTAATTCCGTGAGTACTGAAGGACTTCTGGAGTTTAGCCATAAGCTGCAACATGGTCTTCTTTCTTGTGGAACTTACTCATTTTAATTTCTTTATGATTGAGTGAAAAATATTTGACTATACGTCACAAAACCTGTTTACTACATAGGATAATCAAAATTAATTCAACTGGCATTTGTATTAGTGAGGCTGCTGACTTATCAGTGGAAGAACACAGTGCCTAAATTCTGCCAGCCATATATTTTGCATTGTAACTTCTAACCTCATGGTAACCTCATCAGGTTTCCTGTGGAAAGAAAGCGTATGCAATCATGCCATGCCTGTATGTTGTCCCCATTAACTCTGATGTATTCAGTGATTTCAGTGAATTCAATAACGACAGTGAATGCAAGTTTTAATTGAGCAGATGATGGAGGAAAGAGATTCTTTATCTGTCTTAACTATGAAAACTGTTGGAAGTTTTCACACCTTACTGAACACCAGGAAAGGGAGAGGGGATAGAGCACTCGATCTTCTGTATACTTAGATACTAAATTTAGTCAGCCACAGACACAGTTCTGACAGTAAGAAAGCTTCATTAATTTTTATCATTTAAGTGTTAAATGGGGAGGTGGAGGTCTCTTTGGCAGGGGGTAGAGCAATACAATCTTTATTTTTTGTAAGACTCTGTGTGTGTGCAGCATCTAATACCTGTATATCCATTAATATTGTTTATTAACTCATCGACATTCAAAACCATTCCCCACATTACATGTTGAAGTGTAAAAATATATAAACTCTGGCTGCTATTTGGGTGGTGTGAAAGTCTTGTACTGTAATAGCTGTCAAAGCTTTAGTCCTTAAAAACTAAAATGTTTACCAAATAATTTTGACAAATCTTTGTTAAATATTTTTACTCTTCCATATCGTTTAATGTTGTTTAATCCATATTTCAGTAGAATGGGAACTTATTTTCTATTATTATAGAGATCATTAAAGTGGTTGAGTATGCTTATTCTTTTTTTTTGTACTTTAAAAAATCTTATGTATCAATATATCTTATTTGCTATATTGAATATGTAGAACCTGTTATAAGTATTAACAACAGTTAATATTACTGGGATTAAATACAAATACCAATAAATACTAACTTACTAAAGTATTTTTTAATGTAATTGTTTTCATGGATCGTTTGCATCACTCTTTTTTCCCTACCATGTTTCATATAACACGGTGGACATGTTATATGAGTATTTAAAGACTGCATGGTTGTTCACATATGCAAAAAACTACCTACTTTCACATTTAATTTCTTCACTCAATCACAGGCAGGGACCTCTAAAGGTCATCTAGTTCAACGTGCTGCTCAAGCAGGACCACCTAGAGCAGGTCATCCACGTCCGTGTCCACACAGCTTTTGAGTATCTCCAAGGAGTTAGACTCCAAAACCTCCCTGGGCAACCTGTGCCAGTGCTCAGTCACCTTCACAGTGAAGAAGTGTTTCCTGATGCTCAGAGGAAACCTCCCATTTCAGTTTGTGCCTGTGGCTTCTGATCCTATCACTGGGCACTACTGAAAAGAGCCAGGCTCTGCCTTGCACACCGTCCCTCCAGATATTTGTACACAGTGATAAGATTCCCCCTGAGCCTTCTCATCTCCAGGCAAAACAGTTCCAGCTCAGTTCTTTCCTCATTGGAGAGATATTTAATAAATATTAAATGGCTAAAGTGATCTTTTTATTTTACCTTTTTTTTTTTTCTTGTAGTGCAAAATTTCAGTTTCCAAAATTTTGCTGGATTTTGCTAATCCAATCTTTTATGACCTATTCCTTGAATATAATGGCAACAACGGACAACAGTATCTTTGGGCCGTGCCGGTTTTAAACTTGAATCTTCAATACAGTGAAATGTTTGTTAATCAAGGTAAGACAGTCATAGTAACCTTTCTGTGAATTTAAATAATCTAACCTCAAATAGAAAGAATTTGCATTAATTACTGTTACTAACTTGTTTTCAAAGATACCACAACACACTATAACTTGTTTATGTTCTAAGAATTTAATGTTCTGTGGGCAAATTCTGGTAGTGTTAAGTGCAGACTTTGGTTGCATACACAAGCCCAATCAATAATATGCACAAATAAAGCAATCTAATTTCATTATGTATTTGTTTAAGTTGAAAATAAACAATTTCACATCCTATATACAGTTATATGTATTAATTGTAGTAATTTTATTCTTTTTGAGTGTTGAATTAGGTTTTTTTAATATGTGACTGTCATGTTTTTTCAAAGGCAGTAATATGAACAACTGGCTTTTGACTCGTCGATTTTTTTTGGTGGATGCACTAAGTGGAAAAGAGAATGACTTGGGAAAGCTACCAAGAGTAATTCGGATTGCTAGCAAAATAACAATAAGGTGATTAATTGCATATAATACATACATTACACAGAAAACAAAGCAAATTTTGTTCCGTCTGCATTTTACTGTCTTAAAAGAAAGTTGTTTTATTATGTTGTTTGTTATATGTCCCATGCTGATTTTTCCATGGCACACTTGGAAATAGCAAGAGTTTCTTATGCTGTTTTGGTGAGTGAGTGAGAAAACATAACATTGACTTGTAGAGGTTAAAATTACTGTGATTACTTTCCGGGTACGATGGATCAGAGTCGATATGCATAATGCAAGTTGGCAGGCATTCAGTCACCTCTTAGAGGCAGGTGTTGTCTGGAAAGACCTAAAACTTCCTCTGTTAATTCTTTTTCGATGTGTACATTGCTGACTATACAAGGATGCTATTTCATACTCCATACTCTTTTTTTGCAGTATTTTTACAAACTGTTGCCTATTCTGTTAGACAAACCACAATAGGGTTGTAGTCATTTAACTGAAATTATGAGACTACCTGTTAGGGTCATTACTGATGGTTAATCTCAGCTGAAATATGTTTTGAAAGAACCTTTTTTTTTCTCCTTCTTTATATAATGTTTTCCTCTGAGATGACTGTGTAAAAATTTGAGATCTCCCTTCTTCGTCTCTTCTTCACAATTTATTAGTTAAAAAGATTGCTAAGTAGCACTTGAGTATTGATCAGTAGAGCTAATCATCTTGAAGATTAATTTAACTTACTAACTTCATTTGCTGAGAATTGCATATTACATTATTTTATTTAAAAAAAAGGAGAACCCTTTCCTACTCCCCCTTTGGAAAAAAGGTAATGCCAGAAATACAAAATACACATAGAAAAGGTCATTGTGTAATGTTTTGAGAAAAGTTACCTTTTGGATCGATTTCAATTGCAGCTATCATAAAGTGAGCATTAGGTAAAGATTGATTTAGGTATTTTATTACACATAAACAGTGCTTCCCAGCTTTTTGTCTTTATATAATTGTGTACGTGTCTTTGTACACTCTGCTGGCTTTTAGAACGTGTATTGCCACGTCACTAGGTTTGAAACTCACATCTTATTAATCAGCTTATTGTGTTCATTTAATATTTTATTATTAGTACAAGTTTCAATTAATACTTGCCAAGCAACTCATCCATTTTCTTTATTAAA
Source organism: Gallinago jamesoni (assembly GCA_025769975.1). Taxonomy (NCBI): domain Eukaryota; kingdom Metazoa; phylum Chordata; class Aves; order Charadriiformes; family Scolopacidae; genus Gallinago; species Gallinago jamesoni. The sequence continues at coordinate 128,619,591 of JAOQGH010000012.1, forward strand.
AATAATACTTTCTATTTCCGCAGTATTCGTTTGGTATCCCATACTCAGAGAGGAATGATCTACCCTCCTCTACTTACTATTGCTTACACAGATGTGCTCGTCCAAAGCCCTGAAACCCAGAGTGTGATGGTGAGATCTTTGTGCCATCTTAATTGAACTGATCTGTTAATCACACCTTTAGTTCTGTTGGAATTCCAGTTGAGTGAACATATTTTGAGGGGTTATTAAAATCTAATATGCATTTTCTAGTTCTACTCAGTTTTGAAGCTGCAAGTTTTCACTAAAACTTAAAGCTTTTGAAACAAAGCTGTTAAAAGTAATTAAAAAAAATTAACTTAAAATGTTTAAAATTTTACAGTCAGTTGTATAATGCTAAATTAGGCTACAGTTGAAATAAAATTATACACACAGGAAAAGTACTCTATGTAATGCACTGAAAGCAGCAATTTACGCAAGAAATTGAATATTTTTATTTAAAGTGATGCATTAAGAAAACATTTCAGGTCACGTGTAGTTTAAGTTAAAATATTGATAATATATCTAAAACATCCTTTAGTGTTCTGTCTGCTGCTTATTATTCTACAGCACATCTCTAAGAATTAAAGTAAAATAATCAAAAAATCTGTAGCCAGAGGGGTTGGAGATCAGTTTGGGGGATCTATCTTTACTGAAAGACACCAAATTCTGCTGCAGCAGATGTAGGAGAAGCATTTCCTACTTGCCCTTTTGCCCACCATGATGGGCAGCAGCTCAGATGTTCCTTTCTATGGCTTGTTTGCTTGTTAGATCACACAGCTTTAAAAAGTGAAAATATTGAGCTTAATACTGTAAAATAATCACACTGCTATTAAAAAATATATATAATATTAACATTTTCTGCTTATCAACCTTCAACAGTTCAGTCTTCCAGTACACATAGACATCTAGCTAGAAATTTCAGGTGCTAGAACCATTCCTTGCATTCCATATTAGCTGCATGAAAGGAAAAAAGGGACAGGGAATTAGAAAGACAGAAAAATTAGTCGAACACTTCTTCCCTGCCTAAATGATGTCTTTAGCCACAGAAACAGCACTGGGTTTAGAAAATAATTTGTTCAAATGGCAATGACAGGAACAATTGTTTTCAGTTTCTGTATTTTCTGTTCCACAGTTTCACCCGTACATCTACACCTGATGTACTTAAATGTTGTCAATTTTGGATGTCTTGTTGCATTTAACAAATTTTATGCACGTAAAAAGATGCATTGGATTTCATTCCAAGTTCTATAAACACTGGGCTGCTAGTAACTGGGTATATTTAGACTTAAATCCAAGTGAGGAGGTAGAATGAACTCTGACAGGAATGAATGTGTTGGGAAGCCAAGGGGAGGGATTTGTTTTGGGTGAGTTTGTCCTTTTATTTAAATTGAATTAAAAATACTATTCTTTATCATACTTGTGTTAACTTTAGCCTTGCAGTGACAAAGACTCAGGCCAGAATGTTATAAAACTAAGACAAATGTTTTGTCTTCCTTGTTCAAATCCTTCAGGCCAAAATTCAAAATAGGTTTTAGGTTAGCTAGATATTTAAGCTAACGATTTTTATTTCATTCAAGCTGGAAAAAAAAAAAATTAGTGTCTGAGCTATGTAAGAGCTCACTTTATGATTTTGCTTATTGGTGTAATTACATTAAAATTACTTTTGATCAACACTGCTAAAAAGAGAAGTATCAAACTTTTGATGTCTCCTTTCAGAAGGAAAAAACTGATGCACATTTGAAAGGATTATAATTAGGTAGAGTTGGTAACTTGCAGATAGCAGGCATCCTGTTGTTCAAATCTGCACTAAGGGTAGCAGAGCACATGCTAGTACTGAGCCTGGCACCGTAGCACACCAGGTCAGGTGTATACAGTAAAAGATGTATGTTTTACTTATATAGTAGCCCTAGATGGGAATTCCCACCAACTAAAAGTGTGAAAACTACCCCTGTCTATAGTGGTTGTAGCACTTGAGAATTTCTATGCATATTTACTTTTTGTATCTTAATATTCAGGTTTCCTTCTCAGTCAATTATGAGATGAATCAATCAGAGGCTCGGATTCAGACTGATGTAAGTTGCATTTCCCTTCAGCTTGCCAATGTAATGATTTACTTCTATTTTGTGTTTTTAAAAAATTCTGCAAATAATTTTGCATTCCTTTCAGATCACACTGGGTGTGTTGGGTGGGCTCGCAGTGTTATGGTCCCTTCTCAAGACTGCAGGCTGGAAGAGGCGCACGGGAAGCCCCATCATTGACTTGCAGGTATAAAGAGCTGGTAACCTAGAAAGGGACACATCTCCCTCCCTTTAAGGAGACCTTTGCTATCATTCCCTGTGATGTAACTGTTCTAATTTCTAACCTAGCTGCATAGAACCATGACCTGGAGTTAGGCTCACTTGAGGAAGCAGGGTTTTTTTGCATTATTTTGGATTCTGATGTTGTCATTTAGGAAATACTTTTGCTAAAAAGAAGGGTATTTGGGGAGCTGTTCTGATCAGCTGAATGGACTTAGTTTTCAGATTAATTTTTCTTTGAACAAAGAGTTTGGGGGTTTCAGATACTGAATATACCATAAATATATGACCACAGTAGAAAAATTTTGTTTGAGGCTACTTTCAGTTCCATAGTTTCCTGTGGTGTGAGCTGCATAACATTTTATATGAACCTACATATGCATTACTTAATTAGTTTTACAGATCTCTACAGTGTGTTTTTATAATTGCAGACAGTTTTCAAGTTCTTACTGTTTTACGCTGGAGACCTTGCCAACGTCTTCTTTATCATCACAGTGGGCACAGGGATTTATTGGCTTGTGTTCTTCAAAGTAAGTGTTTTTCCAGTCCTGGGTATTAAGAAAACCTACTTATATTGCATATATTTTTACACAAAAAATTCATTTTCTTTGTTTTTTTCTTTTTTTCTTTTTTTTTTATTGTTGCCTTTCTGGTCAGACTATTGAGGCAAGTTCTGTGTCGTGTTTTGTGTCCTTGAATTTTTGTGTTCACTTGTTTCTTTTCTTTAGGATTCATTGTACTTGCTGTCTGCTTAATAATCACTTAAAATATTTTAAAAATTCAAAATTATTACATATTAAATATTAATATTTTGCTGCAAAATGTTATTGACTCTTAAGCACTTGTTACGTTGTTACCTATGCCATCCATACTATTTTAATGTACCTTCTCAATTATAGGCTCAGCAGTTTGTCTCTGTCCTTTTACCACTTCCCTCTCAAGAAGAAGATTTTGTTACATACGTTGCATGTGCATTTAGTTTAAAGGTAAATATTTTTTTTCTTCAGACATTAAAGACATTTCAACATATGCTTCTATATATTTTCACTAGGCTTGTTTTTGAACATCTTGTGCAGTTCATTAGTGTATAGATGTAAACAATTATTTTATTGTAAGAATTAAGACATTTTTCCATAGAAATATATTTTGTGGAGTCTTTATAGGGAAACAAATGTCTAAGGAATATGTTCTATGGAAAATTATTCTTCCAAGGACAAAGGTGTGAGGAAACCCAAATAAATTAGCACTGTATCTAGAAAGCAAATGCTCTCTTTTAAAACAGAATATGTGTTGTCAGTTCCTGATTAAAAAGAAGACAGATTAAAATAATTATGTTTAAATATACTTGTAGAATTCAGAGATTGGTATTATGTCTTCATGGAACATACAAGTATTTTATTAGTTATGGATATTATGATGAATTGGAATTCATAATACTGTTTAATAAGTTATGGGAAAATACTTAGTCGATTTTTTGGAATTTGTTACTTTTCTGTATTTTATTCATAATTTTGGACATCATCAAGTGACTCTACCATTATTCCAAGCATTTAAATTAAAAAAGAGAAAGATGTATCAAAAGCTGGTAACAAAGTTGCAGTCTCAAGTATAGTCAAATATATTACTTGCTACAAATGATGAATAATGTCCAATGACTGTTTCTTCATCTTCATCTCTATGCTGTTGCTCTCCTTATTTGTTACATTTCTCCTTTTTCTTTCTTAGGCTCTGCAATTCTTACAATTGCTGGTTTCACAGCTTACTATAGATATTTTCTTTATTGACTGGGAGAGACCTAAGGGCAAAGTTCTTAAAGCAGTTGAAGGTAACTCAAACTGTGCTTGTTTGTATAAACAGCTTTGGTTAAATTCGAATATTACTCTCATGTATTAAATTTCAGAGCTTTATTCTATGTGTTCTTTTTAGGTGAAGGTGTTATTAAAAGTGCTGCTGCACCTGTGAGCATATGGAGGACATATTTTATAGCAAATGAATGGAATGAAATTCAGACAGTGAGAAAGATAAATCCCCTCTTTCAAGTGCTTGCAGTTCTTTTTTTTCTGGAGGTATTATGACTACAATTATTGCTATTGTTATTATATATTTTTTCACAACCAGAGTGTAACATCTGTTTTTTTAATTCTTGCATTCTCTGTGTTATTAATGGATGACCTTCAAGTTCACTTGAAAACGTAAAAATAGTAAAATAATTATTTTAATACACTTTTTAATTTATAAGTACGTATGTGTAGCTCATTGCAATATTTCATTAAGAGAGACTTAAATACATAACCAAAACCAAGCTTTAATTACCCGAGAGGCCTTTGTTAGCTTTCTTTGGTTTTTTTTTAAGGTAATGAGTTATCCTAAATGGCTTAAGAGACTGATAAAACTGTTTACACACTGAATTCATTATTTGTGTACTGGCTCCCTCCTGCCACACTCTACAGCTTTATTTCTGGTTTCATATTTATCTGAACTGAGCTTCCTTCCTGCTAATTTGCCATAGTGACCTTTTATAAAGCAGGAAATGAAATGTGCCAGTTCTGTTCCTCATGGCATAACACAAGGCACTGATGCCTTCAGTTCCAGCTTAGAGATAGGTGAGAAATTGTGCTTTAGCTTTTGAAAAACATTTTGAGTTGTTTCTTCTGTAGTTTGGTAAGTACTTTTATTTTGGGAAGTATTCTTAAAGCTTGCAGCATATAGTTTTCCCCAAACTAATTAATTTCCTCAGGTCACTCCTTGTAGGCTCCTGGTATTACTAGAACAAAGAGGCTACTCTTAGTAGAGAGTCATCAACATCTTGTTTTGTAACTGGAACACTGGAATACATAGACCCAAAAAGTTGAAATTTGGCAGAAAAAATATCAGAATAATATGCAGTTGAACAGTAGAATCTTTTGGAGTTTTTCAGTAAAAATCAGTGTTGGCTTTTCTTGAGATATATCTGCATATGTTTTTGAATTTATGTATCAACACATGTATATACAGTTTATGGTTTTAATTATGTTTCTCAGTAATAACACTGGATCACACCATTGAGCTCTATCATAGTGAACATGTCACTATTCCCAGGTCCATTTTTCCTACTTTTTTCTTCTTAATTCCTGTTGTGATGGAAGCAACAGGGTCGTAATTAATACCATTCATTGCCTCATGTTGCCATATTGACCTTGTTATGTCTTCAGGTGGTGGGATTTTCAAACCTGGCTTTAATGGATTCTTCTTCCAGTCTTTCAAGAAGCAGTGAGAGTTACATAGCTCCTTGGAGCCGCATTTTAAGATTTGGTGTGTCTGCTGCACTCTGGCTTGCCATTGCCTTCTTACAGGTACCTGAAACACATGACACACTGAATTATCATTTTCAGGCTGGTTATTGGAAGCTAGGATACATCACCAGGCCATCCATACTGGCTGTCACAGCATTGGGTATATTCTTAACTGGTTTGCTTGATCTAGACTTTTAGCTGCTTTAGCATGGTAGACTTTTAGAACTGCAAATGAATCTTCTGAGCTATGAGACATCTTACTTTGTATTTTTGAATTTTAATCCTCTCAGAGATGTGAATTTATGCAACTACTTTGTTTTGTTTTAAACAACTTTGAAGCATCTCTAAAATGAAAAGCGAGTTGTTGCTACAACTTTACTTTTTAGAGAAAGGATGTCAGTCCCATTTCCTAGAGAACAATGCACTATAGAAGTCTGTAGTTTGTGGTGTTCAAGTGTGAAGTTAATTGCTTAATAAAGTCAAATCTGATGAACTAATAAAAGAAAATTTGGTTGATTTTTTACAGATAATATTTTTTTCTGTGGTTTATGAAAGATTTGTTGAAGATAAGATAAACCAATTTGTTGATTTGTGTTGCATGAGCAATGTAAGTATTTTTTTGTCTCATTTGTGTAGTGGTATTTTTAATAGCTTAGTACATAAGACAGTTTTAAGAATATTCAATTATATTTATTCATTGAATTTAATCAGGGTTTACTAGCTAACAGCTGAAGTCTATTTCTTTCAGCTCACTTTATTCATGCAATCTACAAGAAGATATCAGTTAAACTTTAATTGGAAAAATGTTCTGGAACCATAGGTATCAATATATTCTTCTAGACATGTGATTTTTAGGGTTTCTTTGAAGTTAAATCGGTTACATATGCTCATAGAGAATTAAAAAGTAGCAAACTATGACAAATAAGGTATGGAACAATTTGCTGCCTTTCTGTCTATTGGCTTGCATTTTAATACTTTCGTCTTACAGAGACAGCTGTCTTGGTTTTATTTAATACGTTTATGTCCAGTTTCTGCTCCTATCTTGTGGTTGTTCCTCAACCACTAAATTTCATGCCTGTCCCTCTTGGACAGTTATCACCTTTTTCATGCATTTTCATTTACATCTGAACTACTTCCCCTTCTCTAGTTTAAATATGGGTCTTGAAGCTTTACACTGCAGAAATTTCATTTTAAGTAAAGAAGAGTGCAGTTAGAATAGGTTGGATTAGCTCATTTGTTCAGAACTTTTTAAAAATACAGAGATTAATACCTTTTATCAGCCTTTCCAGCCTTAGTTATTCCTCTTCCATGAAAGACTCATGTAGTGCATGGGTTGTATAGAGAGTTAATTTGGTGTTTTATGTGATATATAAATATTGTATCATATTGAATTAAATTCTATTAAATACAGTCTCCTAGGAGTTCAGCTGGAATCATGCATATGTATTATGTATCACAGCAATAACTTTTGAATCAAAATAAAAGTTAATAACTTTGCTTTAATTTTTTGCCTCTGTGGAATTAAGCAGTGATCCTTGCCATTGATAAACTAAACTTGAAGCTGGTGTGTGCTTCTAGTTAAACATAGATAAAACTAATCAGTAAAAGGGTTATTAAATATTTTTCTGCCATAATTATTTTGGTACTTGCCTACTTTGTAGAGAGGCTGGTCTTGCTGATCCTCACTATGGATTCAAAAGTTCCAAAAATAATTATAGTGTTTAATTAAGTATTTTTCTCTTCCCTCATCTCTTAGATTTCAGTGTTTCTCTTGTCACACAGCTGCTTTGGTTATTATATCCATGGTCGCTCTGTGCATGGACATGCAGATACCAATATGGAAGAAATGAATATTAACCTAAAGAGAGAAGCAGTAAGTTTACACCTGCTCTAATTATTTATTTTATTGAAAAAAACCCACACCTTTGCATTATAGATCTGCACTTGCGCATTACATTGTGCCAAGTTATGATACTTAAAAGATGCCAGCTGTTGAAAGAACCAGCTAGTTCTTTTAACTAGCTCTTCATCTTTTTTCACTATTTCTTCTCTGTTACTTCTTCAGATTTCATAGATATAAAATTCCTGTTTTTCTAAAAAGTTTTTTCTTGTATTTAAGGACCTTCTTTTTGATACTGAGGCTTTTCATAAGCTCATGGCCACATTAAAAAAGATCCATATCAAAAAGCTTTCATAAAGAGACAAATCTGAAAAACTTCTAATAAAGAAACCTCTGCTCTTTGAATAAATTCTTTTATTCCATCTCTTTTCCTCATGATATAACCTATTCTTTACAGAAATTAATCTTAAGTATTTTTTCTAGTTTGTTGTATCTTTGCTGCAAGATCATGCAAACATAAAATGTCTAATACAAGATTGGAGCACTTTGCACTAAATTTCATGACATCTTGCATCTTTGTGGACACAAGTAAGAAGAAAGTACCTTAGACAAAGGATATTGCTATTTCAATGATAAATGGGCAGAAAAAAACATAACCATGTGAAAATTAGATCTCAAACACTAAAATCTTTTCAATAATATTTTTGACTTGTGTGTTCCTGTAATTTTTTCCTTATTGCTTATTTTAATACAATTTTGGTAAAAGCAGTTTTTCCCCTCTGGAGATGTTGACTTTTCTTGGGGTTTTAGAGATTTATTAAATGCGACATAAAAAACATAGGGAAAAAGTCCGGAATCCAAAGCACAAGAAAAGCAGGACAAGTATGGAATAAATCATAAACATAAAAGTAAAGGGTTTCAAAGTGTATGTCAAAAGATGTGTTGAAGGTAATGAACCAAACACAAGTGAAAAGAGGAATATGACTTTGTGACAGTAGGGGTCAGGATTTCACATCCTAAGAAAATCTTGCTATATTAGAACCAAGAGTGTAGTGGATTAACATATTTAGAGATATGAGGTACTACGTGTACATGAATGAGAGGAAATTAAAAGCTTTTGACTTTTTGGGGTCTATGAATGACATTAATAATGTTAATTTACAATTGGTTTAATTGCATAGGAAAACCTATGTAGTCAGAGGGGTTTGTTACCGAACACAGACGGCCAGACATTTCAGATTTCCATTTCAAGAAAAACGCGACTACACTATGACAGGATTCATGAAAGTCTAACAAGAGTAAGTGAGATATTTGTATTCTGTAAATGTTATTTAAAATATGTATTTTTTCCGCTGAAGTCATGGTCATGTTGTATTTCAGAAACGTGGTCCCGCTAGGCTTTTGGACTCATCTGCAAATACTTTTGAACAAAGCACAAGGGCATACAACACCATGAACAAATTTCTGAGTTCTTTTATTGATCACGTATGTATATATCAAATGTATATCACATTGCTATATTAAGGAGAATGTAAGTATAGTAAGTAAAGACTAAAAATCGTAAATCTGAAAGACTGTAATTTCTCTCTAAGCATATGTGCTTAAAGACTTGTTGTTGAAGACTTTATGGCAACTGGAACAGTGCTTCATTCCAAAATAACAAAAACAAAAAGAGTACTCTCTGCCAGTGTAGCCTGCTCTTAAAAATGACAAATAATTTTTTTGTTCTGTGCTTATTTTTGTCTTGGAATAGACCAGTGCTTTTTTCATTCATAAAGATCTACGTAGCTGTACTTCACTTTGTAACAAGAACTTTGTCTTTGAAATCATAAAACAAGAAGTACTGTTTTTCCTTTTCTTACAGGTCCATAAAGAAATGGATTATATTGTTAAAGATAAGTTGCTGCTTGAACGGATTCTTGGCATGGAGTTCATGGAACCAATAGATAAAAGTATTTTTTACAATGGTAAAAACATTTCTGATTTGATATTTGTACTATTATAAGCATGTAGGGTTTTGTGTAGATTTGTTTCTCGGGATTTATAATCCAAACTGGACTTCACAGGAGACGTCATTAAATGCCCTCTTGTGAGGGAGGTATTTAAGAGAAGTTCTTCAGGTTACAGAAATCCTATTTATAATTTGTCGCTTGACTGCAGTGTTTTTTAATTTAGGCAACCGAAAGGGTACTGTGTAGAGACATGCATGTGTTTATGAAGTGCACCTTTGACTTGCTATCTAGATCCATATCCACTTTGTAAATGGAAAGAAGACCCATGAGATTTAAATAGTTCCATGCTGATTTATTTTTTTTTAAATATAGAACCAAATTTCTTATGAAACAACCAAAATTACAGAAAGACAATTTCTTTAAAGAGGATATTGATCATAGTGAGGATGTTTTAGTGGAATACTTGATGTTAATACACCACTCATCTTTTCAGACTCCCCTAAGTAGTTTGGGTTCTTGAATATTTTATTCTGAAGCTTTTTAAGCATTGCCAATACCTACAGCAAAAATGAGTATTCCAGCAGAAACAGGAATGCCACCACTTCTAATTCTGGTCCCTGGAGCTATGCAAAATCAGTCAGACTTGGGTTCTCCGGTGCATTGTCCTGAATCCCAAGCCCATGCTAAACCTAGCCATAAGTATTTCAAAGTGACCAGTTCATGTATTAAAAATAGATTTTAGTGAAAGCTCTTGACCATATCTCAACCTTCAACCTAGGTTCCTAAACAGAAATCCCTGGAAGGTGGATGCTGTGAAACACCAAGGCTCTGAAAACCTTAACCTATCCATAATTAGTGCCAGATGACCAATACCTGCATCACTGGAGTCCTCCCCTTCCAAGGTTCTAGAACCTTAACAGACTGGTCTGGGGACTAGTATCCACACTGCAGCGAAATATGAGCTGTGAACTTAGTCCTCATAACAGTCTGCTTCCTCAGTCCCCGAGCTGATCCGAATCCATCAAAAATTATCTTTGAAAACCTTAGGTCAGACCCCGATTCTACCCCTAACCATAAATATGGCCATCACCTGCATGAAAACTAAACATTAACTAATCATCCAAGATGACACAAGCCCTCATTTTGAGTCCCTCAAGTACTCAGCTCTCCAGCCTCACTGTTCAGAAACTCTAAACCTTATCAGAACTGTAATCCAATCCATAGATATTACCAGATGCCCATTACACATCCTAAATGTGTCATTTTTCTTATGTAGTAGCAACCTGCAGATTCCATCCCTGTACGTCCTACAGCCTCAGTCTGTGATTCCACACGCTGCAATATCAGTCATTCCAAAACCCTATTCTAAACCCCAGAACTACTCACCCCTAAATATTGGCACGTATGCAATCCCTGAGTTAGAATTAAGTGTGTAAGTGTGATGGGATATCTCCAAATTGTGCAGTATTCAACAAAGGTTTGGACTTTCGACTGCCATTGTTTCAAAGTTTGTAATCATAAGCGTTGATATAAATATATTGTTTGATGGTTTAGATTGCCGTGGTTCCCAAAAGTTTAGATACAAATCCAGGTTTGTTGGCAGTAGGACATAGAATATAATTTGTAATGAAAATAGGCTGTTTCCAATAAAATTTGCATTTTTCTGAAAAAGTAGAAAGAGGGAAAAGAATGAGTTTTCTGTAATTGTTTATTTTAGATGTTCTTTTATCTTTTCAATAAAATAAAGAAATGGATAAGTAGTCTATACTACTTTGGCAATGAAAAAGGTATTTTAAGCTTAAATGACCACTTTTCCGGGAAACTGTTAACCAGTGAACAAAGATAATGTTCAGCTCTGAACCTCCTCCTAACTAAGGCTTTAAGCGTATGTTTTTATTATTTTGTTGAGTTGGGGCCACAGTTAACACTTGCTAAAAATTTCAGTGACGAGGAAGTTACATCTGGTTCTTGTTCAAAGCAGCCTTTTTTAAACAGCTTGGTTGAGATTTCAGGAGTGAATAAACTTGCAGGTAGCACATGGGCTTTTCCTATTGTGTTCCGTCAGTAGAAAGCCATTTTATGAGGGAAAAAGTTTTTATTATTGTGTTTAAATAAAATGACTTAACTGGCTCGTGTGATGCCATAGAATGCCAGATCTAGCTCTTGCTCTGACTTTCCTTTTTCTTGTCAGCTCTCTCAGCATGGACTGATGAACTTCACAAACTTGCGCTTCACAGAAATAATCATTTTTCAAAAATTATTTTCTTTCTGTAGATGAAGGACAGTCTTTCAGTGATGTTCTCTATTATGGCAATGAGACAACACTCCTCATCTTCGATATCCTGTTTTTCTCCATCGTGGATCTGGCTTCCCAAAGTTTTGTTTTAGCGGCTATTCTAACATATTTGCAACAAGAGGTAAATTTCAATTTAATAAGAAAGTCATATTTTGAAAATGTGGGTTAGTATGGAAGTTTATATTATCTTATCTTAGTTAACTAGATAACTAAGGCAGTAAGTTAGCAGTATGCAGTGACAGAAGATTATACTGAGGGCTTACAAAATAGTTTTTTTGAATTTTTTTGTCAAATAGGCTTGTGAGAAATTAATTGCATTCACATGCCTGTCATGAAGAAAGAGGCTACAAATAACTTTCAATAAAAAACATGAAAAAAACACTAAAGGGATTTAAGCAGCTAACTCATATACAATTTAAAGAGAATATGAAGTTATTATCTTATGTTAGGTACTGAAGCATACTGTTTGAAGTATTTCTTTGTTAATATGTTTTTTTCTAAAATGTCCTTAGATATTTAGGTTTATTCGTAATACACTTGGGCAGAAGAATTTGGCATCCAAAACCTTGGTGGATGAAAGATTTCTCATTTAATTAAGAAGATGAAAACCTTTGTTGAGGAGTTAATCATGGAAATTATGTCCAAGATCAAAGCATTTCTGACCTGCAGATTAATTGCAGTGCACTTTTTGATAATAATAATGTAATGGTTTTGAAATGTATCATTTTTTATATTGTGTGCTATTAAGCTTTATTTTTGTATATTTACAAATATTTTTTTAATTTGTGAACACTAAGCCATAGGCCTTTACAAGGAAAGGTACGTGAAAATAAGACAGAAGTAAACTTACTGCTGTCATTATTAGAATAAGATAAAAATTATTTAATGGCTTTTGGTAAGATATGGACTGTTCCCTTTGAGGCAAGAAATTGAGCATTCTAGTTGGCAGCAGAGACTGTCAATTCTTAAATTTTCTGAAAATTCCTTAAATCTTTTTTCTTTATTTTTAAAACTTCTTTTGAGGTATAATGTTTAGCAAACATGTTTCCAGTTTTACACAGCACATGATTTGTTATAAATTAAGTTAATATTTCAGGAGAGCTTTTTAAAGATCACTTATTTACAGCGACTCCAACTTGAATTTTTTAACTTTTCATTATTGTGTCATAGTATTGTCTGCTTTTGTCTCTTCTCTTGGAGTTTATCTTTGTTTTTCTTGGGTGTGGACTACGCACGACAAAGTTTCCTTGTGTTTGAGATACAGTAGTGTCACAGCGATGCAGAAGAACAGGCTACTTAAGATAGAGGAGCAGGGGAGATGGTTACAGGTATTTGGGGTTTGTTCCTGATCTTCTGTCATCTGATGCAAGATGCCCAGGGAAGGACAGTAACCCTTCTGTGCTGTTTCCACACGATATAATTATTATTTAAGTGCCACTTATTAAGTGTTACGGGAGATTATGAATGGCCTTCTAAACACCTTAAAGTGAGGTGTCTACCTCCCATTTGTATCTCTGAAAACTGTCCATGCCTTTTTAAAATTGTTTTTCAATAAATGGTTAAACACGAATAGTGTTTGCTGTTTTTATAGCTGTTACTTGTCTTTAGATGATTCAACAAGGGACTTTCACCAGCAAAACCACCATAAAAATATAAGTTGAGGTTAGCGTGCTTAATCCAAACCAGAGACTGAGAACACACTTAGTTGGACCTAGCAGATTTCCAATGCAGACATGCTTATCTGAGTTGAAGCAGCATTGAATTTCAGGTGTTTCTTGGCTTCATAAAAAGCAACATGTTCTCATGTTGATACCATACTTTGCCATACCATGCCATACCCTATCATATATCATGGTATTAAGCTTACAGTAACACGGACATAAATCTCAGGGGCATTATTGCTCTAATGCATTTGCTGTTGGTGCTGCAACACCCATGTAGCTCACTCGTCCTAAATAGTTGCTATTACCTGATAGAATGTGTCTGCCAGCCAGGCTGTGACAAGGCAGGTCACTGAAGAGTTGATTTTCAGTTATTTTATTGCTATGCAGTTTAGCGTGGGCATTTCCATGTCATGCTTTCCTTCCTTTTGTCTGCTTATGTGCACAATTCTTAGTTTGTTGGTGCACGCTGTGCCTCAGAAAATGCACGAATACTAAACTCCCAACAGAGTGAAATGTCCACTATAATTGAAATTAAGGTTGTTGCCTTTACAGTGAATGTAATAACTATAGTGTCCATTCGTTTCTGGATCTGTTAAAACAACCAAAATTTGTATTTCCACTGAGCACCATACCTGTATGACTTCATTAGTTGTCAAGTTCTTGTCCGTGAGTGCCAAAACTGTGAACTAAACAAAGGAGGCATCTGAAAAATGTTCTGCAGTGGGACATTTGCAAGGCAAAGTCAGGCTCACATGATGTCCATGTATTTCTTTGGTCGGGGTCTTTGCATAGCTTAACACCTTTCCATGCAAAAACCATGCCTTGTGATTGCTTTAGATAGGCCTTTAATTATCTGCTGCTCAGAAGGTCATGTGAAAGCTTCAATGACCTTGCAATTTTCAAAAACTACTGCTAAAGGCAACTCTTGTTACAGATAAATGATGAATTAATCTAAAAGTGTCCTATCAAAGCAGCGCAGTCACTTGGCCCCCTCTTTCTCCTCAGTGCACACACTACTCTGTTGTGTTTTATTTTTCCAGGTCATTTATCTAAAATGGTAATAATAGCTAACATAGCATTCTAAATGATTTAGGAAATAATCACAGGAATCAAAAGCTCCAGGAATTCGTAGAAGCTTTTGTTCATTCTTGCTGTCCAACGAACACCTGAAATGGGTTGACTGCGCTTTGTTCTCCTATTGCTTGATATTTGTCCAAGAAGTAGCTCTAGTGACTGTAGTTCCAATTTAATATTTTTCCTTTTTAAAAATTAATATGCAGCTACAGTGTGTTGTTCATGTGATGAATGTCTTTCAAGTTTCAAAATGCTGTATTTAATCACGTGGCATTTCAAATTCTTATATCTTAGCAATAAATTTTTTTTCAAGTATTGGAGAGGGTTTTTTTGCACTTGTGCAATCAGTTGAGGACAGGCTGAGAGAGTTGGGGTTCTTCAGCCTGGAGAAGAGAAGGCTCTGGGGACACCTTATAGCAGCCTTCCAGTACTACAGGAGAGCTGGGGAGGGACTCTATGAGGGGCTGTAGTGATAGGATGAGGGGTAACAGTTTTAAACTGGAAGAGGGGAGATTTAGATTAGATATTAGGAAGAAATTCTTTTATCTGAGGGTGGTGAGGCACTGGAACAGGTTGCCCAGAGACGTCATGGATGCCCCATCCCTGGAGGTGTTCAAGGCCAGGCTGGATGGGGCTTTGAGCAACCTGGTCTGGTGGGAGGTATCCCTGCCCATGGCAGGGGGGTGGAACTAGGTAGTCTTTAAGGTCCCTTCCAACCCAAACCATTTGATGATTCAGCCCACCCTGTCCTGTCTGGCAGCAGGGCCATGTGCTGGGGAAGATGGTGCCTGTCCCTGCTTCCCCAGAAAATGAGGGAAGCACAGTCCTTGGTAGCCAGAGGCCAAGGTGGCCTTTGC
Source organism: Gallinago jamesoni (assembly GCA_025769975.1). NCBI lineage: Eukaryota > Metazoa > Chordata > Aves > Charadriiformes > Scolopacidae > Gallinago > Gallinago jamesoni. Next base: position 128,634,861 of record JAOQGH010000012.1, read on the forward strand.
AGGAGAACGCTGCCCAGCTGGGTAGCAGTGTCTTGCGTGCCGAGGTGTGCCTCGAGGTAGCAGCACGGGTTCTTTCATGAGAAGAATGAAAATCCAAACACAGCAATGAAACCAGCCGAGAAGCACGACGTCCTGACTGACTCCCCTGTGTGTCTAAGAGGAAGAAGGAACGAAACCAAGACACCTCCAGACAAACTGGCTCTTTGAGCACTGGCTTCCTCCAGCTTTACCTCCTTTACTGTCAACATGCCATCTCCACCCCAGCCCTCCCAGCTTCCTTGTGTGACTCTTACCACACCCCAGCAGAGTGGTGACACCCGCCACAGCTGGCTTGGAAAAGCCACTGTCCTCGTTGGGCTGTGGATGTCACCCTGCGGGCAGGATGGTCGAGCTGCTGCCAGCCTCCATGGGCTGGAGTGCACGGGTGGCTCTGCACTCTGGTGCCCACGGGGAGCACCTGGGTCCACGGCTCGGGCTGGGGATCGAGGAGCCAGAGGGACGTTCCCCTGGAAACCCCACGGGGAGCACCTGGATCCACAGCTCAGGTTGGGGACTGTAGCGTATGAAGAGATGGACTCAGGTCGTGGTTGCAACCAGAATCATTTATTACAAGCAACACTCAACTTATATAGTCTTTCAGATCATTCAGTCCTTTTCCAGTAAGTCCATCAGTGTTATCATCTTGCCCAATCAACCTCTTCTTGCAAAGCCCAACTGCCAGACGGGTGGATTCTTCTCTAATCAGTAGTTGACTTTTGTTAGCATTTCTGCTTATTCTGCTCCTTGTTCTGGTCTTTGCTCTTCCACAATCTCAGTTTCTGCTTTTTCCCAACCGGTCTAACATCCTGTTAACCCACAGGGGGATCATGGAGTTGGAGGGACGTTCCCCTGGAAACCCCACAGGAGAAGCATTTTCTTGTCTGTAAGACAAACGTTTCCATCTTTTCCTGGTAGAGCTTCAGGAAGCCTTGACGGTCCAGAGCCCCTGCATCTCTGATCCCCCAGAGATCCTCATCTCAGCATCCCCCACTGATCCAGGCTGTTTTCCCAACCTACTGGTGCTACTCCAGACTTGTCATCCCCCCTTAGTTTTCCCAGGTGACCTCCGTCACAGCAGGAGTGGCTGTAAGCCGGGAGGCTGGGGAGAGGTGAGGCAGCCCTCGGGGTTAATTAGGAAATATTTGATGTTCAGAGCTCACCCGTGGAACAGCTTGGTGGCTCTGCAGAGATCAGGAGGCAGCGCCGCGTTAGCTGGCGTTGAGAGTTTCCCTCTGAATGTTCGGAATCGTTCTTTTTCCTTTCACCTGCGAAAGCTGAGCCCTCACCAGACAACCATCTCCTCCCAACCCGTGGTGGTGACGGCACCAAAAGCCGAGGCTCCATCCAAGCAGAGAGAAGGAGACACATTTGCCATGGCACAAACGCAGTGACATCTAGAAAACAGCTGAGATGGATCTAGGCGGCTTCTTTTTTTTATTTTATTTCTTTGCATAAATACCTGCTGTTGGAGCAGTTACCGAGTTTCCATTTTACAGAAAGGCTCACCCAGTCTGGAAAAACCTGGAATGACAAAACCGACCGGCATCCCCCTGCTGCCTGTGACCTTTTCGCCCCGGTTTACAACCGCGGGATAATAACCCCCTTCGACTCCAGTTCTTCCTGCAAATACCAAAGCAAAATGTTTGCTCTGGGCTTTGCCCGATCCCCGGGACAAGAAGGGTTGTGCCAACCCCCCCCTCCTGAGCAAACAGCTCCGTGTCTCCCGGAGCCTGGCCTGATCCCCCTTCCCAGCCGTGCCCCCCCGGGGACAGCCCAGCTGAGACCGAAGGATTTTGCTCTTTCAGGTGCTGTGGTTTCCCCTGAATCCTTCCATCAGCTCCCTCCTCAGCCTCTCCATGGGCAAATCCGGACACTGGCTTTGGTAGCCCACCTGTGCCAGCCCTTCCCATCACCTCTTCATGTCCAGGTCCACCTGGGCCTGCGGAGAGCCAGCCCCCCTGGGAATCTGGGCAAAGGGATGCAGGAGTTCTGCTGGTATCCTTATGGTTAATAAGCAGCTGTGCTGAAAGCTCAGCATTTATTTTATTTATACTGATAAATATTATATTTATTTATTTTCCCAGAAGGTCGGAGCAGAGGTGATGCCAGGAGAGGGACCTCTCAGGCATTCGTTTCTCCTAAAAGCATACGGTCATTAATTAGCTTCTGTTTTTTTCACAGTTTGAGACAGTGCACTTTTTAACTGGGAAGGAAAAAGCTGCATTTCCCATTTTCATTTTCTTTCTTTTTGCATGTGTGTGGATATAAAGATCTGAGCTTCACCGTTGAAAACACCAAAGTTCCCCACCTGTACCTTGTGTGCAGTAGTTCTCTCTACAAACACTGAAAAATATGACTGCGTGGTCAGACAGAATCACAGAATCTTCATGGTTGGAAGGGACCTTTGAGATCATCAAGTCCAACCACAAAAAAAAAAAAAATCACCAAAACCCAGACAACCCAACAATCTCAGGCACTAGAGCATGCCCTGAAGTGCCACATCTACCCATTTCCTAAATCCCTCCAGAGATGGTGACTCCACCACCTCCCTGGGCAGGCTGTTCCAGTGCCTGACCCCTCTCTCAGGAAAGTAATTCTTCCTAATATCTAATCTAAACCTCCCCTGCCCCAACTTCAGACCATTTCCTCTGCTCCTGTCATTAT
>JAOQGH010000012.1:128646171-128675364 GCA_025769975.1 Gallinago jamesoni
GATGGAGAGATAAACCCTTTGATGTGGGGAACGGCCCATCCTTTTCCCACCCGGATGGACATGGACCTCCTGAACTCAGAGACGCTCCACTGAGCGGTCCGTCACCTCCTTCTCTTTGGTTGCCTGCTCTCGCTGTGTTTGCTGCTGGCAGGGCAAGTTCTGGGCTCAGCCGCTCACGTCCAGATGCCGTGAGAGCCCACCAGCGCCGTCCACGGACACCTGAGCACAGAATGTGCCCCACTTCATGGGGCTGACCTCCAGCTCCAGCGCTGTTTCGCTCCTAGCCTCCTCAGATTTTCACTCAGGGCACTCCTTCCACTGCTTTGCTTTTAATTAAAAAGATGGTTTTAATTTCACACATTATTTTGAAGAGCTTGAATAGCTTGAACCAAGCCAAACATGCAAATAGATGCAAACATGCATCTATTCCTTTAAATTTTTTTTTAATTTTTTTTTTTTTAAATCGTATGACTTTTCATCTCCTCCATCCAGGCTTGAAAAATTACAGATTTCCTACGGTCTGTGTTTCAGATGAGGGCTGAATGCTAGTTTGCTACGGGGGATTAAATATAAGGCGAAGATGAAAGAGCCAATGCAGCCCCCTGTGTTCGGGACCGCACGGTCCCAAGGTGCGTTTCAGACAGCGCTGGGCAAACAAACTGATTTGGAAAGGAAAACTCAGCTGCAGGCTGAAAGAATTCGGTGCTAATGATATCCCCTCAGCAATGATATTCTTTTCTCTCCCCTCCTGAGCTTTATCAGAAAAAAACAGAAACATCCTTAATATTCCTCGCACAAACCAGGCATGGATCCAAAAATATTTTACCTCTGAGTAACCAGGGAAATGAGCTTTTCTACTGTGCATTCTACTCCAGTGAGTCAGCGAGTGGCTCAGCCCCCAGCGGGAAGCATCCTTGCACCGGGATCCAGCAGCAGCAATGCTCAGTCAATCACAGAATCATAGAATCATAGAATCGTCTACGTTGGAAGGGACGTTCGAGATCATCCAGTCCAACCATCAACCTAGCTCTGACAAAAAAAAAATAACTAAACCGTGTCCCCCAGTACCATGTCAAACTGCCTTTTGAACACCTCCAGGGATGGTGCCTCAACCCCTTCCCTGGGCAGCCCATTCCAGTGCTTGATAACCATTTCAGTGTAAAAACTTTTCCTAATATCCAACCTGAACCTCTCCTGGTGCAACTTGAGGGCATTTCCTCTTGTCCCATCGCCTGGGACTTGGGCGAAGAGACCGACCCCCCGGGCTACACCCTCCTTTCAGGGAGTTGTAGAGAGCAATAAGGTCTTCTTTTCTCAGCCTCCTTTTCTCCAGGCTGAATACCCCCAGATCCCTCAGCCTCTCCTCATAAGACTTGTGCTCCAGACCCCTCACCAGCTTTGTTGCTCTTCCCTGGACCCGCTCCAGCACCTCAATGTCTGTTTTGCAGTAGGGGGCCCAAAACAAGTATGTGCCATCACAGTTGATGGGCTGCACATAAACCCAAGATTCAACAGGGGTACAAAATACATATTTCATTGTGTCCACTGTGTAGATGGGATGTGCATCTGATCCCCCAGAGCTTGATTTTAATATTAAAGATTGGTAAGCGCTGGTTTTCCTTAATGTTCTACCAGTGTTGCATTGAATATGGTGTTCAAAACAAAGCCCTGTTCATGTCAGTTTATGGTGGTTTGTCATAGAATCATAGAATCATAGAGTGGTTAGAGTTGGAAAGGACCTTAAAGATCATCAAGTTCCAACCCCCCTGCCCTGGGCAGGGACACCTCCCACCAGACCAGGTTGCTCAAAGCCCCATCCAGCCTGGCCTTGAAGACCTCCAGGGATAGAATCATAGAATCATAGAATCCTCTAGGTTGGATGAACCTTCTTCAAGGTCATCTTGTCCAACCATCAACCTAATTCCGATAAAAATAAACACTCACACAACAAACAAAATGCAATACCATCACGAAACCATGTCTCCCAGCAATGGGATCCCCTAGATGGGGCATCCACAAATTCCCTGGGCAACCTGTTCTAGTGCCTCACCACCCTCACAGTAAAATTTGTCCCAAATGGCCAGTAGATTCCTTCTGTAGGGTACACACATGCCCTATTCCTGTATGGGAAAAAAAAATAATCCCAGGAAAATGTTCCCTCCCCCTCTTGCGCTGTGGATGTGCCCTCCCACCCACTGCCTCAGGAGAATAAAATATATTTATTCTCAGTACTGTATTAAGGAAGAGCTGCTGATTCCTTACCAAACCACATGAGAACACACGCCTGTTAGGTCCTGGTCCGATTGTTGGTTCAGGAGGGGTTCATAATGCCTTTGAGCTCAAAAGGCAGAGGCTGGTGATAGAGCAGAGCCAAGAGGAGAGGCTGATCTGCTTCCCTCACTCCCCATTGCTTCTCCCCAGGAGCTGGTGACCTCCCTCACCCCAGCCTGGCATCCCCCTGCTCCTTGCTGGGCAGGACTCGACTCACTGAACCAGCAGTAGCTCAGGCAACAAGAAAGTACTTGGAGTAGTAGTAGTCCAGTTCTGGGCTCCCCAGCTCAAGGAGGACAGGGAACTTCTGGAGAGAGTCCAACGGGAGGCTAAGAAGGTGATCAAGGGGCTGGAGCACCTCTCTCACAAGGGAAGGCTGAGAGACCTGGGTCTGTTTAGCCTGGAGAAGAGACCACTGAGAGGGGACCTCATCCATGCTTATCAATATCTAAAGGGCAGGTGTCAAGAGGATGGGGCCAGACTCTTTTCAGTGGTGCCTAGTGACAGGACAAGGGGCAGTGGGCACAAACTGGAACACAGGAAATTCCATCTCAACACGAGGAAAAAATTCTTTACTTTGAGGGTGGCAGAGCCCTGGAAGAGGCTGCCCAGGGAGGTGGTGGAGTCTCCTTCTCTTGAGACATTCCAAACCTGCCTGGACGCATTCCTGTGCAACATGCTCTGGGTGGACCTGCTTTGGCAGGGGGTCTGACTAGATGATCTCCAGAGGTCCCTTCCAACCCTATACCATTCTGTGATTCTGTGAAAAAAAAAAAACACAACTGAATAGTTCTCTATTTCCAGCTTTGGGAGTCACATTGTCCTGGCAAAGGGTCCATGGAGCGTGAAGGAGGCACAAGGAAGGGGCTGGGCTGTGGGTGAGAGATGGAGGTCGCAGAAGGCAGGAGGAGGTATTCCTGCAGCTGGGGCCCCTGAGCCACTGCCCCCCTCCCCGCTGGGACCCCGGGCAGGGGCTGCTGTCCCCGGCGAGCCCAGGGCAGACCCAGATGTGCCGAGACCCCATCTGCAGGGCAGTACGACCCGGCTCCCAGTCTGCTCTGTAATGACTCAGGAGCCTGAAAAAACCAACCCTCCTGAATCACTACCAATTGTTCGTGTGTCATTTTTGATGTGTTGGCAAACAGCGCGTGGAGACAAGTTGTTCTGACAGCAAGGCAGACACCTTGTCGTTCCCTGTCCAGAGGAGAAGGCATTTGCTTCTCAGGAGGTTTTATGTGAAGTCCTTGACGATCCCTCCTCACCCACCAGCAGGTCAAGACCCAATCCAGACCACACAGAAGGCAATGTGAAGACCTGCTGAAGCCAGTCACATTGGGACCTTGGTTTTGGTCAAAATAATTGCAAAATAATTGTAGTGCAGGTCTCTACATGCAGTATTCCCTTTATAAAAGGAAGTTGTGGGCGTGCCTCTTTATTTATGGTGAATATTTTTGCAACAAATTAAAATGCCAAACTAAATCGCAAGGACTAAGATGAAGTTATGCATGGAAGGTATACAGACTGGGCATGGGAAGTACCACGTTCTTTACTGGTTTTGGTGAAAAAGAGAATGAAAACTGTCCCCTCTCCCACATCTGCTCATTTTTAAATGAATGAGCGAGATCTTTCGCGTCACGGTTAAATTACGGAGATGGGAATGTGCCTTTCATTGTATCTGAGCTAGAGGAGCAAGATAAGGAACTAGAATTACAATACAAGAGAGGTAATTTCTGAACTCTGCTGTAACTATGGCAACCTTCATTCACAGTATTTAACTGAGAGGACAGGAAAACAGCGCACTCGGGAAGCCTGAATAAATTATCTATATCATTGGCTTACAAACATTTCAAAGACATGAACTTTTACGAAAATTAAAATTTGTAGGAAAGTTCGTATTTGCAGGAATCATATGACATTACCTCTGCATCCCCCGTTCATGCTGACTACAGGGACACGTCTTTCTGCAGTGGCCAGGCACGCAGGGAGTTATATATCAGATGAGGAAAAAAAAAAGAGGTGAAATCCAAAATAAAGTATTAACCTAACTTCCAATACAATGCCCTGTAATTGTGTGCAGTTCGTGTTAAAATCTGGCACTGTCAGCAAGAGTGTTTTAGTTTTCCTTGACCGTACAAAAGCCAAAGGTGACCCTGGGCCGAATTATTCTGTCACTTAAATGTACGTTTTCCCCTTCCACCTTCCTTGGCGCCAGCAGCCTTGTCTCACCACGTTGTCACAGTCCCCAGCGCTCCCCATACGTGAGCTCGAATGAGGGAGTAGTGTGGTATTAACAGAAAACAAAACAAAAGAGAAGCGATGGATCAATACAGTGACATTTCCTCTCCCCATCCAGCTCCTCTGATGTCCTGCGCTGCCTGTCCTCACTCTCCAGCTGCTCCCTGGCACGTGGCACGGGACTGTCATTCAGCTCTGCTTCAACCACTAGTTTTTCTTTTTTTTTTTTTTTTTCATGGTGTAGAAAATGGTTGTAGCTGACAGAGGATAAAGCAAAAGGAAGAAAAACAATAATTTTCAAACACCAAAACCAAACCCTTCCTGTTTATACATACATTGTAGTGAGTGAGCTTTCACTTGCTATGGATTGGTGACCAAAAGAAGTGGAAGGATGCTCCAGATCCTGTATTTACTTCAACATTCTCCATACCAACGCACCATATGGAAGCAACCACACCATAGCTATACTCCACAAACTCTTACCCTCATCCTAAATCCACCCCAGATTGGTTACTGTCGCTGGGGCACAAGAAAGAAGGAGCTTCTAGTTCACAGGGACAGGCAGATTTCTGGCAGGGCTCTTATCGCTGAAGCTCTAAGGGGGTCAGGGACACGTGGCTTCCCAACACCACACCACACCTGATGAGCTGGCCTCGGGAGAAAGGCCAGACGGGCTTGGACATGGTCACAAAACACGAGGTAGAGATGGCAAAATGCCTGGTGGAATTAATGATTGTTGGAGGCACACTAAAATCCTGAAAACATGAGGGCCTGGCACTGTGAGTGCTGTGAAGATGGCCCTAAGGAATGATCCTGGAAAATGGTGCAGGGTGGGAGAGACTCAGCCACGCTGTAGTCCCTTTTCCCTTAGCCAAATTTTCCTTGTTTCAAATTCAAAATCACAAGAGGGTTGGCCTTGCTGGTTACAAGGATGAAGGGAGGCATCTCACAGAATCACGGAATTGTCGGAGTTGGAAGGGACCTCTGGAGATCATCTAGTCCAACTCCCCTGCCAAAGCAGGGCTGCCCAGAGCACATCACTCAGGAGTATCCAGGCGGGGCTTGAAGATCTCCAGAGAAGGGGACTCCACACCCTCCCTGGGCAGCCTCTTCCAGGGCTCTGGCACCCTCACCCAAAAGAAGATCTTCCTCGAATTAGAGTAGAACTTCCCATGTTCCAGCTTGTGCGCGTTGCCCCTTGTCCTGTCACTGGGAACCACTGAAAAGAGTCTGGCTCCATCCTCCTTCAACCCACCCTTTAGATACTTATAAGCATTAAAAAGGTCTCCCCTCAGCCTTCTCTTCTCCAGGCTAAAGAGTCCCAGCTCTCTCAGCCTTTCCTCACAAGGGAGATGTTCCAATCCCTCAATCATCTTTGTTGCCCTACGCTGGACTCTCTCCAGTAGTTCCCTGTCCCTCTTGAACTGGGGAGCCCAGAACTGGACACTGTATTCCAGTTGTGGCCTCACCAGTGCAGAGTAGAGGGGGAGAATGACCTCCCTCCACCTACTGGCCACACTCTTCCCTACGCAGCCCAGGATCCCATTGTCCCTCTTGGTGACAAAGGCACATTACTGCCTCATGGATAGTTTACTCTTCACCAGGACCCCCAGATCCTTCTCCTCAGAACTGCTTTCCAGCAGGTCCACCCCTAACCTATATTGGTGCCCTGGGTTCTTCTCCCCCAGGTGCGGGACCCTACACTTGCCCTTGTTGAACCTCATTACGTTCCTCTCTGCCCAGTTCTCCAGCGTGTCCAGGTCAATTTGAGACCCAGGTCATTTGAGAGCCAGAGGTTTGTCTATTCTCATAGGTCATCCTTAAGTATTTGGAACTACCCTCCTTTTTTTGGGGGGGGGGGAGGATGGGGGGTAGTTTGTTGGGGTTTTTTTTTTTTTTTCTGGTGTTGGTTTGGGTGGGGTTTTTTTTGAGGAAAACCTGGCAGCGAAACACCATTTTTAAACTTTTCTTTCCCGACACGGCTGGAATGTTTGGGTGTGAGCCTCGCTGCGCCCAGCCTCGCAGCCTAAATGCTGCGGGGGGGAGTCGGGCCACTTTGGGCACAAGTTGGGCACAGGGAGGGCACTTCTTCTGCACATGGCAGCCCCTATATATCGCCGTCTGGAAGCGGTTCAGAGCTGGCGGCGGCGCAGATTTGCTAATCAAAACTCCCCGCGGCTGAAGGACACGACACGCTGACCTTTCCTACAGCCCCGGGAGCGCTGCGGCAGCCTGAAATGACTTTCCAAGAGCTGCTCCAGGCAGAGGAGACTCTTTGCCAGCGCCGGTGGGGGACACCGTGCCTCTGAACAAAGCGCCTTTTTCATGTGTGCTTTTCAGAAAGAGAGGAGGAGTTACCTCTGATTCAACAGGGCTTTCAGATACTCTTTCCAGATTACGACAGGGGTTTCATTCGGTTACACAGGCTTCAAATTAAAAGTTAACGAAAGCTAACACGATTCTTATTTCTCCCGAGGTGCCTTTGCTCTCTCCTTCGGCTGACTGAGAAAAGTAAGTCGGAAGAAAACTCCTCCTCGTTCGACAAAGGCTGCGGGGACCCTTGAAAGCTGCCTGCCGCGCATCGGCGCCGCGGCTGTGATTTCGCATCACTCCTGCTCGTTTTCCGAGCCCGGGCGGCAACGACCCGCAACGCCTGCGCCAGCGGAGCCTCGGCAGCTCCGGCGGGCACCCTTTGTCTTCCCAGGAAATGATCCTCAGGGAGCGGACACTCGGAAAAGTTGGCAGACAGGACGGCCTCGTGTTTCGGCAGGGGCTGGTGGACCCGCAGCTGCGGCCGCCCGCCCGCCCGCAGAACATGCCGTCTCCCCATCCATCGCTCGACCCGAGATAGCTCCAGAGGAGAAGCAGCAGCGTTAGGGAAGCAAACAGACCTTCTCTTTTTTTTTTTTTTTTTTTTGAGATTTCTCCTGCTTGGTTTTATAGCCCCCCTCTGGAGGGAAGCCAGCCTGTTGCCAGTTTCCCGGTGATGGCAGATTCAAGCACTGGTTTCCAGATCAACCTAAAGGCATTGCTTTTGTGACTCTGGGTAAGGCATCTCTTCATTATTATCATGCAAGAAGCACACAAACCTTTGAATCTTACATATTTTACCCACTGATACATGCAAATACAAAACAGAAGGACTTGAATCTAGGAAAATCACTGGGATTATTATGTTGGTGTTTTTTGCTAACATCTTTAAACTCTTACAACTTCATATCCCCTGCTCTTCCTTATACCAGCCCTCCTTTTATAGCCGTTCCTCTTTGATCCTAGCAATCACCTCGAGTCCCGATGCCGGTACTGGGTGTGCACCAATAAACTCAAGCGTTATTCTTCATGCAACTCCTTCATTTAAAAAGACACATCCAAAGTTCTAGTTTTTCTGAAAAAAAAAAAAACAAGCAAACAGCAGGTGGGCAAACAGCGAGAGCCCACCTGAGCTCCCGTTCAAACCTTTTCCAGGAAGCCCTTCGCCCCATCGTTCTCTTTCCTTTCTGTGTCATGTCCCTGAACCCATCTTACTCCGCTCTTTGCATTCCTACTCTTTATTTTTATGGTTTGTTTTTTTTTCCTCTCTCACATGCACCTGTGTGACTGGACAACCTGTGGTTTAACCCTTTTCTGTCTGTATCGTTTGCCAGTACGCTGTATTACCAGCTATGACTTGGTTTTGTGAGCGTGGTTCAATATTTTCGGAGGAGGATTGCACTTTAGGTTATCAGTAATCAGAGTCATATAACTGCTTCCTCGTGCCAAACTAATTTTATGTATTTTTTTTCCTTATCCCATAACGTTCTCTTACAATTTTCCACAAGAGCTGATGTGATGACAGGCTGATTACATTTTGCTGCAACGCAAATGGAAGCAAGCTACCATTGCACGCCTGGGATTTTGCAAATGGCCAAAATGACGTTGGGGGAACTGCACAGGCTGATGGAGAGGACAAAAATCACTCCCAGGGGGTGGGTCTGTGTTCCATCTCACTCCCCCAACCCCACCAAAATGCCCCCCACTTCTGCTGCCTGCTGAGCCGTCTGCGGAGCCGTGCCCTGGATGGCTCGGGGAAGTGATCCGAGTTTTAAAGTACTTTTGGGGTAGTTCAGAGCACTTCCACTTTAAAGTGTGGCTGGACACACTCTGGCATGGGTGGCGACTTGGAGGGGCTGGGAGGGGACATGAAGAGGAAGCAAGAAAGAGCTTCCTATAAACGTGGGTGCAGCCGGATGGTGATAGGTGACAGAAGAGAGACACAGGACCTGCCCCAGGGACATCCAGAGTTACATCTTCTTGGGCCTTTTCCCCAAGTGGCACCGCCGTGACTGAGCCACGTTACACAAGAGCACAGTGACACATGGCAACCCATGGTGCTGTCCGCTGGGTGGAACAAAGCGCTCCGGCGCGCTCTTCCTAACCATCAACCTAACGTCTTCCAGGGAGAGCAAACCCTAAGGGAGATTAATTGCTGTGAGCACTGACAACAGACGAGTGTGAAGGCTTGTGCCTGTGACGGCAACGCCTCTGAACGCTTCTATTTTCTGCGGATCGAAAGAAAATATTTTATTCATTGCCTCACGTGTGAAGGCAGGGTTAGATCAGCCACGCATACAAGGAGAAAGGGGAATGCTGGGCTCTGCTGCAGTTTGCTAAGGCAACAGAAGCTGCAGTCAGCCAGCCCTTGATAACCAAAGCTGTAATTTAAAACGTAAATGCCTTTCTGAGCTCATCTATTCTAAGCTGGATAGAGCCCAGCATGTTTCAGTTTTTAAATAACTCATTCCCATGACCTTTGCAACTCACTACCTTACACAACCGTGCAAAAAAGAGCCTCGTACACATGACTCAGGCTGCCTTAGGGTTGCTGAAATTTAAGAAGGCAGCCTACATAGCATGATCGCAGGAAAAAGGGAAATAAAAGCCTGATTATATAACATCCAGCCCAAGCGAACAAACCTCTGCAGTTACACAGAGCTGTGGGCTGCAGAGATGCATCCAAAGCCCAAAGAAGTTTTAAAGAAACAGCCTGACGTGGTTTGTGTTCAGCCCTCGTGTCCAGCACCAGCGTGGGCAGAAGAAATAATCCTTCCTCTCCAAATGCTACTCTAAAACGCTTAGATTGTAACCTGGATGTGGTCCAGGACATTTGAAACACATCGAGTAACACGGACCTTGGGAAAGAGTCAGGTGCCTCAAGTGCTAACTTCCAAGCCCAAAATCATCCACAGGAAACACAGAATCATAAAATGATATGGGGTTGGAAGGGACCTCTGGAGATCATCTAGTCCAACCCCCCTGCCAGAGAGCGTCTACCTAGAGCAGGTTGCACAGGAACATGTCCAGGCGGGTTTGGAATGTCTCCAGAGAAGGAGACTCCACCACCTCCCTGGGCAGCCTCTTCCAGGGCTCTGCCACTCTCACAGTAAAGAAGTTCCCCATCACATTTAGGTGGAACTTCTTATGTTCAGGTTTGTGCCCATTTCCTCTTGTCCTGTCACTGAGCACCACTGAGAAAAGACCAGCCCCATCCTCTTGACACCCTCCCTTTAAGTATTTGTATACAGTAATTTAAGCCTTCTCTTCTCAAGACCAAAGAGATGCAAGTCCCTCAGCTTCTCCTTGTAGGAGACATGCTCCAGGCCCTTAATCACCTTTGTCGTTCTTTATTGTACCCTCTCCAGCAGTTCCTTGTCCTTCTTGAACTGGGGAGCCCAGAACTGGACCCAGTACTCCAGATGGGGCCTCACCAGGGCCATATATGCCCAACATATGCCGTGAGCTCCCAACAAGCAGTGTAGCAGTCACCTTCCACTCACTGCATACCTTCCTGATGCTCCCAGATCCTTCCGGGGGTTCCTCAGAGGCACACCCCATCTGTTGGGAAACCTGTGACCTTGCACCACATCCCTGGCCCGTGCCACTGGGGCACCGTTGATCTGTGCAACTGAATATGCAGGTTATCTGGACCTGGAATTATCTGGAATCCAGAGCCAAGAAAGGCAACCAGGTGCCAATCCAAGGCAAAACTAGAGTTTGGGCCCTTAAATGACCTTCTAAAAGACTCCCCAGGACAAGAAGGGCACTCTTAAAGCAGGCCTGCTGGAAGTGGTGACAGTCAGACCTTCACTTTTGATTAAAAGCCTGGCACAGGAGCTCCGCTTTGTTCTGCTGAGATGGACAGGATCTCTCAGAGGGAAGTATCTACCCCCAGTTCCTGAGCATCATAAACAAAGCTCTAACTTCTCTTGTAAGGCATAGCATTGCTGCTTCTGCTGGTTCCTCTCTTACCATGCAATAGTACTAGTCCCTGTAACTGGGAAACACTGGTATAGTTTTCACCTTCAGCCCACGCTGCCTGTTTTCCAGGCGAGTACTGTTACTGTCCGGTTGTAGGTCACCCGAGGTGAGGACAACCCTTTGCCCTGCAGTGAAACCTGGTCCTGACTGACACAGGAATCCACCACTCCTTGGCTCAGAGGCAGCAACTGGGACTCTCTAACCTTTGGCTACAGGCACCTGCCTGGAAGGACAGAATAATTTACTGGATCTAGCCTTAAGACTTCAGACCTTTTAAAATTACTATATTAGGTGTGCATTAGTTAAACCACGTTCTCAGTTATTTGTCTGTGGCTGGACCTAAGCTAACTCCTTCCCAAGCCACCAGGAAAGTATTTGCCTTGTTCTGAGAAGCATGCTGTCTAGGGAAGGGCAGACAAACCAGACTGAAGCTAAGAGGATAGAACAAATACAGTTTGGGTTTGTTATTTAAAAATATAAAAATAAACATACGGTATAAAGCCTACAGTAAATATTTGTGTGGGAGGGTTCACTTGAGATAATAATTCTATTAACCAATTAGACCAGTAACCTAACTCATCTTTCTTCTACAGAAAAAAAATAACAAATGCGTATATTTTTTCACTAAATGCAAATTTCAACTCCCAAAGGACACAGCTGGGTCTTTTTCCGCCAGCGTTTAGGCAAGGGTAAACTGCAGGAAAGTAAATAGGAGTGGAAATGGGACCTGATCTAACCTTGGGCCCTGAGACATCTAAGAGACTGGTTCAGAGTCTGCTCTTGGTTCTAAATCTAAATTTCTAATTTTATCTTCCATAACTACTTTCCATTCCAAAGTACACCCTCATGGTAGGAGGATAACACCAGTACGCCCGGTCATTGGCACTGGTTGCTCTTCCTCATTGCTGGAGATATTATTATTCTTTAACATTCCCATCTGCCTAGCAAGATCTTGGCTCAAATCGGCCAGCGGTTTCTGCAGACCATCCCTTGACTCCAGTGATCTCAAGTTAAGATGAAAGGCTGTATCCAATTACCAATCTCTGACCAATCTTTAATTTCAGAAGCATGATATATGATAAAATGAAACCCAGATATCACTGTTCCAGTAGTATTAGGCATGTAATATTTTGTCTGTTGAGAAGTGTAAGCTATTCTCTTTCTGGAAAGATGCAGGCAGATTCCTCTCCCCTCCCAGCTTTACTCTCCACTACTTCCCCTGGAGCCTGGTGAATCTTCCACTGTAACTGCAAATGTAGTTACTTTTGAAAAGGACTGTAACAAATAAATGTGAAAAATGCACACGACGGACTGCAGCTGGAAAAGGGATCAGCCCCTTCAGAGCCAAGAGAATTGTTGAAGCCAGCCTCCTGATATCCTGACACTGCTTCCTCATAGCACAGACATTGATAACTTCATAAATATCATTCTTGAAGCTTGCCAAAATGTCTTTTTTTTTTCCCAATAACATTTTACTACAGGATTTCCTTTACTTCATCAAGTTGTCAGACCGCTCAGTATTGCTCAAACTGGATACCAAACCCAGACAGACCATCCCTGGTGAAGGGTGCGAGCCAGTGCTCGACTCCTACCAAATGCAAAAAAGGGCATTTAGTTCTCTGCTAATGAGATTTGAGGAATATAATAGGATGGTGCAACAGAGGGGGCAAGAAGCAATAGATCCAAGCTGAGCAAGGAAAATTCTGATTAGCTACAAGGAAAGAATCTTCCCCATGAAAGTGGTGAAGCGCTGGGACTGGGGCTCAGGCAGGCTGGGGCACACCAGTCCTCAGAGATGTCCACAATGGGACTGGCCAAGTCCATGAGCACCCTGACCTAGCTTTGAAGTTGGCCCTGCTCTGAGCAGGGAGTTGGGTTGTATGACCTCCTAGAGGTTCCGTGCCACCTCATTTACTCTATGGTTCTAGGAAGCTGGATCCCAACTGCTAAATGAAGCCAGAGCCACCATTTCATTTCAGAAAGGAACAGAGAGTGAAGATAGTAAAGGCCTCGGGGGGGGTATGACACAAAATAAATCAAGCTGTCCCTGAGTCCCACAGTGACGGCAAAATACCCTCTGAAAGGAGTTGTCTCTGAAATTCCCCATTGGCCTCCCCTTTAAGAAAGGGCATGGGGGAGATGAGTCGCATGGCTCAGTGCTGCTGGTTTACTCTCACGCTGAACTTTTTAAAAAATTACCTTTTGTGCGGCTCATTGTTAAATTTCAGAAACATTCCCCGTGCCCAGGAACCCAGCTGTGCTAAAGGAGGCCGAGCTCACCACCCACAGCAAACACTCCTCGAGTGGGCAGCAGAAGACACGAATGTACAGCCAAAACCTTCCCTTCGAAGCAGAACACTACTGTTTGCAGGTACCGTGTCTGCTTCCAGCTCCACTGACACATTTATTTTTGCCATGTAATGCTCCTGATTTCTGCTAAAAATAAATTACTGCTCTGTGGAAGGGCAGACGTACATTGCTGTCGTCACTTCTATAATGCCTTCAGCAAAGGAAAGGAGACAGTTTAGTCTTGTCCTACTCTTCCTGTTTATTCAGCACACTGCACGTTCCTCTCCTTCATTTTCCCCCTTTGTTAGGCTTTTCTTTCCGCCTTCAAAACTCGCAGGACTCCTCTAATTATTTATTTTTATTATTATTTTTATTTTTCTTCCTGCTCGGGGTCGGTATGGCAGCACGCCAGCTTGGAAGCGTTTCGACCTGGGCGCGCCGTTGGGAGAGACAGTTTGACGAGTGGCTGCTCCTTTCAGCAGGCAGAGGAGCGAGATGGCACTTGTGAGAACGCTGCGTGCAGGGGTGTCGCGAAAAACGCCGAGCGGTCAGGGGGGGACCCATTCAACCAACTGAAGCATTCCCGGGGCTGGCTTTCAGGGAAACATCCATCCGTCAGGCTCGGGGAGCTCACTCAGAACCCGGAGGCGATCACAAAACACCTGATATAAAATGGGAATGGGTTTCGACGAGCTGTGAGGGATTGTCTCCGGGAGCATGCGTCGGAAGCTGGCAGGGAAACTCGCTGCAGCGCTGGTGCACGGCTGCCTGACGCGTCTGCAATGCAGAGTCACCCGCTGCCGGCAACAGGCGCAGCTCGCAAGAACCCATGTCTTTTGTTACACTCAGCTGACAAAATCCTTCCAGCCAGGGGGACGGAGAGACCCCGCGTACCTCGAAGCAGTCACAAGCTTCTCCATCAGTCCTTGATGTTAAAACGTTAAACGTGGAACAACACAAAAGTCTTTTTTGCTCGTTAAAATAATTTTTCGGTTCTCTAAAAATCAGTCGAAAGGGACTGTGGCTCAAAGTGCACAAAAAGGTCTTGGCAGCAGCAAGATGAAGAAAAGGAAAACCCAACTTTCCAGTCAGATTGCAAAACCCGGCTCCTGGCACACCAGCAAACTCGGATCAGCTTGAGGACCAAAATGTCAGCCAAGTTTCAGTATTTTGTCTTTCATTTGTGGGATTTATTTGGAGCCGCTAAGGCCAAATTCTGTTCTCACTCAGTATTTTAAAACTCAAATTCTCCCTTGTGTTCAAAGAGATACTGTGAGACAGGGAGCCATGGCTTCCAACACCAGCTCTAAAAGTAGCTCCTCTCCTGGCCCTACTCAGAAAGAAAAAGGAATGAATAAAATAATCAGGGAGCTGTAACACTAACCTCTCAATTGCACAGCATGTTATGGGGAATTGAACTAATGGTCGCAAGATGTTCTGAAGACCAAAAGCGCTATATGATAATTATTTTGTGTATTTTTTTTTTTCCTCAACAGGCAACTCTAGACAGCCACATTCTCTACAGAAATCAAACGGGAATCCGCTCTCCAAACCCCATACTTCCAATCAGAAACATGTCATCAGTGGTAACTTCATCCCAATCCACTTCTGCATATCCTACTCATACAACTGTCAAATACACCCAGGCACAGGTCTGCCTTCCCACAGCCTTCTACCTTCTGATGAGGTAAGAGGATGCCTTAATTGTGCCATCTTAGATGCCTTTAAGAACATTGCTAAACTTGGGCACTTTATAGTCACTTTTGCTGCAAGTAGAAAAATTATGTAAATGGTTGTTGCTACCACACACTCTGCCAATCTACTTCTAACCATGTGCTACCATTAAAAAGGGATGCAAATTATTCATCCTCCATGCTGTTTAATGAAGGCTTTAATGTACAATGGTGTCTGTCACGTGCTTTATTTTATTCTAAAATAAGCCTCAAAGAGAAGATGATGGTGTACCATTCTGCATAAACAAATGTCACAAAAGTCACCCAGAACACCAATAAACAAACATTTTAATACTTCGTGCTTTCAACTACTACTTTCATTTTGAAGGATGGCATCATTTTATCTTTCTAACTGGTTTTCACATGGAGGGTTGCAGGGCGGTACTTTCCACTCTCTTGTTGCAAGTAGACCTCTTGAGTCTTCCGGGCACCAAATGCAGCTTTTCTTTTGTTTCTTCTACTGGTTTCAGCATACAGCTGTGAACACAATAAGGAAGATAAGGGTGCGAGTACAGTCAAAATCTATGTTTTGCTACAGCTGCTAATGGAATGCTAATTGCAGCACTCCACAGGCTAGCTGAGCAGCATCTGCTGCCAACACCACACAGCAAAGCGGGCATCCCAGCCACCCTGAAAATAGAAAGGCATGAGAGCGCGTGCATCTATAAAGAGAGAAAGAAATGATCAAGGAAACCAAAACGTTGTTGAATTTATATGCTTTCTGTATTCCCAAATTCACATGAAGATTATGGCTGGGTCAAAGTATCACAAAAATGAACGCAAAAGTGAACGTTGTCCTAGAGATGTGAAACGAGGACAGGATTGTATCTAACAGAGGGGAGAGAAAGGAAGGTGGGGAGGCCATGGCTCGTGTCCCACTGGTGAGAATGACAGGTGCTGCTCTTCTGGGGAAGGACTGTTCTTTCTTGGTAGCCATTGCCCTCAAACCATCCCTTGCTGGCAGCAACAAACATGGCTTTCTCAGAAACCCAGGGCGGGGAGGTTGTTTGCTCTCCCTGGCAGCCTGGAGAGATTCTGGTGAAGACGAAACACCCGGGAGCTAATGAAAAACAGAAAACCCCAATGTTGCAGCTTCAGCGGCCTCTTGCAGAGTTAGCGTGCTTTGTGACTCTTAAAGGCACTTCATTAACATTTTGAGGGGAAAAAAAAAAAACAAAAAAACACCAGAGTACAAGTCAATACGCCCCACTTAAGTTTTCTGACGTTTTCCCGTTTTCAGTCTCCTTAAGTTAAATGTCCCTGACTCCCCGATCGGGGGGGGGGAGCAGGCTGCTGGAAGGGTGACCGTGTCGCAGGAGAACGGGACGAGGCGCCGGGGCTTCCCCTTCAGCTCCTCCGCTCGGTGCCAACCGGAGGCCGGGGATGGCGCTTCTCATCTCCCCATCGCCTATCACACCCCCGCAGCGCTGCGGGAAGAGCCGCCACATCACCCCTCACCTCAGCCCGGTCCCCGCGGTGAGGAGGAGGAGGGTAAGGAGGAGGAGACGAGGGAAGGGCGAGCGGTCCGCCGCAGCCCTCTTTCCCTCAGGCGTGCGGCGAGCCTCCTATCGGCAGCTCCCTCACGGAGGGAAAGGCTCCCGCGGCTATGCGGGGGAGGGAGGGCTGAGGGGCGGCGAGGGGACCGAATGGGGCTGGGGTCGCGGCCCGCCCACCCGCCCTCCCCTCACGCACTCCGCGGGGGGCGGGGGAGGGCCTCACGCCACCACCGCGTTCGCGCCTTCCCACCCCTGCGCAATGCGCGCGCGCACGCTGCCCCCTCCTCCCCCTCCCCGCCCCGTCGTCTTCTCCTTCTTCTTCTTCTTCTTCTTTTCTCCTCGCCCCCTCTCGCTCCCTCAGCCGCCGCCGAGCCTCCGTGTCACGTGCCCTCCTTGCCCTCCCCGGCAGCCAATGGGTGGTGCGCCGCGCGCCGCTGGGCCTTCATAAGGCGCGGCGCTGCACGGCGGCCGCGGGCGGGAGGCGGTAGCGGCGGCAGAGGCGCTCAAGGGGGGGAGGTTCGGGAGCGGCGGCCGGTGTGTGCGTGTGAGGGGGCGTCTCGGGCCGCTCGGTCCCTCCGGCCGCTTTCCTGTTCCGCCCCGTGGGGGGCCGGGCTGAGCCGTCCGCGAAGGGGCCAGGTCTGTGCCCGGTGCGGAGGGAGGGAGGCAGGCAGGCGAGCGAGCAGGCGGTGGTCGCTGCCGAGGCGGAGGGAGGCGGGCTAGGGAGGGGCGGCCATGTCGGGGCCGCGCGTCGCCTGAGGGAGTAGCGGTCTCCGCCGCGGCGACGCCCAGCGCTGGCGGGCGGGGAGCGGGAGCGGCGCCTGGCTTCGCCTCCGCCGGAAGGGAGAGCGGGGCCGGTGGGGGGCTCGGAGCCCCGGCGGGTGTGGGCGCTGGCCGGCGAGCTCTCGGCGGGGCTGGCTCGGCGCCGTCACCGGACGGGCGGCGGCGGGTCCGGCGGCCCGCAGAGGGGCTGAGTGCCTGTGTGCGTGTCTCCGGCTCTCTGTCGTGCCCCCCTCCCTCCGTGTCGGAGCTCTCCGTCTTCTCTAACAAACTCTCTGCCTTGCTTCTCCCTCGCCTCCTCCCCCTCCCCTCCGCCCCCGGGCTTCTGCTGCTTTGTGGATGTTGGCGGCTTCTTGTTGTGACAGGAGAATGTGTGTGTGCCCCGGGCCCAGGCGGATCGGTATGTATCTCAGCGCCGGGCTCGGGGGTCGGATGGGACCCGGGGAAGGGGTCATCAGGCTGGGCTGTGCCCCCGGGGCTGAGACCTGACCGGAGGGAAGGGTTCTGCTTGACTTGAGTATGTCTTGTTCCTCCTCCCCCCCTTCCATCCTCTCCAAGAGGCTAATTGGTTCAGGTCTGTCAACTGGCTAAAAGGCACCTGGGGGAAGTGTTTTTATCTGAAGCCATGGGTGCCTTTGGCACAGTTAAAGGCAGGTGTTTTGGAGGAACCTGTCTGTGCAGCATCAGCTGGCCAGTTATAACAAGCCTCTACTAAAGGAAGGGACAGTGTTTTTTTTTTCCATTTTATCAACTCATAAAATGGCCAGTAACGAGTCAGATAGTCAAATTCTATTTGTGGCCTGAAAAGTAGCATTTGTACCCTATTCTGGGCTTGGAGAGGTGTTTAATACTGGTTTAGCTGCTAATCTCTTGATAAATCTTGACTGGACTGTAAAATGTCTACTTAATCTATTTTCCTTCTCTGCCATCCCTTGATCAAATATAATGAAGTTGGGATCTTACAATAATTATTTAAGATCTAGTTGGAGTACTTACTTATATTTGGGGCATCCATGTTGTGGGGATAAATAGGAGAAACTTGGGAAAGCTTCAGGTTGGCAAACTTGGAATTTCTTAATCAAGTAGGATTTATTAAATCTGGTATGTGAAACAAAATGATATTTTAAGCTGACATGGATCTACTGTAAGTGATACAGGCTGTGGAAAGTTTGACACCAACTTCTTACTACTTCCTCTTGGATTTTATGTAATATTTGATAAACTAATGATTAAAAATCAGCAAAATATCCCCTGGTGGCACTGCGGAGCCATTGTAACAGCAGTATGTTTATATTTTTGCTTCATCATGGATCAGCAGCAAAACTGCAAGAACGGTTGCAGCGTTATGTGTGGGTCAGCACTGAAGGCAAATGCTTAGCAGTCACCAGCACAGCATTTGAGATGCTGCTATAGACCAGGCACATCTGTAGAACCTTGAGATTCCCATTATGTAAGCAAAACTGTTGCTTTTAAATGTTATGTGAAGAAATATACATAACTGTTGCCAAAGTAACTCCCTTATAATTAGGGAATAGATTTTAAAATCTGTATTTGGAGCTGCAGTTTAC
This sequence comes from Gallinago jamesoni, assembly GCA_025769975.1. Taxonomy (NCBI): domain Eukaryota; kingdom Metazoa; phylum Chordata; class Aves; order Charadriiformes; family Scolopacidae; genus Gallinago; species Gallinago jamesoni. The sequence goes on from JAOQGH010000012.1 coordinate 128,664,835, forward strand.
TTCTGTTATGCTGTGTGCATGTGAAGCCTGGGCTGGAGAAATAGACTTTCTGGGAAGCAAATGGCTAACATAAATTTAGTATGCATCTGGAAATCCAAGCCAGTACATGGCTGCTGAGTGTCTGGACAGCTGGCTGTGATCCACAGGGCTACAACCAGAACTTTCCTGGTCACTGAATGACAGAAAACTGGCCAGTTCAGTCTTCATAGCTGTCAGTGGGAGGCCTGGGAGAAGTCAATGGACAAGAATCTTTGTTAATGTAAGTCAAGACTGACAGTCACTCATTAGTACTAGGAAGCTAGTGGAGTAGTAGAAACATGAATTCTACTTTGCTTTCAGCATTTATGTATCTTACAACAGAGAAACAGGCTCCACTGCTGGTTATTTAAGGAGAACAAGCAAGCTTGGAGGGAAAAATGTGACTTCTGTTGCAACATGAATGGGGTGAAGCTTCATATATTTCCAGACTCTTCTCAGCTGGTCTGGGTGATCAGAATCCTGTGGCAGAAGCTGTGGAATAGAGTGATGGCAGAATGCAATTCCTCCTCCGTTGCATGATCTTTTAGGTTGAGTGTTGGGGTTTCCTGCATATTTTATAGGGATTGTGTCTCATCTGAAATAGCGGAATGCCTGTTTGGCTAAAATAAAAAGTAATCAATTGAGTGGCTGAATCACCATGCACAAGACAGCATTATCCAATTTTCAGTAGAACAATTACATCTGAGATAGTGATGCTGACCAACTAGTACGTATGACTGCAGTATAAGATAACTTGTAATGATCTCTTTTAAAAAGCTTTTATGATGCAACATGATCGTAAAGGTTGGAAAGAGAAAACTGAATTCCCCTTAACTGTGTGTGCTTCACATAAACCATAGTTCAACCTTTTTTTTTGCTATAGAATTGTTTTCCCAAGTACAATGTTGTAAAAAACTTCCTGATAATGAGGCGTAGCAAATAAGGGATTTGAGAGGCACTCACACTAATGTTATGGTTGGGTATGTAAATGGGGACAAGGAAAAGTATGTCATAATTTTTCATCCCTCTTAAAGATTATTCTAAGGAGAGCATTTAGGTGTGGGAAAAAAGTAGTAGAATACTTTTCTTGGTTACTAAGTAGTTTGTATTAACACTGAACTAGCTTTAGGCTCTCCTTCAATGCTCTGTCGTAGTCATGGAAGCAAATGCAGCTTGCATGTTGTCCTCCAATTGAGTAGCTTTTTAAAGCAACCTCTGATCCTAAAATTTACTGGGGTAGATGAGCTGCTGGTAGGAGAGATGCATCTGCTTTTACCTCTTATTTTTTTTTATCTAAGCTAGAAAATTGCTGCATAGACTGCTATGGCTACTTTGTACACCATGGTGTCACACAAGTTTGAAATTCTACATGTGAAAGGGGGGAGAAGAAACAAAACCTGCTACTAAACTGTGATACCCTAAAGAATATCTGCTGTCTATGACCTACTGCTTGCTTTTGTTGTCTAAACTGTCTTCATCTTAAACCCAGTCGTATGTCACCTCAGAGTTGTTTCTTGAATCTTACTGTGAGATACTTTATCTCTTCAGCTTTATAGAAAGAGATAGTTTTCTTCCCTGTGGGCCACATCTGGCTCTGTCAGCTGGGAAATCAGCAGGAAAAAAAGTCTCTGTAAAAGTCCTGTAGAAGGTGGCCATACTGTAGAGTGCTTCATGCTAACTGTTGTCTTAAGTTCTGTTTGAAGCTGCATTGTCTGTCTGGATGATGTTTTCACTTCCTGCCTGCTACCTGAGTGGGTATAAGAGCTAAAATATCTATGCTGAACTTCAGTATGGTATAGCTTTTTTTTTTTTGCTGTAGCCCAATGGAGCATCTATAAACAAGCACCTCTCAATGCATTTTCTTTCTCAAGACCTGTGAAGCTGTGACCTCTATATAATAAGTAACTTTGTTAGGGGCTGTAAATGTCTTAACACAGACTTCTGGGGAAAAAAATCTGTTAGCTGTGCCCCTAAGCATAGTTGTTCTCTTGTTTTTCAGCAATTCCAGTCCGAAGCTCCAGGCTACCATTGTTATCTGATGCCATGCCAGCACCAGCTCATCTGTTTCCATTGATTCGTAACTGTGAGATTAGCAGAATATGCAGCACTGTGTGCTACTGCCACCATAAACATCTGTGTTGTTTATCATCTCACTTTGCTCACGGTCACTTCAGATATGCACCTCAGAAGAAATTTGCGGCACTTTATAGGCCAAAGGAGAACTTTAATCACTTTATTCATGCAAGGGATTATGCTTCTACACCACAGAGATTTTACCTCACTCCTCCGCAGGTCAACAGCATTCTGAAGGCAAATGAATACAGTTTCAAAGTCCCAGAATTTGATGGTAAAAATGTAAGTTCTGTTCTCGGCTTTGATAGCAACCAGTTGCCTGCTAATGCTCCGATAGAAGACCGGAGGAGTGCTGCCACTTGCTTACAGACAAGAGGGATGCTTCTGGGTGTGTTTGATGGCCACGCAGGCTGTGCTTGTGCTCAAGCTGTCAGTGAAAGACTGTTTTACTACATTGCTGTCTCTTTGTTACCTCATGAGACTTTACTTGAAATTGAAAACGCGGTGGAAAGTGGCAGAGCTTTGTTGCCCATTTTACAATGGCACAAACATCCCAATGATTATTTTAGCAAAGAAGCTTCCAAGCTTTACTTCAATAGTCTAAGAACTTATTGGCAGGAGCTGATTGATCTCAACAGTGGAGAGACTACTGATGTGAAAGAAGCTTTAATTAATGCTTTTAAGAGGCTTGATAATGATATTTCTCTGGAAGCTCAAGTAGGAGATCCAAATTCTTTTCTCAACTACCTGGTGCTGCGAGTAGCATTTTCTGGTGCAACTGCCTGTGTGGCCCACGTGGATGGTGTTGACTTGCACATTGCAAACACAGGTGATAGTAGGGCAATGCTGGGGGTTCAGGAAGAAGATGGATCTTGGTCTGCAGTTAATCTGTCCTACGATCACAACGCACAAAATGAGCATGAAGTGGAACGTGTGAAAATGGAGCATCCGAAGTCTGAAGAGAAAAGTCTTGTGAAACAAGATCGTCTCTTGGGTCTCCTGATGCCTTTCAGAGCTTTTGGTGACGTGAAGTTCAAATGGAGTATTGAACTACAGAAGAGAGTAGTAGAGTCGGGCCCAGATCAGCTGAATGACAATGAATATACAAAGTTTATTCCTCCAAACTATCACACTCCCCCATACCTCACAGCTGAGCCAGAAGTCATACATCACAAATTACGGCCGCAGGATAAGTTCCTGGTTTTGGCCACAGATGGGCTGTGGGAGACAATGCACAGGCAAGATGTGGCTAGAATTGTAGGGGAGTACCTGACTGGTGTTCACCATCAACAGCCAATAGCTGTTGGTGGCTACAAGGTAACTTTGGGACAGATGCATGGTCTCTTAACAGAAAGGAGAGCAAGAATCTCTTCGGTGTTCGAAGATCAGAACGCAGCAACTCACCTGATACGCCATGCAGTGGGTAACAATGAGTTTGGCACTGTGGATCATGAGCGATTGTCCAAGATGCTTAGTCTTCCAGAAGAGCTGGCTCGAATGTATAGAGATGACATTACAATTATTGTGGTGCAGTTCAACTCGCATGTTATAGGTGCATGTCAAAATGAGGCACTGTAAATCCAGTGTAGTTAACTGGTTACCAAAGTAACAATGGCCAGTATGAGCAGCAAGTAAACAACCACCTAACAATAACACCCCCCCATCCCCACCCTCCCCCCCAAAAAACCCCACCCTACCCTCAGCAAACAAATTGCCTTCTAGATTCAGCATATCTATTGTTTCTGCCTTCCCCCAGAGCCCTGAATACATGGGAGGTGCCATTGGCCTAATACAAACTTGAAGAGGATGACACAGCTTGGGAAAAGAGGTTTTTGTAATAACTTTGCACTATTGATTTCATGAACGCTGCTAGAACAATGTCTTGAATTTAGCAGATTTGAATGAGGGAGGGAAGGAGGATAAACTAACAGATCTGGCTGTTCAAGAAACAAAGCCTGTTTATAAGTATCTGTACATATCTACACATCTTAAAAGATGAGTAAAAAGGAGTATTGCTGAATTCTTACAGGGCTAATTCTTGCAAAGTAGATATGGTTATTTGTGAATATATTGTCTACTGTTTCTTCTAAGCAGAAGGTCACTTTAACCAAGTAAGTCTTTGGTGTAAAAAAAAAAAAGTTGTCTCACTTTCATATAGACAATGTCATTCACTTAAGGATATTTGTCTAAGCGTTGACTTTCAATGCAGGTCTAAGCCATAATCAATACCTGAGATTCTGTTACAGCTTAATCATATCTTGTGCACGGTAACTTCTTGTGCATTAATAGTTTCTTTGCTGTGGGTTGCTGCACAACTTGTAGGGCAATAATACGTGAACAACATGCAGTAAGATACTAGATAACTGTGTGGAGGAATTCAGTTTGCAGTAGGAAGAAATATCCAGGCTTTTCAAAAAGTCAGTGGTGTTGGTCAAGATTGGCTTTCTTAAAGGTCATATCCTTCCTGGACTCCACACCTGTCTGGTGTTACTTATCTGGTAAATAAATGTTCATCTGGAAAAGATCAGGAAATCATTGCTAACCTCTCTGGCTTTGTAATTTGCACTCATTTTCACTTTGGCTATTGCAAATGGTCACATATTGGATGTCTTGCACTTGAACTCATATTTGTAAGTTGGTTTAAAAACTAAAATTACAAAAAAAAAATGAAGTATGGCTTGTAAATAGTGTTTTAGTTGGGAAGCTAACTGGTGTGCATGTGTATGTTTAATGGCTTTTTCTAGCAACTTCCTTCTTAGCAGCTCTGTATTTCTGGACAGCTGGTGTATGCATGTTCTTATAGTCCAGAATGCTACCACAGAGCAATCTCTGAAATGGCTCTCTCTGGCTTGTAACTGTTGAATTTGAATGTAAAATATTGACTATAACTTGAGTGCCTAAAGTTGGGCTTGTAACCATAAAATGGGGACTTGACAACTAATTTATTGGTCATCGTTGCATCTGTTTTAGGTATGTTGCACTGTAAACAGATTTATTTTAACCTGCCCTTAGGTTAAAAACTCAAATGCTGGCGCTAAAATACCAGCCCTTGATGACAGAGAACACATGTAACTTGAATCCTGTGCTCTTGAGAACAGTGATAGGTCAGCTTATTTTACTTTACCAAGGGGTTTCAGTTAAAATACTTCCCTAGCCTTCATCATAGCTAATTAAATCAACACTTTAAAACCCTAGCTAATCTTGGTTGAGTAATGTGGCATTTTCTACTAAATACAGATATTGCCAATTAATGCTGCTGTTACATAGGGTACACTTGGTTTGAACAATAAACCTGTCCTATAGTAAAAATTGGTTCCTCAGACTCGCAAATGCCGTGTGTGCTTAGTGGCCTGCAGCTGTAACGTGTCTGTTCCTTTACCCCTTAAGTATCAGGATCAATGTTGCTGTAAGGTTAATGATATCTAAGTTCACATTCAAGATGTGCACAACCCTTCCTTATTTGAAGGGAAAAGGGGAGCTCCTAAATGCTTAGACAAGTACTGGCTGTTGACATTGCTTCTCCATGTTGTGGTGACTGTCACTAGCTAAGTCAATAGACTTTATGTTCTGTCATTCTAATGCAATATGTATCTAAACTGTTGCAGTATTTAACTTTCTTACTTTTTTTACTGTTAAAGCTCTATTACATGTATTGATGTATTTAACCTATGATTATTGATATGGATTTGGTACAAGTCATAGCTAGAAGAAATGAACATTGGTCCCATGGATACAACTTTTATTGAGGAAAAGCTGCTTTTTGTAGTGAAGATGCATATGTGTGGGGTCAGACAAAATGATATTTATGTATTGCTTGGAGACTTGCTCAGTATGTATGCAGTGAAAAGAAGCAGCATAACTGCCTGCTGAACAGGTGATCTGAACAAACATCTTTTAACAAATCCCAATAAAATGATCAATTATGCAGAAATCCACGTGTATTGGATTGATATAGAATGTGATAGCCGTTCTACTAGGGCTGAAGCTTACGAATTGCTTGTATTTCGAGAATGGTGTTGTGTAGTGCCTATTGTGAATAGAACAGATGGCCAGACAAAGCAAAGGATAAATGGAAACAGACTGAGACTTGGGCTTCTAGGGCTCCTAAATGTCACTGTGAGGCTTGAACACCTGCATGGGCCGTGCTGGTGCTGCCGCTGCCTGGCAGCCAAGCGCACAGTAGGGAGGGGAGTGTGTCCTACACAGAGCAATGGGCTTCGTAACAATCCTAAATCCTGAAGTGCAGATTAAAATGGCAGGAGAGTGGATCGATGCTAAACTAGATAGAAACAGTCTTCTGCCACAGGCAGAGGATGTGTTCTGTTTGCATTGTTTACTAAACACAGTGCACTGAGGAAAGTGCTGCTACTTTATGTGGAGATGGGGTGCTGTGGTTACTTTGCAGCTGTGAAATCCTAACTTGGAAAAGACATGGCTCAGCCCAGAAGGATGTCTGGATCTGGACTGTCAACACAAACCTTCAAGTTCATCTTTAAATCTTAAACTGTTTTAGGTTAATATGTGTCAACAGAACTGCTTAACAGTAATACTAGGTAAGAGAGTAGTGGGGGATCTCTTAGTCTGTGCTTCCAAATTATAACTGTTACCTTGTGTTTAAAATGGTACGTGTGTTATTTGCTTTTATTGTATTTTATAACTACTGTTCTGATAACTTCCATATTCTCCATTTGCCTTCTCTGTGCATGACTCTGTGAGTACAGAACTTATTAAAATATTTTCCCTTTCAACTCATTTCCTCATTGCAGAGCGGAGATTTGCATGTAGCAGACTCTTAAAGCATGATGCATGCAGCAAGGAGCATAGTCTCATTGTGAAATGTTGTTCATAATTAGACTCTGGTCCCTGTTCTTAAAACAACTCTGGGGTGAGAGGATGCCTGGGAACTGTTTCTGATAAGTGCTCTGCAGAGCTGGGCTGCTCTGCGCTTCATCTGTAGGGAGATATATTTGTAATGAGATTACCTGGTGCAGATGGCACTCCAGGCTTTTATTTTTAATCTGTGGTGTCCTAATCTCCCCCATGCAGACAGACCAGGTTCGTGACTAATAGATACCTGCCACCTGCTTTGCACCAGTGACCATTATGGACTGTTGAACACAGGCATCAATGCTGCTGCACAGCAGACCAAGAGCAGTGCTAGCACAAGGCATTTTGGGATGCTGGTGTCTCTTAAGTGACATGTTTGATCCTATGTAAGAAACTTGTGCAGCTCCCGATTGTTGTTCAGTAATGTATAAGTAGAAACAAAATCTGTGGAGTTGAAAAATCTGGCCAAAATGTCCTGTCTTTAGTTTCATGAAGCTTGGAATGAAGCAAATCCTGTGGGTAGGAGGAGGAAGGGGCTTTTCCTCCAGCCTGCAAGTGGCACACTGCAGCTTGGTGGCATTATCTTGCTATATGTATGATGAAGAAGTTAAATATAACTTAAGAAAATGAGAAAATCCAAAGTGTCTCCAGAGGTGATCATCTCTCAGGGGTGCTCAAGTGATAGCATTCCTCCAGCACTGTTTCCACAGATGCTTTTTCTCTTATCTGCAGAGGCTTGCATATAGAGATTAACAAGATATTTCATTGTATACTTGGTCCTGTGTTGAAACAAAAGTGCTCGAAGTGGGGATTAAAATGAATGCATTCGTGGCTTCTCATGCTATGTGAACTGTTTTGTCCTTTTTCCCTACTTTTATTTGAAGTTCCTCCTTTGCCAAGTCCCTTTAGTTTCAGTATCTTGCCCCTTGTGTTGCTTTTCATCCAACAGAGTGCAGGATGTATTCATGTCTTTCCTAGCACTGAAGTATTTGTGCAGGAAAAAGGCTTGATAACGTGCTCTGGATTAAATTATTTATTCAACAGCTACAGTTTATTTAATTGCTGTGCAAACAGGTAGATACTGTCCCTTGTCAGGAGCGTGTTGTCAAATATGCAAACTTGTTGCTAGAATATTTTTCAGTTGAATGTTAACCTGATTGAATGAATCTTGATTAGGGAGTTACTTCTTTTAGTTGACTGCTTAAACTACAGACTTCAATTAACACCCTATTTTAGAAGTTAAATATACTATAAATATTCTGTTGTCAAATACTGGGCAGTGGGGGAAACGCATAGGTTCACTTTTCTCCTGTCCCAACCCACGAGGTATTAAGCATTACTGATGGCAGACTTTTAGGTGCTGTCTTGTAAGGACCAAAACTTGGACCAACCTGAGTTGTTCTTGCTATTGGAAGTAAGGGGGAGGAGAAAGGAGGAAAAAAAAATAATTAGACTGAGTCTTGTAAGTAATGCATCTTTAAATGGACAAACCAATTTGAATTCTGGTGCTTTAATCTGGCGTGCCATCGGATGCTGCAGCACAGCCCATGTCGACTGTACGTGCTGTGTCTTTTTGGTGGAAGAAACCTCCCCGGTGTGTGGTTCTCCCTGTGTTCTTTCATCTCATCCGGGTGGGCAGGGAAGGGGAGAAACCAATGAAGTGGGTGTCCGTTCTTGGGGTTCCCAGTCTAAGTAATGGGTTGCAGAGATTGCAGGGCATGTTTTAAGTAGCTGGCTGTTTGCTGCCATTAGGGTGGATCTTTCTTTGAACAGAAAAATTATCCTTGATTATGGACTTTCTATTAGAGATTTCCTTGCTCAGAAATCCTATTTAACACACCTCGCCAACGCTAAGCTATTTATTTTTATGTAGCATCATGAGTAAAACTATTCAGTTTTAATATCCTGTGTCTGTACTTGAGGGTAGCATTTGATATATCGCCTCATCTGAATTGCAAAACAAATCCAGTTACGTCTGTCTAACTGTCACGTGATGCTGGAAGACAGGACAAACGCCTAATGAAAAATGGGAATCATTGACGTGAACAGGAGAGCACCCCCTGAGCTGACACGTAACCGTGCATTAAGCCCAGTTTTGTTCAAAAGCTCTGTATATTAATGAAATGAGTCAGCTCCTGATGACTTTGGTCTTTGCCGGAGTTGTTGCAAGCCTACAATCATGAATTCTGTAGGTCTTGCCCATTCCTGGTATTTCCTTGCCCGCTGTGGTGGCTCAGCAGCTGGGGTAATATAGCTGTTTTCCAGGATTTTGTGGGTTCTATGCAAGTTGATTAAAACGGCTAATGGTGGTCAGTCAGTGTTCCCAGTTTTGGGCAGCTGGGAAAAGAATGAAGGGTGCTTCCCCAACAGCAGCCCCTTCTAGAGGGGAGAAAAGGTAAATCTTCATTCATCTCTTAATAAATACTGGCTGTTGTGCAGAAGACGTGTCTGTGGCACAGCAGTGCTTGGCAGGGATTTATTGCTCCTGCTGAGCAGCAAGGTGTATGAATCTGTACAGTGTGTTCCAGCGTCAGTACAGCTCTACCACTCTGCTACTCCAGATTTTGCAGGTACATCTGAACTGCTTCCAGTGTTCTCCTGTGTATGCACAATCACTGCCTGTTGTGGGCAGGTGCCTTACAGCTTTATCTTTATCACATACTTTGCATGTGCCTGCATACGAGGTGGTGGAGCTCCCGTTGGAGGTGGTGGAGCTCCACTCTGGGTGTGTGTGGTAGTGTCATGATAACTACTCAAGCCACTCCTCTCCTACATCAAACTCCAGTGAGTGTAGTAGAAGCTTAGTCACCTTGTCCGCACACAGGCAGTGCCAATTAGGTGATGTCTGGAGGCAAATCCAATGTCTTCAGGGATATGGTGGTCTTGCAGTTCTTGCGTGTGCTACTACTGCTGAGCAGCTAGATCTAGGTTTATTTAATTCAGTGTTGTACCCAAGGTACCTGTAAATAGTCTTGTTCTAAGGTCCTGTTCTTGCCCTTTCCTCCTTTAGGTATATGGAAGTGCATCTCAAAGCCCAGTGTCACCTTCTGTGTTGACCTACACAGGTAGTGTGTAGGATATAGCTGTCATGAGCTATGAAGTTGCTATTAGAGAATCACAGAATGATATGAGGTTGGAAGGGACCTCTGGAGATCATCTAGTCCAACCCCACTGCCAAAGTGGGTCTACCCAGAGCGTGTCCAGGAGAGTTTGGAATGTCTCCAGAGAAGGAGACTCCACCACCTACCTGGGAAGCCTCTTCCAGGGCTCTGCCACCCTCGAAGCAAAGAAGTTCCTCCTCATGTTTAGGTGGAACTTTTTATGTTCAAGTTTGTGCCCATTTCCTCTTGTCCTGTCCCTGGACACCACTGAAAACAAGACCAGCCCCATCCTCTTGACATCCTCTTGACCCTTTAAGTATTTATGGGTATTGATCAGATTCCCCCTCAGCCTTCTCTTCTCCAGACTAAAAAGACCCAAGTCCCTCAGCCTTTCCTTGTAAGGGAGATGCTCCAGGACCCTCATCGTATTTGTAGCCCTTTGTTGTACCCTCTCCAGCAGTTCCCTGTCCTTCTGGAACTGGGGAGCCCAGAACTGGACCCAGTGCTCCAG
>JAOQGH010000012.1:128699157-128713599 GCA_025769975.1 Gallinago jamesoni
CCTGGAGGTGTTCAAGGCCAGGCTGGATGGGGCTTTGAGCAACCTGGTCTGGTGGGAGGTGTCCCTGCCCAGGGCGGGGTTGGAACTCGATGATCTTTGAGGTCCCTTCCAACTCTTACCATTCTATGATTCTAGTATCAGTCAGCACTATCACCTCTTGCACTTTAGGATGGCATCTACCCTTCAACTAGCTTAGATCTGCAGTTCACACACGTCTCCTGGTTTTGATGCCCACACCAGTTTGAGTTCACCCTGAGCCTCTCTTCTGGAGGAACCCATTCCCTCTGAAATGCAGTGTTCTGGAGGTATCTCCTTCTTCCTGGCACCCTTCTCAGTAGCCAGGAAGGATGATGCTCATCCAGCTTGGCTGCCTCCCCTCGCACAGCCCTCTGGCAGTATCCTGGCAGCCTTCACACCCTCAAGCAGCCTCACTTGCTCTCCTGTGCAGCCCAGGACACACAACATCTACCCTTCATTACGCACCGTAAACACCCTCAGCATATTGCTGGGCTGCAGAACAGCCATCAGAGGGGTTTTTTTTTTTGGATGTTTTGAACTGAAATAACAAAGTCCATAAAAGATAATTTAGTCACTGGACACCACACTGGCTCAACGGGCTGTCTGTGCTGATAAGCAGAATCCCCAGGCGTTGCCCTTCCAGCCCTCACAGCTCAACTGTCCCCCTGGAGCAGGGGGGTGTTATCCGTGTGTGTTACCCCAGGAATAGTCCCCCCCAAAGGTACCAGGGTGCCATGAGGGGACCTGATGGCTGTGACCAAAACCAGGCCAGGCAGCCAAGTTGGGCAGAGGGGAACAGACGTGTGCCAGTTGCGTGTCAACATTCAAGCCCTGTGTAGTCTATTCACATCAGTGGGGCTGAAAAGTCTGTATTTACAAGAAATTTTAGAAACTGGAAATAATTATGAAAACATCCTTAGGCCTCATGGGAGTTCAATAATTCTGAAGATGGAAAAAGATGATCTTTCATAACTGGAGCGTCGTACCCTCAGTCCTCCCTGCGAGGGAAAAGCCAGCTTTCCTGGAGGAGAAGTAAGATGGGGCTCATTAGGACAGGAAGATTTCCCATATTTTCCATCTGCTGGTGCAAATTTTTGAGGCAATGAACGTGTGACATTTCACAAAGTCAGGACTCTCCCAATCTATAGCTGGAGGCTAGTCCTGCTCAATGAAAGCTCAGGCTTCGATGTACAGATCTCTGGGAGGGCAGATGTCTGCGGCGGCAGGACAGAACAGCTGGAGACACCCATGCACAGCCTGTCTCCAGCCCTGCCACAGCTCGGAGGTCCACGTGGGGAGTGGGACAGTCACTTACCCACCACCCTTCAGCACAAATTCCCCTCTGAGCTGCTGCTTTTCCCTGCTGATAGCCACAGGAGCGCATCGATTAAAATTAGAGGCGTAATAAAACGCAAAACGAGAGAATGTCTTCTATAAATACACCTTAAAACAAATAGCTTTTTTTTTTTTTTTAGCATGGAAAAAAAATATTAACCAAAACAGTGCATATCTCACAGCTCTTATTGTTTAGAAACAGGGATTTTATTTTTTCCAGTCTGCTCTTAATTTTTCCATTCTCTCTCAGTTTGGAGTGCAGTGCAAATACAGCACAGCTACATTTCTGCTTTCCATCTTACACCTTACAGATCACATTGACAACGATTTAAGCAAAAGGATTGCTCGGACTTACAAGGTTCATCTCATTTACAGAAACTCCTAGGCTGGAGACATACCATGCTCTCCTGCAGGAGACCAGAGAAGAAAGAATGTTATGTGGATTATGTTGCATATTTTAATTAATATCTTTGTTGTCTCTCTGCGTTCATACCAGTTATAAAGGAGAAAAATTTTCAGTGTGAAATCTTGCTTATCAAAATTGTTAAGTAAGCTCAATTTCACAGCTTTAAGTACAATGACAAGAGCAATGAATCAAACTACCCTTTTAATTTTTTTTCATATTCCCTGGTGGGAAAGTCTTCTAAAAGCCAGTTGCTTGGATTTGTGTTCAATACAGGCAGTAATAAGACTAAGAGAGCTGCAAATATGAAGATTGTTCATAGTAATTTCATGCTGCAGAGCTTTCTGTGCTATATCAATATATCAAAATTCTATGCTATACAGCATATTCTATGCTATCTCAAGATAAATGCATTGTATGCATGTGTACTTTTTGAAGGATTATCTCTCCCTTTTTCTAGATTAGTAATTAAGCAACAAAACATTGCGAGCATATTCATCTGATTTGAAATAAGACATTGGCTGAACCACATTTGAACTGTTTACTTTCATTTACAACAGCTTTTGAGCATCTGAACTTACGTTGCCCAAGCACCCAGAAAGTATTAAACTCGCCCGTTAACACAAAAATCCCACTTCAAAATGTACTTTCAACCGCGATAATGAGCTTTTCACCGTATTGTTGCAGCTGAAGATGTCTCCAGTCTCTAATAGAGACCCTTTCCCTCTGCTTTTCTCTCGCCGCTTACCTCTGAGAGTGCCACTGAATTGTGGAAATCCATAACTTGGGAACACCCAGATTACACTTAGCAGCACTGCAGGACCAGGGCTGCAGTCTTGTGTACCGTGGTGTCTAAGCACCACTGTCATGGGGTGGTTGCTCTCCCCAGCCTAAGCCATACCTGTGTTTTCCGAGTGGTTAAATACCCTGATCCATGCTGTGAACACCTCCAGCTTCAGACTGTCCCGGGTTACGCTTTTGGCAAAATTTTGCCTCCTGCACAACGAAGCATGATGGACTTTGCAGGCTTTAAGATGCCCAGAGCTGATTTGTGGTCTGCTTAGTTTTTTGCTCTGCCGTCAGGATCATGCCTTTGCTCTGAGGTGTTTGTCTCGTGACATACACAAGTGATTTTACAGTGTAAACACAGTGGTTTTAAAGGTTACTTTCTCTATATTATCTTACAAATAAATAGATTTGGTCTTTAAACTGGCGACTATGCCAAAGCCATAAGGGTAACTCTTATCTGTTAGGAACACGCCCTCCCCACTCAGGAGGACGAGGAGGTTGTGGCAGGTCCGTAGGGCAGCTGCTGTGCTCCAGGGCGCAGGGAATGGTCCAAAGTAATTTCCTCTTTTCCCTAGACCTGAATATGCTTTGTGGTAGCTCAAGAGTTTGTAACACTTGTAAAGTTCCTTAATGGAGATGTTCAGGGAGCTGCTGTGGGCGGGCTGACTCTCGACGGGTCAGTGAGCTACAGAAAGCCCAGGAGAAGACACGGTGGTGCAGCCCCTGTGCGCTCACAGCATGGGTCTCCTCTGGTGGGAGCCATCACAGCAGCCCAGTGGCTGCTCCAGGCTGGCAGCTTTACCAGAGCCATGTGACAAGAAGCCTTTTGGCAGGGAAAACTTTATGGAAAAAAGCAAAAGTTGCACTGGATCTTGTTTTGATTATTTGTTTCTAACCTCCCTACAAATGGAAAAAATTTCCCTGGCGAGCGTCTGCTCATTATTTTCCTATTGTTTTATCATCCCCCCAGCTCTCAGTAGGGAAGAGTAATCCTCAAATGCCACTCCGGAGGCTGATGCTCAGGCCAGGTTATAGAGCTGCAGCACTGGGGAGGGACCTTTTCCTTCTCTTTCCTTTCTTTCCCTTCACTTTGTTCTGCTTCTGCTCCGTTCTCTCCTCCTTTTTTCTTTCTGCCTTCGTGATGACCAAGTGCAACCAGTAATCCCTTCAGCAGACAACCCCTTCTACTTCTTCCCAACTCAGTTGGGATATATATTCGGTTGTGATAAATGTGTACGTTTCCATCAGGATAAGTAAGATGTAAGCAGCTCATCCCTTACATAGGCAAAGAGTATAAAACAAGGCACTTGGTAAGTTTTTTTCACCCAGAAAAGGGTTTTTAAAAGCCTCAATATAATTTATAGTAGATTTGCAGCCCTTGAATCAAGATGAGCAAAAGATTGTAGTTGAGCACATCTGCCTTTTGAATTACAGAGACCGAGCAGAAATCTCAGGTTGGATTCTGTGGACTCTACACAAGGAGAAAGTTTGGTATCAAAGAACTGAAATATGGATTCACTGCTTGAAGCTCAAAATTCAGCATAGCAGAAGCTGGGTAATGAGGAGACGAAGGAAAACGGAACAGGAACAAGTAAGCTCATCTGCAACAACAGTGACCTTAGTGCAGTCAGATGTCTCATGTCATTGGGCAAACACATTGAATTTTTTACTAGAGCGTGAGTGCATTTTTTTTAAAGGCAAAGATGTTATTTCAAATCCATAGGATTTTCCACTGGGTAATAATTAAAGCCACTCAAACCATAAACTATAAGAAAAGTACTTGACATTATCTTGAGAAGTAAATTTATTTCAAGATTACTTTAGGTTCATAGGATTTACATTACAGAGAGGTAAGAGATATATTACAGTCATGTAGAGGAGGATTATGCAATATTTAACTATATCTAGATCTAAACTTAGGTCTTTTTTCCCTCCCAGCTTAATGTCTTCATTTCAATAAAAATGTTTGTTACTCTACTGGAAAATACAGTAACATTCAAAACATACTTTTGTTCTTTGTTTTTAGGACTAAAGCACGATTCCTCTTTTTGAAGCTCAGTTTGAAAAATTAATTTGTAACATAAACACAAAGAGCATTGTAATGCAACCCCTAATCCCAGCTGCCTCCACCTGTTTTTTGCCTGTCTGAAATCAAAAACAAGTATCCAACAGTGTAAGGAAATAGCACTTATACCTGATTATTCCTTGTTTCCAAAGCATCTCACAACATGTGTAACCCTTGTGGCAAACAGCAGCACAAGGTCATGACATCCCAAATCTCCCAGCAGAGCACTCCTAGCTCCGTTTCAAGATGCAGACCATTGGAGAGGTTGAAGGTGGGTCATTATAGTGCTTTTCCAGATGTGCTTCCCCATCCCACCTCTGAGTCCTGAAGGCTTCCACCCTTTCTCAGCGCCTGCTATTCCAGCAAAACAATTCTATTTTCAGGCTGTATCGGCCAAGGGTGTTAAAGAGATCTTGCTCTTGGGAGGACTCCTGGGAGTCTTGCTGGGTCACAAGTTCCTCCTGAATATCCAAGTCTCAATGATGTCAAATAAATACCGGTTTTTACTATCGTTTTGCTTTCTTTTCTCTCAGAGGTAGGGTGACACATGCTTCCTCACTTGCTCTGTGACAGTTGGCCGTGGGTTGCAGTGTACCCTGCAGCTCATAGACTCTGTGTGTGCAGGGCAGAGGGTCAGAAAACGTGCGTGTGCCCCTGCAGAAAGGAAGGGGCAAGATCCCCCCTTTTTCAAACACTTTACTAAACAGTCAAAATCTTTCAGCCAGACTGTAAATTCTGAATTGCCTCTGCTTATGCCCACTAGACAGGGTAGGATCCCACCCCATCCCATTCTCTCCTCTCACATCCCAGAGCCTCTCGCTGCATCTCCTATCGCGGGATGTGGTACCTCTACCCTTGCTGAGCCCTCCGGTGCAGTCAGGGTGATGTCCCCTCTTGATGAAGTCCAGACCGCAGAGGAGCTTGAATGGAAAACAGCTCCTGCAACCAGTGCAATATTGTAACAATATTTCAAAATAGAAAATATTTATCGTCAAAATGTGTTTTTGTTGTTGTTTAATGACATGAGGATTTTCCATGGTGGCCACCAATTTTTTTTGTGAAGAAAGTTGTTTAATCAACCCCCTAATATTCTCAGTAATTTTTTGGAGGTGGGAGACCAATTCCAAGCCACGTTGGTTTTGTTTACTATGGACTGCATTAGTTCTCTTTATTAAATTTAAAGATGAGATATTTGGTTGTTAAATTTGGAATTTAAATCCCTGCTTAGGTGAGGGCTGCCATGTTCCCACCAGGTTTCTCCAGCCACATCCACTCAGCACAAATGCTGTGACAGAGTAGGCCATGAGCTGCTGGTTAGACACAGTCACCTTCTAGTTCTACCGTGGAGCTACCAGGAAGTCACGTCCCAATGTGTACCCATGGGCCAGGATCTCATATCCTTACTATAAATAGACATTTTTAGATGAAAAGATTAAATTTGGACCTTGCTGCATTTGCTAAATATCACACAAAACTGAAACACATTTTAGATAAGGGATCTTAGCATCACAAAAGAATGCAAATGTCTGAATGATACCAAAAATCGTTTATCCTCTGGGAACAAAATACCTCTCTCCTAGTAAGCCCCTAGACCTCCTGTTTTGCTAGTCTGATTGCAGGAACTTTAATAGAATAGCAATATATTTTTTGAAGCAATTCCTTTCTTTAAAAAGCAAACCTCTCTTTTTTTAACTTTTGATGGATGCTAATCTTGGTAAAATCTAGTGCTCATAAAACTACAGCACTGCCCTAGGAATTTTTTTGCAAGAGAGTTATTTCTTCCTGCTGAACTTTCATATTGCAAGAAAAATATACTACCTTTTTCTAAAAATATGTTCTCCCTGTCACACAGAAATAAATCTGTCAGCAGGTATTGTGACAGATGCAGGCTTTACTATTACTAGTTAATGAACAATTAGTTTGCCTTTCCAAATCCTCTTACAGCAACTTATTAACGGTCTCTTTATTTTATCTTTATCTGGGCTTCATTGTTCTGATGTTAGATAAGAATTTATAACTTCCATTTATTTTTCCTCGTAGCATACTGATTTTTGATACCTTACTGATGGCACCTTAGCATATTCTTTCAGAAAAAAAGTTTTGGTGGAAATGGGATAATATATATAATATAATATATATATTGCTTGTTCAATTTACTTTTTGAAAATTGCAATCATGTAATTTCCGCTTAAAATATTGTGACCTTTCCCTTCCCTTCCCTTCCCTTCCCTTCCCTTCCCTTCCCTTCCCCACAGGACTGTCAACATTGCCTGGCTTTATTCCACTCGGGAATTACCAGCAGGGAAATCTGCTGTCCATTTAAGGTAATTTATCTTCTTTTTACAGTAACTACTTCGTGTTTTTTCTCGTGATAAGAGGGGCAGAGTCAGGCTAAGAGACACATCTTGTGTCAGGTTGGCATAGAATGGCACTAAATCACATTTTCTTTTCCATATGCCTTTCATCCAGAAAAACAGCTGGGGTTGTTGGGGATAATTAACCCAAACAACTTCATTGATTTGCTTCACCTAATTTTTCTCCTAAAAGTTTCTCCAGAGTCCATAAACTGCATAATGTTTCCCAAGGACACAAGAGGTAGCTTGAAAAATCAGTGGACAGTGAAACTGGGCAAGCGTGGAATGCATTGGAAGGCTTAGCAAGCGGTGGGGAGGTGACTCCTTGGATCCACTGAGTCTCCAGAGCGCAAAGAGCTGGACCTCCTGAGGTCCAACCCACCCTTTTCCCAGCTGATTTAATGATCTGCCCTTTGCTTAGGGATATCAAACAATAAATACTCCCAATTTCAGTTTAAGACTTCCCTTTTGGTCCTTTATAACTCTGATTAAGATAAATGAATATGACTAATACAGAAAATGCCATTTTAGGCAATTTTAGGCATTAGCTGGGGGATTTTTTTTTCCTTTAAATTTTTTTAGGAGATCTTTTTGGACAAGGTTTCATTAAAAGTGATTTTCTTATCGAGTATACAACAGCAAAAATTTGTGATACATTTGCTGCTTCAGTCTGTCAACATGGCTGAAAACCACAACTTCTTAAAGAATCGTATATTACAAGGAAGGACATCAGACGTAGCTGTAGACATAGACAGTTTTTATACAGCCCAAATAAGAGAGATATTCTGGTTTTCAAAGGTGAAAGCTGACACTGAAAAACCTTATCTTCTCTCAGTTTTGCCTGCATTCTCTTGCAGAGCCCCTGTCAAGATCAAGATTCATGGTTCCCCCCATGACTGCACAGGGAAACATTATATTTTTCATCATCCGATAAAGCTCATTAAAATGTTGTTTACAGCACTTTTCTTAGGTTATTTGTTCTCAGTGGCATGCTACACCATTTTAAATGATTCCCAGGGGAAGTAAGGGCCCTGTTTTTCAGCTGTTGGGATGAGAGAGACAATCTCTCACATTCCAAACGAAGGGAGATATATTAATAGGAAAACAATGAAAGAGGGCTCTGATTTTCACTCATCTAAGGCTCCTTTCCATTGTTGTTCTTGAGAATCATATTTGACTAGAGACTGCAAGAGCTGGTCTGGTGAACCTCTATTTAATGAGTTCTCTCACAGAAAGCGAAATCTGTTCAAATCTGTGTTTCTGACTGTATTAAATCACGGATGTATCCAGTTAATGGGAGGAATAGCCCAGCATTATGTGGCTGCTCTGAAGGGGACCCAAACAGCCCCAGAGGGTCAGTAAGTCAGCACACTCGAGCAGGAAATGTTGCCGCAGCAGATTTCTACACAACGATCAATATATTAGTAATAAGGGAAAAACCACAGACGGGTTTTTGAGTTATCAGTCACAAGAGCACTTCAGAACAGCGCAGTAGCCAGGTCTCATTACTTTCTAAACGAGAATATGTGTTTCTGGATGCAAGAGAAAGAGGTAGGAGAAAAAAAAAATTACCTTTTATCTGGGATAATTAGGGTCTATTACTGCTTGTTATTGTTGAACATTTGTTAATAAAAAACCAACTGAAAGCTGCAAAATAATAAGAAATATTTTATTCTTTGTCTTTCAGCCATTTTTACCCAATTCACACCAAACGGGTCACTACCTGCAGATTGAAGGGATGCAGACAAGTGGGAAAGAAGCAGACTCCAAAAGGGATGGGAGAGAGAGTGAGAAGGGAGGTTCCTCATGAAGACCCATTTTTGTCTGTTGGTTGTTTTTCTTTCTTAGGTGATGGAGTCAGAATGTCCTGAAGTGGTGTCTGTGTAAAGTGATGCTTTCATTAACATAAGTCCTTGCAGAAATAAACCACGAGCCAGAAACCTTAGATCTCAGGTGGCTTCCTAAAAAAACATGCAAGAACTGGGGGGTGAGACATCATTAGTTCTGCCAGCCATGGCCTTTAAACTGAAGGACCTTGTCACTACAAGGACTGGCAAATGTAAAGCTGCACCTGGAGCCCCCACCAAGGAGTTGAGGCCAGGGATGGAGGGAGCTGGCACTCACCCAGCTCCAACAAGCCGAGGGCACATGAAATTTTATGTATGGGTCTTACTGCAGCTGTCCTTGAGAGTCTGAGGAGAAGGAAAGGGGGGGCAAAGGAGGGCAGAGGGGGCTCGACCAGATCTCTGACAAGAGATTTGTTCATTCGAGTTAGATTTATTACTGATGTCTACCGATGTTGTGGTTTTCATCTGCAACTGTGTCCCAACCCTGGAGTACATTTGGTATTGTCAAGTTTTAATGTCAAATTAACTTGCCCGAAGTTGAAGCCAGCTCTTGCCGTATCTAGGCAACCGTTCCAAAACAGCAGTTAACAGGAGGCTGGGATGAGCGGAGCTGGAGGCAGCGAGCGCCGGCAGCTGCACATCCAGGGTCCCTCTCTGTTCTCAGCCAGGCCGGCCGTCCACGTGCACCTGAGGGACTGCGTGACCATCTTTGGACTGGAGTCGGCGTCCCGCTCACGGACGGGCTTTTTTTCTCCCAGCTTCCCGTAACAGCCTTTTCATGACAAAGCACATTTGAAAAATGGTGCTTTCCTGTACAACAAGCCACTGAGTCCAGGATCAGAAGCTATAAACCAGGAGCAGGGCAAGTTTTTTCACCCATACTCTACTCAATTCCTTTGCCCTTTTGCTCAGAGCCTCTCCTGTTCTTACTTTCCTTTGAGTTGAACGAGAGGAGCCAGAAAATACCTATAAGCTCTTAAAGGTGACTTTGAAAAGTCTCCTTTTACCCTGGTGACCTGGCAGCAGGCACAGCACATCACTGGTTCTGCTGTTTTGGTGATCCTGCTGTTCTCTTCTGGGGTGATCAAACTGGTTAGGAACACTTCAGTTCCTAACTAAGGTTCCAGAGAGAAGAGCTATTTTTCTTAGGGGGAATGAAACTCGTTTGTATTTAGTCAATACCAGTAAAAGAGAGACATCGAGGTGCTGGGGCAGGTGCAGAGGAGGCAACGAAGCTGGTGAAGGGCCTGGAGAACAAATCATATGAAGAGTGGTTGAAGGAGCTGGGGCTGTTTAGTTTGGGGAAGAGGAGGCTGAGGGGAGACCTCATCACTCTCTACAACTACTTGAAAGGACACTGTAGAGAGGTTGGTGCTGGTCTCTTCTCCCAGGTAATTAGTGACAGAACAAGAGGGAATGGCTTCAGGCTGCAACAGTGTAGGTTTAGACTGGACATTAGGAAAAAAATCTTCACAGAAGGAGTGGTCAGACACTGGAACAGGCTGCCCAGGGAGGTGGATGGGTCACTATCCCTGAATGTGTTTAAGAGTCATTTAGATGTGCTGTTGGGGGGTAAGGTGTAGGGGAGAACACTGTAGAGTAGGGTAGATGGTTGGACTCGAAGATCTCAAAGGTCTTTTCCAACCTAAATGATTCTATGATTCTATAATTTGGGATGCCTAAGGCAGGCTCTGATGCTCAATTCCCCTCCAGCAGTGACCATCTCTCAACATATTACCTGTGTAGGAACCTGTTGTGCAAGATCCCATCAGCTGGGTTTCCCCAGATGGCAAATTCCTCTTGACCAGGCTGGCACTAGCTCCCAGTCTTACCGCGCTGACCCATCTTGCAAATGTTCTTACTCCCTAAAATCACTGCATGGATTTATATTTTAATTTAACCTAGACATTAAATTAGAAACGGGGCTTTGGTGTGTGTACAAGGAAAGAGAAAGCCCCAGCCAGGCTTCATAGCACACGTTGTTTAGTTCAAGTGCTCCATCTTGACAAATCGTGCACAATTGCGAAATGCCATGATACTGCCGCCTGCATACCATGGCACCTCATCTGGGTTCTTCAGCAATTCAGAGCTCAGCCTAAATGGAGGGAGTAGCTTACATCAATAAAATCTTTCAGGATCGTTTAGGAAGGGAACAGCACTGAAAGCTGCAGGCTATTTTGCTCTCTGCATAGCCCACAATAACTCTTTCAAATAAGAATATTGAGCTGAACCAGATTGAGTTGTATCCTGTACCCTGCTCGATACGCTGCTTTCCTGCCTGGCATTTAAATGGAAATATTTCTATTCTGCAGCACGGCACGAAGGCTGAACATGGCGGTGTGCTCACTGACTGCTTATATTCAAGTCACCCACCTGGATGACGTTGCTGGTGAGTGTTAAAGCGTAGACAATCCCAGCAGTAATTCCCAATCCTGTGGCTCACTGGTGATTATCGAGACCACGGTAAATGGTCCATGAATCATATGGGCCCCGTGTTCAGGGGAGGACAGTGCCTGCAGAGCCATGTGGCTGCCTCTCCACTGCCACAGGGACCCAGGTGGCCAGCCAGGGCCACCAACCCTGCAGAACAGGCCCTGAAAAACAAATAACTGAGGACAATGAGCTTCTCTAGTATATACAGACCTGGCACCAGGGCTAATTGCAAAAGAAGGAGGTAGCTGAGGCACAGTACCATCCCAGCCCGCAACATCACTGCCCCTAGGTACACAGCTAAGTTTTGCTCTTTCTTCCAGACATGAGAGCTCAGATTTGCTTTTGGATCTGATTCATCCAAAATAGCTGACAAGGGCAGTAAATCCTGGATTTGGTTCTTTCTGATGTATTCCCAATGCTGCTGAGTAATTCCCTTTTATAGAGCTCTCTTGTTGAGATATGTGTCTCACTCTTAATTTCCACTTCTTCCTACTTGCCCATCTAAATATTTTCTTGCAGAACATACAAGTGAAGAAGAGAAGAAGAAAGGTGTCTGGGGACATGGCACAGGCACAGGTTCACTGCAAAACCCTCCCTTACTTGTTCTAACTGAAAATAACTGGAAGAAAAGACATAAAGCTGAATTTTACACAGTATTTCTCAAATGTTGTTAAACTCCCACTTGTTACAGTTTATGGCTGCATTCTTTCTCCTGCTCTGAGTTTAAACAGTTTTCACTGAGAGTCCTTTACAGTAGATGCTTCAGAGCTGTTGGCATTGATTTTGCTGTCTTTTATATTTTACTTTCATATGTATGGGAAAACACCATGTCCTCAAAAAATGCCTGGGCTGATCTAGAAATCTCTAATTTTGACATAAATTAGTATCATATTCGCATCTCCTTTTCTTCTGTATTATTTTCAGTGCTTTGTTTCTGAGATCTGAGCCTTGCCAGACCCTAACCTCAAGTTAGGCACAGGAATAACTCCATGGAAATGTTAATGCTCACAGACCTCAGCCCTTGCTTTTTGAATTAATTAAAGTTTAAGTGATCTTTCTGTGTGTGAGCCTTGTAAGACATTCTCTTTGGTGATCTTAGTTATTACATCTGGGGCTGTAACGTCATTGTAACTTGTTATATCTATAATAGGCATGACACAAGCCAGCCTAACAGCCCAACATGTTACGAGCAGGACAGGGATTGCATCTCAGCATCAGAAAGCAAAGTTTAGCTGCCTGAGGCCACCCTTAGTATGATAATTGCATTACCACATGTTGATGACTCAAAACCACGAAGAGAACCATGGGGCAATTCAAATCCCTGCATCTGGGAGGGTCTCTGTGTCCAGCCGCCTCCCAAAACCCTACTCCATTGGCAATAATTTTTTCTCAGTGAAAATGTCCCGAGGCCATTTTACAAGTGGATTTATAGCTCAGAGTAGAATAGTAATGCTCTGGGGGCTGAACCCCATGGAAACAACTCAAACAAGTAGCATTAATCCACAAGTTACTATTTTTCCTTTAGTACTAGCATCTTCATCAATTTTTTTTTTCTTCTGAGCTTGTCCATTTGGTGCCTTTTTAGCTTTACTCTGTATTTTGAACACCAGTAATCAGGTATTAGTGGTCTCTAGCCCTGAGCACCAAAGGCAGGTTTCAGATCATTTTCTACCCTTCCCTCAGAGGACAAAGAGTTGTGCTAAGTGCAGTAAGTGTGGTCAGTAGCCAAAACTTAAGAGAAAATGTGGGACATGAGAGAAAAAAAGCACAAAGTCTACCAAGGACTGACACTGAGCCCATCCTTGCTAAGTATGGGTGCCTCCCAGAAATGTAAATCCACATCCCTCCCCACCCAGCCTTTCCAGGTGATGTTAGAAAAGGTCTAATAATGCATTCCTGTTTTAGTTAATCATTCCTTCAAGCTCTCCCAGCCAAGCTGAGTTGCAGTCCATGAGGTCAGCGTGCTCCTTGTACTCACAGCCAATGTTCCCTTTTTTTTATTAGTGTATCAGCAGCACAGTTTACTCCAGTAACGCAACAGCATCAGGGCCTCATTTTCCATGGCATGAAATTATTCCCACTTCACCTGCTAGCAAATGGACCTCTGCTTTTTTTCGAAGTAGACAGACTGTTCCTACCTCATATGTCTTGACTTTATCTTGAAAAGCTTCTTCAGACAATGTACAAGCCAATTTGTGAGTTATTACTCTGTCCCTCAAAGTAGCTTAATGTCTTTCCCACGGTGAAGAAGGTAATTTAGAAAAAATGTTCTCAAAGCCATTTTGCTTGTGACTGATTTATTATCTACAGTCCTTATTACTAGCTTGTCATGTGTGGGCACTGTAAAGCTAACAGCAAATTGGGAGGCATGAGTTTAAAATACGTATTACCAGTGTCTAATGGCTTCTAAAATATCAGAATTATTTTGATATTTTTGTGACTCTCTCTGGCTGGCAGATGTGCTAATTAACAAATCCAAAGGAACTGGAGATTCAGAGAAGCCCCCAAGGTGAGAGGAGCAATCCTGCTCTCCCCAGCTCTCAGCGCAGGAAGAAACTCCAAAAACAAGAAAGGATTTGAAGAGTAAAACAAAGAACCACGGCAAAGGAGTTCCACCTTTAGCAGTGGAAGGGAAAGGATAAAAAAACCTCAGATGCTCTAAGTAACTCTGGAAATTGTAGGGAAAAGGAGAAGTTTGAGCCTATCCTCTGCAAGCTAAATAAAGCACCAGCGTACCTAAGGAGGATGCTTAAACAGGATTTGTAAACACATTTTCTTACTTGATGCTTTTGTTTTTCAACAATGCTTGTTGATGCAGAATAAAACATGCTAATTTCTCCTGAAACTCATCCAGCATTAAAAGCAGCCCCAAAGAAATCTGATGCACACAAAGGTTCCTGGAGATGATGTACCTAAAATACCAGCTTTAGCAGCACTCGCAAACCAAGACACATTTGAGGCTCCCCAGCCTGCAGCATGCTGGGTGACGAGGAATTAGAAAGCAGCCCTGAAGAAAGGGACTTGGGGGTGCTGATGGACAAGAAGCTGGCCATGAGCAGGCAGTGGGCACTTGCAGCCCAGAAGGCCCATCAATCCTGGGCTCCATCCAAGGAAGTGTTGGCAGCAGGTCCAGAGAAGGGATTCTCCCACTTTACTCTGCTCTGGTGAGACCTCACCTGGAGCACTGTGTGCAGGTCT
>JAOQGH010000012.1:128713699-128756300 GCA_025769975.1 Gallinago jamesoni
GGCAACCTGGTCTAGTTGGGGTGTCCCTGTGACTGCGGGGGAGTTGGACTAGATGGCCTTTGGAGGTCCCTTCTGGCCCAGATGATTCTGTGATTCTGTGCTTTCCCCTAAACTGTGTTTGTGAACTGAAGTAGTCAGATGTCATAATGAAGGAGAGAAGTCTTCTCCTCCCTCCTCCCTTGTACCCTCACTGGTTGTCACACATTTCTTCTCCAGCTTGGGAAAGGCAACCAAAAACTTTGCAAATTAACCCCTGCTGATACACAATATTACAAGGGAAGAAAGAGGGCCGGGTCTTTCCATATTTTTTTTTTTTTTCTCCTATGGTGTCTGAGTGTTGGTTGCACACATAGCTGCTCTGGTTCTAATTTTGTGTCACACAGCATTCCACCAGCACCGGGCTTTATTTTGAAGATACCAAAGCATGGAGAGCTGAGTTGGCACTGCCACCAGCAGATGAGGGCAGAAAGTAGGGTCAGAAGCAAGAGCACTGCACCTCCGGGCTCTGCACCTGCAAAAAAAGTAAATGCAGAAAAAAATGCAGAGACTGAGCTGAGATGGAGATGACTGTAAAAGTCAGGAGATTCAAATGTTCCAGAGAGTTTACAAAGCTGATAAAAATGATGGCCAAAAAAGACAACCAAAATAATGAAACTTAAAAAGTATGGGGAAATCTGAAATCAAAGAGATTGTTAGGTTTTTTTAATCAAAATTCTTAATCAGGCAGGAAACTACCTGAGAGAGACCTCAGAGACTTCTTCAGCCAAACACCCTCAAAGGAGAAAGATTTTGTGTTTCTACCAAGCAAATGTAGAGATTTAAGAGTATGGAAAATATTCAGGTCCCGCAAAAAGGCATGGAAATGTTACCTTGGAGCAACTTTGCTTTTATGTCTTCCTTTTAATTTAGTAATGGAATTCAAAGAACCAATAAATATTGGGAGGAAAAAGCAAAGTATTCTTACACTTCCAGAGAACACAGAACTAACAAGAACTCCAGAGCAACTTTTTCCTAAACTAAGTGAGCAGTGTTGAGCATTTTTCACATGCTAGATAATGAATCTTGAAATAAAGGATAATTCATGGATTAGGTTTCTGAGCAACCAGCAGGAAGATGGTTGACTGTTTATGTTGTTTGTGTTAAAATACTTTGTACGGATTGAATACGTCTCCCTCAGTCCAGTTTCTGCCTGAAGGAAAGTTGAGAGCAGGATATTCTACTGTAAATTTCATTCTGTGAAATTCTTCTGGGACTAAATTTTCAGCATTGGCAACGCTCTGTTTAGAGAAAGAAGTTGCAAAAGGGTGGCAAAATTTAGCAAGATGTTAAACCTGCAGTTACATAATTTTTTGGAACTCCCTTTTTAATCTAACATGTAAGACAACACATCAGGAATTCTTCTAGCTTGAAAGGGCTTAGGCTGAAGCTTACATTTTTATGACAAGAGAGTTGTGCTGGTAAACATGGAAGTCCCCTGGGACTTCCCAAGGTGGGTGAAGTGCAGCCAATTTCACATTTCCTGGGATGCTTGAACAGGACAAAAAGAGGTGAGCAGTTCTGGGGGAGGAGAGCAGCCAGACGCAGGGGTGGCTGTGGAAGGAGTTGACCCTGTTCTATCATGGTTGATACTGAGCTGGGGCTGAAGAGCACTGGGGAGCTGGGCTGTGCCTTGCTGGGTGGTTTCAGAACATGCTCCTCAGACTACTTTCCCATACTAGTGCCTGCTGTCCCAGAGCGGTTGGCATCCATGCTACCAACCCCTTTTCTCTCCAGCACCCAGGTTGCCTGACCCTGGGAATGGTCCCCAACCACACCACCTCCCAACTTGGCTGGTGTCCCCTGTGGGGATTATTCACCCAAGCCTCAGGCTGCAGGGCATCCACCCAACTGTACAACAGCTCGGCGTAACCTGGTCCCGTTCAATCTACATGATTAGCCAGAGCCAACATGTCTCACCCAACAGTATGTGGAAAAATAGTGTGAGCTGGACAGAGAGCCGTGCTTTAAAGTGGTGTTAGATAAACGTCCAAAGCACTGCTTGCATGACTGCCCTCTTTAAGCTCAGTTCAAATTGGTTGTGTGTTGACAGTGGCAGGTCACTATTTTCCATTGAGATTTCATTGTTGATGAGTGAATGTACCGACTAGCCACGGGGCAATTTCTTCTCCTTATTTAATCAAATGGAAACTTTCAATCCATTTTTGCATTCACAGAACAGCCATTGCAGTTAATTTAAGTAGGTTAAATATAAATCAGCACCAAAAAACACCCTAGCAGCATACAATGCTCTCCCTTTCCTTTGGAATATTATCTTTATTTTCCTTGATCTTGTGACTGCTCAGAAGTGTTTCATTTAGTGCCCATTGGCATTTGTTTGCCAGTACACAGAGCCCTCTGATTTAAAGGCTTTGTCTTCGTGCTGGGGCTTCAAGGGCTTCAGTCATAGCTCCAGCACAGGGAGAAAGAAGCAACACCATCCTTTCCATCTTGAAATCAGCAGCAAAGCTTGCTACGGGCTTTAAATGGAGCACGATGAGGACAGTTTTATTTTTTCACTGAATACAGGCAGCACATCATGGCCTCCAGGTGACTAGAAAAAGGCAAAAATAGCTTTTGTATGGTTGGATCCACTTGAGCATGATGTGATGGAAGGAGAGAGGTGATGGCACTCCCAGAGGCACTGGGGAGCTCCCCATGTGGATCATGATTGTGGTGTGCACCTCACAGGTCAGGAATGCTGTAACTGCCTGAAAATTTTACCAGGAAAATTGACTGATTGGCAGTGTGGATGGTACGGGGGTGCAGGTTCACCAGGACCAGGCATATCTGCAGTAGGTGTGGCTGGTGGCTTGGAAAAATTCCTCTTTGGCCAGGAAGGTCAGGGTTGGAGATTTGGCACCATTTCTCATTTTCCTACTCCTTATTAGAGCTCTACACAACATGGAAAATTGAGAGGTGGAAGTGAGGGAGCTGGTGGGATGTCGTTTGTGTGAGGAGGTCTGGAGAAGGTTTCTGTCACCACCTGACGCAACTTGGCTCCTTGAGTTCTGTAAAACAGAAGAGATGGGAGTAAACTCTTCCCAGCTAGTGAACACTGAGCCATTGCAGAATTAAAAGCAAGTCAAACAGTTCTCAGGAAGATATGAGTGTTTGATAAACAAGAACATTTTATGGTAATCTCTGTATTTACTAACACAAGGATGGGTCAAATATCTGCTCCTTGGAAATTTCTTTTTTTTCTTCCTAACAGAAGTTTCCTTTAAAGCCTGGCAGTTAGAAAATTCTTGTGCTAAAAATAACTTATAAAAGGGCTATATCCATGCGTGCTCTTTCTCTCACAAAAATCAGTATTTTGCAAGTATTGCTCTTTTTAGACCACTCTATTTTTGCAAAGTAGAGTAGATTGCTTTATCATCAGATCATAGAAACTGTTAAGTCTTGGACAACACTTAACTGCAGGCACATACAGCAAAGATTGCTGATGTAATGTCTGATGCTGTAAACTCAGAGGCAGCAAAACAAGAGAGGGCATTAAAGACATCTACCTGCATAACCTTGGTGACAATATGCCTAAGTACTCATACTATTCATGATGTTTATCTTGCATACACAATTTTACCTAACAAAATGTCACTCCTGAGTGTTAGAAAAATTTATAAAGCCATTGAAAATATTGCTGAGAAGTATTGACATCGTTCAATGTTGTATCTGGGACCTGCAATTATTTGGTTGCATTTTCACAGATCAAACTAAGAAAGTAGAATTTAAAAATCAATGTTGATTCCTAGGAAAAGATATTTACATTTCAGACATCCTGCCTATGAAATGTTGTGTGCTGCTTGGTGTTTTTTATCATTTTAGAAAAACACAAATAGGTGAAAGACATGATCAAAAGTCCAAGAGATATTCCTCTAATTATCATGGTCCCCATCTTGTAGTATCATTTCACTCAATATCCTCGTTGTCTTCAGTTCTGCAGTGGAAATTTAATGGAATTAGATGGAATTCTGCCTATTAGGACTGTTTAAAAGCCAAGCCACATGTGTAGTGCTTGCCTGTTTTATTTGCATTATGTATTTTGGAAAACTAATGTTATGGATCTAAAAGACATTTACAAGAGTTACAGCTGTAACCAGATGCTTTTGAGCCTGGCTCTGAATCTGCAGTGCACAAAACCCCAGGACAATTAGACTTTAATATTCTCAAGGACTTGACAATTTGCGTAGCACATTGGAAAAAGTCCATTAATACAGAAAAGCACTGAAGAAGACTAGACAGTGACCTCCGCAAATTTGACACAACTCCTTTCATCTAGGAAAAAGCTACTTTAGATTACCCTGCCCTTTTCTTCATCCAACTGCTTAGATATCTATTGTCAGTTCTGATATTTTGTAATGAGGATTCAGTGTATACTTTTAGTCATTTTCCTATTAATTTGCTATTGCAACAACAAATTAAGTCATTAAACAAATTGTGTTACTGAAATAACTATATCACATCTTGATATATGTTAAATAAGGTGATTTATTAAAATACCTAATGTATGAACAAGTTTAGAAGTTGAATGTCTCACTGCAGAAATCCATGGAATAAGATTGATGGGACAAGTAAGATAAACAGTAATTCCAAAATCACAACTTACAAGCTTTGATGCAGCTGACGACTTGAGAATATTGCTACTCATTTTAATGTTGTGTGTAGGCAAAAATAATTATTGTTCCAAATATAGACAGCTCAGGAAAATATAACTCATTTGAGAAGTGACTTACTGTATGAGAAGTTATATGATCTCTTTCCTCCCGGTGTTTTTCCATCACAACACTGCCATATTCTAGAGACACTGGTAGTGTACTCCCTGTTTTAGTAATGTCAGAAGGAAGGAGGGACTGATAAAGAGGAGACTTTTCATGTTAGTTTGGGAGTCTGTAGTGAGAAGAACATTTTAAGCGGCTTTTTAATTTAGCAGGTATCTGAGTAGCCATGTGTGTATAACTCATCTGGGAGGAAAAGATGAACCCACCCCAATTAAGCTTGGATTTAGGGAACTGAAGTGAATCTATGATTGCTAGAGCAATGCTTCTGACCATTCCCTGCCTCAGTTGCTCCTGAGCACTTTTGGGATGTCAGCACACATGAATGACTACATACTTGACAGGGCATGGGACAGTGGGCTGAATGGACTCTTCTTCCATAGAGGTGCACACGTGCTTTGGGTCATCTTGCAAAAAGTCATGTTCAACCAGTCAGGGAAAGGAAGCAAATCTCAACTCATGATGGGATGGAGCACTCTAATAGCTTTGTAATAGACTGCATGGTCCACTTTGTCAGAAAGACTGGGTTTGTCTGTCTGAGGTGATCTAGTCCAGCTTCCTTCTACTTCAAGCAACTATACCGTACCATAGGTCTCTTTCCTGATCTCACCAAGCTTCATCCCGGCACTGAGATGAACTACAGCTATTTGCTCAAACATCATCATGGCATAATGAGGTATTTCCCAACACTAGCAAGCTGGAAATCTCCAACTGGGGAGCTCCCTCTTTTTTGCACCTTTCACCAAAAAAAAAAAGAAGAGTGTCCCTGAAGAGACTTCTGCCAAGTGATTAATGCACATTGAAGACAAAACACCAGACTGCCAGTCTCTAAAGACTTGACAGCTGGCAACATCTGCAATAAGGGCTGCTTATTGCTACTTTGATTAATTTGTAGTGACACTTTATTTCTGACCCAGCTGGAGGCACTGGAAAGATATGTCCCACTGGGGTTGGAGAGAGCAGAGAGACATACTACATGGCCAAGAGCACTGAGAACCTCCTTGCATTTACACATGTAGGAAAACAGTGCTCATCTGCCTGGTGTTAATACTGAGCAGGTAATGTACCTTCACAGGGTATGTCCCTCTCCATCACCATTGAAAATGATGATCAACACAATACTAACAAGCTACTCCTCATAGTTGGTGTGGTGATGATGAGATGCTGATTTCAGGAAGATTGCAAGATAAGGATGAGATTGACAGGGACAAGATCCAGTTATGATTCTTTTCAGGCACATCAAGGTGCAGTGGTACCTCCAACTTTACCTGTATTGTTAATTGTTTGAGGCAAGATTGATTTGTAAGGATTAGAGGATAATTCTTTTCCCACCCTCATTTATTCTTTGGCATGTCTTCCTACAGGTATGCTGGCTTTGATGGGGGCAGTGATTTTGAGCTGTAAACATCTGTTTCTGTAGAAATTAGATTCAGGGTGCCACATCTCACTTCACTAGTTCCTCTGCACAGTGATCAGAGGTCAACAACTTCTGCTGAACACCAGCCTGAGCTGTAAAGGAAGCAATGACATGGAGGTCAGATATGTTATATCTTGTCCCCAGCCTTGAGCTAACCACCACTTTCTAAACAGAATTTAAAACACAGCCATAAATTGCTTGGGATATGTACAACAGAGAAATATAGTGAAGAGGGTGAGGGAGAAACATACTATTCTTCATCCTACTTGTAATTGCTTTCTCCGCTTCCATGTTACCTAATATAGTAGGGAGAGCTCAGCAATTCATGACTGCTTCTGCCTCCTTCCCACAGAATTTTGGACAGCTTTTTCAATAAACTTCTTGCTGTTGCTCTTTCCACACATTCAGGCAGGTATGGAGACAACTGCTGCTCTTGTGGGGTTCTTCTTACCATGGGAGATAGTGATCCATTTTGCTGGTGTTCATGGAGGTCACAGGCACAGGTTTTTTTCAATGATGTCATAGCTCAACATATGTTTGATGGTGCTTAGTGACTTAAGAAAAGAGGTCTTTTCCCAAAACATATTGCCAATTCCGTGTGGTTGAGCTTTGGTTTCTGATTTTCCCTGGCTTTGGGGTATCACCTATGACAACAACCCTGAGCTGTAGGCTAGGAAACACAGGATTGGAATCCATAGCTGTGTTTACCTCTTGACAAGGGAAAATAAAGCAACATTACAAACTGATCCAGAATAAGTACATGTAACAACAAACAAATCAGAAGAAGACTCACTAGCAAATAGTGATCTTATCTGTGAAATGAAGCGATAGTCCCAGAAGAGGTTGCATTCATCAGGACACAGAACTAACTTGGTGAACCTCCAAGAGTTTATGTATAAACACATACAGCAATGTACTTCCAAAATGTTAACAAAGAGTTTGCTCATACTTTTCACCTCACCCATAGCACCTCACCCCTGGGTGAAAGGGAAGGGAGAGCTGGTTGTGCTGGAGGGGCTGGGGAGACACTGAGAGCAGTGGGAGAGCAGTTGCCTAGAGCAGGGTGCTGGCCTGAGATTCCCTACCAGCCTCCAAGAAAGGAGCTGATAAATGAAAAGAGACCAAGATCGTCTCTTGCCAAGGAAGCAAAGGCTGTTTTGGCCACGAGCAGCAGCTTTTTTAGCATGGCCCTTTCCATCGGCTCCTCTCTGGGGTGCAGAGCCCAGCATGACCCACACTGGGAGGGTGAAGGTGAGTGGTGGGACATGTCCCAGACACAAGGCACGAGAGAGCTCTGTATGATTTTCTGTGGGACAAGGCATGACCTGGGCCAAAAGGGCCTGGTGACACACGGAGGTGGAATAAACCCAGGAAAAAGTCCTCCAGAGCAGTAAGATGGCCACAGGACTTGATCCATTTAGAGATATTTTTTTCCTATAGTTTTGGGCTTGGCAAGATTGCATAAACCAGTTTGTATTTCAGAGACTTGGGTGTTTGTCTCTGAGATGGAAGATAAAGCCCTTCACTAGCCTGGCTTGGAGGCACGCTGTTGTACTAAGTTCTAGAGAGCAACAAAGCTGAATTGTCTGGTTTAACGTTTCTACCTTGCTTAGTGCTTTTTTGCAATGTGCAGCCAAGACTTCTCTTCAAGCAGCATAAAATGTCTTCCAGCTGGTGGGTGCTGGCACTGGGTTATGGGATCCAGAGGATACACCACACCCCAAGCTGAAAGTTTTCTGGTGGCTGAGACACAGGAAAGGAGGAGGTCTCTGCTTCTTATGGCCCCACTGTGGTCCTGGAGAGCCAGAGGAGAAGAATCCCTTGTTCCTATTCCACCACAGTCTGGTGTGGAGGTAGGTGTGACTTTGGCTAATAATGTTAAAACAGTGGCTGAATTGTAAAGATGATCTCAATAACTTTGATTGCTCCTGCAGAAATGTATAGAGTTATCAATCATGTTATCATAAAACACTTGTGTACAGCAGCATCCCAAGGCACAGCTGGGGCAGCCTTGCAACAGGCACTTCCCAAAAACGCCATTAGGCACTGCCTGACCCAGGACCTGCTGCTTTGGGTAGACCTGCAGAGGTAGGAAGGAAAATAGAGACACACAGGTGAACGGATTTATTTTCGTCTGGCCTGCAGTGACCTAAGGTTCAATGTGCTACTAACAGAGTCCCCTTTCTTAAATAGCTAACATGCAGGAAGATGCTTCTCCTATGTTTTTCAAGCACCAAAGCACAATAAATTAAGCTTGACTTTAGAATGTGCATGCAAAGCCTCAATTAAACTCCAAAATATATTTTGTTTACCAAAGCCTTTCCATACAACATTTTCTTGGGGTATTGCTTTCTCTGTTAAAAATCAGCCACACTCAAAATATTTTTTTCTCATCAGTGGAAAATTGTGGAGTCCCAACCCTGGCTGAAGATCAGCAAGCAGACCTCTGTAAAGTGCCGTGCCCTGTGATTAGAGGCCATGGTGCTGGTCAGCAAGTTGAGCTGCTGTGCTAGCAGAAACATCTCTGCATCAGTCCCAAAGAAGCCCAGACCTTGTATGTGACAAGGGACATTGCAGTTGATGGGGAAGCAGCTGGTGGCTACTTCTTTTCATGTGTATGTCACACTCATAGATATCTGTATTCAAAGTGTAAAGCTTCAGTGATGCCCCACCAATCAGGAGTTCTCCCTAAAACCTGGGCTGGCTGGTGGAGAGCAGCTCACCATGGTCCTTGCTGCCCCCTTATACTGTGGCGAGAGCCTGGGGCGTGGGTCAGGGGGAGGCTTGGGTGGGAAGGAGACGTGTGGCAATAACCTGCAGGCACCAGCATAGCAGGAGCACAGGCAACCCTCTGTGTGAGTCCCTGGGAGCTCGGAGCAGGGGCACAAAATACAGTTTTTAGTCCCAATCTCAGTAGTTATATCTAGGCATCAGGGAAGTTTGCTATCCCACTGGCTATTTTCTATTCAGCCTTACAATGCCACAGTTCTGGCCAGGGCATCATTACTCCTCACTACTACCCTCAGCCAAAGAAATTCACAGCTGATACAAGAAGTTCCGTGAATAAAAAAGCAAACTAGAAAGACAGCAGAGATTGCAGTGCGATATCTTAGAAGGCTCACACCAGAGGACGAGCTATTTTACGTTTGTTGGGTTTATCTCAGCCCCAGTTTCCCTTTGTTTGGAGCCCCTGCGGAGGATCTTTCCACCGTACACACTGCACACATGGTGGACGGGTACAATTTCAGCCTCATTGCGAAGTCTGGGGAGGATCCCTGTTGGTGTTGGTGGGCCTGAGGTTCATTGCTCTTTTTGGGGTTGGTATGGTTAGACAATACAATGGATGACTACACATGCTTTGCATTTTAGTGCATCCTCTGGAGATTTTTGTACGGTGAATGTTTAAAGCAGGGAACCACTGAGACACAGCCATCTCCTGATCTGAAGGCAGCTGCTGAGCTGCTGTATGTTGCAGGACAGTTTGGGTTAGGGTTGTACCCAGGTGAACTCACAAAAAAAGGCCGGAGAAGCTTTAAACGTGACGTTAGACAGACAGGATTGGGCTTAATAAACTTCCCAGAACTATTTTGCTTTTGCAGAAGGATGAAACAGCAAGTCAGTGATGACAGGATGTGAACTGGATAACTAAGAGGAGCCTGTTTCAAAGGGGCCCGTGTATGAAACGGTGGCTGGTGCCCAGAAAGTGCTGTGCTGGACACAGCCTAGGGCCTGAT
Organism: Gallinago jamesoni; assembly: GCA_025769975.1. NCBI lineage: Eukaryota > Metazoa > Chordata > Aves > Charadriiformes > Scolopacidae > Gallinago > Gallinago jamesoni. The sequence goes on from JAOQGH010000012.1 coordinate 128,723,662, forward strand.
GTTAGCTGGCCCCAGGCATGGATCCGTATTTCTGTTTTTCTGTTGAAATCACATTCTAAATATCAAAAGGAATGTGAGGACAAGAAAAAGACAAATTAATTTACTCCACTCAAGGATGGATTTTTGTAATGAAACGAGCAGGGTGTTATAAAACAGAAATGATCTGATCATGCACAGCAATGATTCATCTGCTCAGCAGAGTTTACAAACAAAAGAGACCTCTGGCTTTGCTGCTGTTGCCAGCCAGTGCCAGGATAAAGGGTGATGAACATTTCCATTGACACAAGGAAAGAAACACTTGAGTAAAGAGAAGGATTTGCAGGGCAGGCTTCTTGCCTGTCCTCTGCTGAATGTTCTTGCGAGCAGCTCCGAGGGCAATGAAGCCCCATGGGCTTTACCTCCACGCTGCGCCCTGTGACTTGTGTCATTGCAAGTGATGGGCAACGACACACGTGGTCCAGCCTTGAAGCCACGCTCAGGGGTTAAAGCCCAGTACTGTCTGCTGAGGGCTGCCTTGCCTCACCTGCCTACCTCTGCCTACCTGGTGTTGATGTTGTCCTTTTCAGGGGTGATGTTTATTGCCTATCAGGAGCTAGAGGAATGCCTGAAGTAGTCACATTTAAGTCCCAACAACAACTTCTTCTCCTTCCCCACCTGGAGGATGGTTACGGAAAACTCCTGAGCCCCTTCCCACAGTGCAGGTGGAGGAGACCATCAATGACAGAGAAAGATCCCACTCACTCTGGTTGGGTTGCAGCATCTCCAGGGTAGAGACCAGGGACACTCTCAGGGCACGTGGCCCTGGGAGCTCTGCAGAAATCAAAAGCTCTAGTGGAAATGGTACCTCTGGTGCTTAGAGGAGAGGTGCGCCCCAGAGGAGCGCCTGTGCTGTGACACTGGACCTTGAGTGGTGACACGGCTTGGCATCACATGGCATTTTATGAAGGTTTGCTTTATTCAGACGTGGTTTTTAGATTTCCCTTCAAAACATGGACTCAAGACAGATGCCACATCAAAGACTCAAAATATGAGGAATAAATGTTGTAAAGCTTTAAAAACTTCTTTGGTAAAGATAGCAGCTGCTAATTTTAAAAAATCTGAGGGATAAGAGACCTTTTTGCTCCCATTTTTAGGTAGAGCCACAAGCGATTCACTGAACAGCTTTCTTGCTTTTAAGCAGCTACGGACCCATAAATATTTCTGCCAATAAAGGCTTGTCATCTCCACAGCAATTCCAGCCCCTGCTCTCGCACCAGCAGTAGTTCCACGAAGGTCTGTGAGGGCAGCGTTCGTGCCTTCCAGCCAGGCTCCAGCGAGGAGCTACGTCACAGTGTTTGCTCTTTCCACTCGGTGAGATTTACAGCTCTCTGCTCCTTCCCACCACCGCAGGGCGGTCACTCGCCCGTCCATCCCACGCTGGAGCTGGGGCAGTTCATGGGACGGGCTGAGCTGGGTACCACAGAGAGACATCCCACCCCAAACCTGACACCCTCCCACCCCCCCGCCCCTCTTAATGTCACCAGAACCTGAAGCCAAATGGTAGCTGGGCTCTGGGTGATGTTTGGCTGTGTTGAACTTTTCTGTAATAAACATTTTAAAGCAAGCGCCTGTTTTTAATGCAGAGCTGAAGACAGCTGGAGGGTCATAGGGGGGCACTCAGCTGGCATGATCCCTCCCCCCGCCTCGCTTGGATCCTCTGCCCTATGGGTGATTTTTCCACTGCGTTTACTGGAATGGCCCCATCCTGTGATGGGGAGGACAAACCTATTCTCCTTCTACAAACCTGATCTCCTTGTATGACAAAGTGGCTCGATTGGTGGATGAAGGAAAGGCTGTAGATGTTATTTACCTAGACTTTAGTAAGGCCTTTGATACAGTCTCCCACAGTATTAATGGGAGCTGGGGTTGTTCAGTCTAGGGAAGGGGAGACCTTCTCGCACTCTACAACTCCCTGAAAGGAAGCTGTAGAGAGGTGGGGGTCGGTCTCTTCTCCCAAGTCACAGATGATAGGACAAGGGGTAATGGCTTCAAGTTGCACCAAGGGAGGTTAAGGTTAGATATTAGGAAATATTTCTTTACTGAAAGGGTTGTCAGGCATTGGAACGGGCTGCCCAGGGAGGTAGTTGAGGCACCATCCCTGGAGGTGTTCAAGAGACGAGTTGTCATGGTGTTTGGGGATATGGATTAGTGTTGGGTTGTTGTTGGTTTTGGGTATGGTGTGTGGTTTGTGTGGTGGTGTTTTTGTTCATTTTTGTTTGGGGGGATATTTTTTTTTTTTTCCATTGGTTGGACTAGATGATCTTAAAAGGTCTCTTCCAACCTAGGTGATTCTGTGATTCTGTGATTCTGGTGCCCAAGTGCTCTGTTAACAAACTCAAGTAAGCGCAATAAATCTTTCTTGGGCGCTGCCAGAGCTGTGAACTCACCTGTCTTGGGATGATGTGGGGTTACTGATGTACCCAGAGCGTGGGAAGCCAAGACCTACTACATGCAGTGCCTCTTTCCCTTGACATACCTGTGTACAGAGCTTATTCTCAACCACCTTGGCCGTTCCTAGAAATCCTCCTGGCATGGTGCAGAAGCAGTTAAACCCCAAGCGCCTCAGTAATCAGTGCTGCTTGCACACGGAATGCCTTTAATTGTCGCTAATCAGCGCTTATTCAATATTAGCACACTCTGAGGCAGCTGAGGGAACGGGAAAGCCAACGTGCAGTGAAACGAAAAGTACCGTGTTTATCGAGGACTGGAGCCTGCCCCCTCCAACTGGGGGACTCCCATTGCCCGCAGCGAGGTGTCTCCTCTGGCCGGGCGTTAGGAGGGGGTTTGGGGCTTCATCCTGCCTCACCGTGACAGTCCCATGGCACAAATACAGAGCGAGAGGCAGTGGCCACCCCAAAAACCTGCAGGATCTCAGCTGGGAAAGGGCTGATGTGAAAAAGCCCAGAGCACACACAGCGAGTAGAACAGCAGCAAACATGTTCTCTCTGTTCCTTTTTCTAGGGCTTTTTTCAGAAGGGGAGTAACTGGATCAAGACTGGAAAATGATATTGAGGAGAAAGAAAAGGGTGTGGATGGCCACACAAGAACCAGTCAAATTTTTTCCAGTGGAAGATTGTTTTTTTGGTCAAACAATGCCATTCTTGTCAAAACTGAAACTTTCTGTGGAAACATGGGTATGTCAAGAGTATTTTATTTTGGAAAAGGAAAACTTCAAGAAGCCTTTAAGAAGGATGAATATTTCAATCTGTTTTACTATTATTATTTTAAAATTTCAGCAGTTAATTTTAAAAATACAATGTTTTTCTTTTACTTAAGGATAATCTTTTTCAAAATATTTGGGTTTTTTTCTTATTGTAAAATGCAAAAGTCAATGTGAAATATTCTTAGGGACAGGAAATGGTGGGCTTTAACCAGTATCATTTACTTTGTGAAAATTTCATGGTGCTCTGTTCCAATTAGAAAATGAAAGAAATTCCCCAAACAAATATTCTGGTTCCCACACTGCTCTAGGACCAGTACCAAAACACAGAGACTGGAAGGAAGGAAGAAATGAAATGCAGTAAAAGCATCAACAAAAATCACATCCTCAGCATGTCTGAAGTGCTTGCTTAGCCCCTGGACAGCAGGCAGCTCTGGGTACCTTCTCCTGGCACTGCTTTTTTCTTCTGAGCTCATGGAGAGGTGGAGGACTGAGTAAATGACCTCCACTCTGAAGATGTTTGCTGTTACAAACTCCTGCACAAACCAGGTAGTCGTCTGGGTGTTCAAGGTGTAACACTCTTTCCCTGTTCTTAATCTGCTTTCTCTTCCAAGATGGGAATCATAAAAGGAATGACATTTGTTCTTAATTTTAACCTGTTATCCTGAATGCACCTCAGTGTGCTTTGAGTTTAGCACCTGCTTTGCACAGTCTGCAGGCCACTTTTGTAAATTTCTGTAATTTTGTGCCTTTGGTTTCCCTTCCTCTGGGCGAGCCCTTTTCTCCTTGAATAATTACGACTCCCCACATATTCACATGCCTTTCTTGTTCTGCTTCCTCTGTTTCTTTTCCCTTCTTCTCTCCTTCTTCAGCTACTTTTCCTTTAGTTGCTATTGAAGCTTTCCCTGATAGCTGCAATTCACCCACTTCTTCTATGTCCTATATTCTCTGCCACCAGCATTGATTTTCTCTTTGGTTTTGTTTTTTTGTTGTTTTTTTTTTTTTTTCCCTAGATCCTGGGCCCAGTGAATCCCAAGTTATTCACACACTTGCAGTGAACATGAAGCATGAACATCTGACTCGAGGTCCTGTGCTCTGGACTGTGGACTACAGCAAAAACCAAGGCTTTTGGACACATCCATCACTGTGCAAGATGAGGGACACAGAGTCGCCCAGTTCCCCGCAGCCCAGCAGCGTATTTGCTTAAAAAGGCACAAACTCTAAGGGAGTTGAAATAGAAGAACAACAGTGACATACAGAGAAAGAAAAATGATTGCTTCCTGTGCAGATTAGCTTCATCCAAGCCTAGACTTCAAAAAGGTTTTGTAACTTTTAAACAAAGCAGTTCTCCTAATCACATGTCTATGATAAAATGATGGTAGCACTTAATCCGCTTTGTGCTTTGTTTCATTTAGACACTAACTGTGGGCTGTTTTTGTTATATTTCACTCATGGCACTACTGGAGACATTTACTGTTACAAGGAAAATACATTGCACAGCTTATAGCTTTATTATATGATGCATGGCCTGTGGTAATATGTTTAATTTAAATAGCGATAACCTTCTACCACAAGAAGTTGGTACTGTATAGTCTATAAGGCAATACATGTTCCTGGCAGGTTGAGAGAACTGGCAGTCCCCAAAAGGGAGCCCAGCATGTGTTTCTCCACTGTGGGGTGGTGTCATGGTGCACGTCCAGCGGTGACAGAGTATAATTTCACAGCATGCATAATAATGCATAAAGCTTAATAGCTAGATTGACTTGGAGAGCTTCTCATTCAAATGGGAGGAACGAATTGTACTGCTAAAACAGATCAGGAGTGAAAGGCACTGCTGCCTGCAAAAGATGAGCACTTTTAAATTTCCACAAATACACTATTTAATTTGAGGACTATGGAGAGAACTGCAGAGCTCTAGTTAAACCAAGCTAACAGCTCAGATGACAGCAGGAACCATGGGTAGCCATGCCATCAGAAACAGGATCCTGCCCCCTCCTCCTCCTCCAGGAGCCAAGAAGCACCAAGTACAGTCTCCTCCTTCTCAGGCAACCCTGTTGGATACAGTCCTTCTATGCAGGGGTCCTGGTGCTTGTTGATACCAGGCAAATTTCTTGTTCCACTTCTACTGAGAGGATGTGCCACGGTCTTGCTCTTCTGAGTCATAAAAAACAAATTCTATAATCTACATTAGTGCTGTTTGTAAGTAACTTGGCTCTCCATCTTATTCCACTTTCCCTTATATAGCTATTTTTCTTCCCCTGGTGTTTACTCTTTCCTGATGTATTTCTAGAAACCCTTTGTATTCCTTGTCTCTTCCCTGCTAGTCAGGCAGCAGTCCCTCCTGTAGGATAGTGTCCATTGGTGTGACCATTGTCTTCATCTGCTTCCATTTCAATAAATTCTTCATGATAGGGGTTGACTAGGAACCTCCTCAGTGTTTCAGATGAGTTCTCATAGTGTCTTAGAGACCAATATTCACGTTATTTCCTCTGATATGCACAAGGCACATAGTTGTTTTTCTCATGGCTGTGTTGCAGTAGACATTCATGCCCATCCAACACCATATTAGTATAGTAGCCTTCTCCCCCCACCCCATTCCCATCTGTTGTTTCAGACACAGCAGCAATTATTTTTGATCCCCAAGTGATGGTGCCCTTCATATTATTAACTCTCAACCCATTTCTATTACTTATTTCTCAAGGTCACCTTTTATTTGTTTGTGATACCCTGGTTCTGCATTGTGTTGACCATTACAGACTACTTGTGTCTCTAGCAAATGTCATCGGACAAATTACATTTTTGCTGAAGTCCCAAAGGAAAATATTTAATTAGATGAAACCAAGACTGATGTTTGACAATCTCTAACAACATACTTCAGCCCAGCAGCTTTCTTTTCAACATGGTCTGGTTTTGCCTTCTCTTTGTGAAGCCCTGGTATGATTTTTAATCCCACTTCTATCCTCTACCTTCCTCGGTTATATTAACCATTTCCCATTTGACACTGTATCAAAATATCAGCTGACACTCAGTGGGATTAGATCTGTTGTATTTCTTTTTCAGGGGAAATCAATTCTTCTGTCAATCTGAGATAATTAAACTTTGTACACTCCTGTGCCTTTTGTCCAACTCAGCAATTATTTTCATGTCTTTAATTATTATTTATTTTCAGTTATCAGTTAAGCTTGTTCTTTAAAGCCATGTGTACTCCTGAAGTCAGAGCATTAATCCTGCCACACAACACTATTTTTTCCTTCCTAAAACAGAAGCATCATGTTTGCTATACTCTACTCATAATTGTACCATTTTAAACTTGCTATCAAAACGGTGGCTGCCAAAACTGTGGTTGCATGTAACTAATTCTTCTAGAATCTAGGAGATGGAAGCCCATTATTAGAGCACCTGCAGTTTTGTTTATGCCTCAAATGCAATAATTAACTTTAGTTGCTTTGCTTTTTTCCATGCTTTGTTTCATTTTTCTTATTATAAACTAAGACAAAGTATAAATTGAATATTTCAGCTATTTAGTCCTTGCTCCATTGAGGCTCCATTTCTTTCTCTGTTGTTTTTTTTTCTTTATTATACTGCTGAAAAAAAGTTTTGTTTTTAAATTCCATTGCAGCATCTAAATCTATTCTGAATTTTGGCTTATTCTTACTTTATCTCTGCACATCCTGTTGTACAAAACATGGTTTTATTTGTTCATAAGAACTTCTTTATATTTTTTAAGGACCATAGCTTTATATGCTCATGATAATTTGTTTGTATTCATTAAGGGCTATTCTTAACGTTGTCTTTGAGAGGATACTCAGCAAATTAAGTCTGGAGTGCTTCTCTGTAAGTTTGACTCTCCCTACAAGCAGTTTTTGCATCTTTGACTCACAGTAAGTACCAAGATTATTCCTCATTTGATTCTCTGAGTTTATCAGTTGAACCAGTTCCCCATTTTTCTTCATTCTATGAAAGCTCATGTTTTAGGACTTGCAATCAGACTTTCTATAATTTCCTCCCACTTACTGAAGTCAAATCTAAATTAATATTGGTTGTGTTTGTTCAGTAACATTTTGAAAGTGTCTTCTGACTGGTACATCTAGGAACATCTAAGCTCCAGCAGACTTTGTCCTTCAACTTAAACTTGGAAAGTTAGAATATGTTTGCATGATTGCATCCATTTGAGTCACTACATCCTAAATTCTTAAGTTCTGCTTTAGTTTTAATGACTAAGACATACACTGATGTTCTTCTACCAGTTCTCCATTCATTTTCTTGAGATCCTATCTTTTCTATCCTACTCTTTTTTTTTTTGGTGGAGATAGTTGCTCTTCTGTTCTTCAGTGCAACCACATCCTCTTTACTTCTTTATTTCCTCTTTGTATTCATAAAATCATAGAACCATAAAAATGGTTTGTGTTGGAAGGGATCTTAAAGATCATTGAGTTCTAACACCCCTGCCGTGGGCAGGGACACCTCCCACCAGACCAGGTTGCTTAAAGCCCCATCCAGCCTGGCCTTGAACACCTCCAGGGATGGGGCATTCATGACTTCTCTGGGCAACCTGTTCCTGTAGCTTACCACCATAACAATGAAAAATTTGTTATTAATATCTAATCTAAATCTACTGTCTTCCAGTTTGAGAGTATGTTCCTGTATGAACTTTTTCTTTTACTCTTCCTTCTTCACTGTTGATTTTCTCCTCTCGATAACACACTTCTCCTCCCCTTCTCACACCACCATCTGCTTTTTTTGCATGTCCTGTCCATCTTCGGTGTCACTGCTTGCCCAAAGGCACTCTGCTCTATCAACCACATCAGGTGGGGTTTCATGCATAAATACTTGCTACCAAGTAATTCCTCTTGCAACTTCTGTCGTCTTTGTTATCCCAACCATTCCTGGAGATATCTCCAATCCTGCCTAAAGAATGAATTTAAATTGCCATCACTGAATTTCCTATTCCTTTGTATTTTTCTTCAAAGTTATTGCAGGGAACTTTAAGCTCCCATTTTAGAACCTTTTATTAATTGGTTTCCTCTTGTTTCTGCTATGCCTGGTCTAGTCAGACAAGGAAAATCTTTTCCACTCCCCATGTTATGTGGTGTGATCTTGGAGCTGCCCTCAGTGTCCTCACATGTCCTGCAGGCAGCAAAGTTCCTGAAATATGTGGAGTTTCATCCTTGCAGCCTCTCCTGATGCAGCTCCTGCTGTTATTGTTCACCATTGCCATAGTCAAGACACCTGATACAGTACTGGAGCTAGGATGCTCCTGGCCCCGGGTTTAGAAAGTTAGAAACACAAAACAAAACATTACTTTGTGGGGTGGGGAAGCATTGCAGGTATTCTGCCAGATCTTGGACTGGCTGATGCATTGACATTCATAGCACCATGTCATTCTACTGACTTAACAACACTGAAGACATTTTTTCCCCCTTTCTCTATGAACAATCCCATAACACTCTTTGCTGGTGAATCCAGGGATGCTGTGGAACTTGCTATGAAAGCTGAAGAGTGAGTCCAGGCTTTTGTCATTTATATAGACAACAGTACTATGAATCAAGTAAAATCTGTAGATTTATTAACCCCCACTCTTCAGAAATTGAGTTTTTCAAAGACAGCAGGAAACACTGATCTTAAATTTAAGTTGATTTTCAGGGAACACACCTGCATCTATCAGAGCATTGAATGGAAAACCATATTCTACATCTGATATGAATGTTTTGGTATCTTGAAATACCCAAATGACTTTAAAAGCTCCAGTGATGTTCCAAAAATTTATCCATAATGTTACCTATAATATTTTAGTATGAGATTGATGTATAGTGACATGATAGAATAATCACCCATTCTATTGGAAAACTAGAGTAATCTTTATGTTTTCCTTTGCCCTGGGACATCTTTGTCAAGGTAATCAGTCTATGTAACCCAAACAAAGAAACAGTCATGGTATTTCTGCATAACGTCTTCCAAGAGACCACAGATGTTCCTCTTCTGGATCATCGTTTTCATACTGGGAGCTTGGCTGATATTCCAACTAATTAAAAAAATGCATGCTTTCTGGTTGGCATTATGTAACAGGTTCATCAAAGGCATTTCAAGTGAGTGGCCCCTCTAGCTCTACTCTCCAAAACGGAGATTAAATGTTCCAGGGAAGTCCGTTTTGCTTTGGAGCAGCCGAAGCAGATGATCACCTCATCCCTACATGTACACACTGAAACCCAGGAGAGCTCCTCTTTGCGGGGGCAGATGCCTCTAACTCTGTAGTTAAGGCTGTGCTATCAAAGCAATAGGCGGCATGGTCCTTGTTCTCCTCGGTGTTTAGATTTCTGTTACTTACTTATCAGCCAAGTAATCAAAACAACAAGGCAGACACCCAGTAAAGGGCAAATTGAAGCTAATGCTGTTCTGAGACCTCCCAGTTACAGCAGTGAAAAAATGTGCAATTTATAGAGGTCATTCTGCTGGAATTAACCTAGTAAGATAGTTCCAGTAAAAATCCTAGTATAGATCTGCCCTACCTTGCCAGGCACACTAGCTACCTCGGATTTGAATTAAGACTTGAAGGTTACTCTGTCATAAAAAGGTAAGGTTTCTTCCTGGAGGTACAAATTAGGTTGGAAAAACTGGAACATGGACAATTTCTGGTGCCCAGCCATATGAACCTGAGAACTATCTATCTACTCATGTAGTACCTAGGATCACACCAATCCACAGAGGCCCATAGCGCTTTTTTCCTTCCAGACGCCAGTGATCCTGCCTTCAGAAGCCATCTCTGAGCTGCCTTGCTTGCAAGACTGTACCTGGTGATCATTATCCTCTGAGACGGATGCTCCATGCAAGGTTCACCCACTGCCTACTGCCCTTCAGAGCATCTGGTTCTCTGGTTCTGTCAGTCAGAATAATTTCAGGCTGAGGCCCACACTCCTTTCTTATACCTGGTGGTAAATCCTTAGTCTTCTAAATGTCATCTTCATTAGAGGGACTGTCAAATCCCTCTGCATTACTCTGTAAATTAGTCCCCTCCTAAAGAAATTAGTGTTAGGTAACACCACTGCCTTCTCAAACTTCATCAACATGAAAAACCTAACTCTTGACCACACTTGCTCGGGATGATGCCCTCCAGGCCTTCACTTTCTAGGGTGCTGCTTTGTCAGTTGGGGCTTTCCTCCCTGTTTCCACTTTGCGTTTGAACCTCCAATGCAGCAAAGCTGTTCAGCCACCATGCCAAGGAAGTCTGGCAAGAATATCTACATTGGTTCTCCTTGAAAACAATTTTTCAGCTGACAGCTAGGTGTTTGAAGTCCTCAGACCACAAACCTTCTTGCACTGGCGTCTGAACCTGTTTTCAGCTAAAGGACTGATGCATGCTGTGTTTTCTTGCCCAATGCTACAAGACTCCAGAAAAGTCTGTCATGTTTCACTGCTTAACACTTTTCTGTTTCTTCACATCCTCCTCACATTTCTTCCCCATTAGTCATAATCCGTGGTCGTCCCAACTTCATAGTTAAACACATCTTGAAGCTTAGAGGGTAATGCCACAAGCTCCCATATTCACAAGCTAGGAAGGGTTATGTCATTGTCATCTGCCTGGGCCTTGAAGACATCACCCAGGATCTGTGAGAGATTTGCACCCTCCTGGCCCAGCATCAGTAGTCCAGGCAGGATACCCAAGTGCTCCTCAGAAGCAGACTCGGCCATAGGCTAATGGCTCATAGGTGCTGGTGGCTGCTCCTGATTACTTGCTTCCCTACTTTCCTTGCTTTTTGAGTTTCCTGACATTTTTGTCACTCCAGACTGCACACACCTGCATTCCCATTGGATCCATCATTGCATCATGCTCAACACTCATAGATGTTTTAAACCATTATCTGGTGCTCAATTCTGGGCCTTGCCTTGGCCACACTTCCACCCTGGCTTTGGTCCCAGCCTGTTTTGATGCAAATCCTATCGTCCACTTCCATTGCTTCTGCTTTCCTGAAGTTTCAGCTGGTCTACCCTACATCCTTGGTAATACACATCAGCTACACTGTGTTTGCCTCATTTTTCATGCCAGCCTGGCCAGCAGGACTAGGTCAGTCATTGTCCCCCTAGTAAGGCCCTGGTAATGCCACACCTTGAATATTTTGTTCAGTTTTGGGCCCCCCACGACAAGAAAGACATTGAGGTGCTAGAGCATGTTCAGAGAAGGGCAATGAAGCTGGTGAGGGGTCTAGAGCACAAGTCTAATGAGGAATGGCTGAGGGAACTGGGGTTGTTCAGTCTGGAGAAAAGGAGGCTGAGGGGAGACCTCGTCGCTCTCTACAACTACCTGAAAGGAGGTTGTATAGAGGTGGGGGTTGCCTTCTTCTCCCAAGCAACAAGCAATAGGACAAGACGAAATGGTCTGAAGTTGCAGCAGGGGAGGTTTAGATTGGATATTAGGAAAAAATTCTTCTCAGAAAGGGTTGTCAAGAAATGGAACAAGCTTCCCAGGGAAGTGTTTGAGTCACCATCCCCAGGGGTATTTAAAATATGCGTAGATGTGGTGCTGAGGGACACGGTTTAGTGGTGGACTTGGCAATGCTAGGTTAGCGGTTGGGCATGATGACCTTAAAGGTGTTTTCCAACCTAAATGATCCTCTGATTGTATGACTCTACGTCACCACCTTCTGAAGGCATAAGCACCCTGAGAAACAGTAGTGCTGCTGGCAGGTTGATTACAGTCATTCTGCTGTGAGCACCACATAACAACAAAACATGACACAAGTGGAACACAAGGGAATAGCACAATGGATGCTGGAGAACTACTTTGTCTCCCATAATCCCGTAAATGTTAGTTTTTGCAGGGATGTTTCCTGTAGAAGTATTTCATGGAAACACTTATTTATTAAGACTCCCTCCAGCTGTTATTGCCATGTGCAAATCTGCACAGCTTAAAAGCATCTTCATAATGTATTTGAGTTGCACCTCATTTTATTAGTCCTGTCGTGTGCTCTGGTGGCACTCTTTGATACTGCTTTTGGAGAAGGAAGCGCTGTGTTATACTATATTGTTAGAAAATGGGACTCCACAGAGGGTGTCGGCAAGAACTCAATTTTCAGGCTAATATTTTGGGCAGTGGGGATGGTGGGTAATTTCTGAGGAGAAGCCGTAGGCCTTATTGTGGGAATTTAAAACTCTCTGCACCATGGTAAAACACTGGTATGTGGTGTAAACTCTATGAAAACCAGCGGAGTTTGTCTAAGACTCTCAGTGATATAAAAACTACTGACACTTGAATAGCCACAGGCCTGTCTGAGGGACCAAGAGGCTTCCTAGCAGCAAATGAAAACACTGCAAAAGGAAATGAATGTGCTTTGTGCGTGTGCAGGAATGCACATCAAAGGCAGGCTGAGGCCGGGTGATAGCCCCTTGCAAATCAAACAGGCTCTGGAGATTGCTAGTGTCAATAATATTTAAATGTCCAGGGTATCTCTTACTCCAAATATTCTGGGAAAGCTGCTATCGTCACAGCTCTGCTGTGATAACGCCTCCCTCAGCCCCTGGGAAAACAACTCTTTCCACATCCCTGCAAACTGAACACCCTTTACGCAGCACACACCCCGTCTCCGTGCCATTTAGTGTCTCCGTGGCTCTGGCCAAGCTCCCTCCCTTCCCAGAGTCAATGTTCTTCCAGGCAGGGCTCCTGAAACAGCTTGGTGAGTAGGCCTCAGGAGGTGATCACCCCCTGTGAGGCCCCATCTCGAATACTGTGTCCAGTTTTGGTCCCCTTCCCACAAAAAAAAGACATTGAGGTGCTGGAGCGGGTCTAGAGAAGGGCAATGGACCTGGTGAGGGGTCTGGAGCACAAGTCTTATGAGGAGAGGCTGAGGGAGCTGGGGTTTTTCAGTCTGGGGAAGAGGAGACTGAGGGGAGACCTTATCATGCTTTATAACTACCTGAAGGGTACAGAGGTGGGGATCGGTCTCTTCTCCCAAGTCACAGGAGATAGGACAATGGGGAATGGCCTCAAGTTGCGCCAGGGGAGGTCTAGATTGGATATTAGGAAAAAAATTTACACTGAAAGGGTTATTAAGCCTTGAATGAGCTGCCCAGGAAGTGGTTGAGGCACCATCCCTGGAGATATTCAACAGACGGGTTGACATAGTGCTTAGTGACATGATTTAGTGATGGGTTTTTTTTTATGAGAGTTAGGTTGATGGTTGGCCTAGATGATCTTAAAGGTCGCTTCCAACCTAGACAATTCTATGATTCTATGAGATTCCTCACTTGCTCGGGGGCCTCTGCTGGGGTGGCCACCCCACCTTGGGCCACTGCTCCCACTTCTGCTCATTGCTTCTTATGTCAGACATTTGCTTAGTCCTTACAGAGTTGTCTGCTGTCAGAGCTGGCATGCCATCTATGCAAACAGCATGAAAGGTGGCTTCAGCTTCAGGATCTGCCTGACATCGACACGAGCCATCAGGCAGCCCAGCAAGGACTCTCCAGGGGATGCTCACAGCCCTGCACAGGTGATGAAATCCCACAAGCTGACTTAAAAGGTCTGACTTTTGCAGATGAGGCATGCACCTGGCAGAGAAGACATCTACATTTTGTTGTTTGGTTGGGTTTTTTTTTGACAGCTTACAGCTTTCAGGAGCTAGGCCTTAAAAAAATGATACAAGCATGTGGGCTGATGTCTGCAAAGCAAACAAATGACCAATGCAGAAGAGACACATGAAGGGGACATTGTAACATCCCCTAATTCAGCATTCAAAGCCCCACTGTTCCCACAGTCACCTTCTCCTGTGCCATTACAGAGCCCCAGAACGGTAAGAGACATTAGCAAGTGACAAACCTGCAAGCCCAACATCCAGGATGCTCCTAAAATACAAGATACTTATAACTAAATGACCTGTTAGTAAAAAATCGTTTACTAATGCTTGAACCCACATAGCCAGAAGCATGAACAAACACAGTCACTGCTAAGGCTTCCCATGTGCCCCCTTCTTATTTCCTTCTCATCTTAACTAATTAAGCATCATTCAGCTTTTTCTTGGCTTCGGCTCCCCTGATGTAAGCGCGTAGGAAGATGATGTATCTCTTATTCATTCACTCTGTCTGCTAGACCACACCAACAGACTGACTTTTACACAGAAAACAAACCCCTCTTAGCTGTGCCTCGCTTGACAGAAGTGCACTGTGCACCATGGAAAAAAAAAAAAAAAGGAGCCCAGCAAAACACTTAATGAGTGGGGCCTAAGACAATAAATGTAAGGCTCTAAAAATTAGACTTGGCAAAAGGCATTGCAGATAAAATCAATAAGGAAAGGATAAGAATATATTAACAAAAAATATTTCCTGGGGAAATGGAAAAAGTTTCATAAGAGTAGGTTTTAACAGTAACAGAGTTATCCAAAGGGCAAGAAAAAAAATCTGTAGCTTTTCAGATGTTGGCCAAAAATAAAAGAAAAACAGACGTCTTCTCTGTCAGGTCTGGCATCAGCAGCCACCAGCAAAAGGAGCTCAAGAAGGGTGGCAGCTGGAAATCCCCAGCTTCTGAAGCCACTGGCACTTGCTGCCTCTAACCTTTCTGTGGCCACCAGACCCAGAAGGATGCATGTGCATCCTGAAGTTCACTGACCTCCTTCCAGGTAGGAAAGACAGTGGTGGTTCAGAGGAGGTACACAGAAGTGCCACTCATGCAGGTTTTCAACTGGGGCTCGGAGTACATTTCTGCTCTCATTTTTTGGCAAGTCTTGCTTGGTGTTGCCTTCTTATTCTTTCTGCCCTCTGATGCTCTCCTACCATCACCTCTTCTGGTAACCCTTCACTGCCTAGATTGAGTGTGCGAGAGCAGCACAGCATCAGCTAGGCTGGTCCCTACCTCTTCTTAGTTTGCTCAGCCATTTTTGACAGTTTTCTTGAGTTTTAACTCCGGTAAATCAAGTCAGTAAGTCTTTGCTGGCTCTACTCTGGTACTGCTGGTCCTCCACTGTCTTCCCCCAACGGCCTTGCAGTGCTGAGTGAGGACAGACAAGTCACTTTGTGGGGCAGGGACAAGCAGCACGGGTGAGCTCACTGTGCTGTACAGAGGGATGCAATAAACTCTCCACGAGTCCCACCTGAGGGAATGTCCTGTGGGATCAGCTGTTGTGCCACTTCAGCTTTGCCAAGGAAAAGAAATAATTCAAATGTAGGAAACATAGTTAGGAAACAGTAGGGTTTCAGATCTTCAGAGAAATGACAGAAGGTGTGCCTATGCTGACTCTTAGCAGCTGGACATCAACCCCAGCTCTTCACCTGGTGATAGGAT
Source organism: Gallinago jamesoni (assembly GCA_025769975.1). Classification (NCBI taxonomy): domain Eukaryota; kingdom Metazoa; phylum Chordata; class Aves; order Charadriiformes; family Scolopacidae; genus Gallinago; species Gallinago jamesoni. The sequence goes on from JAOQGH010000012.1 coordinate 128,739,123, forward strand.
AATTGCACCAGAGAGCACCGCTGGTTTCTAGCTTCCAGCTTCTATTCTTCCTGCTCAGTTCTGAGAACCAGGAATGATGTGCTAGACCTTCACTTCCCTAGAAGACTCATAAGTTAAATGTTAGTCCTGAGGAGCAGTGCACTGGAAGATGAGGTGGTGGAAACACATTTCTTGACCATATTCAGCATTAAGGTATATCTTAGGAAATGGTACAGGAATGGTGAGGTCAGTCCACTTATGATACTGATATCGTAACTGGATGTAAGTATGCATACAGCTCGTGGCAATAATAGTTGTCATCTTCCCAGCTGCAAACGTGTGACACTTCTTCCCCTTGGGCTCATCTGTGGCATAATATCCCTTTGCAACTGTACTCATCGCCTATCTCTGGCCCCCAAGCTGTAAACAGAACAGGCTTGAGTGGTTCATCTCCTGGTGCTGTACAATCTCTCGCTATCTGAAGGAACGCGTTGTTCAGCAACAAGTTCAAAGATCTGCTGCTGGTTTGCTTTTAATCTTCTGGTTTTCTTTTGGAACATGCGACTGAAAAAAATAGAAGTGTTTTTCCTGGCTTGGGATCCTTGACACGATGATGCTGTCCATCTTTCTGAATGTTTCCACGGTATTTTACTGCACTGATGGATGCTCATGTACATCATTGTAACCTTTTGGTCACAGGCTGTCATGCCTCCCTTCTCGAAGCTCCATCCACAGAGGATGTTCCTCTGCTGTTGCAGCAACCTGTGGCTCTTAGAACTTTGTCTTGTAGTGAAGCTGCAAATCTCTGGGTCCCCTGTTCAAGACCCAAAGACAGCCAACAGGGAAGGAGGACTTCTCTGAAGGGGTGAATGCCATTGAAATAACATTTAAAGGCTGGGCGCGAGATCTCTGGTGTCTAGAAAGAGTGGTAACCCTACGGATTATGTTCTTCCTTGCTCTAGTTTGCATGAACAATTAGCTAAATTCAGCTCTCAGTTCTGACAAACCTATGGGAAATAACACAGGGAATAAATGTGGTAGGTTTGGGGGCTTTTTGTATGTTTGTTTGTTTTTTAAAGTAAAGCCTTCCAAACTCCTAGCGAGGTGCATCTAGGATTAGCTGTTGCACAGAAAGAATGGGAGAGCATCCAACCTCTTTCAACCAAACCCTTTTACAGGTCAGCTTCCAAATCCTGCCTCGTGGAGGGATTTGGTGTTTGCCCACCCCAAGAGCACAGCTCTAAGACACGCTTCTCCCTGCACTCTCCAGGTACAGATGTCCCACCGCTTCTGGAGGGAGTCCGTTCCTCTGTTGGTGACAGTGTCCCCAGACGGTTGGGTGGCACCGCAGCCCTAGCCAGGATGCCAACACGCAGCCCTCCCTACCCATGGCCATGCCACTGGGGGCTGCCTTATCTGTACCCCCATTCACAGGCCAGCAGTAGCTACGCGTGGTAGAATACAGCCTCGTGCGTGATGGTGTGAGCAGAGCTGATGAACGTGGATTAAGGACACTTTTTTTTTTTTTCCCCCCCAAGAGCTGCCGTTCTGTGGCATTTGTTCTATAAACGCAGATAAAAATCTTGTTCGTACTTTTAAAGTTTGTATTTACATAAAGAGTTGAAAAATAGGCATAATGACAGTTTAATTAATGTACGCTGTTAATTCTGGAGATAATCAAACCCCTGATAAGTCTCTAATCTTGTAAAAAAAGAATTAGAAAGCACTGAAACGTGTTCTGCTCTCTGTGAACCTTGTGATGGGATGTTGCGTGCTTGGAGGAGGAGCCACGGAGGGGAGCAGCGCCAGAGGACATATTCTCAGCAGATTTCATCACTGGACTTCTTGTGTGATATTGTTCTTGGCAGAAAGGTTGCAACTGGAGTCCAAAGCCATCAACGCTGTTTTCAAAATGTGTCCTTCTGCTATCAGTGTATACGGTTGTTCCAATAACTTGTGGATATGAAGTAGGAGAGCTTCAGCTTCCCTACCATTTTAAGCATCATGCTTTTAAAGCAGTAATTCAGTTTTAATGCTGGCAGAACTTACAAGTTTCTTCATAGTGAATCGTGTATGCGTGCAATATGCCATACCTGTTATTTAAGCATAAAAACCAGACATAAGCCAATATTTCAGAGTTGTTTAAAACAAATGTGACCAACTTCAGAAAACTATCTTTTGGAGGTTTGTACTAAATGCCCTTTTTGCTGCAATCTACATATTTATGCTTTTATGTGTAAAGTCCAATTTGTGTGTTCTTAGATGTTACGAAAAAGTGAAACTACTTTGGAGGATAAAGTGACAAACAGACATTCACAGGAATTTGAGGAGCTCAAAAAGAAGAGCTCATTCTTTAAAACTTGAATTCAGAGCAAAATCTAATGTACAAGGGCAAAATGACCCAGTATCTGCAGCTCCTGCAGGGACCTGGGAACCAGCTGGGGCTGGTGGGAAGTATGGTGGGAAGGAACAATAATAAATATTGCTTCTCTTCCTCTCCAGAGACCCAAAGAAAACTGAATTTGTCCTCTGGAAAGGAGGCTGGGGGCAGCAGTCTGCTGCGGGGGGAGGGTTAAGGCTGGGTGAGAGCTTTTGTCTGGCTCCCAAAAGAGATTGATGAAGGATCCAGAGCAGGACTGGGTTAAATAACACACACCCCCCCCCCACCCCGAGGGCTGGAGGGGAATTCCTGGCAGGCAGGCAGGCAGGAGGAAGGTGAAGAAAATAAGAATATTTGTGGCGGGGGTGGAAATGGGTTTTACTCTTTTTTTTTTCTTTTTTCTTTTTTTTTTTTTTTAGGGTGGGACTAATGCACAGTGCAAGAAGTGCTAAGAAGCACCTGGTTGCCCAGCCACAGGTTAGCTAGCCACTGCACTGCCTGGGTATTGCCCGTGCAAGAGTGGAAACGAGACAACCCTCGAGGGCAGGGGATTTCGGGCGAGAGGGATGGGAAAGGGGGCGTAGGTGGAGCGGGGTGGTCAGGGTGCTATGGGCCCTGGCTGTGCTCTGCTGCAGGCCGGGGTCATTGGGGGTCCGGGGGTCATTGCAGCAGCAAGGGAAAACATGCCTAGCCCCTGGAGATGCTCATCCAGGACAGCCACTGCAGAGGGAACATGCCAAAGTGGTTTCATTGAGTCCTCTCCTACCACACAGGAACCACATTTCGTAGAGTGATACCTGTAGGAGCGTTGACCTCCAATACAGCAAAATGGAAATACCTTCAAGATTGTAGACATGGTCAAGACATCAACTGGGGGGGACTTTTTTGTTTGTCCTAGAAGCTCTGCTATCCACTGGTCTAAGGGCAGCTGGGCAGAGGGCACAGCGAATTCCCCCATGAGACACAAGAAATTGTGGTGATGCCTCTGAAGGCTGAGGAAAGGGATAAGGTCCTGCCATCAAACCGACCATGGATGTAGGTAAATAAAACAAGAATTTTTTTGACCTTTTTCTAGAAAAGAAATTATTAAAAGTAGGAGTTGCGTTTGCATAAAACTAGCAAACAGAAAGACAGGTCAGGAAAGATAAAGCAAAATGGAATTTCTGCACATTTTCCACGTCTTCAGATAAAGCCGTATTGGTATACACAAGTACAATGACTCCTGAACTTTGGCTTCTTTAATTATAAAACAATATACTAATCCCAATCCCTGGACACACTGACGTAACTGAGTGTCATACTTTCCAGATATAATGGATTGCATTCCCATCATAAAATAAATACATTCCAGCAGTGAGCCCCACAGCAAATAGCAGAGCTCCGACAGCTGGGGAAGCTGGGGAAAGAGGTACAACAATTGGGTTGCGTTGCTGAAGCCCAAAAGCAAAGTTTTTGCTGGCAGCATTCTAGGAAAACCTATTATAATGCAATGCTACCAAAAAAGTGCTCTTTTCTTTCTAGTTCTGTGCTGCATGCAAAAGCTATTAAAAAAATCCTGCACAAACAAATATACTCTTTTCCATATGACCTTTTCTTCAGTCCTTTCAAAAGTATATTGTCTTTTCAGTTTAACATAATATTTGTCAGCTTTTATTTATAGCTTAAAAGAAAAGCCTCCCTCAAACTGTCACCAAAAATGCCCTTCTATAGGCATGCTGTCAGGAGAAAGGCTTTCCTTCTCCGAGTGTCATCCTGGGCTCAAATACATTTCACCGAAACCAAAATACAAGCGCCTCCAGCAATCATTGCATCTTGAATCAGCCAGGCATGTATCACTCTAGCCTGAGAGCCTTTTAAAATTCTGTATTATGCAAAAACAAGGGTTAAACAATAGATAACCAAGCAGCAATGGTTTGCTCTCATGCACTCTCTCTTCTTTTTTTTTCTTCTTTTTTTTTTAAATAAAATAAGTAGACTCTAAAACCTTTAAAGAACATTTTTATTTTTATCTAATAAGTATTGGGCAAGAACAATATTGACATCAGTATGACAAAACAGCATATTACCCTATTCCACGTGATTCAGAATGTGCTATTTAACTTAGAAACTGTAATGAATGGCCATGGGGCTTTACAAACCAGTTATACTCTGTGGATATCAAAAATGAAAAACTGAAACGTCACATTGCTAGTGAATATTGGCAGGTACAAATTCACCAGCAGAATGACCCAGGGCAGATGACAGATTGCAATATAACTGGGGAGCTCCTTTGCTGAGAGTTAGAGAGGTTCCTGCAACTTTGTGGGATATCTTCAAATGTAGCACAAGACTTTATTCCCTGTTCCGTTATTCAGTAGCTTAATGAGATGCAAAGAGCCAAAGATGTACAGTTAGTTAGGATATAGTCTTCTGGAAACTCCATATTCACTTCAGCTGCCAAGCAAAGAAGATTGGTCCCATGCATTGATCCTTGCTGGAGCTCAGCATTTGTTGCTGTCATGAGTTAACACTTCAGTCAAAGCTGATATTCTTATTAATGGCTGCTGCTAAAGTGTATATATGGGTTTTGTTTCATGAATGAACAGCATTACCCACAAAAGCGAGGACAAAACCCTGAGAGCCTGCTTTTGCGTATTTGTGTCCTCAGTTTGCGATAGCCTACTTCTGGGCTTTGGGATCTATAGAGTGCACTCCTTCCCAGCCCAAAGAATGTTTTTTTTTCTCTTGATGAAACAGTCATTAAGCCAGTCTATTGAGTTCAGACGTATCCTTCGCATCTTTCGGTTGGCTCTTCTTTTCATCTTCCTGTTTACACTTCATGTGAATAAACACACCTCCTACAATGCAACCTGAAAAACACAGAGCACTCATCAGTAGAGGGAAGAGAAAACTTTCTGAAAAAGTATTTCAGCAAAGGATCTGACACCTGCGCTGTAAGATCCATGCTACTTTACCTCCTGAACAGAAGGAAATGGCTTTGGGGAATGACCATGCAGTGTTGGACCAACAGCTAACACCTAACAGTGTTTAGGGACCCAAGGCACTAGTGGGCAGCATCCAATGCCTCAGAGCTCAGGACACTTCTCCCAAAGGAGATCTTTTCCTCTAGGATCTAACACGGGATCCTTGCTTTTGGAACAAAAAGTGCCAAGGTCTGAGAGAGACCTTAGCTGATGCAGGAATTCATTCTGGTGTCAGACAGACACCCAAGAGACGGCTGGTTTTATGGTCATATCTTCTGAGCTTCAAGGCTAAACACAATGTTTGCAATCTCCCCAGGTTTCATAAAATCTTTAGATCCTTCTCGCTGTTTTTTCCTTGTCCAACTCTGGTCTCAGTTAAATCCACCTGAGAGACTATCATCTGATTTTGCCTTTAAAGTGAAAAAAAATTTGCTGTTGAAGAAAACCTGCATATTCATTTCAAGAGTCCTTTTGAAAATCTTTTATGAGCTACATACACTGTGTTTATCAAAAGCCATAAAGAAGTAACAACTTTTACTGTGCCCTGTGAAGCTGACCAGCTCTCTTGTAATGAAAACATCTTTAGTCAATTATCAACCTAATTTTCATATAAATGTGGCACTATACTAGAAAAAAGGCAGTAGGTAACAATGAAGTGACAATATGCTACAAGTGCAGCATTTTCTTCTGTCATGGCTGCTTCCTGTGCCATTGTGCATGTGTGCAGAAGCACAGGCCAAAGAAAGTTATCCCTATGACCAAAAACTTCGAATTTTACAGCGATTATGTTACACAATCATGAGATTTTCCCTCTTTTGCTGATTCTGCAAAATTCATGGCATCTCTTCACCCAACAGATGAATCTGTCAGAAATGCAGCAGCACCATCATATCTTGGAGACCTGGCTTCATATTAACCAAGAAAAAGTGACTTACCTATGATGAGGAGGACCGCAATAAGAATTCCAATCGCCTGGCCAGCGCTTGGCCAGGAGTGCTCACGCTCTATGGCGATGAAACACGAGTTTTCACTCGAACATTTGCAGACGGTTACTGCAAAAAGAAATAACCATGAGGTTAATAAGAAGTTTACTAGTCAAATGTTTATTCATAAATGTTACTGTTGTCTTGAAATGAATAGTTCTGTGCATAGTATACCTTCAAGATTCACTGTTCCTGCCAAAGGTGGTTTTCCATTGTCCTTAATTATTACTGGAACATTATATGTCTTCTCTTCAAAGTTACCATGTTTCGGAGAGAGGTAAGCATAAGTGGCTGGAAGTAGGAAATGGGACAAATTTAGCTCAACATTCATACCAGCTGCAAATGCTTTTTTTTAAGGCTGCTTTGGATATGATGGTGGTTCCGATTTCCCCCCATGGCTTCCCAGGTCTCATTGGTTTGCAGACATCAAGTCAAAAGGGACCATCTGAATGCCTGGTCTGGCCTTCAGCATAATATGATTAGAGAATTTCCTTCCTGATTTCTACAGCAGGCCAAATCTGATCACGGGTAGTGTTACACTCATAGCATCACATCTAAACCAATAATATCCCCTCATACTCATAGAAGCTATAACCAACTAAAATTGTTCCCAAGCTAAGTTAGTTAAGACAGACCATCCTTCTAACGCGCTTACACTGTCACATAAAATACTTTTTAAAACTTGGAAAACTAAGACTATGACAGCAATTGGGATCAGGCCAAAGGTTCGTGAATGTCTGTATCTTGTGTCTAGAATAAGTGGAGATTACAATAAAAAAGCAAGCATGTATTTTATTTTTTCCTCATTCTCTCCCAGCCCTCAACCATTTTCAGCTCAGGGACTTCTTGAGTGAGATGTAGTTCCTTGCTTTGGACTTGTAGAAACTTTCTACATACACAATACCCTGAGGCAACAAGTTCCACAGTAAACTAGCTCCTCCTTCTATCTGCACTGGAAATAACTCCCAAGAACTTCATTTGAGGCTCACAGGTTTGTGTACTGGAAGAGAGGGCAAATGATGAACCTCTGTCCCACCCTGACAATAACATTCATGATTTTAAAGACCTCTATTGTATTTTTTCCTACACTCTTCCAAGCTAAAAGCCAGCAGCTTCCTTCTATCAGGCTACTCCCTAATGCTGATTATCCTTGTCTCCCTACCTGAACCTGTTTCCAGTTCTACTGCACCTTTTTGCAGATGGAGAGACTGGAGTTCAAGATTTGAACAAACCATGGATTTATAGAGTGGCTTAATGATGTTCTGATTTCTTCTTTTGTTCTTTCCTAGTAATTCCCAATATTTGATCTGCTTTTCTGAACACTGCGGATAATTTGATCTCACATTTTCATGGAACTGCTTACAGGTCTCACTTCTGACTCATAATGGCCACTCATCACTGTGATTTCAAATGTGAGTTTGGGAGTCCGAGGTTCATTTGAATCTGCCATTTTATTGTTCAACCAACTCGATCTTGCAAAGATGATCTGCAATTCTTCACATTGCTTCCTACTCAAATAACTTTATATGATGAGTAAACTTTACCTCCTCATTGCACACACATATTTATTGAACTACACAGGTCCTAGCAAAAAATCCTGTGGAAAACCACACATGAACTCCCTTCACTGCAAGAGCTGACCATTTACTCCAACTCCTGATTTTTAAGTTATTATTTATCCTTTCAAAACTTGTTCCTTTCACATTGAGGCAACCTGACTTTCTCTAACGAGACATTTCATTCAACATCTTTTAGGAATTCAGACAGGCTCTATTGGCCAAGCACTTATTCATGTGCTTACTGATCCCCTTCAAAGAACTCCAGTTGGTTTGTGAGGCAGGACTTCCCTTTGCACATGAAATGTCAGAAATAGACAGTTTGCAAACTGCTTTTTCTTTAGCAGAAGTGATTTGTATTAATTTAAGCACAGAGTTCATTTTATTCTTACATGTTTCTTCTCTCATAAGAACTAGTGAAATTTTAGCTTGCAACATACTAGATGTCATCTCTTGAAAAATAATTAATGACTTCAAATAATTAATGATGCTCAAACAAATACATACAAAAATGCATGTAACTTCTCAAAAACTCAATTTTTTTCTACATGGAATACTGAATATGCAATAGTAAGAATAAAAAGGAATTAAATATTTTTCTATATTTCCAAGTGTACTTAGAGATTCCCATATCATTATAAGAATAGCTATATTAACTTACCATTGACTTTTGAGATTTCCCAATTATTTCTTGTATTCACATCATCCACAAGTGAAAAAGTAAACATTGGATAAAACCACTGATCATCATCAGTAGCTTGAAGGAGAACTCTCTCTCCTCTAACGACTGGGTGGCAGAAGAAAGGAGGAGAATCCATAACTAGCCGTGGAGGGTTGTCATTCACATCACGTAAGCGTAGTGTCAGGGCCGTTTTTGATTTCTGAGCTGCATTATCTGTAGAATTTAACAGAATGCAAAGTTACGTGCACATGTTGGTCTTACGCGTTGGGTTGTTGCATTTGCAGCTATTGTATAGGTACACCACCAGCAGGCAGTGGGAGGTGGTATTCTGTCTGCAGGTTGCAGGGGCAAGGTCTCAGGGGGTCCTGAGGAATTCGTGGTAGCTGCCACCACTTTTTAAAAAGTATAGATTATTTACCTCCAACTCTTTCTAACTACAGAACACTAGCAAGTGAAAGGAGGTAGATGGACGATCGTATAAGCGGTCACATCCATCACAGCTGGTAAGGAGTCACATTCAAGGTGACCAGTGCTCTTTGGAACCCTCATTTAAGCATGAAACTCCTTCAGTTTCCCATCTGTCTCCTATACGTAGGAAATACAAGTCAGTATTCTGCCCTGGGGCCAAAACAAGGGGCCCAAGAAGAGCTTTCAGAGCCCTGTCATTTCTCCAGCCTATTCCTGCAGGAACAGCCCAAATCCATCTTGGTGCTTCAGGAAGCACTCCTTTTTCCTGACATACATGAACTACATATTTACCCATATCTCCCAAAACAGCAGACATCATTATTGTTTATCTGTGTTTAGTAATGGAAACCTAGATTTATACCTCATTCGATCAGACATAGTCCAGAGATTTTAACCCCTATTTAATGTAAATCATGTAATGAAATCTCCTCAGGTAGACTATCTGAAGATTCTTGTGGCTGGAATTGGGAGCCCTAATATTTTTCAGACTAACTAGTGTATTAGTTTTATTTGTAATAAAATGAAATTCTGTACAAGGTTGCAAGTTACTCTCCAGGTATGTCTTTAGGAAGCCTAAACACACCTACAAGAAAGACTAAAATCTTTATAGCTATAGAGGGAAAAACATGGCAGAAAATGCTGATGCTGAAAACACTGAAGAAATTCTGACCTTCTCTGTATGCCACATGGCTCAAGCAAACATAACAGCATATGATAGTTGTTTTAATAAACACTTTAATAAATAAACAGTTTACTAAAACTGTTTTAATACTCATTATCTACGATATTTAGATTTCTTTTAAAAATGATAAATTCTTAAGAAATTCTTAAGAAATATATACTTCTAAGGATGCAGCACATGTTCCTGTACTTTTCATGCATTTAGTCATGGGAAGTATGATAATTCATAAAGCAGCAAGGGCAGGGGTTTCCTCTGTGTGTATGTGTAGTTGTTTCATTGCTTACTTAGTTCTGATGCAAGAACTTCAACCATGTACACTTCTTGCTGTTCTCGATCCAAAGGGGAAGCAGTGTATATCTGCCCAGTGGCTGAATCAATCTTCAGCCATTTCCTCACATCACCTTCTAAGGAGTATCTTTGGAAAGAAAGAAGAACAAGTCACGAACACTATTTAAAATCCGGAAAAAAATGCTGACAAAGCAAATATTTATTGATTTTAGGCAAACGGCTTGATTACAATTATACTTGAAGAGAGGTTTCTTAGAATATTAGAATAGTCCCAGTGCTACAGCCAACCAGGCAGAGGAAGGGAGGCCAAAACAACTGAGAATGAAGATTGAGAGTCGAACTGTGGGAATGCTACAGCTCCTCCAGCCTGTGTACTGCAACTCCACCTTCCTCCTAACCGGGAAACCTGGGGTGTTCCTGAGCTTTTGGTCCAAAAGTGTGCTCTGTCCTAACACCGCGTCCCTCTCTCCCCACCACATCTCCCATGCCTTGGTTTTGATGGGGCACAAGCAAAAGGCTGTTGGAGCAGAGGCAGTAGTGCAGCCGGGCACCTGGTTGTGGACCAGTGAGGGGCTGCGACCCTGGACTACAGTGGTCGTCTGCTGCCAGCCTGGAGCAGTTTGTAATTGCCATCGGGGCAGCCTTGGAACAGAGAGTGCTTTAAACATCACCACATAATTGCCTTTATATTATTGTTTTAAAAAAAAACCCACCAAGGTCACTGGGTATTTACTTATACAAATTTAACCATGAACATATGACCCAGTTAAAGCACAGGCATTTGCTTGAGTAGATGTGACCTGACCTTCTCATTCAACACTTTTGTTTTTCCAGTACCCCTTGCATTAAAAACAGCATGCTGACATGCTTGTGCATCTTTTAAGACTTTTTATTTTATATCCTTTAACCTATTTTTTAGCAGAAATGTGGTTTATGTAAATATGAATTCCTGTCATCCGTCTCTGTCATCATCCCCCAGAGCTTCTGGACTATGTGGCTCACTTTCAAACCAGTTTGACAGAAGGCCAAACATTCTGAGTTCCCAAAAGTTAGGGGAAAGTAGAAAGCCAGATGAGAAGCCTCTGGGAATAAAAATCCACAGGAGGCCTGACAGTCATATTCTGCAACTCCGTTAACCACTTCGTGTTTTGCTGAATTTTAGTTAAATTTCAGGGATTGTGTGTTTTGGGTTGATCTGTCCAGCATTCCAGCTGGGAGCAGCGTGGCAAGAACCACAAATAATTCTTCTATCTGACTCTACCATGCAAGGAACATTTACAGCACACAACACAGCACTGTGCATAGATCCATAAGCCAGCAGAGACTCAAGGTGACGTGACCACACAACGTGGCTACTGAATGAGCCCGTTTGAGGTTTTGCATCATACCCACAAGCGTAGGAGCTGTCTTGCAGAGAGTTTTGCATCTGCAGTGGAAGCAGGCATATTGTCTTTGGCAGTTGGGAAAGAACACGAATGAATTGACAATTACAGACTTGACAATTACAGGCTGTGGGGTTTGGTGGAGGAAAAGCCCTGTGAAGTTTCCAGTGTGGCATGAAAAGCTGCTGTCCTACTGGTTCCTAGGAGTACGCAGTATGTGCTTCATTCGTTTGTCAAAAGCATTATGGATATGGAAACCCTTTCTCAGACCAGCTCTGCCTTTTTCCTGGAGACATTAATTAGCCTTCTTCCCTTTTAGTTTCCTGGTTCAAAGGCCCCACTGGCTGATGCTTATCACGGCACGGAGACAAAGGTGGTTAGAAAGGCACTGCCCAGTAGTCTGCTGCAGGTGAGTCACTGGCTGCCACCCCACCACACCTCCACCTTCTACTAGGAGATGAGACTTTTGTAAAATAGCCTTTTCCTCCATGCCAAATACAGGGTGTGTTCTCCTTGTACCTCTTTTAGAACAATGTTCTGAATCTTAAATTGAGTAAATAAACCATGGTCACTATTTTTTTACCGTACAGAATCCCCCTCAGGATCATAGGCCTGCACCGTCACAACCAGGGTATTGACAGGAACGTCTTCAGACACTTCTGCGTTGTAAGCTACCTCGCGGAAAGCAGGTGGCTCTTCCACATCTGTTACGAAAACTTTGAACAAGGTAAGGGAGCTTGCATTGTAGCGCACGCTTGGCACCAGCGGTTCAGGGTTGGTGGCGTTGATGACCAGGTTGTAGACTGGAGCTGCTTCGAAATCAAGAGCCTGGATAAATTAGAATTAAAAAAAAAAAAAAGGTGATCTAAGCAACTGCCCCGCTGCTGTGAGGAGCTCCGGTGGTGAACCACAAAGTCCCCCTCTTCTCAAGGAGGACGTTGCATCCCAGATACAGTCTGTATCCCAGATACAGATGAAATAAGGAAGAGCTGTCAGGAGCAAAACAACACTGGGAACAGTCAAGTTTAAATGAAACCATATGCCCGTTTGCATATTGCTTTTCTCAGCAACTGCATTCCCTAATAACGTTGCCACCTGTCTGTTTAGAGTTTAATAACTATATCCTGTTTACAGCAATAGTATTTATAGCTCTGTATGAGAAGGCTTCGGGTGACCTCCTGGTGACAAAAGTCATGCGAGGGTTATTACACCACAGAGTTTCTCGCAATTGCCTCCTTGGGAAAAAAATTGACGCTGAGGTTGAGCCTGAAGATGGTCCACCAAATGCTGCATCTGTCTGCCCTTGGCCCGGCCAGCAGCATGTGAACTGGATGCAAACAACATGTTACTCCTTAGAAAATGAGTGATGGGTTTTCTGGATCTGTAGTTCAAGCATCTTCAAGAAGGCTAATTTTGAAAGGAGAGCACTTTTGGTATTGAAATGCATGGATGCAGCAGAAAGTGTTGCTTATATTCCTGTCTCTAGCATTCAATATATGGGATTTATCACCTGCTGCAGCACATGCTGACCTTGGCCTTGTCGCAGTTAAAGTTTGCGTCAACAGGAACAAACTGCCTCTGCATCCTGACATTGAGACATGCTGGTCTGACTTGCACCTCCCACTGCAAAAGCCACCAACAGCCCAGAACACCAACAGGTGGGAGGCTCTGCCCCATGATAGCCCACCACCATGACCCCAGCCCATGGAAGCCTTTAGCTGAGTTTCTTTTTTCAAGAAACTCTGCTGCAAAATCACTCAAATAACGTCATTTTTGTTCTTCTGTGGTGCTATAAAAACCTACTGCATCAGCCAGAGTCTGCTCTGCTGGAGCTGGCCATCAGCAGAGCCAGAAGATGGAGCTGCTGGTGGTGGTGGGTGAGTAGGAGACAGCAAAGGCAGGAGAGTTGGTGTTCCCGAGCACTGCACAGGCACAGCACTTCAGCCCAAGAGTGGAGCCTCCTGCAGTCTGTGCCAGACTTAGGGTGTCCTCACCCCACCACTAGCCAATCCCTCCCTCTGCAAATCATCACCAGGGCAAATAATGTTTATGCCAAATATATATATATAAGTATGTATCTATAAAGGAGAATAATAAACCCATGTATTCACCTTGTTAATCTTGAGGAACCCTCGGTTTGTTTCAGGATCTGTCTCTATGATGAACGTGTTGTTTGGATCTCCTTCCTTCACTTGGTAAATGATGTGGGAGCTCCCTGTGTCAGGCTCATCTCCATCGGTAGCTTGAATTTCTAATATCACTGTTCCTACTTTGACATTTTCTGCAATAGTCACGTTGTTGTACTGAGGAGAGAGAGATTGTTGAAACATGACACAGTAGGCATCATCTGCAGATAAAAACGTGAGTGCTACAAGCAGATCGCGGGCCACGAGCATGCATGTATTTCAGCCCTCAGCAGCCGTGTGAGGGAGGGAAGCAGCGAGGACATTTCACAGCACAGACAGAAACAGGTTAGAGACATGCACAAAAACATTAGTGAAGTACCTCGCAGCAGTATCCAGTACCCAAAGGGCTACCCAGAAGAACCCAGAGATGCAAGACGGGGACTAGACCCTCTGCAATGTTGCTATCTCCCCATTTTGTAGCCTCACATTTATCAAAGACTACAGGATCTCTGTCAGTAAGGGAGCTACTAGTATAGCAGTGGTTCCAGATGCTCTGGAGGAGCCTTTACCTCCTCTGTTGAAACCACTCCATGTATGAGCAATGCTCAGAGCAGCAGAGACAACATATAGGTCTCCTCTGTACCCAGTGAGCACCCTAGCTACCGACTGTTAAATATTTAATTTCTTTGTGCACCACAGGCCATTACTACATTAGCAGCTCAGCTCCATTTACCCTGTTTGATGTGTTCTCTGACCCAGCAGTCTCATCTTGAGACCAGGTCCTGGACTGAGATCTTGAGGTGAGAAAGTCGAAAGCCCGCTATGGAGACACACTCCCATTATCGTCAGCAGAAGAGCTGGGCAATGCAGTCAGCAAAGGCCAAAAACTAACACAACCTCCTCAAGAGAACATCTACACCCGATGACCTAGACAGGTCTCCTGAGCCCACCACCTACAGTGCCTATATGTACGGTGGGAGCTTAGACACCTAAAAGTAGACACTCCAGCCACTGCAGTGTCTGCAGGAGGCTTGTGCCAGTGGGCAGAAGTAATAGAAGGTCTCTCTGTCAGATGCCAGCACCTCCACCAGGGGAACAGGCAAGAGCCTGACACCCACTCCTGAATGAAGGGCCAGCAGGTACACGGTTTGGGCATGGATCACTGGGCCTCTGTTTCTGGTTAAAGAAAATACCCTTGATTTCCATTCTCCTCCACCATTTCTGGATACATTAATACTGTGTTTGGAATAGAACTTTGGAGATGTTAGCTTTTTTCAATTTAGCCATTTTAATAAATTTTGAATCCTTTCTTTCTCCCTTTCCTTCCATTTCTGGAATAAACTGCATTACTAGAATCATTTCTTTCTGTACACATAGTTTTCCACTGAGCAAATTACCTTACATTTCAGAAGTAACTGAGTCAGTCCCACTGTCTACCCTCTAGATAGACCTTGTAGTCAGGCTTTGCAGCAGTACCTTGCCTTTATTTTCACTAGTGGATTGCTCTATTATTTTTTCTGTAAATGGTTGGTTTCCTGCTGACTTTCTATAGACATTGAACGTATGCTCAAACATTTGTCAAAAGTGATTGGGACATCAAAAACAGTGTTAAAAATACTCACATCTGATTTTTCGAAGATGGGAATCTGATCATTGATGTCGATGACATGTACTTGCACGTCACAGATTGTTTGGAATGCTGCATGGAAAGAGAACAAACAACGTCATGGCAACCCTTCTGCTGAAAATAACTTTCCTTCAAAAGGGTTCACTATGAGCAAAAGTGAGTGCTGCCAAATCACCCGATCCAAGCAAATCCCCTACGTTTGCAAGCACCCTGATCTCCAGTACCTCGTAGTCAGTAAGAACCTAACTTTCTATCTTACTATTCACCTTCCCAATTTCTTCAGTCTGTTTCATTCCATTTCCCTCACTTTTTCTAACAATGTCCCTTTACCAGGATGAAGATAGCTATGAATTGTGTTAGCTTTCTCAATATCACTTTTACATGTCACAAAGTAAGCCCCAGGTTGTTATGCTACCATGTCCCCTTGGTGGGCCATCAAGCAGCACCCTCATTTTCATTACAGCCAGACTTAAACTTCAGATCTATGTAAATCTAAGAGCTACCTCAGCAGGGGCACCCATAGCAATGGGGGGGAGAGGGGTGTGTGGTTTTAAAAGCATACTCTGTCTGGTTGTGTGCTGAGTTTTAGAGTTTTATGGACATGCTTCATGAGCTGAAAGTTAAGGAATATTCTAAACAAAACTGTTTGGATGGAATTCAAATAAGCATCCAAAACAAATCACCAGCTTCTCCTCCTACAAGTGATATTATTTCATTTACAGACGTGTGACGCTGTTTTTTTTTACATGGCACTTCTTCCATCCACAAGTTTTGCCTTACTATAAGGACTGCAGCACAAAGCTTTATGTTTTAGAGTATGGAGATTGCTCTCCTTTCCATTCAGTGAACCACAAAGGACTCCTGAGAACTTGCCTAATGGACAAGATTATTTTTCAAGATTCATTTCAGCTCAATCTTTTAAAATACATTATCTGGACTCTCTAAGCAGATGTGTTTAATTTTTTGATTTTTTTTCAGTGAGTCCCTTTGAGACATTTTGGGGGAAAACCACAATCATGATCTCTTCTTTTTTTTCCTCCCCTGTGTAAGTTTATCCACTCCCTGCCCTAGAGCTGATTTCCTTCCATGCATGCATTATGAATCAGGATTAACCTCTCTGCATCTCAAGAACAAAGCAGTACAAATCCAGAGCAAGCCAGCTCCTGGTGATGCTGCTGCCTCCTCTAGATCTCCTCTCATCCCTTGGATGCTGAGCACTGGGAATGCCAGCATGGACAAAACTATTCCAATGTATAACAGCAGGCGTTACGTACCTGCATCTGTCACCAGCACCTTCAAGGAATAGTTGGATGCAACTTGCTTGTTCAACGAAGTGCCAGCTAAATTCAAAACCCCCGTGTCTTGCTGAATAAAGAACATATTACTTGCAGGGCGATTAGGAACCTGACTTTGAATTTTGAACCGCAGACGAGAGTTAAGGGTGTCCTTCTGATCCATGTCTGTAGCAAGCACGGTGCCAATGCTGCTCCCTGTAGCAGAGGAGAGACCGGAGTCAGTCAGATAATGCAGTGGTCCTATTCCTCCACAGAGGTACGCCCTGACAACAGGGATACCAATGCAAAGGGGGCCAATGAAAATCATAGAATCATCTGGGCCGGAAGGGATCTCCAAAGACCATCTAGTCTGACCCCCCTGCCGTCAGTAAGGGGGGTAGCTTTCAGTAAAGAGATTGAGAACCAGATAGAAGAAAAATCCTAGACGCTTCTGGGCTTTTTTCTTAAGCACTTGAGCCCTGGAGTAGAGTCCAACCCCCAAACTCCAAGACCTTATTCCTGTTTCAGCTCACAGGGACAGTGAAACACCTTGGGATGACAAACCCAAGGGGTGAGGAGGTGAAGCTGCATAATGCTGGGCTGCATCTGGACACAGATCTCCGCCGAGGTCTGTGGGGATTCCCTGGCCATGATTTGTGAGGAGTGGAGAAGGGAAATGGAGAGCCCTGCTTCAGTCTGCAGGGAGGAATCGTGGGATCTGGACTTAGAATCATAGAATCATAGAATCATCTGGGCTGGAAGGGACTTCCAAAGGCCATCTAGTCTGA
>JAOQGH010000012.1:128756400-128779053 GCA_025769975.1 Gallinago jamesoni
AAAGAACTTATTCCTAATCTCCAGTCTAAATCTGCTTTTCTTCAGTTTAAACCCATTGCCTCTCGTCCTGTCCCTGCTGGCCTTTGTAAACAGGCTCTCCCCATCTCTCCTGTAGCCCGCTCAGGTACTGGAAGGCCGCTATTAGGTCTCCCCGGAGCCTCCTCTTCTCCAGGCTGAACAACCCCATCTCCCTCAGCCTGTCCTTGGAGCAGAGGGGCTCCAACCTCCTGAACATTTTTGTGGCCCTCCTCTAGACCTGCTCCATCAAGGTCCATGTCCTTCTTCTATTGAGGGCTCAAATGCAACTTCATGGAAAACACTGCAATGGGAGTTTTTCCCTTAGCATCCCAACCAGATGTTTTGGGCCTCAGGAAGTCTGAAAGGACTGGGCTATGTGTTTTGATCAGAAGAAGTGACTGTCACTACAGACACTTTAGCCTTGAACCCAAATAACTGATGAGAAGACTTAGGAACAGATTTCAGTAATGGTCAACTGAAGTCAAAGGCTGTATGCTAGAGGAGCATCTGGATAAAGGGAAAATGGGATCGTGGTACTTTTAGGGCAGTATTTCTTTTATTAGTAATAAAAGGGGTGGTTTGCTTTTTACATTCTAAGCAGTTGTCCAAAACTCTGATTGTGGGAAAGTGTAATTTTATATTTCAAATGGAACAGCTTTTTTTAAGTAGGTGTCTCAGGTTATTGAAATCCTTTCCACATGAATTACTGAAGTGAAAACAACAGGGCTATTTGCACAGGAAAACATTTCTCTAGGAGAGCTACGTTTTACTCTTTGGATAAGAATTTCTAGTTTTATATGCACCCAGCTGGAAACAATAACAGGACTAGAGTGATGTGTATAAATTAGTAGAAGCTGTTTTCTTACCTCCACCTTCATTTTCTTGAACTTCAATTACAGTGAGGTCCTGCTGGCACACAGGCGGATTGTCATTAATATCTTCCACAACAACTTGAATCTGCAGAGGTTTGTCCACCAGTTCTCCCTTGTCATCTTTGGTGATCACAAAGAAAGAATACTGCAATAAGAATATTGAGATTAGATGTATTGAATTTCCATTGTGGCAATATTATGCATTTAAATGTGAAACTATGGGACTATTCCATGCAAATGAAATATCCCCTCATATGTTAGTGCCATATATTCACTCTGTTTTATTCAGAACTCTTCCATCACTCCTTAGCACCTAAGGTCTGAGTTCTCAAAAGAATAAAAGTCCTGAATACATCACTGCATTGTGAACTTGCTCTCACAAAAGCTGAAGGAAAGCAGGAATATCTCACTTTGTAAATTCATCTGTCACATACAGAGACATGATTCCTCCAGGAAATCTGATTTCTGGCCTATTCTGTGCCCAAATTTCCTTCAAGAGAACAAAAAAGGGGACACAAGAAGGTTCTCTGTCTAAAAGACCCCCAGATGGGCAATTTCAGGGTAACTTTACAGTTGCAAGTGCAATTTAAACTCTGCTCCTGGTATGGAGAGATCCCTGAGGCCTCTGGGATCTGGATTGGTTGTGAAGCATCCAAATCTCCTGCTCTCCACAAATGCCACTGCCTCTTGCTCGTGCACCGCCAATCCTGCCATGGTTGGCCCATGTTGTACATTATACGTACGCTGTGGGCAGTGATTGCTACTGCCAGACCCAGGGAGAAATGTTGTAGGGTACCAAACTAAAGACTGTTCACAGTATAGTAGATGAACGTGCTTTCCTATCTATCAGTTCATTCCCAAACAGAAATGACAATAAACAAAGCTTTTATTTATTTCCCGCCCCACCCCCCCATCCTTTCTATTGAGCTTTCTTCAATTTAGTCCCAGTAATCAATAATCAGCTTTCTGCTATGGTCCCTCCCATTGGTGAGGTTTTATGTGTTTACTTACAGTCTCCTTTTCTTCCCTGTCCAATGGTTTGGTCACATAAATAATCCCATTCTGATCAATGGAAAATGGGAGCCTGGGCAGCTTTTCTTTTTCAAAAAGGCCATAAATTACACCTTGCTCATTTGACTGCACCTAAAAACAGTTAAAAAAGGCAGCATAGGAAGTCAGAAGTGTAGACTGAGATTTAACAGGGATCATTTCTGGATGACAAACAAAAAAGATTACATTCCTGTTAGCTTCATAAACCAGAAAATTAACAGTTTGGCAGGCTCCTGGGACAAGCTGCAGAAAAATCAGACTGATAACCCACCTCTGCTCTCTGAATTGTTGTGGTGAAGCCATTTTACCTCAGTTTTTCCAGCTGTCCAGATGGGCTACAACACTTACCTTTTTATGCAAGAATTTTGGGATGTAAATCTAAATGGTGATACAGGAGAAGAAATCATTATATGTATTTGAATGTCTTGATCCTAGCCTATTCCATCTCCTTACACTGTCTATTCCTGACTGTTGTTTTGGTTTATCTAATTCAGAGATGTGGAATAACAAAACCAGTATCCAGTACCTCTGCTTGTATGTGTGTGCATGCTCTTTACACACATCGAATTCTGTGATGTAGGATCTTTAGTGGGATGCTTTGGATTTAAAATTAAATGCAGTAAACATACTGCCAAATAAATGAAGGAGTCAGTATTACTGTTTATGTCTTATACTATATAGCAGCAACCGCAATTCATTTTCCCCTAGGCAGAATCAACATGTCATTGGTTGCCACGTGAAATTTATATACAAGCGACCCCAGAATGGGAACACCATTGCATGTTATTTTTTCTTCCACCTGTTTTCACTCTGGACTTCCTAAGCCTGTCACGAGGCCAGTGGGAATAGCACCGAATCACTTACTCTTGCAAACAGTACCCAAGGAATCCTGCCACGTCCAAGGGGTGACGGCATTTGGGGCGTCAGTGCCAAGGCATTTTTTGAAGTCAAACATTTCTGAAAGGCTGCTGGCTTGTTAGTTAATATTTACTGATGTATATACATCGCTATTGGTCTGCAGTTATCGGCAAAATATTTTGTGTTTGCACTGGGAAAAGAGGAATAACGTGGGAATGCAGGATGCTGGAGAAGGGCATTTCAGTCCTAACTAGGTCCTTTTGATATTGCAGGTGTACTGCTTCTCACAAAGCTCGTCACAGCAGATGTCCCTGAATGCAGGGGACTGCCCACAGAAGGGCTGCAGTAGAGCTGGTCCCCACCAGGCTCTTCTGTGGATGGAACAAGATAACCTCAGAACAACCTAACCATAACAAGAGGTTAGCTCCTGGTTTGCCCAAAGCCTGGAGGGCCTGTCGTGTTAGAGCAAGGCTGGAAGTCCTCGAAGAAACTCACTGTGAGAGAAGAGCAGCACCTTTGCAAAGGCACCCAACTGCCACATGTCTGCCTGGGAGCTCCCTTGGGGTGTCTCAAGACCTTTATCTTTCGTATTGTGCCAAATAGTCATGTAAAGCCCCCTTTATCTTCCAGTCATTATGCTGTAACAAAATTCTCCAAACCTTTCATGTATCCTTTCATGGGGTATTCTCACACACAGGTGTTGCTGACAGCCTCTCCAAACTGAAGGGCAAAGTCCAGTCACTCTAATGCTTGTATTGACTGTATCTCAGTCACCTTCAAACCATTAACTTCCGTAACTAACAATAAGTTAGTGAGACTTGCATTAAAGATCATTTCCAAAGAACACCATATGAAAAATAACTGGGAGGTGCCAAAGTCCTTCTGAAGAGCCTGTTTTGAATGCAGTGAGGACACTTTCACAGACAGCTTGGTGCCACACTCTGTGGCACCAAGGAGAGGTGCAGGGAGCGCAGCCAAAGGTCTTACCCGGCTGATGTTGACAGGATGGACCTGGGTTGAGTTTTCTTGGATGTAGATGGTGGGAGGAGCTTTCCACAGGCTCTCCTTTACAGTGATGATCACATCAGCACTGCTGGTGAAAGCATTTGTTGTCATCCCTGCCATGTCCTTAACGGTAACGACAAGCGTGAAGGTGTCCTGTGTTTTAGGTTCTAAGTAAAAAGAGCCTGGAGACAGAGAAAAGACCCAAGTGAAAAAAAAGTAGAGGCTGTGGAAATGGCTCATCTGCCCATTGCCTCCTACATTCACCATGCTTCTTCACCTCTTTAGATGAGCCTTTGTGCCAAAGCTCAGTAGGACATTTCCTCTGGCTTCTCTAAACAATGCAGCACAGCATCAAGAGGACATAGTCATATAAGATCTCTGTGCTGTGTTCTCCTCGGCGGATGTGTGACTGAACAGCCCTCACTCCATTTAGGCAATTTTTCAGCCCAGCAGAAGAGGCAGAGGATTTAAATCCTTGCCATTTAGTTGGGATCACATGGTGGGCTGAGTTTTCTCTGAATTTTTCATTTTACTGCTTTTAGTTTTCTAGATTTCAAGGAAAAGAATTAATCCCAAGAATATCTTAGGATATTCAGCATAGTCCTGAGGGCCAGAGGATCTATATCTCTTTTCAAGGTACTTTTAGATCCAGGGCCTCAGCGGAGTATGTCCCACTGACAACATTTATTCAGAATTTAACATCAGATCTGTGTTGATTTGTTCCTATGCATACCCAGGAACTCATGCTTGCTTTTTGATGAACAAGGATCTTTTTACATACCTGTCTTACTCGGTGAGATTTCTCCAGTTACACTATCAATCTGGAAAAGCATTTCTGAATAAGGGTTGGGAAAATGATGAAGAATGCTGTACGTCAGCTGTGCATGGGGAGTTGTAGGATCATCACGGTCAGTGGCGTGGACTTTCATGAAGGGCTTGCCTGTTAAGATCAGAGAAGAAATAGTGATAAGAGGAGACTGAAACCTCAACACACAATCCATTCCAGCAGAACTCCCAAGCCAGGAAGGCAGTTTATGGGGAGCTGATGTTGTTTCATCATGCATCTCTCGTGGTAAGCCATGCTTGTGTGTGGAGATTACATTGCCTGTGTAACATCCCACAGGTCCCTCTCCACCAGCTCCTCATAGTAGGATCACAATAGGTATGAAGACCACTTGACAAAATGGTGACAGAGCTAAATCAGAGAGCTATTTACTGTCCAAGAGTGCCTGCACCCGGAATGTAGCTCACTGGTATCTCTCTTTAAGGCCACCTTACAGTCCTTCTACAAACCAGTTCTACCCAAAGCACTTTGAGAAAAATGCCCAACAGTTGTGACACAGTTATAATTAAAGGAACAACTGTACAGTGGAAAAAAAAATACAGAAAAACATGATAACATAAGTGACTTTTTTCCTTTTGATCACTAATTCAAAATTCAAAGTCTTTTTGATTTGGATGCAGTTGAAGAACAAGATAAAATATTGTGGAATAGCGTTCTGATCCCAGGGAGCTTTATATGTGTATTTTTTAGCAAAAGTTTCTTCTTGGATTTGTAGCCATGTTGATAACAGCTGGCTGAGCTCTTTGCTTCATTTCCAAGATGGGGGTCTTGAACTGCTCTTCAATATTTTCCTGATTTCTGGACTGGGTCACTGCAATCCATCATTTAAGACTCTTTCCTAAATACTAAGGTTCAGCAGACATTCTGTAAGTAACAGTAAACATATACCCTATATCTACACTAGCATTTTATTTCACTGGTGTGCAAAGACTTACATATTAACATTCTTTTTCTCTCCAGTCTTTGGCAACCTTTAAACTTTAAGCGCCTTCAAGCATAGGGGATTTTTTCAATGCAATGGAGAGAGCAGGAATATTTGCCTCTTAAATGATACTTGCAAAGCAACAAGTACTATGAAATATTTCTGGTTAGACTCATCCCTTTACACTATATAGTGGTGACGTCTTTGCCCTTTCTTTATATTATACTTGTTTGCATCCTTATTTTGTGCAATCCTGTGGGAAAGAAAACTGATCTTTTTTCAGCTTGTTGAAGTATAGCCCCCACTTTATCTTCCTGTTTCTGAATCTACCTAGCTTACTATGAATGGTCATATTTTATTATGATGATGATTACCTGGACGGGAGTTCTGCCTCACTACTCCAGTGTACTGTGGTTGGTCAAATTCTGGTGGGTTATCATTGACATCCTCCACATATATTGTAACAGCGTATGGACCTTTCACTACATTTCCCTTTGCATCCAGGCTTTCCACCTTGATTTGGAAAAAGAAGGAACAGCAAAGAAATATTTTTCATCTAGATAAATTAAAAACATAAATGAACACCAGGATGCCAAATGAAAAGTCATTCTTACTGTGACACAAATCTGGTGAAAGCCATCACTGGGTGGCTCCATCTACACAGACAAATTTACCATGGGAGCTCACTGGCAATAATTTGCCACAGTATATAACGCCAACAAAGTAAAATAAACTGCTCCTGCTTCTGATGACACTTTTCAGAGTGTCATCTTCTCACTTCAGGTCTCAGCAGGCTACTTGTATTCTTGCACAGCTTAGACTTCACGCTTTGCTTTAAACAGAAATAGATACTTTCTGACGAACAAGGAGAACATGATACAGCATGGTTTTATAGTTCAGAAAGTCTATAAATATGATATACCAGACTCAAGTGTGCTATTATAAATATCAACCAGAAAAACAGGCTGATCTAAGGATTTGCAAAGAAAACTTAATTCTGAGTTCTGATTACATTTTTGTTCCAAACAATTTGACTCCTTATTTTTCAACCTTCTTTGACTTTAAAGCACCAAGTGTATGTTATGACTGCCTGACTTTATATTGTTTGCACATAATAGATCAAATTTTGATTACTTATGCTTAACCACGTATAAGTTTTCAGTTCTGTCATTGTTTCTTCTTGTCTGTAAAGGTTTCCCATGTTTAGGGTTAATAACGGAAGTGCTAGACTATAGAAAGATAGCTAAGGCTAGCTAAAACATCATATACTTCTTTCAGATACTGATCCTCTCATGATCATCTCTCAGTTGCTAGAAGAAGACAATACCATTTTTGACAAATAAGAGCAGAAGGCTATACTGAGACCGAAAGATCACATACCCACTGTCCCACTCCCAGCAGTGTTTACGATCCTTATGAAAAGAATATAATAGCAGGACAATCACACAGTGCTCTTGCACTCTAATAGCCTCCAACATCTGCCTAGCAACTTTCTGCTGTTATCTAACAGAGGTTAGATCCATGCCTCTGTGTGTAAATATCATTTACTCAGACCATTTCTCACTAAATAGATTATAATCTTCTTAAGTAGATTATAGTAGTTTATTTTCCCATTCCAGCCATGGAATTCACCCTAACAGTCTTCAGCGATAACACACGAATCTCTTTCATGGAGCCAGATTTCATTTCGAGTCAAGTGTCCTCCTCATATTAGGAGAAGTAGAGGATTGGTGTTGGCTTCAGGGTAATTTTTTGTTTTCTCAACATAACCTTCCTGTTCTAAGGAGCACATTTCTGTGCAAAGTCTTTCAGAACTATAAAACCATGTGTCTTTCAGCAAAGCTCAATATTAAAAATTAAAATGCTGCCTGTAAACATAGACAAAAGAAAGAATTTGAAATTCCAACAGTTCTCCATTAATTTCAGGTTTACCCAAAAAGGGGGAATATGAATAACCTTCACTTTCTATTTTTCATCAAGTTTTTACCTGCAGTCTGTGCATTGTTTTCGTCTCCCAGTCCAGAGACCCATTGAGATACAGGACACCTGTCTGCGGCACAATATCAATTATTCCATCTTTTTCACCAGTCAATCTGAAACTCACAGCAGGCGGCTCAGATGTAAACTGCAATGGGGAAGAATCAGAGGGAAAATCACCCCATTTTCAGCATTTTCACCATAATCTAAATAATTTCATACTTTTGTGTCCTTTAAAATCTATTGCCAATAGAGTGCTTGGCTGGAGGAATGATATTCCAAGAGTCTGCTCAAACAGATTTATTCTTTTCTGATCCTCAGCAGAGGAGTTTTCACATTATTTCCTGAACGCTGTAGGAAATCTCAACTGTGGTTTCTTTCCAAAGCAAATGTCTGCTTAGGACAGGGCTTTGTCTGAGCATGGGAATGGAAAAAAGTGACACACATCCTCCATTTGCCTGGGAGCTGGATCTGTCCTTCTGTGGTTATGGCTTTGAGAAGAAAACCTCAGAGCTGAAGGAAAATGATGACACGAGTTACATGGAAACCCATTCTCTAGGAATGCTGATTTTATTAATCTCTGTCTTAGGATATCCTCTTAAGATGTGTTTGAGAGAAGGGGTTGTCTCCTGCTTTATGCATGTAGAGTCTTGAATTCCCAGATAAAGTCAAAGTTAATTTCAGATCCTCTCGGGGGACTGTTCTTCCACCAGTATGGAAGACAACACTGATTGTGAGGTCTGTGTGTGCAAACAATGGGGTTTTTGGCCAGAGTGGATACCAAGAGAGACTTGATTACCTGGTAAACGAAGCGCATCCCCCCTCCTTCTGGAATAGAGAAATTCATGGCCTTCAGAGGCCCACTTACATGCAGGTCACCGAAATTCTGGCATATAGCCTGTGTGAGAGAGAGAGAAAGGGATGGAGGGAAGCAGCTGAGGGATGTCTGCTGTCGCCACGCATGAACAGCAGATCTCCATCATTGAGCCTCTTGCAAGCTATTTTGCTGTAGCATAATGGACGAGACACTGGGTTGCACTGAACACCTCTGGGTTCTTTAGTACATATCTATTTTTAAAAGCAGTGTTGTTTATTAATTAATTTGAGAACAGACATTTGGACCCTGACCTTCTCTAACCACTACTTAATTAAATGAGACTTGATATGCCTTCAAGAACAAACAGAATCACCGAAGAGCTGAGGGTGGACTGAGAGCAAGAGGAAATTCACAAAAGCATTTCTGGATCACTTCTGTGTTCCCAGCAGCACCAGCCACATCCTACCCAGGAGCTGCAGAGTCCTGTGGCCACACATGTGTCGGGAGACCCAATGACACTCCTGGGGATGGGGAGGAACTGGGGCTGCACCCCTTGTAATTTCCTCAGTAAATCCAAACTTCTTCTGTGAGAGACAAAAGTGGACCTCCCCAGGTCCCCTTCCCCACCACCGGTGATCTGGGCAAGCCACCCAGACCTCGTGCCTTCACAACAGCTGCATGTGAGTGTAAATGGCAGCCAGAGCAAACATGTCCTGTTGATCTCTGGCTTCTACCTTGTGGCAAAAACGTCATGTAAGTCTGTGTCAACCTCTGCTTTCTTCCTCATGGTGGGCAATGTCTTCCCATGGTGTGTTTTCTGGCAAATTTTTTATGAGTTTCATAACCCCCCCTTCCCTAGTGCCCAAAGAGCTCCAGACACATTTCTGCCCTAATATTTCAGGGATGTTCTTGCTTTCAAACAAACAAAAAAAAAAAACAAACACTGAAAACAAAGCAAAAATCAGCCTCCTGGAGCAGTCCTTGCACACAAAATAATTCAGCCTGTGGTACAGATAATCTACCTGTTTCTTCAAAGGCAAACCCAAAATGCCTTAAACTCCTACCCTTCTCTCCCTGTCTCTTGGCAACGCCGAGGAGCCACCTGCCAGAATCAGGGCTCCATCATTTGGCTGCACAGGTAAAACTCCCTTTCTTCTCACATAAAAATGACTTTATTCTGCTTTACAGATTTGGACCACCATGGCCCCCACTGTCCACGGAACCAGGCTCCGGGAATACAGGTTCTCTGCTGCGTGACTTTTCCCCTGGCTTTGGTCCTATTGCTGCCAGGACAGCTATTCGGCCTCTCGCAGAAAAGCACAGCTTACATATTACCAAGGGAAAACTTAAGTCTGGCTATGACAAAAATACAGCCAAGCTCGGCACAATTTACCCTAAAGTGCTGCTGTGTGTGTGTGTGTGTGACAAGTGGTGTTTGAAGAACACCAGATTCTGATTAATAATAGCCAGAGATCCTGCCCTCTTCGCCTACAAGGGTTCGTGACTCTTTTTGCAAACAAGAAAACTAGAATATTGTGAGAACTAGGGAAGGATGAACTTGTGTTCTTGCTAGTGAACACTAGTGACAGTAGAAAAATATCCCAAAAAAGCCATATAATAGGTATGCGTACCAGGAAAGAACACTTTAGAACTACCCTTTACTATTTTTGCTAAATGCTGACTGCTGGCCTCTGCCAGGGACAAGATAGCAGGACCGTGGGTCTGACCTGCTATGGCTGTTCCTGTGTCACACTGGTGGGCACAGTCTGGCCCCTGGGAGTTTTTCCCAGGGCTATTCTTGGTGGAGGGCTTTTTCTTGGTCATGTTCCTCGTCATGGAGGAACAAAGGCTGACAGGTTCAAATCAGCAGGTTCAAAGTGCAGGCTATGAAGCAAGGAAGAGATATCTCTTCCTGTCAATTAAAATTACTTTATATGGACCATAAATATTTCCAAATGTATGTCTACAACATGAATCACTACTCAGGGGCCTGAAGGGGAAACGGGGGTTTTCTCCTTGGCCCGTATCCGCCTGGCATCCCTTTTGAAGATGGCTATAATGCCTGCTGAGTGGCTTCATGGGGGATCAGCACTGCCACAGGCAGCAGCTTTTGAAACTGGAAGAAAGAAGGAGGTGCTCACTACTGCACATCAGTCCCAACCCTCAGTGTCTCCATATTCTGAGGCATTTTTTTAATAGGCTTGGATTTTACTCTTATTTTTTTTAATCTTTTCTGTTAATTTCAATTGTAAAATAGAAGACACGCTGTAGCCTTTGCAAACATCAATAAATCTATTGGGTTTAATAGATCCATAAATAGCATAATTAATACATTTCAGTTCCAGGAAGTCTTCTGAAAAGTGATTCACATAGACAGAATAATGAGGACAAATAATTAATATGCATGGTTTAAACTATGCGTTATTATATGTCTTAGAATTCATAGAATCATAGAATCATTTGGGTTGGAAAGGGACCTTAAAGATAATCGAGTTCCAACCCACCTGCCATGGGCACGGACACCTCCTACTACACCAGGTTGCTCAAAGCCCCAATTCATTTAATATGTCAGCACATGTATGGATCATAATACAGAACACATGATACAGATTTCCTCACTGTCTGGTGATTTGTGGCAGTATTTTAAAATCTTTTCCAGCATGAAATCCACTTACTGGAAAAATTAGTATCAAAGGAGGAAGTACAAGAGGCAAAATAGGTAAATCAGTGTCTCTTAGGTGTTTTAAAATTTGGGGTTTTTTTCCTAATGATTGATTTGTCTTCTTCACTTTTGGCCGTGGGGTCACCCACGTGTCGTGTCGAGGCCACCCTCCCACACCCCGTGTCCCAGCCGCTCTGCTGGACCTGCAGCCCGGGGTGACCCGCGGGTTAGAGCTCACAGCCTCGCTGGCAACCTTTGCCGTTTGCTCCCAGATAAACCAGAAGGAAAAGCCGTAACTCACCAAGGGAACAAGGAGCAGGAATTGAAGTCCACACAGCTTAAACATACTGGAATACTCTTTCCTTCAGCTCCTGCAAAGAAGAGGCGATAAGTCACTTTAACCCTGTAGAGCACAGAGTTGGCCCAATCTGTTTGTGAATAAGGGCTAGAGCTGAGCTTTCCTGGAGCTGCAGGGAGAGAGCAGCCGAGGAGAGAGCTCTGAAGGACTGGGCACAGCTCTGCCCATGGGGAGGCAAGACCACTGGCATCCCTGGGCTGGCCGGGAAGGACAGCCCATCAGGTTTGTCCTCACTGATGTAGGAGGTGCCCCGCACCGTGAGAGCTTCAAACAGTGGCCAGAGGTTGAAGCCAACACAAAACTTCAAGCTGTGTAACCTCACTGTCGCAATGGTTCTGTGTCACGCAAGACCTATTTGCAAGCCCCGTTCTCATTTCTGCTTTACTGAAGACAACAACACGTTCACAGGAAATACTATAACCACAAGGAGATGAAGGTCTTGCAGGGACCATCCTGAGGTCTCTGTCTTGCGGCCACAAGAAATGACTGTTCAGTGCAGTTTGCAGAGAGAGAGGAAGCCAGGGGTATCTGCACCCCTTAAAAATGACATGGCTACTGGAAATGATATTTCCAAGTCTAAGGAGATCAGAGGGCTGGACCACCTCTCCTGTGAGGACAGGCTGAGAGTTGGAGTTGCTCAGCCCGGAGAAGAGAAGGCTCCAGGGAGACCTTATAGCAGCCTTCCAGTTCTTAAATGGGACCTACAGGAAAGATGGGAACAAACTTTTTTTACCAGGACCTGTTGCAATAGGACAAGGAGTAATGGCTTTAAACTTAAAGAGGGAAGACTTAGATTAAGACATCTAAGACTTAGATATAAGAAAGAAATTTTTTACAGTGAAGGTGGTGAAACACTGGCGCAGGTTGCCCAGAGAGGTGGTAGATTTTCCATCCTTGGAAACAATCCAAGTCAGGTTGGACAGGGCTCTGAGCAACCTGATCTAGTTGGAGATGTCCCTGCTCATTGGAGGGGGGTTGGACTAAATGACCTTTAAAAGTCCTTTCCAGTGCAAAATATTCTATGATTCTATAAGGAGCACTGCCTGCCTTGAATTTTGAAAAACTGCTGAGCACGCTCTGTTGTGACTTGTGTTACATCTTCCTGGAAATTAGATGATTCCTCAAGAATGAAATCCCGCTTTCTCACTGCTTCTAGATTTTAACAAAAAGGATGAGGCCAGTTCTGGAGAGAGGCAAAGCCAGCATACATCACTGCCACCTTCAGTGGTGGGTGGATGGAGCTACAGGTGTCCTTCAGCCACCACAACTCTGTCTCATGGAGGCTCCCAAGGAGAAGATGGTGTGAGGCACAGCTCTCTCCAGATGTCTTCCTGCCTGAGCTTCCCGTCATACTTTCCCCCCCCCCTCTTTTCTTTCCTCAGTAGCTGACCAAACGGAAGCTGTAAATATGAAATCCCCTGCCCACACTGCTGTTCTCTCCCACGCTCATTTGAGGACGTACAACAAGACGCCCCATGGTGCAAATCCCATCTGAGCAGGGTCTTATTGCATATGCAATTATGCCCTTTGAAATTACTCATCTCCCTCCTTGGGCTGGAGCTAGCTGCGTGGGTACTGAAAGAAAATAAAATGGCTCTCCTTTGAAAGCAGAAGTGATCAGGAAAATCATTCAATGTGTCAGGGAATGAGGGCTGAAAGTGAACCCCCTGTAGCCCTTCTCACCCCAGCCAGAGAAGCTGGGGCCTGGCATAGGGAGGGCAGAGGAGACACTTTGAACCTCCTGGGAAGACACTTTGAATCAAGACCATTGCTGATATTTCAGTTAGATCATTGACGGAAGTTCGTCCAAGTCCTCTGTCTTTCGAACAGCCTCTCCCCTCCCCTCCTCCTGGTCTCTTCTGAAGACGTTGGCCAGTTTCAGCCACACTTAATAGCAGGATTGGATCTTCAAAAACCTGATTCCTTATTAATTTGGGATGGCAGGTGGGACAGAGGACCCAAAGGCATGCCCTACCCAAGGATAAGGCTGCATTGTGTGCCCAGCAGCCACCTGCATGGCTTCATCTGCCCCTCTGGCCAGCCGGCAGTGGGGGGACACCAGGGAGCTAAAAATGCTGTGGGCACACTGGCAAGAAGTGAGGAAAAAGGGTATGGGGTGGTCTGAGTGTACCAGGGTATGGATTAAGAGAAAAGACAGGCAGCAAGACCTACTGTGGTGAGGAGAAGGTTTAATGAAGGGACAGGTCCAGCCCGAGTATAGCAGACAGAAAATGCTGGAAAATGCACCCCTTCGTGTCTCTGTACGACTGCACTGTGTCTCACCCAAGTTCCTTTGTGCAGATTCGACTACAAAACGCAGCGGTGGAAATACAGCCATTTTGTAGCATGTTTGCATGATAACAGCCGTCGCTGTTCCCTTCTCTTCAAATACAAATATCATTCCGGAATGTCGTGCCATTTGCAGCACCGGTTGCAAGGCCAGGATGAGGGGCTTGGTCAGTCCTTGACCATTCATTTTTGGCTGGAAGCTGCTGCCAAGTCTCATGAAGCATCACACTGCCAAGGACTAAAGCCCCAAAGCACATACTTCCCCATCACTCAGAATAGAGTTTCAGTATATACAAACTCAAACAAAAGTTTTCAGTAATAGAGAGTTTCAGGATTAGAATAGGATCAGCTTAACTAAAAGCAGCCTGAGATCTGGCTGAGGACTGGAGCCATATTTTCCCCTTCATTTCTTAGTTTCATCTCAGTGCTAGATCCTTAATAACCTTTTCTAGTTTCCCTGCCTGAACAGAAATCTCCGAGATAACCGTAGTACAAATATCCCAGCGACTTTAAATAAGAAACATTCAGAGAACAAAGAATATTCTCGGAGGTTAAAGATCAGTAACAATCACAAGTATTTGGTTCCATGAAAAAAAAAATAAAGTGTTGATTTTCTTTAAATGATTGATTTCAGATGTTCAAATTCAGTAAAGAGAAAACAGAGGAAATTGATCCAAATCAAATACAAACCATACTAAGCCTTAGCACAGCAGTCATCCATTTTACAAAGGCAGCCGAGTTCCTGACGCTGCCAGAAAAGTCATCAGAAAAAACCTTGATTCAGCTTTTAAAATCTTTCCAGGAAATGACAGTTAGATCGTCCCTTACCTATAACATGAAAAGTTTCTTTTTCTCTAAAAATGTTTCTTTCAGCCACGGGAATCAGCTTTGCACAGGTTGGTAGTGTCCGTCCTTGCTTCTCCACACGGTTTATACTTCCTCAGACTCACCCTAGAGGTTCAGCGGCTCAAACATTAACAGAATAGAGAATTATTGATTCTTAATGACTAGGTGTGGTATGAAATGGCAGCCATGTCAGCAAGCAAGGTAGCTCCGAGATAATTTACAGCCTTCTATATTTTTATGTCCTTCCTGAATTCAGTTTTTTCAGTGGGGCTGCAAGAAGTGAACACCTGAGTCCTGGGTTGGAGCCACACGGATAAAGCTGTGCTTGGCATAGGAGGGGAGGTGGAAAGGAGAAGGCATGGGACTTGGGCGGAGGTAACATTTGCTACTTGTCTAGTCACAGAGATAATTCCCACTCAGAAGACAACAATTCGGACATAAGGTGGATGGGAAGGACCCAGCCTAGTTATGAGAACAATTCATCAGTCATCAACTCAGAAAGTTCAAATTCTGCCTGAGCTGTTACTTCGGTTGACTTTGAGCAAACGGCTCTATTTGCTCATTTCCAGATGCTCATCTCATAATGGATGTAATGATTCCTTTCTCTCCTGTGTCTTCTTTCACATCCCTTTCGTTTTCAGCCCTTCAATGTTAGTCTCTGCATTACAACACCTGTAGTAAGGGGAACTGAAATCAGCTGGACTACGGTAAAATAAATTTAAAAAATGTATTATTTGGGAAAACCAGAAGGTTTTTAAAAAATCATAATCTTTAAAATGTTATGCTTTCTGCTAATTCACTTTTTAATATCACGTTTATTTCAAAACTTTTGAACAGCCTTACTTTATTCTCTCATGAAATGTTACTTTTCATGCAGGTTCTAAATTTTGCTTTCAGTTCCCCCGGTGCGTTAGATTGCTCTCAAACATCGTTAAACTATTTATGCAGTGCATTAAGTATTTTGCATCCAAAGAAAGAAGTGTTTAGAATCCAATTTTGGGAAAGGTGAGCTTTCTGTCTGTGCTTCAGATCACACTTTTCCCTTGAAATCAGCATTTGTTCTCCAAGAAAACACCTCCAGACTCTGCTTTCAGACACAACTGTTCCCCGTTTGCTCATGCCCTCAGAATGATTCAGACTTTCTCAAAGCTGTCTGCTAGCAGTGAGTTATCTTTAGAGCACAGCTCAAAACCCACAGTTTCTATTAAAGCATTAGAACTCATTGTTAATGATTTCAAAGTAAATACAATAAGGGGGAGGCAATTGAACTGCCTGGGAAATATGTTGACTTTAAGTGACTTACATGCAGATTAATTGTGTACTAGTTGGATGTGAATGAGAAGTACTTTCAGCCTGAAGCATAAATGTCAAAACAGACAGAATTCATACTGCAATAACAAATTCACATAAACCAATTCCTAATGTCATTTCTTCAGCCCACCTGTACATGGCAAGTGCAGAATAATACAAATCATGATGTCAGAAGTCAAAGCCCCATAAACAAGTTCGGTGTTTGTCTTTCATATGCTAGACTCTCTGCTTGGTAGTCCAGTTATTAAGAAGTGCAATGGGGTACTTGAAATATATATCTAAGGTACCTAATATGCTTAATTTAATGCCTGTTTTTGAAACGGGATGGAAGAGGTGAGCCTGCTCATCCTTAGTGTTTTTCTCTGGCTGAAATAATTTCCCAGCCACAGAGCAACACAGAGAAAAAAAAGAATAATCTCTCATGTCAAATACATTACAAAGTCCAGAAGCACTTAAGGCTTTACAACAGTCATAACATGGTGCCACAGATAAAATCACAAGAAGAAACTCAGCAGTGAGTCTGGTGCCTTCAGCCAGCTGTTTCTCTGAGTAAATCTGATGAAAAGACGGCAAATGTCCAGGTGTTTATTGTGTGAATCATTTTTCAACGAGTCAGTTTTTCCAGAAACAAGTCTTCTCATATCATTAGTCACATCCTCTTCACTCTTCCCATTTATCAGCTTTGTCATTTCTCCCTTACTCCTTTTTCACTTTTTGTCTTTCTACTTCTACTCCTTGATTTGATTCACCCATTGCCTCTCCACATACCTCCTTCATT
This sequence comes from Gallinago jamesoni, assembly GCA_025769975.1. Classification (NCBI taxonomy): domain Eukaryota; kingdom Metazoa; phylum Chordata; class Aves; order Charadriiformes; family Scolopacidae; genus Gallinago; species Gallinago jamesoni. The sequence goes on from JAOQGH010000012.1 coordinate 128,773,008, forward strand.
TCCAAACCTAACACAACCTCCCTGACCTCAGCTTCTTCCCCTTTCCCTAGAAAATATTTTGCAAAACTCCTAGGGCATGCTAATTTCACAACACTACCAATACGTTTCAAAATGAGCTAGCAACAGTGGGGAGGAAAGAAGGACAGAAAAATAATGCTTAAAACAAACTCAAGTTTCTAGTCATCTAGTTCCTTTACTTTCCCTGAGACAGAATCATCTACACCTGTAACCTCCCAGGTTGTAAAAAATGCAAATAATGGCCACTCCCAGTCTCCACAGGTAGTCCACTGTGATACTTCCAGACTTCTGCTCATGCACATTGTTGTCCTCTGGTCATTGCTCAGTCACTCTCCACCTCTGCTGATGAGCTGTGCTCCACTCTCCCAGCCCAGACTCCCCAGTGCTGCTGAGGACAGGCTCTTACAAACAATATTTCCCGAGCAACGTGACTCTTACCAATGCACTTGTAAAGTATTTTGATGTTATTTTATTGCATTGGCAGTTGCACTTCCATAATTCTGATTTTATCTCTATTTGCCTATGCTATATACTCATCTTTAGTAATCTACTTATGCCTGTTTTTCTGCTTCCTTAGTGAGTGAAAAGGATCTTTAAGGTGAAGAACTCTGATTTAACAAAGTGATTTATTCTTACTACCCTTCCTAGTACTACTTTTGCATTGGGACATAATTTGCCCTTCGTTTCATTTATACAGAGACTTAGTCATTTCTGCTTATGCTTTTCTTTGGCTTGTTTTCTATGAAATCCTTCTTATCAATAATTTTATTTTATAGAAATTGGCTTTTTTTAAGTCCATTGTCTTTTTTTTTTTTCCTTTTGCAAAGACTGCGGACTCCCATCATGGTAAAATTACCAGATACTTTCATCACCTCTACCTCTTGTACTCTCGACTTCAAAATAAATATATTCATCCCCATCAACATTTAACTTTTTTTTTTGTCCTGACAGGTTTCTGAAGTACTTTACCCTTCAGTCTCAAATTATTCAGCCAAATCTCTGTGGTTCACATAATCTTGAAAACATATTGTTACAAGGTCCCTATATTACTTGCATTTAAGATGTTCTTCAGATCTTCGTTTTACATCTCTCACTCTAATTTGATAGCCTTGCCCTTTCTGCTGTCTAGATCCCCATCCACACTGAGATAATTTATACAATGGTGCAAGTTGTGCTGTCAGGGAGAGAGAACTTGGACAAAAGGTGCAAACCAAGAAGATCAGATGGCCACATTTTTGTGAGCAATCATCCAAAACAAGAGGCATCATGGTAAAGGGGATGAGGTGGGGGTGAGCTATGTGGGCATGTGTTGGGATAGGAACAAAGCATGAATCTGAGCAGATGTATCCAGAAATTCACCACACTAACGCTTGATAGCCAGGGTGAATGAAGCTACAACACTTATGTAATCTTGTTTTCCTGCCCAGGAGATATGTCTTTCTGACTGCCCCATGGATTCCTGTGCCTCAGATGATGAAAATCTTACCTGAATCATTCCTGTTCCCAGAACTTGATATTCAATATTAACCTGCTAACTTTAATTCTCAGCTGGATCATTTATTCTGTCTGGGGAAGCAGCTAACAGATCACCAGGAGCTCAGATGAGATACCTAAAAAGGTCTCCCACACTTCTTCAGAAGCAGAGACTCCCTACTTGCTTTCTTCTTGAAGCTGTCATTGTGAATTGCCCATCTGCTGGAAGATACGGGCTTCTGTCCTTCTTCAGGGAAGCTTGCAGGCCATTTCCACCCCTCCGAGGGGCATGCTCCTTCCCCCCTGTTGCTGCTCTATGTCTCCACCATCTTCATTTGGCTGTCCTTGGAGGCTCCATGCCTGTTATGTTGATTAAATCCTCCTACCTGCTGATGCATCTCAGTCTAGCCACCTCCTCTGGCAGCCCTTCACCCACGTAAGACCTTGGTCTCAGCCTGTATTACCACTGATGCTACTTTGCAGTTCACTAAATTCCCAAGGGGACTTGAGCAGAGACATCCCAAGCTGGTTTCATGTGCAGGTTTCTCAAAGTAGGAGGAGCTGAATGAGCAGCACACCTGGCTCTGATGAGGCAGCCCATCCTCACCTTTGTTCCCTTTGAAGGCCTTGGTCAGCCCCAGCTCCACAGAAGTGGCCCTGCCCATGTAGAGCTCCCAGCCACAGCATCCCTCTCCCCCAGGCACAGGTAACTGGCCACTCCTACCACACACAGACGGACCAGCTTGGCTTGTCTTCTTCATTGCTGACAGGAGAGGCCTGTTGAGATGTTCCACCATTTGCTGCCATCAGGTCCTGGCCACTGTTAGGTGCTGAGCTAATGCTGTTAAACTCCTGGGCTATTAAACTTGCCCAGGTCAAGATGATAGATTTTAGTTTCCCTTTTTTCTTCTTGCAGGCAATGACATAACGGAACCAAATGGCTCTTCTGGAATAAACAATGCATATTCTAGAGATTACTTATGTTTACACTACTTATTGCAAGACCTCCAGAGAAGAATAAAACTTGAGCTCCATACTGAAGCACAGGGAAATTCACTTTTTTTTTCAGCATGCTGGTGTCCTTTAGTTAATTCTCATGAGATCTTAGAGTGTCATGTGCATTAGAAGTTACGAACTGCATATTTCAAAATTACATTTTTCTCCTTATAAATGCTGACGAAGCAATTTTTTTACATTTTCAATTCACTACTCAATACATAGAAAGACATAAAAACATGCCCACAATTTGCACAGCTCAAAATATATAACACTGTGTCAAAACAAAGTAAGAAATCCAAGTCTTTTCTCAACTATAGCCTGTTTAGGAAGCATGATAGTATTATGACATGAAACAACCATTAAGCTGGCAGGCTTGACACTATTTTTTGGTTATTTACACACACATGTAAATGCAGATGGCCTTAGGACCTGTGAAGCAGATGGTCTTAGAGCACTCAGTCGTCTGGATGTACATGCCCACCTGCAGGACACTGAAATAGGCACAATAAAACAAATTAATCTTTAGGGCTATGTTTATCCCTGTCAACACAGTTCTGTTGCCTGGACTGTCACTTAGAGCAGTCACTGGATGAAAATCAGAAATAAATATGAGAGACCTAAGAGCGGCCTTCCAGTACCTGAGCGGGCTACAGGAGAGATGGGGAGAGCCTGTTTACAAAGGCCTGCAGGGACAGGACGAGAGGCAATGGGTTTAAACTGAAGAAAAGCAGATTTAGACTGGAGATTAGGAATAAGTTCTTTCCAATGAGGGTGGTGGAGCACTGGAAGAGGTTGCCCAGGGAGGTGGTTGAGGCCCCTTCCCTGGAGACATTCAAGGTGAGGCTCAAGGAGGCCCTGGGCAACCTGGTCCAGTTGAGGGTGTCCCTGCTGACTGCGAGGAGGTCAGACTAGATGGCCTTTGGAAGTCCCTTCCAGCCCAGATGATTCTATGATTCTATGATTCTAAGTCCAGATCCCACAATTCCTCCCTGCAGACTGAAGCAGGACTCTCCATTTCCCTTCTCCACTCTTCAGAAATCATGGCCAGGGAATCCCCACAAACCTCGGCAGAGACCTGTGTCCAGATGCAGCCCAGCATTATGCAGCTTCACCTCCACACCCCTTGGGTTTGTCATCCCAAGGTGTTTCACTGTCCCTGTGAGCTGAAACAGGAATAAGGTCTTGGAGTTTTGGGGTTGGACTCTACTCCAGGGCTCAAGTGCTTAAGAAAAAAGCCCAGAAGCGCCTAGGATTTTTCTTCTATCTGGTTCTCAATCTCTTTACTGAAAGCTACTATTACAATATGCAATGTGCATATTATGCAATATGCATATGGTGCATATGGCACAAATGCAATATGTATATGGTGACTTAATTACAAATGAAAGCCAAACCGAAATTCACTGGACCAGATGCACAGCCCCGTGTCCCACAGATCAGCTGAGAACCTGGTAAACCAGCCTTTGAATGAAAATATTTTTCAAAAACCATCACAAGCACCTGGAAGCTGGTTCCATTTGTCTCTCTCCCTGCTGCCTACCCAGCTTTGAATAAAAAATTAGTTTCTTCCACTCAGGCTTTCCTGACTCCCACATTACCCTCACTATTCTCCACCTGGGATAGAGTTAAAAACAGCAACAGAGCATCAGTCCAACACCCTCATCTCGAGTTGGATGAGTCCTCTAACTGGCAGGACTTATTGTTGCCATGCTAATATAAACCTAAGAAATGGAGAGCTTGACCAGTAAAGCCAAAACTTCTTCAGCTTCATGGTTTATAACCACCTTGTTCTGTTGGGATGAGTTATAAGAAATCACGCTTTTTCACTAAGCAGGGATCAGGCAATCCTGGCTCATTTTCCCCTGGTTTTAGCCCTTCTCTTCCCCACGTAGTCAGTGTTCAGACTGACACTGCTTTACATCACAGGGTGGAACTTTTACAGCCTGATAAGATACCAAGTGGCTCCCTTGAGTACAGTAACTCTCATAAATATTTATCCCAGAAACTGTAACAGCGAGAAGAGCAGCAAACTTCAGCTCATCAGGAATTCTCACTGATAGCTGAGTTCCCAGAGTATGTTTCCCTAAATAATATCTGAATTTGCAACACTGAGTTGGCTTCCTTAAAGGCTTTGACAAGGGTAGAAATTGGTAGCAGGGGACCGAATATTTGCATTACGATTAGTAATAAGGTTATATTATGTCTAAATACCAAATTCAGGGTTTGTTTTAGTGCACGTTCTTTTCAGAGGAACTGCCAGATGGCCCGAAATGTGAATCGTGCTGGAAGAATTGTCACAAATCAGTTCTATCACCTCAGCAGGACCACCAGGTCTAGTTGCAGCCATGCCTTGCACTGAAAGCATCATGAACTCCCAGGGAAGTGCTAGGAGTTGACCTGAGCCTTCTAGGGCTCTGGCCATTTCATTTCAGAGTCAAGCTTTATGGTGACATCATAAACCTGAATCAATGCCGAGACGGACCTTTTTCTATTGGAAGGAGCTTTACATGCATTAGAGGTCAAGCCAAGCATAAATAATCTAATTTATTTCAATTACCTACTTTGGTGATCAAGACCAAGTCACATGGATGGACCATTAGAGGACAAGGCCTACGGTCTGCAAGAGAGGACTGTGCACATTTTGTGATGCAGCTACCTACAATAAACATTATTTAAAGGACTAATTCCTTTGCTTAGAATAGAAAATGCCAGAAATACCGCATAATTTTAACTTCTGTCAGCAGTGGATAGCCAGCTTTCATTGGCACACCCTACACAAGCTAGGACCTCAAGGGACTATTTCTGTAACTAAATAGCTGTGGTATTGGGCTATCAGTGTATGTGCTTCACGTTCCCTTCTTCTGTACTTCCATAGATTGCAGTGCAACCATTTTAGCTCTTTCCCTGTCTCATTTGTGACTTATATGGAAATGCCTCCCTGAACATACACCTCTGTTTGCTCGGCATTAGTGGAGGCTTCATGACTCAATGCTCTCCCTCATCTCCCACCTTAAAGTCTCAAGCTTGCGTTTGTCTCTTGTTTACCTTGCAAGTTAAAAGGAACAGGCTGCCCAGGGAAGTGACTGAGTCACCGTCCTTGGAGATATTTAAAAGACGGGTAGGCGTGGTGCTGAGGGACATGGCTTAGTGCTGGTTTTGGCCATGTCAGGTTAATGGTCAGACTCGATGATCTTAAAAGTGCCTTCCAACTGAATCGATTCTATGATTCTAAAAGGACAGTCAAGAGGACAAATTCATCAATTCAGAGCTATCTCTGCATTTTTGCATCTCAAGGTCAGTGCAACCAGGGGACGAACCAGTGCTTTTAACATTGCAGTGCCCTTGAGCAGAGATGCAGCGGTGCTGCCCTGGGTTGATGGACCAACACCCATCTTAATTGTTGTCCATCCTAGGACACTGAAGTGGTGGAGCGTGTCCAGAGGAGAGCCACCAAACTGGTGAGGAGTCGAGACAGCAAATCCTATGAGGAGAGGCTGAGGGAACTGGGCATGTTTAGTTTGGAGAAGAGGAGGCTGAGGGGGGACCTCATTGCCCT
>JAOQGH010000012.1:128779153-128805261 GCA_025769975.1 Gallinago jamesoni
TGAGAGGGTGGTCAGGCACTGGAACAGCCTGCCCAGGGAGGTGGTGGAGTCACCATCCCTGGAGGGATCTAAGAAACATGTAGACATGGCTCTTCAGGGCATGTTCTAGTGCCCGAGATTGTTGGGTTGTGTCTGTTTGGGGGTTTGGTTTTTTGTGTTGGGTTTTGTTGGGGTTTTTTGTGATTGGACTCGATGATCTCAAAGGTCCCTTCCAACCATGAAGATTCTGTGATTCTGTAATCTGCAGGGGTCTAAGATCACCAAAGCTGGAACTAAATGCTGTGCATTCGGGAGTTTAAAAAGACAACAGGAAAACACAAGGTTTGAGGAGCCCAAACACAAGGTTAAAGGTTTCACTAAGAAACTAAAGCACAAAACAGTTTCCTTCTACCCCAGACTCCAGCAAGCTATTGCTCTAGGCTGCTTTCAGGTTTGCCTTTCCTTTCCAGAGCCGCTTCCAGGAAGGACTGCATCCCAGCACAGGTTCAGCAGGGCAGGGCTGAGCAAACAAGCGCCTGGCACCCAGCAAGCTCTCTGCCGTGGGGCGGATTCTCCTCCCAGTCCAAAGGAGACCAAGCACGCTTTAGTAGCATACCCATAAACCAAAAATAACCACCCCAGACTGCTGAAAAACAGCTTGCCTGAACTTCTTGGCTTTAATAGGTCTTCTGTAAGGGCTGAGTGGACCCAGCAGTTCGTGGGATATTAAATAAATTATATCAATTACTGGTTAATGACACATTTACATTTAGATAATGCATTATAGGAGTTCCAAGCATTTTGCAGTCTTGGATTAATGCAATTCTGCATGTTCTCTGTAAGAAAAATGATCCCCTTTCCGCAAAAGTCGTGCTGCTGCCAATTCCAGGAATTCAAAAACCGTAACTCGGGCCCCAAAATACCATGATTGGCTTTAAGAACAACAACGTGATTTAATGTCTTTATTCACCTTTTGCTGGGTGACTCAAAATGTTTCTTAATATTTATGAAGATTAGACATTTTTTGAATAAAAGCAAACTTCTCACATATTCATAGAATTGTAGGAACAATCAAGCAAAAAAAAAAAAAAAAGATTATTTTGACACAGTGTGCTGAGAAAACAAAAATACAACTTTGTCTGAACTTTCCATGTATTCTTCAAATGAATTACCAGCCTGTTTGAAACAACAGAGATATTTAGCCCCTATCTTTAACTAATGGTTGCTATCGGCCTAAGGACTTTGAGTTATGTTCATGAAACAGAAGTGCTGGTAGTAAATTTTTATGAATGAAATTTGCTGGAAAGTTAAACGGCACAATGAGCAACTAATGTAGAAAGGGAAGCAATAGACGACCAACACCACTGGTGTTCATGCAACCTGCTGTGGCAAGATGGAGGATGAGATGGAAGAGACATGGGATGAGGACAGGGTGTTGGTCTTTGTGGTTTTTTAAGAAAACTGGAGAGGGGCTTTTGGTACTTTGTTGACCAAAACATGTCCAGCTACATTCCTATTTCTTTTGGAAACATTTTGATTTTTAGTTCAGTCTTTAGATTTCTGCCTTTAACAGGTTTTTGCTGCATTTATCTTAGCTTTGATCTATCTACGTCTTTTGATTACTGGGCTGCATTACTTTCGTTTTTTACTTCTCATATTCAGAAACTGAGGAAAGGTGGTCAGGAGGTGTGTCCATCACTTTTTGCTGTGCCAGAGGGAGGGTGTTCCCATGTAGCCTCAGCCACTTTAGGTGCAAACTCTGACATCTTACGTCCAATTCAGCTTCGTTTACAGCACCACACGGTACTTTGCCCCACCCGGAACAAGATGTCTGGAGATCTTCCCTCTACTCTGTGAAGAAGTCAATGATTTCCAGTAGAGGGGGCAGCAAAGGAATCATAATTTTGACAACTGCAACAGTATTGACTAACTGCAAGATCATCTTTGTTGAACATTGACACTTTTATTAAATCTCTCTTAAAAGATAGTTCTATTTTAATAGTCTTTTTTTTTACTAACAATTGAATTTTCTTTACTTTAAAATGCAAATAAGGTTATTTAATTAATCACCCCTAAGGCCCCTTTTGCTTCCAGTAGCATCTTAACTCAAAAATAAAGAAGGAAACACAAGTCTATTGTTTCATTGGATATTCTGGTTATTTTTAAAAACAGGCATGAGAGAAGTAGCAGGTTTTGACAATGGTAAAACATTTCAGGTAAAAATAAAAGCTGGACTTGTGTGTATACAGCTAACCCACTGCAGGATTTTTACAGTTAATTCCTACAAAGTACTAATTACTCCTAAAATTGGTAACTTCATATCACTGCAAGTTTTTACTAAATTAAACTTGGTGAGCATGACAGAAGCAAATTTATTTTCTTTATTTTGTTTTTGTTCTTTATTTTTGGCTGCTTATGGAATCCAGTTTTAAATATGCCACATTTGCAGACTTTCTGCTACCCTTTAAGAATGAATGTCAGTTTTGATGGCTTTAGGTTTGTTTTTCTTTGCTTTTAATATCTGACTACTATGGAAGTTATGTGTGTGTTTTTATGCAGGGATTTTCTAGGTTACTTGCAGAGAGGAAAGCAGTTTGTTGAGCAAGCAAAAGTGTTTGCCATAGTAGAAATGCTGTGGAAATACATGGAAGGGAACAGTATATAGCTTTTAAATAAGTTCTGTTTAAATAGCATGCCATTATTGACACATAATTAATCAAGATTTTATCCATATAACATATAAACACATGTGTTCTTTATTTATTTGTAAACATTAGATCTTTATCTCTTATATGCTTAACTGAAAAACTACTTTGTATCTTTAGCAGAATTCCAAGTATCTGCAGTACTGATCTAAATTTTTGTTACTAATTTTTACCCAATCTAAAAAATAATGAAAGATTTTACCAGAGGTCTCCCAGAAATATATTTTCATGCCACTGAAGACTTCTGTAGGTGACTTTTGCTTCTGTATTTAGACAACAATGGCTATTGTGTGAGGATCTTCACAAGATGTGTGAGCTACACAAGATGTCAGCAATCAAGACTTGCTTTTATAGTGGTTTCATTGAAAACTGGAGTTCAGTCAGTCACTGGAGAAGTTCTTTTGGTCATGCTTCAGTGCCATGAAGCATGCAGCTGGCTTTTTGTTGGAAAAGTAAAGCTATTTAAGAGGAGGAACAAAGTTTCTGGATGCATGACGGACACATTATTTTATCAGAAGTAGAAATCAGTTCTGAGGACAAGAGCCTTGATCACCCTGTGTGCCCCCAGGAGGGCTTCCAGGAGGAACATGTGGGACCAGCCATAGTGGTGACAACCAGGGGACAGCTCTTGTCCACAGGAGCCAGCACGTCTGAGCTAAGCAGGCATCTGGCACAGAGCAAGCCTGTTCTCCCCTTCATCGACCGATGCTGTCTCAACACTTCCAAATGGAATGCTGGCCCTGTGCATTGCTACCGATCCAAATAATAATTTATCTCACTGCTGCCATTGCCTTATTGTCCTTATAGGCAGAAAAGAACCTTTCTGGCTGGTTACGTTATGGGTCCAACCCGCTTCCAACTCTCTTTCATATGCAATTTGAAAGGGAAGACTTGCAAAAGGAAGGCAAGAGAAAGGCAAAATCAAAAGAAAGAAAAGAAAGCACAAGGTTCTCAAGGGCCTAAATTATATTGGCTTGGGAGAATTCCAAGCCAACAGGTCTCTAGCTCACTCCTCCATTTTTCTTTCCAAATAGAAACAACTCGTATGCTGCTGAAGGTCCTTGCTCGCTGGTGTGACAAGGTGTCTGTAGTCATTACTTGTATATGCCCTGCTGGTTGAGCAGCCGTGGGCTGGCCAGGGTCAGCTCCAGCTAGCCATCAGAGCCAAAGGGTGGTTGCCAGACCAGCTAGATGGTAGCCAGGCAGCTGGGGCAGCACCTCTGGCCGCATGTTTCTTGCTGATAACTTTTGATGCAAAGTCTTGTTGCGAAACAGCAAAGATGACAAAGGAGAGAGAAGCCGTATGAAGTGAGCAGCATTAGTGCTACTTACACAGCCCGGGACGGCAGGACCTCAATGGGCAGAGCAGGGGGACAGGAGTACATGGCCTTCCAGGAGCTATGCAGGAAGCCTTCTGCTATGCTGAAATCCTTGCAGATCTATGGAGAGTCACATTAGAAACACTGTGGTTTTTTTCTTATTTAGACTTAACGTACTTTCATTTTCTTTAGCTGGACTATTAGTTATGATAGATTACAGCGTATACGTCAATTGCTGACTATGGTTTTCTACTTCTGTAAATGTGGTTAATAATCCTGCTTTAAATACACATTGCATGCCGACACTAATGTGGCTTCTAGACATGCAACTGTTAATCTTGTAGTTCAAGGTCAAAATCTCAACACAATATATAACTATATATCTGACATACCTTGGCCTGCCGTCATGCTAAACTCTTTTGTAAATTGGAGAGAGAAGAGTTTCTTCATTTACTTGTATTTCAGAAAATTTTGGAAAAAAACGTGCCAAGGAGAGCCAGAATCACTGCAGTAAACACACAATGACAAAGCCTGTCCCTAGCACCATAGGCACCAATAGAGTGGCAGAAGAGTTTCCTCTACTGTGTAGCACACATCAGTCTAGACTGTTGTAACCAAGATCTTCTGAGTCCCGCAGAAGGGTCAGGAACAAGGATTTTTCCCCCTCAAAGGTACCACTTTGGAAACCAGAACGGTCGCTAGTATCTGATTCCAACTGGGGGGTTGGAACTTGATGATCTTTAAGGTCTCTTCCAGCTCTAACCATTCTATGATTCTATGATCTTGTGTTTTGGCAGCCTTGCAGCAGACACCATCCACGAAGGATGGAGGTGTTCTGCACAGTCCCTATGGTGCTCGTAGCAAATCCTGCCTTCCAGAGCCAAGTATTTAAATCCCTTTGTGGATCTAAGGCACTCTGGCCCTTTCTCTCTTCTATTTAAATAGAAGTGCTTAATCACCATGCTGATGAAATACTGCAGGTAGGAACTATTAGCACAGGGGCCTTCAGATGTGGAGCTGGACCATGAGCAAGGTTTGCCCAGACCTCTCCCAGCTGGCAGGTCTGTAAAGTCAAAAGCCTTCTCATGGCAGAGCCCGTGTTTCTTATCATCCTCAGGGGAGTAAGATGTGCTGTGCTGCTCACGGGGGCTAGTAGGGCTGGGAGTCACCTACTGCTTCCTGAGGAACGTGCCTCCCAGAATGCAGCAGGATCATTGAGTCCTGCACGGGCATTCAAAATTACGTCTTTCAGCCACCTCTGGTAGGAAAGGAGGCAGTTCTGCTCTCAGCACACAGAAGGCAAACTGAGGTGTGTGTTTGTTAAGTAGCCTGCCTGTAATTGAATCTGAAGTCAAGGAAATGATCAGGAATAAAATTGTCACTTTGAACCCTGAGGTTACTGTAACCTCTCTCCAAAGAAATTTTTTGCATGAAAATACTCTTTCAGAGCGAATGCGAGTCAAATAGTGGATCTACCTGCTATTTCATGGTTAGTAGCCATTTTTAATGGTTTTTGGTAATGTGGACAGCAAGTTATGGAAAAGGTTGCCTGAAAAACCCAGATGGAAAATTTTGGTTGCACAGAAACTTAATGTTTTTCCTTCCAACAGCCTCCAGCTTTAAGCAGTTTAGAGAAAAGTTTGTATTTAGTCTCAGTGCAATATCTTGTTTCAGTGTGTGACGAAGTGCAGAGCATTTCCAGGTCCCACCCACTGGAGATAAGAGCACACCTTAAAGAAAGTATCAGATGGACCAGGTGAAACCATGACATATTTCCTATTCATGTGGGAGAATGACATGACTTCTTACTCACAAGCAAAGCAATAGATCCTGGTTTTGGTACTTAGCCCTTTCTTGATTCAAGAAAAGGGACACTGTCTAGTCCTCAAAATGCCACCAGTGTGAGTAACGTCAACCGGACTACTTGCTTGAGCAAACATCTGCAAAGAGTAGCTGCAGGTGTCCCTCTTCCTGCTCATTGTATGATGCAACCCTGAGCATCATCAGGGTTGACAGAGCTGTCCTAGACCAACTAGTCATCTCTTTTCAAGTTCTCATATAACATTTTTATCTTCAAGAACACCTCAATTGGATAATCCTTATGAAGGAAAGTTTTGTAGCACTCAGAATATAGAGGTTGTATCCTGCAACCAAACATAGGTATTTAAATTCCTAATTAGGACAAGAGCTGTGCAGTACAAATTGTCTGGTGATTTTCAAGGTAATGCGTGAAAGAGTTGTTCAGTGTATTTAAATGGAGCATAGTTTACATAAAAACTATTTTTAGTGGTGAGGCATCTCATAAAAAGAAGTGAGTGGGTCAGAAGATGGCGAGTTACCAGCCGCCATTGACTGTGGCCAGAAACCAGTGTGTAATGGCAGACAAATATACCAACAAATATGCAATGTAATCAAGGAGGGTACCGAAAGTGGGAAAGAAAATGCTGTTTTATCAGTCTCTAAAACCTAGCATCTCAAGTAGTATGTGCTGCAGCCTCTGTCTCAGATGGGAGAGTGTTAAACATCAGAGCAGGGCAATAAACACAGCTAAATTGTCAGAACAGCTGCCTTAGGGGAAACACTAAAAGGTTTGGGACTTTTCAGTGCAGAGAGGAGAAGGCTGAGGGGGAAAAGACTGATGATTTGAGTTTCAAAAAACTAGTGGAGAAAGTAAGTGAAAAACTGCTGTTCATAAGATCCCAAAGCTGATATCCCTAAACAGCATCTCCTGTGGCCACTTTGCTTTCCTATCTCAGAGACCATACAAGGCTGGAAGGACCACTGGTCCAAAACAGTAGGGCATTTCTTCTCACCAGGTTCTTAGATTTCTTTTTCTCCAGGGGCAGTCTGAACCCCATAAACCAAGGAATATCTATTTGTTTTGCCAAAAATATCAGAGGATGGATTTCTCTATGGGGAGAGCACTTATCTGGGGTGTGAGTGGGGCATATTTTTTCCAGTACCTCTCTAACCTTCAGTACTATTTACTGCAAGTTCTTTCCACACTTTCCCTCTCAACAGCCTAAGGGGTAGCTGGGACACGGACAGGAGTCCAGCATCCTCCTGCCAAGGTGTTTTGGCATTTATTGATGGATTGTGTCAATACAGATGCCTCTGGTCAACTTCCTCATCTGGGTACAACATCCCAGCCACAGCATAGATGCAGGGGAAGCTTCTCCAGCGGAAATCCATGGGAGTTTAAACATGTACTGGTGGGACTAGGTAAGTCCCAAGTAAAACTGCTGGCAAAAAAGCCTGCCATAGGTGCTAAGGGAGCATCCCAGCCCCAGTGGCTTACTTCTGAATAGACCAAGTGGCGGAGGAGCAAATGCAGCTAGTCATGCCACAAGATGGCATCAAGGGGAGGAGGAGGATCTTAAGGCAGAGAAGACTGAAAATATAAATAATAAGGGATTACCATGATATTATGGTGGCAAAGCTTGAGCAGATCCATTTAGGCATCAAAACTATTTAGAGAAGAAATACATCCTGAGCACCTTCAGAGCAGAGGTGTGAACCAGAGAAGTGTGCACACTCATGGAAGCCACAGGTAGGCACAGAAATAGCATCCTGGCCATGCGAAAAATGTTGTGAGGTCAGCTCTGACTTCAGTGGATATTAAGCCAATTAATAATTCAGCCAAACCCCCACAGAGTCAAAGGAGAATGGGTGCGAAACTCAGCACAGCTGGAGGTGCTTCCTCCAGAGGGGTGGTCGCGGTGCCCACCTCACCCCTGCAGGGGAAGTCTGCCTGCCCAGTGCCTCCCAGTGCTCCCCCCAGCTCTCCCACTGCTTGCCTTGCCTCAGGTGGGCAGTGTCGGGTCCAGTGGGGGATGTGACATCCTGGGGGTGGCCATACCCACCGGGAGAGCAGCGCCCATGAGGCAGTAACACTGTACGCAGCATGTAGAGGTGCCAAAGTCAGGCATCACGCAGCCTATCCATGCCACAGTCGGAACTTTCCCATTGAAAATTCCCACCTTCTTTTCCCCAAAAAGCAGTCAGAGTTTGGCTCTGGGCAACCTGTGTCTAACTAACTGGAGGCTTTTGGGTACACGTACGCAGAGTCCCTGCTTTCTGCACACCGTGCTGCTCTGAAATTTGATGTTTCCCTGATGCACAAGCTTGTTGCTCAACCCAGAAGGCATAAAGAGACAGCCATGACTACCACCTAGAAAATAATTTGGTTTGAGAATTGCTCAAGCATTAAGTTTCGAAACCTAGAGGAAGCGTGTCGCACTAATCATTTTCTCAGCAAATTATTAACCAGTGATGAGACAGTGCTGGGGCTGTAAGGGGAGCCACTCAGGACATGTGTGCTCTCATGTGGGGGTGTGTCGTCCTCGCTGTCTGACAGCTGGGAACCCATTGTAGCAAAACTGCTGAAATCATGAGTAATTAGCACACTCAGTTTCAGTGACTCTTGACAAAAACACCACTACTTGGGTTTCCACAGAGGAATGGATCCACGTAGGATCCATGTGGATCCACAGAGGATAAATGCAGAAATATCACAGACCCCTGTGCAGGGTGGCCATTAAGAATGGAGGTCCTTCACGTCCCAGTGCCTGTAGGAGCCTTGTGGAGTGAGAGGACTGTTAGGAGGGGACAGGGAGGGGGTTGTGTGTCTGGCTGCACACCAACACATCATGCCTTCACTGACCGTGGCAGATGCTGAGACTCACCCTGTTTCCTGCAGTTGTCCAATGCTGGGTCCCTACACCGGCTGGTCACTGACCCATGGTCTCTTCTGGAAGCAACGGCATGATCAAGGCACCTCCACAGTGTTTCTGGAGCGTAGTGAAGAGCACATGACATGGTTGTGTTCCCTTTTTTAACTGGAGGCGGCTGCATTTAGACACCTAGAAGTGACTATAAAAATGTGCCATGCAGTCTGCCACATTTAAAAGTGCTGGTGGAAAATGACCAGCAATGCAACATTTAGCACAATTTTAATACAGGATGCCATGTGTGCCTTGAGTGCTACCACACGCTTCGCATTGCGTGGGTCCTACAAGTGGACAGGCACCAAATAAACCACATTTTGTCCTGCCCTGTGGGTCCTGTGCTACCCCACTGAACCAGAACTGGCAGGGACTGCAGACAAGGTGGACAGTTCTCATTAAATTTTATTTTATGCGTTTAGATGGCACGTTTGTTAAACGCTGGCGGTGTGCTGAATACCACCACAGCCTGCAGCACTTACCCTCCTAACTGAGCAACTGTCTGTAATGAGTCCAGAATCCCTGGAATTGTTTAAGCCCCATCCCTGGAGGTGTTCAAGGACAGGCTGGATGGGGCTTTGAGCAACCTGGTCTGGTGGAAGGTGTTCCTGCCCATGGCAGGGACGTTGGAACTGGATGATCTATAAGGTCCCTTCCAACTCTAACCATTCTATGATTGTCTCAATTAGAAAAGACAGTCAGAGGAGGACCAGCCCCACAGTTCCCACCAGCTTTTATCTCCTGCATTTGTAGATCAGATTCAGGAATGATTTATGCCATACATTCAGCCCCACAGTCTTCAGAAGCATGGCAAATAAGGAGTTGCAGGGTTCACTTTTGAAGATTCAAGAATTTATTAGTCTGATATCTCTCCAGTAAAACACTATTAGCACTCCTTAGGACCTTGTCTCTTCTCTGAGTGCCACAGCTTTCTCTAAAAGGCCTTCCCAGAGAGAAAGAAGACCTGTAGCTGATCGTAGACGCAATACTGCATGGGAATCAACTGCTTCCTTCCTCTGCTGCAGCCTTCTGTAGGTCACATTAGCATCACCAGGACTGCTGCTGTCAGGAGCCCTTCATCTCATTTGTACCTGCACTCCAAACAGCCCAAGAGAGACAACTCTGGTCCATGGTCTTTAAAGCTTTCAAAGGGGCTGATGTTGAAAGGCTCATATATGTGAGGGCTAAATCCTCAGAGCATCCATTGATTTTTATCACAAATGCCTTTCTTTCACTTGACTAAATATTATCAGTAATTCTCCCAAATCCAAAAGCACGTAGCACCCTGCAAATCCACATAGTGCCTTAATAATGAATAATTCCTTAGTGCAGTTTTGTCCCAAAGCAAAAGTAAACCTTTCTTCTTGCAGTTAATCTGTCATGATTAAATTAATTAAAGCTGGACATGCCCCCTGATTCCTCTTGCTGATCTGATCTGTCTTCCTAAAAAGAGCTTTTATAACAGCTATTACACTATAATTGGTATTTTATGTGCTCTTAGACTTTTTTCTTTCTTTTCTTTTTTCTTTTCTTTTCTTTTCTTTTCTTTTCTTTTCTTTTCTTTTCTTTTCTTTTCTTTTCTTTTCTTTTCTTTTCTTTTCATTTGGACTCTGTGAGTTTTGCCATTTTGGACTTGGTGCACTCGCTGCTGTGACTCACGTATTCCACAGCTACTGCCAGATCTCTGGGGCCGACATTGTAATTATCACATTAGGATCTGTCATTGTAGCCCTGACTTAATAAATAACCAGCGCAGTGATTAGAATCGCTGATTGATCAGTTCCATGGTTTTGGACACTCACATCTGAGACGAACAGGGGGATTGTGGATATTAAGGGTTTGAAATGTCAGCATTCCAGATTAAATTAGTATTAATTGCCCATTCCAGGTACACCAGATGTTATATATAGTAAGCATTTCTGTATTTGATAATCTGGTGATGATCGGCTAAAACTGTGACTCGGATTCAGCTCACAAACTGCAGAAGAAAGGCCCAGCCCTTCCTCTGCGCCCACAACTCACAGGAGCCATGCAACACAACAGCAGATGAACAGGATCGCTTCCAGGTGAAACTCAAGAGTGCAACTGGGGCGTTGCAGTCCCAGGTTGACATCCAGTCCATGGGATCAGGCTAGACCTGGTCCAAAGCAAGAAAAGCCCTGAAATGTGCAGAGTATGGATCCTCAGCACCAGCAACCCTGACGTTCTCCACCTCAAAGTTTCCTCCATGCTCTCCATGAAAACTCAGGGCAAGCCAGGAGCCTGCAGGGCAGACCAGGAGGGCCAGTGAAAGGTTGACTGGGGCATGCAGAGATGGAGGCAGCTCTTTAATCTGTTTTGGTCCAAAGGCAGTGCTGTGCTCTTCAGCGTGACCAGCCCTGATCCTGAAGCAGCCCCAGAAGACAGACTTGTAGGGATGTCTGTTTTCCCCAGGAACAACGAGCAACACAGCTCCTGGTGGCAACTTGTGGCAGCTCCCGGGAATGGGCCTATCACGTTGGGGTTTTTTCTTTAAAAATCATGTTTTAGAAGGAAATTTTGTTATCCTGGGAATGAGTGGAAGGAGACAAGGGAGGGCATGAAAACTTTAATAGATAACTCCACATTTTTATGACCCCATCTGTGCATCCAATGATGCTGTGAACATGGATGGCTTTTACCCTTAAAAGGTGTGTGATCAACATGGACTTTTTATATTTCTTCAAAACCTGTTTCATTTAGATTTACTGGGTCCATAGCTTGACAGATAGAGAACAAACTAGGGTAATGTTCTGGTTGTGCTCAGCTATACTTTCAGTTCTCAAAAATAATCTTAAAAATGTGTTTAATTTGTACAATTTTATTTCCATTCTTGAATGAGGAAAGGGTTATAAGAGTTTAAAATTTCTGAAAACTAGTATATGAGTATCATTCTCTAGACTGCACTGGGCCAACCTTAAGTTGCATACTGACAGCTCAAAAGCATTCATTCAAAATCCAGCGACAAGAATCTTGTCTGGGCTCTTTTAAAAATGTTGTTTTCTGTTCTTCTCAACAGCTCGTTCTAGAACAGAAATTCTCTTTCCTTAGAATTTTCTCTTAAAAATTCAGAAATCCGGAGAGATCTGAATACCATACAAGCACGAAGTCATCCTGCAACATGTATTTTACCCCTAGAGAACTGCTAAAAGTCATCCCCTCAGCAGAGGCAGTTTTCGGCAAGCACTCAGCAAGTTCACTCCTTACCAGAGCTTTTGGCACACGAAAGCTGCACAGCCCAAGATGGGGAACCCATTTCTCACCTTATTAGTGTCATGTTTTTGTTGCCTTCATCATCAAGGAAGATGAGCTGTCAGGCTCGAGATCTGGCTTTTCTGAGCCATTGCAGGCAAAATGCCATGACTGTACCTCTACCTTGGACTTTGCAGTGTACCCTCAAAAAAACACAAATAACACAATTCCGCCAAACAGTAATTGAGCATTAGGGTACACAGTGTCAGCTACCTGCTTTCTGTCCCCAAAAGTAGCATTTCTTTTCATCTCCAAAATTCAGGTAAGGGTACTCATCTACATTTCAAAAGTGTTTTCAGGCTTAGGGAAGAATACCTTTTTTTAAGAATGATTTATTTGTATCTCTGCCACCACAACCACATTTGCACAGGAGGGATACCAAGCACTCAAGAGTTTTGAGGCTGCGGGTGATGCTTGCTTTGTGATCCTAGGTTGCTAAGTAGCCTGTGTTCAGGGATGTAAGGAATCCTCACTGCACTTGTCATGGAGCAATCCCGTCCAGCATTCAAAATATTTTCTCAACTTGAAAAGATTCTTAGGGATTTCCCACTGAGGCTCAAAGGCAGTCATATATTTTATTTATTTTATTACAAGGCATGTAAGTAAAAACTTGCATATCTGAAAAAAAGATATTAGATAGAAAACAGTAATAAAATTAACATTATTCTTTTAAGAAACTTGGTAATAAATACATTTCCCCTCAACATTAAAATGCTTGTTATTTTGCACAACAATAAATACAGCATAGCTCTGGCATAAAGAAAGGCCAAGGCTGGATACAAGAAGTCCATGTGGTTTCTTAAAAAAGCTCAGGTGATTTATATAGAGGTTTGGCATCCTGCACTTGATGCACTTTGATACAACTTGCACTTTGATTTTAATTTTACTATGATTTTTAAACAGTCCCATTATATGAAAATATGAGAGGAAAATTTGTTTGGTTATAGGATTTTTCCATTAAATATTTTCAAAATATTTAAACCATTAAACATTAAAACCAATCCTTGAAATAAAAAAAAAAAAGTGTCTCGGTGGCTATTCTACAAAAATGCAGATTTTTCAGCTGTGGGTGCTCAAGCCTGACCAGCCAACTGGCAAAAGACCAGTCCCCAGTCAGTTCATCAATTCTTTACACAGTTTTAAAAAAGAAATAATAATAACAAGGAGAAAGACTAAAGAGCGTAATATTCACTTCCCAAGTCATGATGGTTTGAGGTTCTTACCCTATTATCCAAAGGTGAGAGGAGAAACAAGAAGTATATTCCAGAAAGCTTCCCAGCATAACTTTGGGTCATTCTGGTCTATACTTTTCTTTTAAAACTACCAACAAAAAAAGAGAGAGAGAGAGAGAGATTCCCATGCACTGTGCTGTTCTTATGCCAGCACGTATCATCACAATCTCAACTGTGAACCTAAGTCACTTTGATAGCCCAATCTAATATAGATTGATTGATTGTCCCACGACATAGTTAGGTAATGTCCACAAAATGCCACAGGCTGTGGCAGAGTCCAGCGTCCTTAAAGTACTGATAGGTCATGGCAAGACTTGGACTTGAGTTTGAAGGCCATGTTCTTGTTGTTCTTAGCAACTATCTTGCCCCAGAACCGCCTGGCTTTTTTGGGGATGCTCTCTCTCCGTTTCTGGTACGCCAGCCGCTTCTCATTCTTTTCCTTGCTGTCCCTCCGGAGCCGGACTTGCCGCACGATGCCTTCAAACAGCTCCTTCACGTTGTGCTGCACGGCTGCCGAGGTCTCGATGAACTTGCAGTCAAACACGACGGCGCAAGCTCGTCCCTCTGCAAAAAATTGCAAGGTGGGAAAGATGTCAACAAGGTGCCCCGAGCAGAGGGGAGGCAAAGCGGCCGCAGGCTGCCACGTGCCGGGAGCCAGAGCCACCGGGGGAATTCCTCAAGCTTAATATAGGCATGGATAAGTCCTTAATCACCCGGTGCTAATGATTCATCTGCTCTGTGTCACACTCCCTGCCCAGCGAGGGGGGAGGAGGGGGGAGGAAGCCCAGTCCCCATCGTTGGAGCTGGGGCTGACCGACTGGCGAGGAGACAATGAAGGCTGAGAGGTCAGCCATGACTCAAAACCACCTGGTCATCTTATGTGCCGAATCCCTCAAGTCGCATTAGAGGGTGATGACAGCACCCTCCATGTGCACAGCACAGCTCTTGTCCCCACAGGAGGCAGAGCCCAGCCTCCTCCCTGGCTCGTGGGTGCAAAGCAGGGTCTTGGGACGGGAGCAACTTTGGTGTGAACATCTACAAAACCATTCAATAAAGGCAGAACTCTGCCTGTGGCTTCAGAGGTACATCTGAAAACACAGTTCTTATCTTTAGTTACATGCACCTAAGCTAAATTTGACAGTTGCCTTTCACACACAGGCCAGTCTACTTTGTCTGCTGGCTTGTTGTGAACTGATCACCACAATGACTAAAATAACTTGAATGCATATGCTTATCTTTCAAAAGATTTTTCAAGTGGGACAGAGATGAATGAGAAGACATCTCTGGGCTTCTGATGTACTCCTCAGTTCATCAAGTTCACTTGGGGCAAAGGTGACAGAGGAACCGTGCCCATCCCCAGTGGGAAAAAAAAAAAAAAAAAGACGTCTAGATCAATAGGGAACAAGAAGAGCAGAATGGCAGCAGAGAGAAGAAAATGCCGAGTGGAGGAACCCATGATTCTGATGGGCCAAGATGAAATCATCTAATGCATTGCTGTGTGTTATGTCGTGTCACCTAACCCTCGGGGAAGGCTCTCCAAGAAGAGATCTTATGGACTGCAGACCTTGGGAACTGGCAGGTCTCTCTACTGCTTGGGGGCTTCGTGCTCCCCAGGTTTTGGGAGAGTGGCACAGGTTGGTTATTCTTTTGTGTGCAGCTGGGAGGGCTGTTTCAGCATCCCAAAGCAAGACCTCTCCTGAAAGGTGCACAGTTCCTCCCTAGTCTACAAAGGGTGAGAGGGAATTTTAAGTTATCAGGGAGGAGAGAGAACTGGTTAAAAGGAGAGATAATCTTTGGCAGCAGAATAAAGGGTGCTAAACACGTTATGTGTAAGCACATATTGGAAGCCCAAAGGGTTCCTGGTTACCAGAGATATCACATCTTGCAGTGGTCTTACACTAGGAGCTGGAAGGGAAGAAATTCAAGCTGGTTTATGATGTTACTTAATAAATTTAGGAAAGGGATTATCTGATATGTAACAGTATTAATCAAGGGAGGCTTAAAGACCTGCCGTACCCCTCCCAGTCCTCTGCCTGCTGGTCCAGTCCTCTGCTGTTTTATTGCTCTTTTATGGCCCAGTCCTGATCCCTCAGCCAGAGCTCTGCGTTTCCTCCAAAAGCTACTAGATGACTCTTAACGTTGACGTCGGTTTTACCCTCATCGCTTTCCTTACCTGCCACTGAAACTTCGCGGCACCTGACGAGGTCACTTTTGTTGCCAACCAGAATAATGGGGATGTCTTCTTTCTGGCGTGCCCTCCGGAGTTGTATTCTGAGTTCTGAGGCCTTCTCAAAGCTCGCTCGGTCTGTGATGGAGTAGACAATCAAGTATGCGTCTCCCACTTGCATGCAGTGGTCTCGAATCCATTCTCCCTCCCGCTGTGCAAATGAAACGGTCAGACATCGTTATGCCCAGAAGAGATTTTACTTAGAAAGTATAACATTAGAGAATCCAAATACATTCCTGCTGTAACTGTAATGGGTACGGTTTGAATCACAGTTATACTAAAAGCAATTCCAATGCGGTGATGGTATGAATACTTCACCGCAAAGGAGGGCAAAACTTCCCCCAAATAATTAATTGTGCTGGCTTTGGACTGGAATGAACACGGTCTGGAAAACAGCTTGAAAGTTTTGTTTTATCATTAAAAAAATAAAGAAGGCTTGCGCTTCTCAGACTCATGCTTCAGAGCTATTAGGCATGCTTGGCCTGGGGTGGGAGTGGGGTTAATCCCATATTTTCCCTAAAGTTGAAGTATGGAAAACAACTACTTTCTTTCCCAAAAGATGCCTACTTTTAATATTAGCAGTGATTTATATGCACTTTTCTTTTGGACTTTAACTAGAGCGAATTAAAGTACCTTATTATCCCACATGTCGAGCAGTATAATGGTTGCGCTTTCCCCATCCACCATCAGGGTTCTTTCATATGTGTCTTCTGGAAAGAAAATCAGAAAGATTGGTAATATATTATTTTGTGGCATCATATACATTACCAAAAAAAAAATAAATAGCTGAATATGTGTAATTTGCTCACAGTTCAAGTTATTGAGCCAAATTTTATGCTGGCTCACATTCAGTTCTTTCCTCATTTCCATCAGCACTGAACCTGCCCTCTGTTCATTACTGGTTGTCTTACTTTCCATGATATATGAAGGAGGCTGAAAGAGCAGGAAATGAAATGTTCATTATTTTGGCTGATATTCCCTTTATCTTATGTGGGAGAGAGAAAATAGAACCAGTGGAAGAAATAACCAAATGCTGAACATTTGCCCCATGGGAGCCGCAGAGTCCAGCGAGGCTGAGTAATGGAAAATATTTGCTTTCGCTTTAGCAGGGACAGTTTACGGGTGAACAGTCACTGCTGCTGAGAGCTGCACAGCTAACAGCCTACCAAGCAACGAGGACAGGGGGCTGCGAGACAAGAGATGGTGATTTTTAGAGAGGCTGAGACTTCGCCTGCCTCCTACTTCTCCCCCCCATTTTGCAGTTTGCCACGTTACCTTTGATGTCAAAAAGCAAAGGAATCAACAAACCACAGCAGTTCAGTTATTCGGTACTGAGGCCACAAAAATTCATACCTAGATTATAAACCCCATGTGACAAAGTTCTGTTTAGGCTGGGTGTGTGTGTGTGTGTGCTGTTCCCACTCATAACTTCTATCGACCCTTATGAAATCTCAGTCTTGCTTCTGCTTCAAATACTAGTCTCCCTTCTTTCTCCCAAACCAGAGGACATTTGGATGAGCAATATGGGGCATGGACCCATCTCTAGTCTTGTGTGGACAGTCAGGGAAAAAATTCCAGGCTTTGGGCTTCTGAGCAAGCCACCCCTCTCACTGCAGTGTCCAAGGGGTCTGTCCCAACCACGTTTGTAGATAGGACTGTGTCTTAACCCTCGCCTGATAAAATTTCTGTTGGGCATTAGTGGAGTGAACTTTCCCCTGAACTCTAATCAGAGCCTTTCCTCCAAGCCTGGAATCTACATCCATGCAAAAGGATGAGATCAGAATATTTCACATCTCAAATGAAATACAAGAAAGAGGTCAGGCTTGACACAGCTTCAAATGAAAAAGGCAAAGTTTATCAAGAGGGGTAGTTTCCCTTGGAGGCCCAATAGCATGACACTCATGTTCATAAGTTAAATTACTCTTACAGTCAGTAGCAAAGCCAGTCCAGAAAAGCAGCTGTATTCCTCCTGCGAGTTTGCTACCCTGAAACTGTTCTCTCTTATAACAGTATTTCCAGTTTGCAAGCTAAGGTTTGGAGAACAGGTCCTTCAACTGACCGAGCACCTGCATAGGAACAAGCCCTGTGTCCACCAGAGGACAACATCCAGAGCACTGCTTCCCCACTGTTACACATGGACAGGTGACAACTATGTAATCACACTCCTAAATATATTATGCCCAAATAGTCAATATTCAGCACTGTTTTGCACCTTGCTCAACCCTAAGGAACTTCCGTAGGATATAAAACACACTGAAAGTGAGCAATTAGTTCATCTTGTGTTTATTTCAAAGATGACACTAAAAAAAAAAAAAAAGAGATATAACAACAGCAAGTTTTCCAATACCTCAGCAGAGCTGACCTTGAAAAACCTGTTCCCCCTACACTCCAAGCAATATTTCTGGGAGCACGAACGACAGAGAAAACCACAGGGCTTTGCATGGAGGAGGATAAAACTGTCTGACAGGGGTGTGCAAAGCGAATCAGCTGCATTTTCTGACTGCTTGCCCAAGGGTCCTACTCTCGCTCAGGGCTGCAGCACTAGGAAACATTTCATCAGAGATACTCCAGGCTGAGGAGCTGGTGGGATTAGAGGAAAAGTGAGTGGTAGAAACTGAAGATATAGCACACCTGAGTAACTGTTCAGAGTGACTGCACAGACTGATTCAGTAGGGAATAAAGGTTCAAAGAGCTCTTTAGCCTGCAGAAGAGAAGGCTGAGGGGAGACCTTATCTATGTTTACAAGTACCTAAAGAATGGGTTGAAGGAGGATGGAGCCGGACTCTTTTCAGTGGTTTCTAGTGATAGGATAAGGGGCAACAGGCACAAGCTGGAACATAAGAGGGATTTTCCTCAAATACGAGGAAAAACTTCTTTCTGGTGAGGGTGCCAGAGCTCTGGAAGAGGCTGCTCAGGTGTGGAATCCCCTTCTCTGGAGATCTTCAAGACCCAACTAGATGGAGTCCTGAGTGATGTGCTCTGGGCAACCCTGCTTTGGCAGGGGAGTTGGACTAGATGGTCACTAGAAGGTCCCTTCCAACTCTGACAATTCCATGGTTCCATGATTCCATGAATCTAACACTCCCCAGAGGCACCCAGCACTGTGCCCCCAGCCTGTGACAGCAAGCAAGGAAAATGTGGGTCCAGCCTTCCTGATGCTGGGCTGTATTAAATCCTGGATAAAACCTCTCCTAACCAGAGAGGTGAAGCCACAAAAAGCTGTCCTGCCTGCACATCACTGAGGGCTGGAAGAGAAGAAGCCCAGAAACTCCCTGTGCTCAGCACTGGTACCATGGCACTGAGGGACTAGAGGCAGGAGAGGGAAGGGACACAGCAGAGACGAGGAGAGCCCCACTCGCTGCCAGTAAAACCAGCCAGTCCTCCAAAGGTGACATTGTCTGCCTCCTTAGAGCCACAGGCTTTCCACATTGACACCTCACACACAGTACAGCTCCGGGCTTGGTGCCACAGCTTCATCTTCTGCATGACCTGATCTTTGGGATGAAAGACCACTTCACAATCCTAAACAAAGCAGAGGAGGGTAGCAAGGGGGAAGCATAAAAAAACAGTTACCCCACCATATAGCTTGTGCCTTTTCCCCCTGTTTGGGCAATAGGAATATTTCTACACTGCTGAAAGACCTTTCTGTGGTTTTCCCCCAGGGAACCCATGCTGGGTGAGGAGGTATATTTTACTCAGATTCCATCAAGCCTATGCTGAGGTACTGTGTTTGTACCGAAAGGCTGAGATGATTTCTAATGGCAAATATTTTGGAGGTGACTGAAGGACTCAGCAGTGGCCCTTTCTTTATATATGATATCTAAGCATTTCATTCTCGTAGACTATGAGGACCTGCAGCTTTTCTCTCCCCCACAGAAAGCTGGAGTCAGCCCTGTGGAGCCAGGGGTGACACAAATATTGGACCAGCATGAAAGCTGAACCAGCCTCCTCTGTAGCATCATCACAGGCAGGAATAGGGCAACTTCCAACAGGTATTTTAACATGAAATAGCATGAGAATCTGAATTGTTCACTTTCAGAGACTTTCAATCATCATTAATGAGTATCTTACTCATCTTATTTTGCTTTCTTGTTTTCTTCAGAGAGATGTGTGTGCTGAATCAGTTCTGACTATCAGACCCAAATAATCATTACCTCAGTTTTGAATTAAACGGCCTCCCTGATTTTCTGTGTCAATTAGTACTGGCAGGGCTGATTGCAAGCAAACACAGACACCCCAGGGCACCACGACCTACCTCCCAGGACTTCGCAGTCGCTGTCGATGCTGTCGTGCACCCCGGCAAAGATGTTGGCGAGCGAGGACTTGCCTACGCCATGCTCCCCAATCAGCACCACCCGGTAGCAATTGCTGCAGGACTCGGAGGAGATGACAGAGTCGGATGACTCCGAGGACCAGCTCCTTCTGTAGTATTCATCGGGGCTGATGGTGTATCGCTTCTGCGCGTTGTACTCGTTGGAGTCTTTCTGGACCAGCAGGTTCTTCCCGTCAGCAGGGATGCTCCACCGCTGCTGCTGCTGCTGCAGGCTGCTGTTGTGGGTGCGACGCATGGTAACGTTGTTGAGGGTCATTATTTAGCCCTAAGTGAGAAACAGGGGAATCACAGGTGTTAGAAAAGCATTAATGTCGTCTTACAAACTTCCAGGCAGCACATTCTGCTCTTCTATAGGGATCTAGAAGACAACGAAAGAAAAGCGAGACCTTCTGCACTCTTTCACAGCTGCTGGTACACAAAGAAATATTTCTAGTTAGTGAGTCAGAGGCTTTTTCCTAAGCATGATACCACCCTCATACATTAAATCCTGTCTTTGTTTAGCCTTTACAATCTTGGTGCAGCCCAGCCCCTGAGAGACTGCTGTGTCCCAGGAGGAAGAGGAAGGGGGAGCATTCCTCAGGGCTGTCCTACACGGGAATCGCATCCCTGCTGAGATGCAGCTACAGCACAGGCAGCACCTACAGGTACTGCTCCCCAGCCCTTCTGCTTAACTGGGGACAAACAGAGGCATCAGTCCCAGCTGCCTCCAACCCCCGGTGCAGCTGAGTGTACAGCATCTTTCACCTTTCCCCAGCTAAGAGCTGAAACTTTGGGGAAAGCAATAAGGCATCACTCGCTGCACCCTGATTTGAGAACAGAGCCGTGCAAGCAAGTCTTGCTGTGATGGGATGGATTTGAGTCTTGTCTACAGCTGAGTAAACAAAGACAGTGGCTTCAGACAGTGGCTTTTTGGCTAGTAAGAGGGAGAACACAGTCAGGTCCAACAGCTTTTCTGAGGAGGTACAGGTTCTAGCTGCTACAGGAGGTAGCATTGGGAGAAAAAGCTCATAAATTCACAGATATTGAATTAAAAAATTAATTTACAGCACAATCAGCTAGATAGATTCACTCTTCCTATCTGAGCACGGCTCCTAATTACTTTTTACTCAGCAAACTCTATTTTGCCTTGCTTGGAGGCAGAGGACAGTGATGTCATTCTCACGGGCCAACAGCTACCATTTTTAGGAAAGTTACTTTGATGCATTCCAGTTCCTGAAGTGACAATTATATAGACATTTTGCTTTTTGCCATATAGCTGATGTTTCTCAGCTCCCTTCTTCATGTGAGTAAAGAGGATAATTGTCCGTAAAATGCACCCAAACACTTTCAAACCTGAATAATAAATAGTGAATAAAAAGTATAGCAATGCATCAAAACAACACACAAATTGCTATTCCTCTTTACACCAAACTGTCTCAAAACTTCTGTGAATAAATGCACAGTGGGACATAGAACAAACACGCAGCAAAAGCTCACTCTACCTGAACTTACTCCCTCAGACACTTTCTCCGTGATGCACAGTAATCAAAATCAGGGAAAAATGAGATTGTTTGCATGGTCCCAGTTCCAGTGACTTTGTCAGTAAGAAATAGCTCTAAACTAGAAATCGTGCGCTAAGCAAAGGCTGCTTCACAAACACAATGAAACATTTACTGCGGTTGAATTTTAAAACACGCTTTTTCCTTTCGGCTTCCCCGCTGAAGAGACCAGATGAGAAAAGCCAGCTCCGGGCCAGTCAAACAGCAGAACCTAACCCACCACCTGCCGCAAACAACCGCTCACTAAACCCTCACAAAATCAAATATTTTACGATTTCGGCCCCAACCAACTTCACTGTCACCCTTCACGGAACAAACAGCCAAACGAGCCCCCGTCACACACTGCGGTCTAAGTTCAGGCTGGTGTTTTGAGACCCTGTGCTGGTTTAGAGACCCTGTGCTGGTTTAGAGACTGGGTCTCTAGCATCTACTGTAAAATACAGCATCCAAACCAGGGCTGCCTTACTTTTTCCAGGCTCCTCCGGGCAACCGGGTCCTTTGCTGGCGCTGCCCTTCTCTCTCTCGGCGGCTCCTCGGCCGGAGTAAATCCTCTCCTGCTTTGGGGCTGCCTCTTTAATTCTTCCTCAGCAAACCTGGTTTATATTAAGCCCATCTGATCAGAGACAGGGCTTTTCCGTGACGTGGTTGGCCTTTCCATACAACAGCCAGCCCCCAGCTGGGAGGAAGCAGACAACGCAGAAGAGCAAAAAGACTTGCAAACAATCTCAAAAGACTTACTCAAAATCATATGATTATCTTAATATTGCCAGTAAAATAAACACATTTGGTCCTTGCATGATGAAAACAGGAAAGTGGAATAAACCAAAATAATCCGTGCCGTTTCACCTCACTCAGTTTTTCATTCAAATGTTATCAAAGTTAATGGTGTTTTAAAAATGACATAAGTTTAATTAATGCTTAAAATGTTGTAAATGCATTATGTTCTCTGTTTGCAAAATGCACTTAACCCCCTGCTGGACAAAACTTCTCTTTGGAATGAAATATCTGAATGTCATTTTGGAATTATCCTAAAAATAGGAATATTACCCCAGGCTTTTTAAAAAAAAAATTAAAATCTAATATATACAATCCTATTTTTCTCTGTCAGCCTCCAAGTGTTTGCACCCAGTTTCCTGAACTGCATGATCAGCTCTCACTTCTGCTGCCACCCTTTACGAACAGGGGCTTGAAATATAACATGCAACTACAAATTCAGTGTTACTCCAGCTGGATGGTGTCAAAGATGCATCAAAACACACAAAGTCTGCACAAAGTCGGAGTAGCACAGCGTTGATTCCATCCACAGATCATTAAGAAAGATGAATAAATAGTGCTCATGCCACAAATCCAGGGTCTGCTCCTTAAATTTTTATCATCTCATAATTCATTGGCAGAAGAAATTTTGCCAGAAGGAAAAAAAAATATCCAAACCTGTAATGTGTGCTGCCAGGTGACACTTCTAACAACATATGCAAAACACTTCTTGATTAACATATACAGACTAATAAACTTTCACAGGACTACTCAGTAGCGGTACGACAAGTTATATAAAAGCATATGGAAACTCTATAGTCAGCCTTCAATTATCCAGATTCTGGATTAACTATGATCACCTCAAAATCAAGCTCCTACAGCTTCCCTTTATATTTACAGGCTCCTACTTACTCTGTCAGCCCCTGAAACCAGCAGGTGACTAATTCTTATCCTGCACGTAGCAAATCTGAACAACCTCTCTGCTGAGCAGGGGCAAGAATATAGTTTTTCACATGTCCATTCTTCTCAGTTATGGGAGAGCAAGCTTTTAACTGACAACAAACATCAAAGGGAGCAGTCATATGCAGAAAAAATATTGCTGTGATTGCCATTTAACCCTTATTTCATGATTCTCCACTGTAAAATTGATTGGTTTTCCCCTGAAAAAAATGACCTTTATGAAATTTTTCAATTGAAATCTGCTTGCTTTTTTCCCCCTCTTTGACTTTACTGCATTTCTATGTCTTTCATGAGGATTTTCAGGGCCTTCTGAGCCCATTCTCAAGTTTAAAGAGCCAACAGCATTTCCCAATCTAATATGCACTCGTCAATGTACATGGAAATTATTCTGTGGAGACCTGGACAAAAATATGTCCTGAGTTTCCTTCACTGTGCTCTGCACCTCAGGGTCACTTGGCTCTCTATAAGTTGCCTGCAATTTGTCACTGCAAGTAAAAGAGCAAAACCTGTCTACCACAGGCTTGGGGAGATTTACGGCCAGATTGATCTCAGCAGAACTGCAGGCTCTGATATCTCACCCAAATGTTTAACGTATATCATAGTAGAGAGCACGGATGGCAGAAATAAACCTAAGTCAGAAAAGCCTTTCTGTTTAGGTATGGTTAGTGTTAGAGGAGGAATTTCTAGACATCGTCTTCTACATCCTCTTCACAAAATTCAAGGCAGGCAAAAAAAACATGGCTCTCCAGCAACCACACAATATATTTCTATAAAGGCAGCCATAAAGGATGTCCTAACCGTGGCATGAAGCACTTGCAGGTGTGTCTCCCATTCTACTGTCTCTTCTGAGCCTATTTGAGTTTTCCAACTGGACAATTACCTCTCCAGACCCTGTCCTGAACCACTTCTCTGTCTCCACACGATGAAGTGCTCTTGTTCCTCAGGGAATGCTACCAAGAACTTATGAATTTCAAACTGTGCTATATCTGTGGGGAAAAGTTGTTCTTATTTGTTTTAAAGCTGGGGAGAGGTGCAGGATTTTCAGCCTCCTGGTGCTTATTTACAAGGGAAAACAGCATGTTGATTAATTAAATATATGAACTGAGCCCTTCTCAGTAGTGCTGACTCTAGGCTGGGATTTCCAGATACAAACCCATCGAGGGATGGAGGCTGGTGCGGTCCTGGACAACCCTCTTGCTCTCTTCACTGGTCCACACCTCAGCAAGTCCAACTGTCTGAGACACAGGCACAAAGAAGAGACAAACCACAAGGCTGGGTGCTGTCATAACACACGCCAGTGCTTGGATGTTCCTGCCCGGTGCAATACTAAAACTCAGAGCGATTGCTTTTCGTTCCTCTTATCCATTCTCTGCTTCAATAATCATGTCTTAGAGGAATGCTGCTTGCAGCCAGGATGAAGTAAACATCGCAGAGTAACAGCTCTGCAATCTTTCTCCAGCCAGTTACAATAGACCAGGTGATGCCTGGAGCAATTAGGCAGAAATTTTCCATTGGATATAAAACAGCAGTGTTTTTCAGCTGACACATAATTAGCCGGTTTGTATTTATGTATATGAAGGCAAAAGTAGTTCCTTAAATCACCTTCTGGCATAAGAGTCATGCCTAGCGTAGATTTGGCCTGGAACAACTTAGAGGGGCAGGGAAATGCAAGGAAGGGAAACCCAAAAAAAAAGCAGGAAAACCAAAACTTCAGATTTATTTTCATGGTAATTGAATGCAGGATGTCCTAAAGTGCACTTTCTCCTTATGCATTTAGCAGAAGAGTCCGTCTTCACGTTCCCCCTTGGAGGACCAGGCTTAGTAGACTGTGTTCCCAACGAATGAAGAACACCACCTTCCTTTTCCTCCACAACGTTGCAGCATTCCACCTTTTCCCCTGCTCCTCACATCCAGGAGGAGCCAGCTGGCCCTTTGGCAGTTCTCAGCCCCACCGATAGCATCAGCTATGGACACAGTGGGAATTGGCCCTAGACGTGATGCTGGGCTGGACAGTGGCTCCTGAGCATGAAGTGGAGGCATCCAAAGTTTCTGCAGGCCTTAGGGGAGCTGCCCCAGTGTCACCATCCGTTCCTGCAGCACAGCTCGGTGGGCAAGTGTAGAACAAAAAGCAAAAATACATGTGCAGGGAAGGTGAATTTAGGCCCGTGGCGAGGGGGCCGTTGGCTTATTCACACCAACTCGTGCCCACGGCTTTGCCTCTGCCTTTGCCTTTCCTGCCTGGCATCCAACGACCGCGGTAAGAAGTTTCACGCTGAATGAGAAAGGTGACAGGGATAAAAAAATACTCGGAAATCGGGAGGAACGAAGTAGGGAGATGAAGGATTTATGGGCCTGAAGAGAATGACTGGGGGGGGGACAGGGCAGAGAAAGGCATGCTGAAATTAAGGAATAATAAAACTTGGGGTTTTTTAAGTTGAAACAGAGCCAGGAGCACATCAAAGTGCCTGCCCTAAAAAAGGTCACTGCTCCCCGCTGAGGAGCAGACTTAGTATTCTGTTCCCAGCCACTGCTTTCAGAGGGTACTGAATTTGCTCCAACACCTTCTTATCTCCCAAACCACAGCACCATTATTACAATTTTTTACCTGAGTGCTAAAAGCAGAACATGATCCTTTGGTGATGGAGCAGAAGGACAGGGAAGAAGCACTGATCTGTACTCCTTGTGCACAAGATAGCAGTAAAAGCCGGCATTAGGGCTCTCAGGGAATAGGATTGCCTTTAATCAGCTACCTCATTATAGAACCCCTCATTAGTCTATTACGGGCAGATAATCTGGATTCTGATGTACCAAAAGGAAGGCACACTCCATAACTGCGCACTGCAGAGCCCTGGTGACTGCAATGGGTGTCCAAAAGGTATTTTCCCCATTAACACATTAAGCCAACACAGTCGAATACTCAGCAGAGAGTGAGAAATGAGCACCCAGAGGAAGTAACGCAGTTCAGTTCATAATAAAATACAAGTTTACTCTTTAGCCTAGTTAACTGAAAAGAAAAACAATTAGAACAACTATCAGCTGGGGGGGGGGGGGGGGAGTACAATTATAAA
>JAOQGH010000012.1:128805271-128823094 GCA_025769975.1 Gallinago jamesoni
CGCCCACTACAATGATAAAGAGCAAGCAGCAAAAATGGATTATTCCAGTAAGAGTTACTTGGAAGAAGGACTGTCTATTTCCTACCCTTGCACTGAATGACGTGATAATTGTCCAGGGAACGGGATTAAGTCATGTATGACATAAATAAATGTGCTTTTCAAATGGAATCAATGCAAATTTAAAAAAAAATCATAATATACTAATAATAGTAGGATGTGAACTAGTCATAAATGTTCTTCGAATACTGAGCTAAAAAATTCTTCAGTTAAATGGCACGAGCACAGACCATTTTTTGCAGCTGGGATCTTTGTAGTATATTGCAATCCTCGGCGCAATCAGGTTCAGGAGCTACAGGCTCCTTTGTAGCTGCAGGATTCACAGGTTTCAATAACTTGATTTTATAGCCCTAAGTCATAGTGGTAATTTAATGATAGGCAACTTCTGTGGCAGCAAATCCTAGGTTAGAAACTTCAGCAGGATAATCTGGGCCCCCGATCTTCAAAACTAGAGGAGACCTGGAGGGGTATGCAGGTCTGTGGGTGCCCCATAGGGCCCCATACCCACTTGGTGCACTCCTTGAGGAATGTTGGTGGTGACACATGGTTGAGGGTTGGCCAAGGCAAGCTGAGTTCAGTTGGGCCAGTTTCAGTCGAGGTCACATCAGGGCTGCTATTCACGTCCGCACCAGGAGAAAGGTGACGTGTGAAAACACACAACACATGACGGTGAGTAAACCAGCTCTGCTCTTCTTCCAAAAGAGGTTGGTGTTTGGACTCAATGATCTTAAAGGTCCCTTCCAACCTAGGTGATTCTGTGATCCTAAGATCGGGCCACAGCTGGAGGATGGCGTCTGGGCACCTCATCCCTCCCCAGCTTTCTTGGTAAAGCTGCACAGATGACTAGCAGTAACGAAGCCACAGCTAAATATGGTCTGCTTGGAGGGAGTCAACAGCTCTCCTCTTTCCCCGTTTACAGTATCATCCATCCAGGGCCCCCAGTTCAGCGCTGGGCTGCCCGCTCGCCGCACTAGCACCTAGTAAAGTGATGCTTTATGCGATTGCTCCATGATTCACCGCCTTGTTTGGATTTTCTGGCTCCCAGGCTCATGTTTATCAGCAAAACACACATTCTCTTCAGCATCAGGCTGTAAGCGGATTGGAGCCATACAAAA
Source organism: Gallinago jamesoni (assembly GCA_025769975.1). Classification (NCBI taxonomy): domain Eukaryota; kingdom Metazoa; phylum Chordata; class Aves; order Charadriiformes; family Scolopacidae; genus Gallinago; species Gallinago jamesoni. Next base: position 128,806,444 of record JAOQGH010000012.1, read on the forward strand.
TACCTTTGAGCGAGATGTTCTACACGGTCAGGCATAATTAATGTCTATTTAATTCAACAACGGCACCTCTTCTATTTACAGGGCTTTACTTCCATGTCTTTTAGCATGTACTTTCCACTTTTCCAAAATGGAAGACGTGAAAATAAACATATAAGTGAAGATACGCTGTTTATTTTCTTTTTGAAGATCTAATTTCTCAGCTCTGTTGCACTGTGCTCACAACAGGAAGACTGAGTGCTGGGCCCTGCAGGTAGGGTTCATTCCACCTCCTTTAAACCGCTTGAATTGGTTCCCAGAGGGAGTAGACGGGGTTAACCAGGCAGCTCCAGGGTGATTCATCATCTATCACAGGTTGCCTGAATCACTGAGATGCCTCTCTCCCCACTGACACCAGAGGGACAGAGACGAGTTTCTCTGCGCTAACAGGAGCCTTAGACGGCCCTGTCTGAAAGTGAGAATGGCAGTCAAATGAAATGAAGAGATCCCTAACAGCCTAAAGGCTAACTTTTACCAGTGCCTTTTCAGACGGGCAATATGTAAGACAAGGACTAAAATCATAGAATCATAGAGTCATCGAATGGTTTGGGTTGGAAGGGACCTTAAACATCATCCAGTTCCAACCCCCCTGCCATGGGCAGGGACACCTCCCACCAGACCAGGTTGCTCAAAGCCCCATCCAGCCTGGCTTTGAACACCTCCAGGGATGGGGCATCCACAGCTTCTCTGGGCAAGCTGTTCCAGTGTCTCACCACCCTCACAGGAAAGAATTTCTTTGTAGTTTCTAATCTAAATCTCCCCTCTTCCAATTTAAAACCATTACCCCTTGTCCTGTCACTGCACTCCCTGACAAAAAGTCCCTCCCCAGCTCTCCTGTAGCTCCCTTCAGATACTGGAAGGCTGCTATATGGTCTCCCCGGAGCCTTCTTTTCTCCAGGCTGAACAACCCCAGCTCTCTCAGCCTGTCTTCATAGGGGAGGTGCTCCATCCCTCTGATCATCTTTGTGGCCCTCCGCAGGACATATGCAACACTGAATAAAGCTATCCTGCTGTAGTACAGGAGGTGCATAAATGCCCAAGCAACTTGGCTACAACACTGGAGAAACCAGTACATGTGCCATGTTCTGCATGAGTGGCAACAGGAGTCTTCTCCTAGTTGGGAGAATCATGGAATCATGGAATTGTCAGAGTTGGAAGGGACCTCTAGAGATATCATCTAGTCCAACTCCAGTGCAGGATTGCCCAGAGCACATCACTCAGGACTCCATCTAGTCAGGTCTTGAAGATGTCCAGAGAAGGGGACTCCACACCCTCCCTGGGCAGCCTCTTCCAGGGCTCTGGCACCCTCTCCCTAAAAAAGTTTTTCCTCATATTTGAATGGAACTTCCCATGTTCCAGCTTGTGCCCGTTGCCCCTTGTCCTATCGTTGGAAACCACTGAAAAGAGTCCAGCTCCAACATCCTTCAACCCACCCTTTAGATACTTATAAACATAAATAAAGTCTCCCCTCAGCGTTCTCTTCTCCAGGCTAAAGAGTCCCAGCTCCTTGAGCCTTTCCTCAAAAGGGAGGTGATCTGATCCCTTAGTCATCTTTGTTGCCCTACGCTGGACTCTCTCCAGTAGTTCCCTGACTACTGTGAAGACCAAGAAGACTGGGACCCAGCTGGGTCCCCTTAGGGACCCCTGGGGAGGAATTACTTCTGTTGCCACCCTCACTGATCGAGCGCCAACCTCAGCTTCCTCACAGTCTCTGACAGATGGCAGCATGGCTTGTGGTGGATGCAAGTTTTCTGCCCTGCTTCTGCAAGCCAGTGCGTTCTGTCGCCATGCATCACCATGGACACGACCTGCTACATCCAGCCAGCATCCTGAAAAAAGGAACATCACAGCCAGCACGTTTTTCAGGGAACGTACTCAATAAAATACCAGCAGTTACAATGCTGTCAGCTTCAATCTTACTCCAGAAAGCCCATTCCTTGGCACTGAAGACTCTCACGTTCCTGTAGGAGCCAGAAAGGGGTGGCACAGCAACAGCAGCCTCTTCTTGACCTCTCTAGCTGGGACACACAGAAGCACACACGTATGTCCGTGCTCAAGCTGCTGGGTGACCTCCTACAACTGCCACTTTTTTGTCTTTTGCTTTCTCTCTGTTGTTTTAATAAAATTTATTCATTTTGAAAGCAGGCAGTAAACACAGGAGCTGGGCATAATTAAAAAGCTGTCATTAATAACTAAAATCAACAATTTTGATGGCTAGCAGAACCTTTCACACTTCCACTGCATCGTCCTCTGGTGCAAATCATGCATCTGCGAAATGTACATCTCTGTGATAATGTGTGGGACAACACCACTTGGGGTGGAACACAACACTTCTCAGAAGAAGTGGACTACAAGGTTTCTGTCAAACACATTTTTTTCTTCTCCATGGTAATTAACACATTATTTAATGCTCTCTGAGCATTTTCTGCACTGAAAGCTACTAAAGTTTCACATTAATAAGGGAAGACTTGTTCTCATGAAGCCAAGGACACTGAGTGTGCTACTGATTCAAAGATGTGGGTGGCTAGAAAAGGGAATATCCAACAGTCGCTCAAGGACATTTCTCAGGTGAGCTGCTCTGTGAAGCACAAAATTAAAGCAACTGGTAGGAAAAAGCTTTGATTTCTTGAGCCTGTGGAAGTAGCTGCAGCCCTGGTTTTCATAATGACTCTGTGTCGCTGGAAGAGTGATCAATAGCCAGGCTGGCAGATTTGGAAGCTGAAAGGAAAATAGCTAATTCAAAGTCACAAGTGCAAGGAACACAATTCTAGCATGATTCATAAACTAGATCTGATTGTGGCTGGGGGACAAATCCCAATGTTATGGTTTGAGAAAACCCATAACAATATATTGTCGTTTAGACAATTATTCTATCACCCGATGACCCCTTCCCACCCGGAAAAGGGAATCGGGGAACCAAAAAAACCACAAGGATTGAAATATAAATAGATTTAATAGACTAAGACTAAATAATTAACAATAATACTAAAGAACCAGTGTTAATCCCGATACTGATATAAGATGTACAAGAATTATACTCAGCCAATTCTCTCAGCAGGAAGCCGTGCTCTCCCAGCAGGGACAGCAAATGGCGGACACTGCCAGCGCAATGGCTTCAGGAGGAAGGGAAGGCCTCGGGGTCCGGCACCGGGGCAAGGAGTTGTCTGGACCCACCACCATCAAGGGAGAGAGAGCTACGCAGCAAACTTTTCTAATTTATATTGGATGTGACATTCATGGTATGAAATAATCCTGTTGGCCAGCCTGGGTCAGATGCCTTACCCAGGCCTTACTCCTCCTTGTCCCTGCACCTGGCAAGGCTTGAAAACACCAAGACCTTGAATCCCACAGAAGCTGGCTGGCTATAGAGTAAATATTTTCACAAATTCAAACACTAGAGTCTTCTAGAAGTACAATTTTCCCCAGTATTAGAAGAAAAGTTAGTCCTGTGTCTCTCAACCCAGGACAGTGAGAAAGAAAGGCAGAAAGTCCATACTCGAGAAAGCAGAGGGGAAAATAGCATCCTCATCCCCAAACCACGCTGGAGCGCTTCGTTACAGGGAAGTTAGAGTCTTCTCTCTCTTGACATTGTTAAAATGCAAAACTGGCCAAAATAAAGTCCCTTGCTGAGAGCGGCAAATCATTAAAACAAACAAACAAACAAAAAAAAGCAGTGCAGGCATTGCATTTTTCATTGCAACATGCTGTTTCTGGCAGCGCTGCTTTTAGGTTCTCACCACTTTTAAGATCCCAAAGTGCAGCAGTCCTGGTGTTTGAGGCTGTCAAGCAGCAATAAAAGCACCCTGAAAAAATGACGTTTCCTTAGAGAAGAACAGTGCTGCAATCCAGGCAGCGGAACACACACAGCTTTGGTTGGCAAGTTACTAATTACGGGTAAAAAACACTTCGTGTTCACAGTTGCGGCATCGCTTTGCCATTTGCTTTAATCAACGTGTATTTGTTTTCAGCTCCCAAACTTTGAAAAGAAAACAACCAAAATCCCCAGACTAAAACACACTTAAAGATTTAACGCATCCAATAGTGTAAAAATTGTTTGGTTTTGATGGCTTGGGATGCACGAGAGGAAATCTGGGATGAGAAATTTCAGACCTGGGGGAGTAGGAGAGCCCCAAGTTCTCCAGAGCAGCCCACGGGGAGGGCAGAGCCGGACTTTCCCATGTCCCACTTACAGCTTTTGCCCTTGTGAGATGTTATAGTGAGATTATCCCTCATCTTGGAAAAAGGCAAGTAGAAAACCAAAAATTTAAGGGGAGAACTTTTAGGAACTCCTTTAAGCTGGCCTAAAAAAAATCCTACCCTTCATGTGGTATTATTAATTATTTTCATAGTAAATAAATTATGATATAATTCTTATTTTTTTAAATGCTTTTAAACTGAGAAAAATATTGCAGTGTTCCTAGTTAAACCATGCAACATCATGCCATGCAGGCTGGCATACCGACCACAGAAAGCACCTAAGTGTTAGACAAAAGCTTATGCAAAAACATCATTAACGTTAAGATATTATAAAAACTACATAGAGTATATAAATATTCAGTTTTAGATTTTTAACTTGGGAACTTTAAAATACAAGACAACATGCTTGCTGACATTCAGTTTAAAAAAAATTTAAAAAAAATAATAAAAAAAAAGAGGATAAAGATGTAGCAGCCCAAATACTGGATGTACTTTAATCATCAGGGTAAATGGGGTTGTAATTCCTTAGGTTATCCAGGCCAGTGGAAGGTATGATATGCTTCCACAATTTAGATTAATTTTTTTATACATATAAACCCATTAGATTTAAAAACAGGTTTTACTAAGACTGTAGCTCAGAATGTGAATTTCCCCCCGTGACACAATAAAGTATAGTCTTTATAAAAGTATAATATATGTTTTCACAAATTTTTTTCAGATTAATTCCCATTATTACCTTCATATTACATATTATTTAACACATCTGAGTACGTAAGTGAGATTCACATCTCAAGTTCAATCAATAATCTTCACCTCAGAGAAAGTTACATCATGGAATTGGACTTTCATCTTCACTGATGGAGTCTCAGGCTTTCCTGTTTAAATAAGTAAAATTGCCTCCAGCTGAGAACCTGCCTAACTGAGGTAAATGAGATATTCAGAGATATCAAAGCTGTGAGATTTCCCAATTAATCTCTCAAAAAGAAGACCAAATATAGGCAAGTTTTCCCCCTTTGTAGGAATCACCTCATTTCTAGTTTGTTTGATTTCTAAAACATACAATGGTTATAATATGGGAATGGTATACTACTCAGCTCCAGTTTAAATGAAATTTCATGTTGCGATCAATTAAAAGACAGACATAATTGAAAAAGAATATGAAGGGTTCGGTTCTGAACTTAATAAATAGAACCCAAAGAATCCCAAACATGAGAGAGCTTGTGAAAAATAACACAAAACCCAACTCGGATCACATATATTAGGATGTACATCTAACTTTATAAAATCTGAGGCCAGAGTCCTAAGGAGAAAGCAGTACCATCATCGAAAACAAGGTTGGTGGGGACTTGAAGAGGATATCTTGTCCATATCTTGCGCCTGACGGTGGGATCAGCTATACCAGTGCCAACTCTAATGGGTGCTTGGCCAGCCAGTCCACAAAGATTACTGGGGCAGAGACTGACCAGCCTCTTGAGGTAGCCTCTGGTATGAGAAGGTTTGTTCTGATGCATCCCTTAACTCCTGGCTCTAGCTCCATCCCTCTCTCATGATCCCATCCACAATGAGAACTTACTCCTTTTCTCTTCGTAGTCATGTTTTTTAATATACTGTTCTCATAACTCTCCTCAGCCTCCTTTTCACCAAACTAAGCAATCCCAGTTTCTTCAGCAGGCCCTCAGGAGCTGTTTTCACATCCCATCTGTTCACTCTGCAAGTGGTCCACATCTTTCTGCAATTTTTGTGCCAATTGTTGGCCATAAGTTTTTGCTGAAGTTTTACCAACACTGTATAGAAGACTTGGAAAACTCCAAGGACATCCTCCCAAAAACACCCATTTCTGCAACCCAACAGGAGGTTTGCCTTTGTTTTTAAATATTGTTGCATTCACTTTCCGATTTATTTTTCCAAACCTTTTACTTCCCTACTGCTTCCCATCCGCTCATTCCTTATCTGTATTTGCACAGTTGGGATGTTCCTGCACAGTTAATATGCAAAGACTTTACTCCACCATCACTCCCCAAGTGACCTATATAGACTAATTTTCTCTCTGCATAACTATTAGTTTATAATTGTGCTCCAAAATTAAAGGCAGAACCATCTTCTCGGGAAGAAAAGTTGGAAATACCATTTAAAAATATTTTGCATCGACTGATCCCATTCAATCTACTCACGTTTACAGAACAGTGATTTAAAAGAATGCCTTGTCAAATAGTTCAGACTGTAACAGTGTGAAGTTTGCTAGAAGAAAATATAAATCTAGATGATTATGGCTTTAGTGATTGCTGAAGGGTGGCACATGGGAAAGAGAAGAGCAAGGAAATAAGGAAAAAAAATGAAAGGGGAAAAGAAAAATTAAATTAAATAGCCTCCTTCCCATTATCACTTGCCTTGTCTGGGAAAGATTGTCTACTTTGCCACCTCCAGCCACCTCACCACCTCCTGCTTTACAGGAACTCTGTCAACTGTTGAGGTTTCCCAAGGGTGTCCCAGAAACCATAGCACAAGTCAGGTCCTAAAATTTTGCTATTCTTTCTGCTGAGCTTCGGGAAAAATCAGGGAAGAAAAAGCAAAACAGGCTCTAAAGCTGCTGGGCTCCCAAATGAGGCATCTCCTGTGCAGTGTCCCAAGTCTAACAGCCACAGAGGTGACAGATTTCCCTCATACAACCATCGATTACAAGGTGGACTGAGACCCTTCTCCAGCTGCAGTGCTGCAAAAACCTGCTTTCTTCTTGAGAGAATACACAAATGGTGGAACACAAAGATGCAGCCCTTGAGCCACAGCTAAAAGACATATTTGGGAGGACAAATGAGGCAGAACCTTGATACTGAGCTCAGCCTCTCCAGCAGGTGCAGGTCCCAGCTCCTAGGGTCTCCACCCTGGACCAGCCATGTGTTTTAGAGTCTTGGACTCCAGCACATTCCCAGCTCTGAGTGCCTGTCTCTAGGAGGGGAATCACCTTTGGGAGGGTGAAGTGGGACCAGCAAGGAAGCTTCCAGGAGAAGTTGAACCAGCATTTATCCTATGGCCTCTTCCTTGCTTTCTCATGTCAACCTCCACAAGTATATAAACAAGCACATTTTTGTGGATTTGTGTGGTTTTAAATAACGAGACAGGTCATTTTTGCTTGCAGCAGAGTGGTCCATTTCAAGACCAGATTAGTTTACAGCCGTGAGTTCTGTATATTTATTTTGAACATGCCAGAGAACCTATCCCATTTGCAACTTTTAGCCTCACAAATCTCTTTATTTCAAAGTTTCTTTTCCCTTGCCTTCCTTTCTTCAATACAAATAATGTGTGTGATTGCCACAAAAAGATGCTGTGCTCTCACCAAGTCCCAGGGCAGGCAGGGAAAGCACAGACTACTAAAAGATATCAGTTATTTAAGTAAGACCATGCACATCATCCCATTTCTTTGCCAAGAGGGACAGTCGTGATGCTGGGTATGAAACTCCAGTTGAGAGGGACCAAACTCCAACGACTGTCCCTGCTTAAAGGAGGCAAAGTTCTGGGTCTTACAACAGATCACATCCTTCTCTTAAATATGAGATTGTAAAGCACGAAGCAGAGTGGGTAGAGCAGGAAGTGGAAAAATAAAACCAGTGGCACAGGAGAGAGGGTTAACTGCATTTCTCATTTTCTGACTATGCAGCGTGATCAAAGTTCGGAAATACTTACTCCTGAAAGCAATTTAAAAAAAAAAAAAGTCTAAATACCTGAGTACAAACGGAAAGCACACAAGATAAGAATTGGAGACAAAGCATTTAACGGAGTGCACTTGTATTTTTACAAAGTAACAGCATTTTTTCTTCAGATAATCCATTTTACATTCCTAATTTCTGCACTGTAAAATATGCCTGTTTACAGAGGCTTCTTCTGCACAGATTAAACAAATATGTACAAGACAAGAAAACAAGGGTTCTTTTATAAAAATGTCAAATGCACAATTAAAGGTCTTAAAATACTTTTTTTTATAAAAAAAACAAGCAACTTCAAAATGTGTGCAAAGTTAGGTAAAAAGTACTTTTTTTGCTATTTCAACAAATGCAGTAGATGAGACTTTGTAGGTTCAGGCTGAACTATTTCTGTGTTAAGAACAGCTTAATACTTTCTTTATCAAGAAGAAACCCTTGAGGACTAGTGTGATTTCAGTGAAGGGCCTGTGTGAGCGTGTCTAGAAATTGTGCATTAACTTTAAAACAGTTAGAGAGGTCCATCTGCTCCTTTCCAGCGTTCTGAGTATTTTTCTTGAGCACAATTGGCTTGAGCAGCCAAGTAAATCAGGCAACGTGATCAAAAAAAAATCTCCATCTAGGCTTGCTGTGTTTGTTCAAAGCATCAGAAAGGGTGGAAGAGTCCGCATGGAAGAGTTGTGCAGGTCACCAAACCCCACGATAAAAGCAAATCTAAATTTCTTCATTTCCAAAATACCAAGTCTTTACCGAGGGATCAAAGGCTTTAGTTTTCATCTCACACACACAGGATTCCAGTGACATTTTCTGTTAGAGAGAACAGCATTTCACCAAGAGTATGCCAGAATTTATTCACTGTTACACCACTTTTCAGCTTTCAAGGTGGAGTTTTACAATCAACGCCGTCACGGCGATACCATTCCTAATCCCTCAGCGCCTGCTTCGCTCGCTTCTACCTTCCCACCTCTGGCACAGGTACCCCCCCCAGGCTAAGCTGTAAAGCAGATTGGGTGAAAACAGACTGACAGACAGACAAACCCCATGGGTCCTTCCAGTTGAATCGGCCTCCCCAGCCAAGGCCACCACATGGCAATGCTCACCCTGGACAAACAGCAGCAGGTAGATGGGAAGCAGTGGAGCATAGTTTAAGCCAGGATGCTACTAAGCACCTAGCTGTGCCCTCAGACTGTTAGCTCTAGGGATGGGGTTTAGCTTTATCAACCTGGCCAAAAGTCAACTTGTTGGCCAACAAGCCGAGATGGTCACTTATGTTTTTACACCTGCTGTACTTCGTTTAGCAGGACTCTTAGAGCGGATGACAGTGAGGTGATGCTGCAGGCAAAGATTTCGCCCAGAAGTGGATTACACCCTGGGCTAAGTTCTGTGTGTCAGAGAAGAGGAAGAATGAAAAAGACGGCATTTTTTAATGTTATTTTCCAGAGGTCACTTCCAGCCCCCATCACTCTGTGATTCAGTGATAAGAATAGCGGAAAGAAAAGAGAATAAAAGAAATCTTATCACGTTTTTGATTTTGTACTTTTAAAATACTAGAGATTACATAAGCATTTTTCATAAATATATTTCTGTATCTTCCTCTAAGACCAGTGCAGCCATCAATGCACTGCTTTTCAGTTCAGCTTGCATTTTTCTGCACAAATGCTTTTTGGGTGACTTCACCCTTTGACTGTTCCTATACAGAAGATCAAGTAAACCAAGCTTGAAAGGCTGAAGTGGCCTGACCAGAAAGCTCTCAAAAGCAAGAGAGAGTAGCTGCCGGTTATACAAACACAATCTGCTGCAATTTTACATCAGCATGAGATTTAGGGAATCGGTTTCTGTAGACACCTAAAAAAGTAGCTCATTCTGCTTAATGAATACTATATCTTAGTACATTGCTAGGAGACTAACATCATCTCTGCACTTTACCCTTCAGAGAGAACTGAGGAGCTTCCTGGAGGCTCTCAATACTGATATTAAAGCTTGGAATAGCATGCACTTGGAGCCCTGGGAAGTATGCAAAGCAGCAGCCCATAACAAGACGGGAGTAGACAAAATCCTTTAAATGGTGGCTTTATTAGCCAAGGTCTTATACATTGTAGTGTGACACTCTGGACATAGCAAAGAGTAGCTATGTTCCCAGGGCAGCAAATGAAAAGTTTTGTTGAGCATGGTGGTTATTGAAGCAAACACTGCAATACCCCCAAACCCGCCTCCTGGGGTTCGTTATCCTTACCTTCTCTAAGGAAGTCTAACTGCTGGGGCCTTTAAATGCAAATCCATTCTTTGGACACTGTGCTGGCCGGATCATTTGTGTGTACAAGTCCATCCTCTGCTGCATACTACAAACACAAGTCAAGATAGAAGCAGTCAGAAGCCGAACCAGTGCAGAAGAGAGCCAGCGGCTAAGCTACATGACCTTAACCTTTCTTAAAGCCCTGGGAAGATATCAAAGTTCAGGCTACATAATTAGACATTTGTAATGCTCCCATCACCATGGCATCAAGAGCAATTCAAGAGAAATGATACCGGGGTAATCAGCCTCCCCTAACAGTGCCACACGTGGGTACACACAGCATCTCATTGAAGCCAACTGTCTCCAGGCTCAGACAGTCACAGGCCACTGGTTTCAAAAGAGCATCCCTGGAGATGGGAGACAAACGCACCTCCTGTACAGCTGGTGCCACACATACTCGAAGTCTCTAAAGGAAAAGCTAACAAGTTCACTACTGGTTAGATCTACATAGGCTATTTACCCCTGAAGTTGTCCTAATACCGAGGGATGTCACTGGCTTCTCCTACTTAGTACACAGTTTTAAGACGAAAGCAAAAAAAGCAAATACCCCCCAGCCCCAAAAGACCATACTTCTTGCTCAAAACCTCCTTGGTCATTTTGCTTTATCTCCTGAGCATGGCTTCAAGAACTGACTGTTTCCATCATCATTTTCATGCTGTTCTTTAGACAGCCTCCCCAAACCACACTAGAAAGGCCACTCCCAGACCACTTCCACTTCTGTTCTCCAAGCTCGTGGCTATAAAAGCACCATGGGAAAGTTTCTACTTGGGGACTATCATTCTTTCCTTTGCTTGCTTACACCTGTGTTTAAACCCTTAGCTAACAAGATATTAATGAAAACTAAGTTCAGCCCAAAGGCCACTGTCCCGAGATGCATTCTGGAGGAGCCTTCCCTCCCCATGAGTCCTACAGTGGTAGCCTATCTTCAGTCTCTAAGTTAAAGCTCACTTTCTTGAGTTCCTCTGCAACTTTTAAGTCCAGCAGGTGCATTTGCCTCCAAACATGTTTTCAGTCTTACCCTTCCCCAGGTCTCACTATTTGCAAAGCCCCGGATCATCTTCATACAGCACAGTATGGAGGGGAATAGGCTGAAAATAAGTCTTTACTCCCAGTGCACCATTCATCTTTGGAGCTTATTGCCATGCTATCTACAACCCCAAAGTTGTAAGGAATAAGGAGATGAATCCATGGAACCCATCCACAGTTTGGATGCAAACTCTGGGTTAGTGCTCTCCATTAGCTACCTGCTAGATACAGCTGAGGAAGGAGTCCTCCACAGCTGCCAGCAATGCTAACAAAGCAGTATTTGCTTTTATTTGTTTTTATTTCAGGGGCTTTTTAGACATAGTATGTTTTGTGGTCAATGGCAACTACCACAGGTTAAAGGTTACTGCCACAAAGGGACATTAATATTGCTTTAAAGCAAGACAAGCATAACATCCTAATTAATATAATTTATTCTAGAGTGATAAAAAAAATCTTTTCTCTAACACCCAAATTACTCAGTTTGTAGATGTTAGAAGCTTTGATATGCTTAGTCAAGTCTTCCATAACCTTATTCAAAACGCCACAAAACTGTAGCTAGTTAACAGACCTTTGTTTTGATTCCAGCAAATATCTTTTTTGCTGAAATATCAGGTAACCCATGAGAGTTTCCAGCTACTGCTAGTCGCAGATGTATGTGTAACAATAAAAAAAACAAAAATTATTCTTTGTTTCATTGAACAAGATGCACCCCCCAGATTATTTGCAGCCACATAGCTTTGTGGAAAGCATCATTAACATTAATCCTTTCGGCCAGTCAGCTGAAGCTACCAAAAAGGGTAATTTGTGCATCTGAGATAAGAAAACAGAACACCATAAGAGAACTTCAGCTAGAAAATAGTTTAAATTTTTCTAGAATGTTTATGAAAGCAACCCTGTTGCTTCTGAAATTCATACAAGGAGCAAGGAAAGAGACCTTTTCCCAGTTTTCTTTGCAGAGTTGATTCTTGTTGGTGGGGGACAAAAAGCCCAGCCCCCAAACCAGACCATGATTCAGCTTTCTGCAGTAAATAATTTAGTAAGGCAAGACAGGACTTAGCTTGCATCACTGTTAAATAAACCCAACAAAACAAACCAACCAAACAAGGAACCACCAGAAAACAGATACACAATCATACAATGAGACAGCTTGGGCAGCCTAGCCTTCCTTTTGAAACAAGGCTACAGCCCTTGCCTTTAGAAGGTAATGCTGTTAAACTGAAGTTCCTCTGCTTCCCTGGCCCTCGCCAAGAGACAACCCATAGAACTTGCCGTGATGGGTCACGAGAGCTTTAGCTGAGTGTCCCAGAGAACAGCTTTCCCACTGGCCCAGCCACTTGGCCTTACTGCTGAGCCTCCACGTGCTTTGGTAGGGCAAAAGGGGAAACTTCAGTCCTCCTCCCCTTACATCCCTCTATTTTTATTATAATTATTTCTACAGGGGTCCTTATCCGTTTTGAAGAAGTCAGACATCTCCATTACAACTCCAGTTATTCAGGCCAACCCTGCTGGCTTTGCACTGAGATGCTGCAAGAGCTCCCTAATTCCTAACACCAGCTTGGAGATAAAGGGAACAGAAAGCTTCAGGAACAGGTGAGGCTAAGGGCACTGCCTGCTCCAGTTCCCCAGTACAAGATAAGGCAGGGCTGCCCCCAGCCATTTCTGCATTCCCCCAAACTGAGGGGTGACAACCTCCTAGAGGAACAGCAGCAAGTGACTTCGAGTGCTCACACCTCCAGATGGAAAAGCAGGTGATAGAGGACATTAGTACTGAGAAGTATCTAGGGAAGGATACAAGAAAAAGAGCTATTCCAGCCTATCTCCTTGAGTTAAACAAACCCCAGGAACAAGTGCTTGCAACGTTTTACATGTGGTCAGAGAGACTTTCTGCAGCTACTCTTAGTAGTTACATATCACTATATAATGATGCAGTGCAAGCCCTTCACTCTTTATTGTCAATCTAGTTCTTGGAATCAAACACGATCTGAAGCATTTCCCAATGCAAAACTTTTTTTCCTTATCAATTAATCCTTCTTTTTGGATCTAATCAACAGTCAGATCGGATTTTTTTCCCCCAATATTTCTGAGATTGTGGTATTCTCCAAAGACCTTCAAAATAAAACACAATTAAGTTTCAGAAATCAGTTTTGGATGCAAGAACAAGTTTTCACATGTTCTAAAGGTTGATGTTGGCATTCAAATAGCATTTATGCACCTCAAGTGGTCCCAAACATTCATCGCTAAAATATTACGTAGAAACATTGAGAAACATCATCTTCTCTGATGTTTTGTTTCTGGTGGTTTTTTTTTTTTTGTTATACATTTGCTTAACAGATACCAATATCCAGAAGGAAGCTGTGGTTTATATTAAAAGCAGGTGTGAGTTGGGAGCAGTCAGCATGCATAGCCAAGCAGGTTTTCAGATCTCTGCCAAGGATCCTGCAGGTCAGTCAGGAGAGCCACAGACATACCCAGTGCCGTTTGCACGTAGGGACGGGTATGTGTGGAGGCACCGTCTACAGGTTTCAGTTCCCTGATCCTCTCTCCCTGATTTTCCTATGGCTTTGCTCTCTGTAGTCTGGAAAAAGTTTTTGTTTGTTAAGTATTAACGACTTTCTGCTCTGCGACAACAGGTACTGAAGATATCCTTTCATCAGGCTACCGAATGCCAGCTTCCATTAGTCTCAGGACTGTAAGACAACTTAGTCTCACTACGTAGCCCTCACTGTACCACTCGGAGGAACACTAGTAGGGAAAAGTCATGGGAGAGAAAAGAAAGGGAAGGGCACATGGAAGAACAACTTGTCAGACTCGTCCGCAAATGTTTCAAGATTAAGTTATCCTCCCCCTTTGCTTGCTTTTGGAAGCCCAACAGACCCTGAGGAGCTCTGCAGCACCCCAAAGCCAGATCTCTCTGACTAAAGCCTGCAGGAGAAACAGCAAAAAGGGGAATGTGCACTTCACCAAGGAGCTTTCAGAAAATCTCAAGGAAATTTGACAGATTTGACACCTCAGCACCTGATGAGCAGCAGAATTATTTTTTTTTTCAGAGACCAAGAAGGATTTTCAACTCCTTGGGCTGGCACAGGGTATAACATGCACGTATACACACAGGCTTGAGGCATAATGCCTATAATGTTCATTGCTGGAAAGCAGCCCAAAAGCAGGAGGAAATGCAGCTTCAGTATAAAGCCTTTTTAGAAGTGGTTCATCATACAAAGTTTGAGAGAGGTAAAGCTAGTAAGTTTTGTGGTATAATTACTTAAGTTGAAAGTTTTAACGTGGTTCTTTGTTCACAAAAGCCAACAAGACATGCTATTAGCAAAAGTATTTACATAACCAGAATAATTGTCCTTTTTCAAGACTGAAATGTTTATCCATATTTAAAGAAAGGAAGACCATATAACCTGACAAATAGCAGAGGTATGAGCGCTAAATGATCAGGTCACCTGTTAATCAAATAGAAACATTTAGAAGCCCATGACTGCTGTTTAATCGTGGACAAATACCACAGACTATGTTCTCAACAGGGAAGGCCTCTTTCTTTTTCTTTAATAAAATATTTTTTCAGCTTTAAGGAGCCTTATTCCAAGATTGATCCAAATCCACACTTGGAAAAATCAACAGCTCTTTTGGTACAGATACCATCTCCACTTTCAAACAGATAACCTGCTGCCACCTCAACACACACCCAACCCGTCTGGCTACTGCAATCAGCTTCCCATCTCTAGAAGTTAATGGTAGCAACGGGAACGGAGCCAGAAGCACTCGCTGCCACAGACCACCACAATGGTCTGCCCTGAGTAGCGTCAGGACTTTCAACAGGGCTGCAACTGAGTAAAGAGAAGCATCCAGCAACTTGGTTTTGCACCTTGAATAACCCCAGATCACCGAGCCATCACTGCAAACACGTAAAAAGCCACCTGCATGGATGTCACATGTGCCTTGAGGCGCAACAGGAGGATCTTCTCTCCCACCACTGAACTGCTGTATGTGAGCAAAAGCTACTCAAACTGATCTCTGCAGCTAGCTTGTAATATCAATTAACCCCTCATACTAATTCAAATGTTTTACTAGACAGCAGAGGAAAAGTCAAAAGGTGACAGCAAGAGCTGCTAACTGCCCATCACAACACTCAGTATATTAAGTGAACAAAAGGAACTGGAATCTGTAAGTAGAAGAACCTCCAGCAGCATCCATGCTGGCATTTCCTATGGTGAGTTGAATAAGTCTTGGACACTGCTACCAGCAAGAACTTTGAAGAACTTTGAAGGAAGGCATTTTGTTGGTTTTTTTTTTTAATTTGAATAATTTTATTTCTGATACCCAGGTGCCAATTGATCAGATCATTACCATTCTGCTGCTTTTCAGACACCATGGCAGTTCTACTAATTAAAACCTATAAGTAAAGAGATAATGACAGCCTGTGGAGGCATGCAACAATTAGTCTTCCCTGCTAATGCACCCCTTCTCCAATGACACACAGTAGTAGTTTAAGGCATCCGTGCTGCTCTAATCCTTGTCAAGATACCTTCACGAATCATGAAGGCTCAAAGCAATCACTCTGGTGACAAGTTTGTGCCACTAACTAAAGAGTCAAGGTTATTTTGACAAATCCATGGCAGAGACTGGCTTGCCATGAGCAAGCATAGGTAATGGAAGAATCCCAAATTCTGCCACTTAATGTAAACATGTGAACTCCAGTTGCCAGAGAGCAACTAAAAGCCACCCATAGGCTTTTCTGCTCAGTGAGCCCATGCACTGCAGATATGATCTCTCACAATGCAAGCCAACACACTTGTAAAAAGAACTGAAGAAAGAAGTACTACAGCCTGAAAGCTGTGGTCCCGAGTGTTGCTATGATGCTATGAGTACAACTAAACTGATGAAGAGGTTCTGTTTCTGGCTGCTGCTGCTCTCCATCTGTGACAGATCTCCCAGGCTAAATACACATATGGTTGCTTCCTAACCTAGTTCTGTCAAGTGATGCTGGTTAGCCAGACACACAGATATGCAAATAAAGCTGCTGGCAGCAGCTCTGAATGATACCACTCCTAATTCAGCCCACTTGTTCCCAGCCTTGCCAGTTTAAACTGGCTGTAATTCCACTGTGCTTCAATATGCATATGATCAATGACCAAGGTTAAAAAAAGAAAAGCCTCACTTTTTCTCCACAATGGATCAGATCCCCCATAATGACCATCATGGAGAACAACTGAAGCTTTCTTCTAACCAGGGTCATTTGATTTTTATACACACACACTTTTTATGTATTTAAGTATACATAACATTACTGTATATGTATGAGCCAGCAGTGCTTGCTGGCAGCCCACAGAGCCAACCGTGTCCTGGGCTGCATCAAGAGAAGTGTGGCCAGCAGGTCTTGGGAGGTGATTCTGCCCCTCTACTC
>JAOQGH010000012.1:128844766-128898037 GCA_025769975.1 Gallinago jamesoni
GAGGGGTTCGAGGCCAGGCTGGATGGGGCTTTGAGCAACCTGGTCTGGTGGGAGGTGTCCCTGCCCATGGCAGGGGGGTTGGAACTACATGATCTCTAAGGTCCCTTCCAATCCAAATGATTCTATGATTCTATGATTCAATCTTGAAAACCGCTAAGGAGGGAGCTGCTGGGAAAGCCTGTTTCCGTGCCAATCTCTCTTGTTGTGTTGGGTTCTTTTAACTTTTCTTTATATCCAGTCAGAATTTCTCCTTCTACAGTACAGAACTACCACCTCTTATCCTTTTATTGCGCACCTCTGATGAGAGTTCAGATCCATCACCTTTCTAAACCCCAGGTCAGATGTCTGACCTCCCCCCCTACACAGCCAAGTGCTCCACGCGGTTTGGTTAATTTATCTTCACACCACTGCTATCAGCTGAAGAGTTATTAACGACACGTATGGTGTGGAGTACAAAGACTAAAGATAGGAACTAAAAATCAAAGAAATTAAAAGTCAAAGACATTTGCTAATTTGGAATGCCCCATTTGAGATAAGTGGCACCAGATTTCCATTTCTGTAAAAAGCACAAATTCTGTTCACATCAGCTGCCACTCAACTTATTCCCTCCTCTGAGCTGGATGCAGCAAGGAAAGAGAAGAGACATCCACACAAGACTTCATTGTGACGCATTTGTACAAGGCCATTAAACGTCCACAAGGCAACGTTAATCCTGAGTGCCTGCAGAACCTCATCTGCATCCTGCAAGAGTTTGTGCTGCAATGCAAGTTGCAAACATTTTCATCTGGATCACACTTTCAGATTTCCGGTGACTCACAAATCCATAGCAAATAGAATTCAATGACTCTGTCGCAGCTTATGGACGTCAGCTGAGAGGAAACAATTGCTTTTTACCTGTGACTTCGCAGGTATTTGCCACGGACAGAATGGTGAGGCTTGGGTATCACAGGGTCCATTACAGGATCTGGAGGAGAGCATCCTTCCTATTTTTATTAGTGGTATCTGGTTCCAACCTTGATTTCTTGACCATCTCACCCCCACCCATCCCGCTTGCTCAGCAGGACCTGGCCTTCTTTGGCTTCTCCACCTGGCTCTATGTGCCACCTTAGCCTTTGCCCAGTCTTACCTCTCCCTCCTACCCATCCATCCATCTCCTTGTTCCCCCAGGTCTCCTCCACGTTCACTTTGTCTCTCTCTGTGCCAGTCCTGATCTCACCAGTTCCCTTATCCCATACCATCCTGGGTCTAGTTTTACTGCTCTGACCAGGTTCTTTTTCCTCCTTGAGGCAGACAGGACATTGGCAGGCTGATTTAACACACAGATGAGACAGTTCCTTGCTGTCAGCTGCTGCTTGTGCCCTGCCCAGCAGAGAGCAACTGGAATCAAGAATTACTGGAAGAATTCCTTGAAATAACTCAGGTCAGTCTGTGGGATGTGGTGTGTTCAGGGCCTGGTCACAGGGACAAGCTCTGAGGGAATGCATCTTGCTCAAACTGGTAAAACCTAGAAGTTCTGAGTCTCATACAAGCCTGGTGTGGAAGACAGCAGAAGACATTTCAGCTGCTCAAAAGGAAGAGAATTCTTCTCCATACATATTCCTACTGCCTTTCTCTTGCAAATATTTATAAGCTGGTGCAGATTCTAAGGGGAACAGTGAAAAACATGCTAATACAGAAGTCATGCCTTTTCCTTCCATCTCTTCCCACCTCTATTTTAAGTCCTAATCCAAAATACGAAGGCAAGAAGGCATTTCAGCAGAAGGGTTTCCAGTTCTGGAATAAGGACAAAACAAACTGTTTTTTCCTACCCACAGCCTTAGGAACAGATCAGCCATTTTTGGTGAAGCTTTTGACCTAACACAAACATAAATCAGGGTGGCAGCAGAAAACTGGGCGGCAGGGGGGGGAAATTTAGTCCAAACAGGAAAAGTTTCAAAGTAATCAGGGAATGAGAAAAGAGCTGTATAGCAGGAAGTGCTGGCCAGCTTTAGTGGGAGGAAGTAACGCTACCCCTTCTACATTTGTAGGACTTCTATCAAATACAACATCAGCATGAGCAACCCACAAAGGTTCATCTACTTCACGCCGTGATTTGAGCAGCTAATGCAGATCCCCGGGCTGCAAGGCGTTGGGTGAGCCCTGACTCAACGAGGCTGTGGAGACCCACCTACGGGACGGGACAAGCACCCCATCAAAGGCAACACCTTCCAACTGGAGGGAGGACATTTCAGGCAGCACTTCTACTGTTGAGCAAACTCCATCCCTCCGAAGGAACCTCGACAAGTCAAGGGTCACAAGGGCGCTCACTGTTACATGACAATAACTCACACTCCAGAAAACCAAAGCCTGGGCCAGGGCTGTCATAATGAAGAGAGGGAAAAGATTGGCAGAAAACACCCCAAAATCTTGCTTGCAGGGGCACGGGGGGGGTTGTCACAGTGGCTGACATTTTGCCTGTTTGGAAGGAAACAAAGAGGAGAATGAAGAGCCCATGTTGTCAAGTGGGTGTAAATCAAACAAAGCAAACAAAGGAGCACAGGGAGAACATCAAGGCTTAGAGAGAAGAGGAGAAGCTGGAAGCGGCAACAGTAGCAGATGCTTTTAGACAGACGTTATTTCCTTCAATTTGGCCTAGATTTCCACGTGCTGATGAGAAGCCGGGTAAAAGGCAGCAGCAACCAACGTGCCCAACCAGGGAAGTTTCTAGCAGGGTACCCACGAGCTGGGTTCATGTTCAGTGGAACACTGTCTCGTACGTTACAACTCCTGTAAGTACCTATGTCTACAAAAGCACTATTGCTTTTGTACTAAGTAATAGCACACAAAGCCTTGTTAAAAACAGACTTCAATTCAGCTTATCCTTCAGTTACTCTATAAAGCCAAAAGTGGTTTTCCTCATTGTTCTTTATAGCCTTCCCAGATCTTCTAGCCACAAACACATCATTTATTTAAGCCACACATAAACAACCATGATTTACGTCAACTTTTCATTCAATGGAAAGCACATGAAAGAACTGCTTTCCTTCTGTGTGTTACTTGCCTGCAAGGGCTGGAGTCTCCCTTTGCAAATTCCTGGTGGTAATCCCAAAGAGTTGTCAAAGCTTGTTCCGTATTTGGCATTTTAAGAAATTCCCGTGAGTTTATTCCATTACAGAATCATTCAGTCACCATTTGCCCCCCCCCCCCTTTTTTTTTTCCACCAGATGATGAGTCAAAGAACTTCATGATCTCTGAAAAAGCCAAACTCTTAACCGGACTTGATGGCAACCTCTTTTCAGAATGCAAGATATATCTATCTATCCACTGCTGTTGCCATACAAACTTATATGACACCCAAAGCTTGTTATTCGGTTCCTTGTCTGACAAAAAGTGGAGAGTTATAATTCAGATTTCTATTCTGCAAGTGAATAATGATACAGGGTCACCATCTCAATCACAAAAGAAATCTGAGCCAAGATGGATAAAAGCTGAATCAACAAAACCAGTCATGTGAAACCAGTTAAAAAAAGCCCTTGCTGCAATATACAGAAATAAATAAAACACCACCCCTTCTGTTTTTTAAAATCAGGGTTGGTCTCAGCCTGGAACATGCAGTACGCTCCTCTCTTTGGCACCATGCCCTGTACACCAGAAGTAACAGAATTTCTCCAAAATCCCCTCCTCCCAGCCAAGAGCTGGCAAGGAACTCGATATTGATTGCTGAATCTGAGGGCTGGTTGACAGCCCTCCCTCCCCGGTGTGATTCAGAGCCCTGCAGTAGCCGTTCTAAGATTAGCCGACCATTCCCTAAGCGCACACGTCGTCGTGATCCGTTCTCCTGAGAGGGTGAGTGCTCCTCTCTGCCCGACGGTGCAAAGCAGCTCAAACTGGGGTCACTCAAGGGAGCACCTGAGCTCAGGTGGAGGGTTATCAAGTCACAGCGCGCTCAACATCTCACACTTAGAAAGGCAGTGAGAAGTTTAGCTGGCAACGCACTTGCTGCCCCCAGCACACCTCTTCACTCTCCGCATTTTTGCTGATTCTGTAGCACTAATAAACGTCAAGCACTGGCAATCCTTGCTTAGCATGCGTTGAAAAAATATGCTGCTTGCCATTGTGCTTACCCCTGTGGCTTCTGCTGCTCTTGTTTTTCATGCTCCACTGAAAAAGCCACCATTTGAGACCTACCACCAGGCAGACCCGCCTTATTCTTTGTGACAGGTCCCTAGGAACCACCTTGGGTTGGATGAACACTTACATCCCTCAAAAATGGGAAAAGGCAGCCAAGGACACTGATCGATGCTTTATATTTCAAGCATTGCACAAGAACACAGCCGTGACTCCAACAGCCCTTGCCTCCCCCTTCCTGCAGAGGAAATCTTGGATCCAGGAGACGAGGTCTGATTGGTGGGACCATGCAATGTAAACTACATAGCGCTTTACAGCTGGCATCACTGGCAGAGAATCCAGAAGCCACATCTGAGACCATCTGCTAGGACCTGATACTTGTCTTTTAGTGCCAGCCACCTTCCCCATCCTCTAGGGTTTCACAACTGTTAAGAGAAAGGGCAACATAACCTTTTAGAGACTTGGAAGCCTCAGTATACCTTACCATCAGTCAACAGTCAGATTAGGCTAAATTCACCACAGCTCCTTTTCCTAGTAGACATTTCTCACCTATGGGTGAAGAAATCTACATGTCCACGTGCTGCACTCTGTATGAAAGCACTAATTATTATACTATGTTCCTGTGGGCAGAATGGGCTAGTCCCATTTTGCAGGCTGTTGTAGACTACTGCGAGAGAACCACAGGCGGCATAACAAATTAGAGTCTGTATTCACACTTCCTATATTTTCCACAACCTATTCTTCCAGTGAGAAATGTAATTTTCCAGGAGACATCAAATTTCCGAATCAGATTTTCAGCCTGCATCATGTGTAAAGCCGTGTGCAATCTGTTATTTGGGTAGTATTGTCTTACCCAAACAACCAAGAAGCACACGCAGACTCCCATCGTGGCCAGAACATACATTTGGCTGGCTGGGTGGATGCTGGAGGAGCCTTCCATCTCCATGTGGTTATATCTGCCACTGCCAGAGATGTGGGACAGCTTGGCGCAGCAAGCCACAGACAGGGAATCATCTGGAAGCTATACCTGGCATTACGTGTGCTTGTATAGGCACTTTGGGCTTCTTAACCTTGAAGCAACGTAGTATGATAGCCCATCTGCCAGAAATCCCTCCCAGAACCATCATCTGAGCCTGGATCAGCTTCACACACACAGCAGTATGTCCAGGGGCTCATGTCCTCTGGCCTCCCGAGAGCTCCATGGTGGTCCAGCACCAGCTTTTACCTTATTTATTTAAAAACTGCCAAACTAAAACTACCCTGGAGGCCAAACAATGAAAGGGCTTCTCTGCCAGACCTGTGCTCCCCCAGCACTGCAGCTACCACATTCCACAAGGTGTAGAATAGCCTAAAACATTAAATAATTACCTATTAGCACAATTCTACCTGTTACCAACAACACAATTTGCATGCCAAAAAGATGCTTGTGATTGATGGTGTTCTCAGTCATTCTCTCACTTTGGTTTTCATTATCTTCTGGTGTCTTTCAGCATTCAGTCAGAGGAAACTCAAAAAACCCTCCGAAATAAATGTGGACACTGAAAAGAGGTCAGTGCATGTGGCCTTCCATTCCCAACCTGCATCAAAATGCAAGGAAAATGTCTGATGTCTGAGGTTAGGATGGACTGTGAACTCAGTGACAGTCTACAGAAAGAGAGAAACTGGTACAACATGGAGAACAAACCAATTTTAACCATGTTATGAATATCAGCTGGGCTTTTAGCCACTGCTATCACAACATGTACGAAATATCCAGAGGCTGTACATCAGGTGGCACAATGCAGGATTACCACAATCCAGCCTTATTCTTGCTCGAGGTCTTTCAAATTCTGTCAATTTGCAGTATTTCTGAAAATTATCCAACCTCCTATTCTTCTGGGCCTTCCAAAGTACTCCACTTAAAAGCTATAAACTGATTTCAAACTTCTTCACCTTCAAAGAAGGAAAATACACCCACAAAAAATATACCATGAAAATACACTTAGTGCTCCAGTGTTTGGCAAAAACTCTCCTTAAAATAAATTAGCTGAACTTAGGTAAGCCTGTACTCTGTACGTCTGAGAAATAAAGTTTATTTTCCCAAGTAAAAGCCATAGGTGAATTTAACAATATTTTGTTAAATATTTGTTTAATAGTGTCAAGCTGTGATCTCAGAATTTTGGACCTTGGTGGCTATCATTCTGAGTTTCATTAAATCATAAATTCAAGGGAGCAAACACCTACCTTGTTACAAAACTGCAGTTACACAGATACATAACTTTTCATTATCAAAACAAAAATCCAACCAGAGTCTTGTTAACAGTATATACATTTATATAGCATTGCCTAATCTGATAAAATTTGCCTCAAGAGTTGCCAGCTTTACAAGCAATGAATCATTATGATCAAATGAAAACTATAACCCGAAGTTGACATAATAGGAATGCGCATAAAAACAATCTTACTAATTATGATATCAAAAGAAGACTGGAAAGCAAAGTTAGTTTTAAAAATCTATATTATCGTTATCGTAAGTATGTTTAACTTAGTAACAACTGTAACTCTGCATAAACAACGGGAATCACATGTACCCAGAAACCCTGTGTCAGAAATACACAGACCAGAACTTGACAAAAAGAACAAAATGTAACTGCACACCAGTCCAGCTGTTTCCCTACCTATGGGGAGGAGGATGCAAGTGGTAGGGAAAGACACTTCAGTTTTATTAGGTGGGGGAAGCTGGGCTGGTTACATTCTGGAAAACAAAAGAAGCATTCTCTTTTATCCTTTCAAGGAAAGGATCAGCTAGAGCCTGATGTTGCCCAGAGAAATGTTTCCATTGCATCAGCTGTGACATGGAGAGCTGTTTCTTTGAATTAGTCTTTCCATGGTTTTGGCCAAGCTGGCAACTTCTAGATACAGAAGGCTTTTCTGAGGAAGGATCTGGAAAAAAAAAAGAAAAAAAGATGCAGTAGACTTAATCAGAGAAAACTAGGACAGAAAATTTCAGTCTGAATCAATAAGCCAGTTGGTGATAACAAATGAGAGAAAATAGAACAGCATATATAATCCTTCTATGTCACTGAAACCCAAACATATGCATCCACAGTAAGAGGGGAAAGGCTGTTTCTTGCTCATTGATTGAGTTTATCAAAATCACCATATGCTAGCATAAAAACAAATCCTTTTACACATGGATGGGAAAGGAAATCTCTTATCTAGTAATTTCATTTCTTCTGTTTTCCTAATTCTCTGACATTTGGGCTGCTCCTATTCTTTAAGTAAACCTGAATCTAGAAGTATGTTGCAGCAAAATTCATGCTGGCTTGTTTCCTCCCAGAGAAGTGACTCCAAACAGCTAAAAATAGCTTGAATAGCTACTTCATTGTCTCAGCATGCTAGAGCTGTGCACTCTGTAAATCCAGTTTATGCCAAGCTGTTCAACATACACAATACTGTATATACTGTGTATCGCAGTAAGGAAAGGACTACTGCCTGTGAAGCACAGAGCAATCCACTTTTAACAAAGGATCCTAAACAGTACCAGGTCATTGCAGGATATGTCACTCATTGCTGGCTTCGTGATCCATCTGATGCATGTGATAAATGAAGAAAACATTTTGGAAGGGAAAAATTGCATCACTGCTGTTATCAGTTTCAAACCTGTCATCAAATATTTTCACAGCAGCATTACATGCCCCTTAGGAAAGCCCAGGGATATAAGCAGCATGATAATTCAGAATATTTTTGAGTTTTGTTAAAGTTTTGGAGAGCCCATAACTGGAGACTCATATTATGCAAGACTTTCCTTTTGACTGACGTATGACGGACATTTGCACTAGACTTGAAACATTCTTTTACTGGCCGGAAGAAAATTCGGAAGTCTTCTTGAAGTCATAGAATACCAGGTTGGAAGGGACCTTAAGGATCTGGTCCAACCTTTCTTGGCAAAAGCACAGTCTAGACAAGATGGCCCAGCACCTTCTCCAGCTGAATCTTAAAAAGTGTCCAACGATGGGGAATCTGCCACTTCCCTGGGGAGATTATTCCAACGGCTGATTGTTCTCATTGTGAAACATTTTCCTCTTGTGTCCCACTGGAATCTCCCCTGGAGTAACTTGTACCCATCACATCTCGTCTTTTCCATGTGACTTCTTGTAAAAAGGGGAGTCTCCATCTTCTTTGTAGCCACCCTTTAATTACTGGAACATGGTGACAGGGCATCCCCTAAGCTTTCTTTTCCCAAAGTTGAACAAACTCAGTTCTCTCAACCTTTCCTTGGATTGTAGGCTTTCTGTGCACCAGTATCTGTCCCCAGGAATCTGGACTCTGGCTCCCTGATGAAGTAATTGGAAAGCTTTCTGTTCTTAGGAAAGACAAAGGGACCAACTAACAGTAGCTGCATTATGGGGTGATCAAAACGAAGACCATAGCTCACAACAACTTGACCCGGTAACCGATGAGTCAGTTTGTCCTCTGCTGTTTAGAAAAATCAAACTTTCCCCTCACTCTATGAGTTTTACCACTTAAGTCTAAGAATGACCTTCAGTTTTTTCCTTGATTTCCTACCAAAAAGGTCCTGTTCACTGGGACCAAGATATGATTACCCTTGAGGAAGTCCTGGTTACGTTCACAGCCCTGAGATACAAGAGGTTGATGTGGTTGAATTGATGGAACCAATATGTGCTCAAATCATAAGACAAGAGCTTAAGAGTGTTAAAAAAATTGCAAAATGCTAAATAAAATTATATGCACCAGTGTTCATAACAGTAATACTATAATATTTCTTTGGATTTCTGGCTAACATCTTACATTAAAGGTGCCTTTTCCACATAGATCCTGCAACAGTACCTAACTGGAGGCTGGCACCTTTTAGAACATCACTTGCTCATGCAAAACCAGAAGGTCTAATTTTTCGGTGCTTAAAGAAAGACACAAAGGCCATGAAATCAGTACATGGTACAAAGTTAAAGGAGAAAGTAAAATTCGTACGGCTACAGAAGTACTCCCCATTTCAGATAGAATGGGATGAGAAAGGAACACAGCTCTAGTCCACTACCAGGAGACATGCAAACCATGAAGCACAATAGTCTCATTGGCTCTGAACACGCGCTCCTGTAACCGTTTCTTTGGCTCTTTTTATTGTGGTATCTGTGCGCATTTAGAAGAGATCAGTATTGGCACCTCATTATCACATCTGTGAATACTGTATATGGATATTTCACGCCCAAAGGTAAGAAGCACGCCAGGGCCATTGACACTCCTTCCTCTAAGAAACCAGGTGAGCTATCAAACTGAAATGGATGAGATGTAAACATAACCTAAGATAATTATTCTTTTTTAATTCTGCTCTAACTGAAATCTATATACCTGTACGCAGCAAGGTATTAAAACAATTTTGGTATGCTAAAAGAACATGAGAGACAGGTTCCTGCAGAAAGGATAGATGTGAATTGCAACTTGGGTTTACAACTGCCAGAGGATCTTCCACTATTTCTCAAATACCTATTTTAATCATCCTCCAGTTGCTTTAGCTAGCAACTGTGAAGGGTTATATTCAGAGATTTGGCACGTCATTATCTACATCTTCATCTGGTATTGCTGGTACCTGGTAAAGCTGTCCACAGATAAGCCTTTGAACTAACACTTACCAGCTACTCATTATCATATTTAGAAACTAAACACCATTAGAGTGTCATCTGGTGGTAATGAATCACTAGTTGAGCTGGCCATAGCTAATTCAAGGAATTAAGAGGTATGATACATGAATTGGTTGTTAACAGCAAGGAAAGAATCTTTTTTCCTCTTCATCTTGTGAAAAGCTCTTATGGATTAGAAAAATCAGCCAGTATCTGGAAGAACCCAGAATAAACCTGATTACTTCAATCCCATTTTACTGAGCATCACAGTTTTCTCCAGTGACAAACCATATATTCAGAATGGATGTTCTACCTCAGCAATCACCAGAGATAATGAAAAAGAAACTCACTTTGATGGTCTTTTTTTCCCATACAGTCGCACTCAAGCAAGTCATGGGTAACACAGCTGGAATCTTCATGAAGAGTAAAGAGATCTCTAAGTTCCTCTATGGAAAAATGGATGTGTTCAGATGTCTTGGAAAGGTCTACAACTGCCCCAGAAAGGTCTTGTTTGCTGATCTGTCTTTGATATATCTTTTCTTCTATTGAGCCTGTATTGGGGGGTAAAAAAATAGATTAGCTGGGCTAATTTTTGATTAGTATTCTCAAAAATAAAAGTCAAATCCATTTCTTTATAATAATCACGGATTATCATGGAATTGTCAGAGTTGGAAGGGACCTCTAGAGATCATCTAGTGCAACTCCCCTGCTAAAGCAGGGCTGCCCAGAGCACATCACTCAGGATGGCATCCAGGTGGGGCTTGAAGATCTCCAGAGAAGGGGATTCCACACCCTCCCTGGGCAGCCTCTTCCAGGGCTCTGGAACTCTCATCGTAAAGAAGTTTTTTCTCATATTTGAGTGGAACTTCCCATGTTCCAGCTTGTGCCCATTGCGCCTTATTCTGTCACTGAGAACCACTGAAAAGTGTCCAGCTCCATCCTCCTTCAACCCACCCTTTAGATCCTTGTAAGCATAATATTCATAGGAAATGCTAAACCAATATTTTCCATCATTAAAGCAAAACCAAAGCAAAGCTAAATGAATCAATGTGATGTTTCCACTTTAACTGAATTCAGAACAAACTATATTTTTTTTAAAGAGCAAAATATTCCCCAAACCCACTCTCTTCCTTTCTTTTACTGACCAAATTTCAATAGCTGTCTCACTCAAGAGTATGTTTGAGCCCCACCTCTGACCTGTGGTTAGCAGTCTGTAGATATGTACAGTGTGTTTCTGACCATCTCTCCACACTCTGGCCATGGCCTGAAGAAAGCAAAAAGAAGACAAGCATTAACAGCCTACTATGCAACAGTATTTCTACTGAAACTTGGAGCCTCTGCCGACCAAGCTACCAGTTCTGCTGGCTCATCCAGAAAGATGTTGCCCAAAAACTCCTCAGTAACCGTCTTTGACTGTTTTTACAAAAGTTTTCTGTCATTAACTGTAAATAATTTTGAAAACATAATTTACTTTCTGTCATTTCTGCCCCCCTTTCTTTCTCTGCGATACAGTAGGAAGGTAGGGGTTTGGCCTCTTTCCTGCCAGAAAGGCAGGAAATATTTGTTTTCCAAGCATTAGCAGCTCTTTTCAGGAATACTCGTCATTCTCCATTATCTCCAAATGTTTTTTGCCACAACACAGCTTTAAAACTACAGCTTTAAAATGCAGCTTTTAAAATGACATTGAAATTTTGTTTAAAATTGTAAAATTAGTGTTTCACACACCTTTTAATTCTTAAACAAACAAAATGTAACTGAGTACTATGATTTTTGTAAAACACGCAAGGGTTACATGTACATATTGGGTACCAGTACCCCCACAACATGGCTTGTGGTCTTTGGCAACCTGGAGCAATTTTGACTCATTTAGCAGACTGTATTTCAAGAAACAAGACAAGTGACCACATGAGGGTACTAATTCACACTTGGAAAGGGAGCAGGGCCAAGAATGAGATTTTATTTCAGGTATTAAGCACACAGTGTTACTGTACGACAAAAAGTTTCTTACTGCGTTGATAAAAAAGAATTTTTAAAATTGTTATTGTTAAGGACTATTTTAACTGAACACTCTTATGCCAACTAACTAATCCCTTGAGTCCAACAGTGCTGTTACAAGAATAGCACAGCCCTGGCTTTGTTTTCTTTCTTTTACCGTCACTGCCACATGATTTTCTTGTTCTCTTAGCTCTGATCAGAACCTCTCCCTTTCTCTCAGGTATTGCAAATAGCTCTTGCTATGTGCTCTAATCGCAATTTTCTTTTCTTTTCAGAAACACAGCTTTGAGAGATATTAGTTGTTCAGCTTCAGTGAGTAAGTTTTCATTAAAATAAATTACTTAGGGTTATAATGTGGTGTGATTTATGCTGTTTGCCTGGCTTTACTTAGCTGGAGGAGCCAGACTTGCTGAAGCCTTTAGGCCACAATAGAGTTAATTTTATTAGTAATTTTCCTAGTAGCTGGTACAGCGCTATGTTTAGGCTTTTAGCATGAGGAAAACATCAATAATACACTGATATTTTGGTAGCTGTTTATCCTGAGTCCTGGCCTTCCCAGTTCCCCACGTTCGGCCAGCGAGCGCAGGTGCACCAGAAGCATAAAACAGAAGATAAGGAGACTGCAACCATCAGCAGAGACTGGAAATCAATGATATAAGAGCAGTCAATGGCCGGCCTGCCTGCCTGGACACAAAAAAAAGAATCCAACAAGGTGTTAGAAGAGCTCAGACCAAAAGTCATCATTGGGCTTGTACAGATGGCGGGGGTGTAATTGCCCAGGGATGTCTTTGTTCGACGTCCCTCACTGGAGGCACCCAGCCAGCTGACCTTCCTGCTGCACCCTTCAATTACATTATGTATTTCTATAAAATCCAGTGCCTTGAGACTCTTCTGCGGGAAACCCCCCAATTTGGGTTACAGTCTGTGTTTATATTAGAAAACAACCCAGTGCATTTTTCAGCATCCTCTCTCAATCTCAGCATTTTACTCCCCCGCGAAGCTAAATCGCCAGAATTCCAAGGCTGATTAGTAAATATATGCAACACAGGAGGGAGCCCGGCCACCTGGGGTGCAGCCTGGAGAAGAAGGGAGTACCTTTGGTTCAAGAGTGTGTGAGGAGTGAACAGGGGCACCCCTCAGCTCACTAGGGTCACCCCCTGAGAAGGGACCTTGGTCCCAGCAGTTAAAGACTCGGCTGGTGTGTGAATGCTCGGGCAGCAGCTTCTCCTCTAACACAACCTTCCAGTTAAAAAGAGCTCAGGAGACAGGAGGGGGATACAGGACTCCAAGGAAAACAGAATTTACTCCCCATTTTTTTACTGCAAGGAGGCTTATAATGACACCAAAAATATATATAATACGACAGAGAAACATTTCTTCTACTCTTCTCAGATACAGCTTTCCTCCAGTAAATATACCTGTCCAGATGCAAGGTGATAACTGGGTAACAACAAGACATGTAAAGCCAGGCATTTCAAAAATCAATCAAGATCTCCATCTGATGCCCGTCCCAACCCCCAGGTACACGGTTGGATCAGACCTGAAGATCCGTAGCTGGATTCCAGTCGATATCATACAGGATCAAATGAGATGCTCCGACCAGATTCAGTCCTACTCCGCCAGCCTTTGAACTCAGCAAAAAGATAAAAGCTGGACTGAATTTACTATTAAATGTATCAACAATCTGTTGCCGCTGGGAGACAGGAGTGTGTCCATCAAGTCTAGTATAAGAGTATCCATAACGTTTGCACGTCTCTTGTAATATGTTCAATGTCTGAGTGTAATTGGAGACCAGTACGACTCTGTCAAACAGTAAAACAAAATTATCTTATCATTTTATACCTTGGTAAAGTCCAACTGCAAATTACTGAAGGCGTCAAAGAAAATAAAATTAGAAGTCAGGCAAAAATTACACATCAATCTGAGGTTACTCACATGTCCTAAGAAATAAAACATTTCCAATTAATTTGAAGCACATACAAGATTTGAATGCATTACACCTACTGTCAAGCACTCAAATGTTAAACAACATATGTTTTCCTTTGCAACAGAATTTGGCTTAATGCATAGATTCCAGGGATCCAGAACCAACCACAGAGAGATTTGTTTAAAAAATAAATAAACTTCTATTTATACAAAATAGCAGTTGTTAAGTCAGCATTGGGAAAGAGTGATGCAGCGGCTAATAAATAATATACATATGACTCTACTTACTGAAAAAGCTACTCTGAACTTCTAGAGACAACCTTCAAAAATTCTAATAAACAAAATCATGAAAGTCAAATAGGAAAGCAATGCAATGACTCCTGTATTTTATGACTGAATGACTGACTGGGATGAAGGATAGTGAAAGATACTACAAACAACATAGTCTGGATATTTGTTGTCATTTTATTTAAAGCAAAATCAGTGTCCTGATCCCTTACCCTAACGACCTATATTATGTTGGTGTTTTTTCTCTGAAATTTTGATTAAGTAAGTTTCAGAGATCTGCAAATCTAAAATTTCTACCCACGCAGATATTGAGGATGACTCTACTGAGTGGACAAATGTTAAATGCAGTTAGGGCATTTTCTGCCAGATCCTGTTTGGAGGTCTTTTATAATCTAAACTAAATGTACAAAATTCCATCAAAAGTGCTCCAATTTTTATGATCATTTTGATTAAAAACAAGTACTGAACAACTAGACAAATAATTTCAGGAAAAAGATGACAAATTAACATTTTTAAATTGTTTTAAAGTACTTTATTATTACATTTTACAGTTGAACTACATCCAAGACTTGTTTGTAAAGACTCTGCAAGATTGATATTTTTTGCCAATTGACCCCAAATTCACGTTTGTTTTCACTCAAAAACAGAATATAAATGTTAAAAGAGGACTAATATTGAGTCTGTCTATTGCAAAAACTATTTAATACTAATGACAGCAGATAAACAAATGAAAAAGAAACAGGAAAAGCACTGAATTAAAGCAACAAAACTTTTAAAAGTATAAAATAATGCCTCGACACCAGCTGTAACTCAGCAGCTCCCGTAACACTGCTGGAGGGAAAGGTACTTTTTCCTGTACCCCTGATTCTCTTGACCTACCAAAAATAAGGCCAGAACATTTAGATATTTAGCTGTTGTTGGTTCCAGTGGACGTTAGGCACATAAACTCCAACTACAGCTACAACTTTCTAATTTGTAAAGAGAGAGTATTGGGAAGAAACAAAAATTCCATTACATCAGTGCCAAGAGATCTGCTGTTACTTCCCACTACTGAATTACAGCATGCCCTATTTAAGCATCAATTTAAATAAAAGCTAAAAGCTAAATACTTCTGGAATAGCTGAGCTTTAAGGCATGAGTATGTAAAAAAGTTATCATGGGACACAAGCTCATGTGGGATTTCCCTGAATCAGCAATTGCACAGTAACTAAGCATGTGCATCTTATTACCCCATGAAAAACAGAGGTTTTCCTAAATGTCAGTGGAATTTACCACGGGGAAAATAAGCAGTTGCTGTGCAAGTTTATCTGTTGAGACTGGTTCCTCTGAACAGAAAAGGCAGCAAGTGCTGAGTGTTTAAATATGATTAAAGAGGAAAGAATTTATAATCTAGTAGTTAAAAATATTGTAGTGCAATTTCAAGTATTTAATATATGAATATATCTCCTCAAGGAGATCCAAAACATTGGAAAGTCTTTGCAAGCAAAGACAATGCACATAGTACAGGGGCTGTAGCAAACCCTATCTTACTTGCAGGAACTCGGTACAAAAAATACAAGTATCTTTACCTTGAAAAAGCACAAACAGCAACTTTGAAAACATCAGCTGTAAGTCCTAGCTTAGTAATTTAACAAGGAAGAGCCAGGAGGACAACGCATAAATACGCTTGGCTCCTCTGCAAACAGCTGCAATGCCTTGATTTTGAGTATTCCATCCCCACGCATTTGAAACGCAAAACAGGATCAGGCAGATCAATCCCATTATCTCTCTTTTTCCTTTCTTTCACACTTACCTTTCGGAAGAGTTGAGCTCACGGATTGCTGCTAACAACTTCACCAGCACCTGCAATTTCCCTGAATCGGTTTCAGGGAAAGTGTCCAAGGTGTAATCTTGTGGAAAGACATCTATTAGACCTTCGTAGAGACTGGCCTCATCGTGTTCATCGGACGTAGGATCACAGCTTTTTTCCTATTGAAAATAGAAGGATTCAAGTCTCATATCCTCTCTAACACGTTTCGGGTTTTATTTTTTTTAAACTTTGCAATATTTTTATTACAAAGACAAAAGGAGGCATTGGATGCACATTGAAAACACAATTTTAAAATACTGATAGTGTTTATTTTGGTTTACACCTGGTAATGTAAGATGTTGTCTGCAGCTGAGCAGAAGGTTGAAATACTTAAAACTGAAAAATGTGTATTATTTCTATTTCTCTACCACCCAGATGTACACCCATGCACAGCCATGTCTAAAAGTCGGGGAGAAAAAATCAACACTCTGCTTATTGTAAATCACACAATACCCTATTGTGGGACTTCCCAGTCACTGGCATTTTTTAGGAAGATGTGATCAGTAAGAGTTAGTTATGCAGTTGGAAATGAAGAAAAGCTAACAAGTAAAACCAGTAAACCAGAAGGAATACAGGTGGTATTTTGCTGTAATTTGAAAATCAGCATTTCACAGGGAGGGAAAAGCCAAACTAATCAAACCTCAAAACCGCAACAGTAATAAATGACTTGCACACATAGTCCTTTCCGTACGTATAGTTTCTGAAGGGTTTCACACTTTCACATATGGAAAATTTCTATACTTATCCTATGAAGTAAGGGCAATGAACTTTACTTGGCAGCACTGAAAGTTACAGGTTGCTCTGTGCTGAGGACATTCCTACAAGTCATGAGGTATGGCTTTTAAGAAAGATTTACATTTCCACCCACCTTGCTTGGACTTCGACTAGGGGCCATAGAAGTTAGTATTACCAAGTTCTAACTATCACATTATTTTCTCATAGGAATACGAGTATTTTTATAGGAATAACAAGGTGGATAGTGTGATAGGACCCCAGGAACAGTGGAAATGAAGACATCTAGTACCACTGACATCTTGAGCCTGCAGCTTCCAGTGTCACCGAGCTTGAGAGAGTGAAATTATCATGTGGACAGGGAGGTTTCAAAGGAGCCAGCAGGCAGAGTACACAGAATAATCTCTAGCTAACAGTGCTCTTTGTAAAATTCACATTTATACGTATTCTTACAAATATTCAGAGACAAGATTAAGAGGGGAAATACATGAAGAACAAGAAAATACCTTAAGACAACAGGAAACTGGTGAGGTACCTTCCCTGAGCACACTGAAATTTCCTAACTTTGGTTTTTGAAAGCAGATCTCCTACAGCAAGTTGTATGTGAGAAGAGAGTGTGGAAATGACCTTAAATAACATGCACATTGACCATAACATAGTTTTAGTGCCCTTTGCCTGCCGAAATGGCTCATTGTAAGCACCCACCCCTACAAAATAGATACCTTTATAGCTTTAAACAGAAGACATGGATGATTGCAAAGTTTTTTCAAGGCTCCTATACATATTAGGTGAGGACTGTTTTCTAGCCTGCCTTGTAGACAGGACCTAATAACTCGAGAACTGAGCAGTTTTCGATATAATTCAAGTTGCAGAGCTGCTGGTCGGCAGAAGATTATGCTCTCCTTTTTGGGGGGCAGGAATTTGTTTATAACCTCCTGTGTTCTCCTAAGAATAAAGAGCCCAGTGAGGCGTGTGAGTTCTGCTGCTCTTTTTTCTCCTAATTCCTTTTCCTCCTAAAAGAACAAAGCACAAAATTAATTACAATTTTGCATTTCATCACAACGATTTTCTGTATGATTTTAATTGGGTAGTTAAAGACATTTTAAATTTATGATATCATTTTCTACCAGGGGACTGCTATGCTCAATTCTTCCCCAATTAGTACCAATGCATTAACTTAGTTCTAGGTCTGGTTTCTAAAGTCTTAAACAAAGGAAGATAATGTCCCAGAAGACATCCAAGGCTCAAATTATATTCCAGAATTTCTTGATTGATGCAATGAAATCATACGGATTTTGCAGTACTGTGGAGAAACTAAGAATGAATAAAGTATTGTCATATGGTAATGTGCATGGCATTTTGGGGAACGCAAGGTGCTGGTAGAACAATTTTTGCCTGCTAATTAATAGGCAGCTGACACGGTGTGATCTCAACATGCATGTATTGCTCCAGCTACCTTTGGCGAACAACTGAATTTATTTCAAATAGTAAAGTGAAAAGCTTTGGCTACTATTAGTAGTCCTGAGCTTCATTGTAACCCACAGAAAGTAAATTTCACAGTGCTGTCTAAGAATTTTCTTCTATAACTGCATTTTTAAAAATAATATACCTTTGTTGCTGAAGGTTCTCTAGATCTGACAATCGGTTCCTCATATATCTTTCTATACGTGGATAAAGAACCAAGTATTCCTGGATTCACAAACTCTATTAATGCATAAAATTCTTGCAAGTCATTTTGGATTGGAGTACCTGGAAAGAAGAAGAAAATAATCTGCATTTCATAACTTTTTCTTGAAACTGATAGAAATACAATCATTGAATGCAAAGTTTAACTTTAAGAATGTATCTAGAAAACATATCATAGAATCATAGAATGGTTAGAGTTGGAAGGGACCTTAGGGATCATCGAGTTCCAACCCCCCTGCCAGGGGCAGGGACACCTCCCACTAGACCAGGTTGCTCGAAGCCCCATCCAGCATGATCTTGAACACCTCCAGGGATGGGGCATCCACGACCTCCCTGGGCAACGTGTTCCAGTGTCTCACCACCCTCACAGGAAAGAATTTCTTTGTAGTTTCTAATCTAACTCTCCCCTCTTCCAATTTAAAACTGTTGCCCCTTGTCCTGTCACTGCCCTTCCTGACAAAGAGTCCCTGTCCAGCTCTCCTGTAGCTCCCTTCAGATATTGAAAGGTGTTATAAGGTCTCCCCGGAGCCTTCTCTTCTCCAGGCTGAACAACCCCAGCTCTCTCAGCCTGTCTTCATAGGAGAGGTGCTCCAGCCCTCTGATCATCTTCGTGGCCCTCCGCCGGACCCGTTCCAACAGATCCATGACCTTCCTGTGTTGAGGACTCCAAAGCCGGACACATTATTCCAGGTGGGGTCTCACGAGCGCAGAGTAGAGGGGTAGAATCACCTCCTGTGACCTGCTGGCCACACTTCTCTTGATGCAGCCCAGGATGGGGTTGGCTCTCTGGGCTCCAGTGCACATTGTCAGCTCATGTTGAGCTTCTCATCCACCAACACCTCCAAGTCCTTCTCCTCAGGGTTCATTTCTAGCCTTTCTCCACCCAGCCTGTATTTGTGCCTGGGATTGCCACATGCCAGGTGCAGGACCCTGCACTTGGCTTGGTTAAACTTCGTGCAATTTTCACGAGCCCACCTCTCCAGCCTGTCCAGGAACCTCTGGATGGCATCCCTTCCTTCCCTCCGGCGTGTCGACTGCACCACCAAGCTTGGTGTCATCGGCAAACTTGCTGAGGGTGCACTCTCCCCCACTGTCCCTGTCTCCAACAAAGATGTTGAACAGCACTGGTCCCAGTACGGACCCCTGAGAAACACCACTCGTCTGTTTCAATGTGAATTAGTCAGAGTTCTGAATTAATCTAAAACTTTATCATGATTAATAAGCTACTCTCCTACTAAACAGACTGCACATCTAATTGTTTTGACAAAGGTATTTAAAAAGTCAAGTTCTAAATCACTTTTATTAAATAACTACAAAGGAAAACAATGCATGTATATAAACAGAGTTCCAATTCCCTTACAGAAGTTCCCAGATTCCTTGCCTGTCCCTGAAGTTAGACACATTTTTCATTTATTTTAAAAAAATTGAAATAATCTGTTTTTACAAGACCCAATATTTGTGCATTTAATACCAATTGCCATAGTTTATTCTGTGCCCCTGCCATACATACAACAGCTTTTTCCTTTACCCCAACCTAGCACTGTCAGCATAGCTAAATTTTAAAAGTAGCTACAAATACTAACCAGTAAGGATAATTCTCTTCTCACAAGACAGACTAGTGAGGGCCGTAGTTGTCTTAATAGAACTATTTTTCAAACGATGGCCTTCATCACAGATTAGGAGGTTAAATTCTATAGCCTGAATTTGATCCAAAGATCGCAGTAGCATCTCGTAACTGATTATCAGAACTGAATAAAGTGGAGAACTGATGAATTCTTCTACTTTGTGGTCCTGTAGGCGTAAAGGAAAAAAATATCATACAACTACTCCTTTAGAGATCACTCATCATATTCCTTAAACAAGCAATGTCTACAGAATTTTTTTTCTAGCACGATACAAGGCATTTACCATCTCCTCCGTGAGTTTGGATTATTGATTCTTTCCTAATTTGCAAAGGAAACATGGGGTCTGATGCCGCAATTTAGAGTTTTACCACCTCATTAAAAAAAAAGTTATTATTCTTTTAGGCCTTCAAATCCTCTGAGACATATTACCGTCAAGGTGAAAAGCATAGGCTCCCTCTAAGAGCTTCCAAGTCCTGGTATTTAGGTAAGCTTCAAATTAAAGCCAAGATGACAAAGAGGCATAAGTAGCTGCCTGGACATTCACTCTGGGGGTGACATTCACTCTGCAGGGTGCAGCAATGTGGTCCAGTAGGAGGTCCCCATATTCCACAAAAATTCCTCTTGTAGTTTTGAATTGAATATGATAATAACTTTGTCCCAAGCCCTTAATGTTGGGGAACAGGCAAGGGCAACCTGGGGCTCAGAAAGTAGAGGCCATAACCAGCCACAGAAAACACGCCTGCCTACCAGTGAATAAATGCAATTGATTTCTAAAGCCTGGTCAGAAAATGGCTGTGAGCCCTTCTACCCTTATACACCTTTCAAACCCTCTTCCTTCAATAAACATCAAAGGCTTTTGATGTCTATTAAAGGAAAGAGATGCTAAATTAAAATTCCCCTGCAACGTGACAGGGAGCTTCTTCCAAAAAAGTTTCCTAGAAATACTCACATTTCTGTACGGACTTGTGAATGCTGAAGGTTTCCTTACCTGTCCTGCAATTCTGGAAAATAAAAATGGAAAAACCTACTGTGGGCACGTCCCTCACCCCCTCACCTTCCCACTCAGCTCCAGGCGCTAATTCTCTGCACGTTCCTTTCTATCTCCTAATGGTGCTCACAAACTAAGCAGGCTATGGGCCCAGCTGACAAGCTGAAGAATCTCTTTAATTGCGAAAGCAAATCAAGCTAGAGCCTCAGAAGGTATTTTTATTTCCAAACAAGATCAGTTACCAAACACAGACAACTAAGTCTGGAGCCAGATGGTGCAATACACTGTAAAAGCAGCACCGCTTAATTATCACAACCTTTAGAGCCTCCTAGCAGGTGATTCAGAGGAATCTATGGGCCAAATCTGGCACATTAATCACACAAAGTACCTCGTGGTAGATCAGTCCCCATGTGCCGCCCAGCACCCATCGGAGCAAGCAAGGAGTAGTGAGGAGCAGGTGACAAGGGCATGCACCGCTTTTCCCAGGTGTTTCGACTGGACCTGAACATTCCTGTTGTTTCCTGGCCAGTATTTTTACTGCCAGTTTCAAAATAGGAGGGTAAAATTTCCCAACAGAGGCATAGAGGAGCCCTGCAGGCAACATCCAAGGTTGTCCTTGCCCAGTATTCAGGCTCCACATTGCAGCCCTGAAGACAGAGGCGATGCCCCTCTCACCTTCTCTTGGGATGGTCACGCATCAGAAGATGCCCAGGGTTCAGAAACCGTTTTCCTACACTTTCTGAGTGAGAACTGAGACTAGGAGGAACGTGGTGGGAGGCACCTCCAGCATCCCTCCCCTGGTAAAGCATCAACTCTTCCGCACTGTTTGGACCCCTTTAAAGAAAGCAGGAGAGTCCTGGCATATTATAAGCCCCCGGCAGCCAAATCTAATATATTCACTGCTGTACATAATAACAGCAGCAGTTGATGGACTGAAAATTAAAATAAATTCACAAGCTAATTTCAAGTAATTAATTTATCCTCTTAACTAGCTGCAAGATATGTACGTATTATAGGCTCCATTTTCACAATTACCCAAAGTGACTTGACAGGTTTAAATGAGTTGCCCGGAGCCACATATGGAGCAATTGTCAATCAGAGTAAGAGCTCCATAGTGTCCCAGACTTACTCTTTGAATAGACCCTTCTTTGCACTATTCCAAAGCCAACGGAGCCAGTGAAGTGTAAATTTAAAAAGTGCTGAATCATGAAGCAATGTAAACACTGAATTAATTAATTCTCCAGATATTTTGACTTAAAAGCCAAACCAAAGCAACTCCTGTAGGAGTGGTGCTCTGCAAACAGATAAAGGAGTTATTCGAGTCTCAAACGCCGATAACGTGGATTAACGAGACCTAAATGCGATCCTTGTATGGACGCTTTCATTTTAAAAGTAATGTCCTCTACATGATATTTGCATTTTAACAGAAGTGAACTGAAATCACATTTTAAAAGCAGGTAATGTCCTGGGTTTTGAAGAGTCTGTTACTGAAGGGTTAGGATCGGTTTTCACAGTGTTTCAGCGTGAAAGTGAGGAAAAAATGCCTAACACATTTTTAAAAGTCTGCCAGTTCTTTGACTGTATTCCTTACAGGCAAGAACAGAAAAAACCTTTGAGACGAGCTCTTCCTTTTAAGTTATACCAGAGAAATAACAGTATGGTAATTGCTGTTTTTCCAGAGAAGATAGACAGTAAATTATTTTGAAATACCTCATTATACCCCAGGCAAGTCATATTGTATCTTCCTTTTGCATGACAATGTATTCCTTCCTATTTGGGAACACAAGCTTAAGAGCTGCTGGGTGTCCTCAATCCAAAAGGCTCCAACGAGATGAGTAAGAATATTAAAGTTATTTAAATTAAAGGAAAATGAAGGCTACTGTCATTTTGGGTCATAGTAACTGTCAGCCAACTCAAGTTTTCTCCTCCCAAGATTATTCATAAAAACTGCAAGAAACCCTTCAATTATTTCTAACTACCTTTTTCAGGTAAAAACGTTGCCATATTATATTTTTGCCTTGTATCCACTTTTTTTGGAAACTTCCATATTTCTCATGCTAACCTATACCACATTACAGTTCCTGACAAGTCAGTTCACTTCATTTCCACATCTTGAAAAAAGTTACTACGAAAAGCAACTGATGCAAAGAGCACCTATTATGTGTGGATTGTCCTCAGTGGAAGACAAGTAGGTTCAGTAATTTCAAGGGTCTGACAACAGCGAGTGGAATTCAAAGAAATAATTGTTGCTACAAAATCTTGTATGGTCTACAAGAGAGTTTAAAAACAGTTTGAAAATTTCCATTTCATCTGAAATATTCACTCTTCCATACAGACAATAAAGATAATGCAAGAAATTAAAAGCAAATCCGGTTCATGTAAGAATTAGGTCATCTTTAGAATGAAGTACTATTTGTTTCTTCACTCTATTCATATGGAACTATTAGATTAAAAAATAAATTTGGAAAATAAATATATTTATCTTTTTTTTGCAAGCACCAATGCAGACGCTCTAAGTTCTCCAATTCCTCCCACTGGTGCAATTCAAATAGCAAGGAAAAAGTAAGGCTACAACAAATGCTGAATGTACATATAGAAACCACAATTTGCTAAACAACTTCTCTTTCTTTTGTCTTCTGAATGCCCACTCCATATGGATATGGGGACCAGAAGAAATACCGGATGGTTAATTATGAAAAGCAGAGCTTGAATCTGAAAGCTTCAGAGTAAGTCTCCTGCTCACAGGTTCATGATTGCCAATACCTCTGACTGAGATATTGAGCCATGCTTAACCAGAAAATTTACGTGGCAAGAAAACCTTACTGGTTAACTGGGGCGAGACACAGCTCTCCTTCAGAGAAAGCCCTCAGTCAGTCACACTTCAGCCTCACTCCTTGAGCTCTCTTGTTTTTTACTTGGCCAGATGCTTCCCTACCTGATATGGTCAATAAAGGTTGCTGAAGCACAGAGTCTGTGCTAGAACCTTTTGTCTTTGCAGTAAAGGATGGAGTTTTATGTTTCAAAAACAACAGCAAGAACCCAAAGAGATGAAAAGATTATATACTTTGTCAGCACATGGGATTCATCTGGGCCCTAAAGGAACTGGAGAGCCTCACTACCAGCAGGAACAGCCCCACCACAGGAGGGACAGGGATCAGCATCATCCTGCTGCTTTATTAAGATTTGTACTTGTCTCCATTCTTCTACAGATGAGAGATACTCGCATTATCTAACACTGAGCCTCTAGGCTTGGCAACTCATGAGACTAAATCATTCCCACAAATACCTAATTCTTGACAGCGACAGTAAAGGGAATAAGCTTCTGAAGTAACCTGAAACAGACAGCCGAAACAAAGAGGAAAAAGTTTCCAGTACAGAACAAAAGGAACTACCAGAGAAACGGAGTGCAAGTCAGTCAAGGCAGATGCTCTGGTACGTAAAGCAGGGAAGGTGTGTGCTTTGACAGACAACAGAAAGCTCCCTAAACCAAAGAGGAACAAGGAGGAGTATGTCACCTTTTACATCGTCAAAGGTGAAGCCTGAGGAAAGATAAAGACAGACAGCTAAAGAAAGACAAGCTACACAGGCAAGTGAGCTTGAGTTATGACCTGGTTAGTGACAGCTAAATGCCCACATGGTCAATTACCCGAAGGAGAAATAAAGTATTACAAATAAATACTAACACAGAATTACTAGTTTTGGTCTCTAGTTAAAAAAAAAAAAAAATAGGGGAAAAAAAAAAGAAGTCCTATATTCTGAGCCAAATATGACCTAGTCCCCTTTTAGAAATAAATCTTACCTGATCGACTGCAAAGACTTTGATCCTTTCGCTTCCCAACCATTTCTGAAATTCTTTTTTCCAGTTTTTTACCAGGCTCCCAGGAGTGACAATTAGCGCTCGCTTTAGAGCAGGTTTGCATCCGTAGACCCCTTGACGCAGAAGAGTCCAGACGAGCGCGATGCACTGCAATGTTTTTCCTAAGCCCATTTCATCAGCAAGAATAGCTCCAAATCTGCCACTCACTCTGTAAGATATAATTAGGCTGTGGTAACATTTAAAAAGACATAATTATTTACAACTCGTTTAGGGAATTGCTTCTTGTGACTGTTTTCTGAAGTACAAAAGAACTTACACTTATTATGCTCTACTGCAGGTTTTCAGTCAGTTACACCCAAATAGAGTGAAATTCCTCATTTTCTAGATTAATGCATTAGTCTTCTAAAACCAAGTAGCTTAAATCTCCTCTTAGAATCAGAATTATTATCTAATATTTATAAACTTGTATATAACTTAAGGAATCTTGAGAAAATAGACAGTCTTTAAGGACTTGAGAAAATAGTACTGTAATTTTTTTCAACATGTTGGTACAACAGCTTCTTTATTCTAAAGGCCTGAATTACAAACTATATGAATAACTAGGAATTGTATGATTTATAAATAAAAAAAAAAAAAAGCAGTGTGTTTTAGCATGGATTAGATTGTATCCGTGCTTGTAAGACTTGGTATTTGCAGTAGAACTGACAGGCCTTTTGGTGCACTGGCTTCTCGTCACATCTGGGAAAGTCACAGCGCAATGCTACACACAGCTCACAAAAAACTTTGCAACCTTTACTGGGAGAAAATTACTAATATTAATTAATTGAACAATTGTTCAAATCTTCTCATTCCCGTTGTCTAGTTTTGAACACGGGCATGAAAATATTATGGGTACTGAAAGCCAAAAGGATATTATTGTCTTACCTCATTCCCATTACACATTCATATAGAAATATAATTCCTTCTTTCTGATGTGGTCGGAGGTTATTTGCAATGTAAGGATCCACAACTACATCCACCATTGGTAAACCAGCCTTATTGAACGTCCACTGATGGCTTGCATTTGGTCTTGGCATAACCAGAGAATCTTGAAGTTCAAAACATATTCAAGTATCGTGTCATTTTCAGTCTGATAGTAAATAGGTATCATTTCTCTAACTCAGGTACAGAAGAAACTCAATGATCTAATGACTGCTAAAAATCCTGTTTAATACACTGACCATTCTCAGACAGCAAATGCATTTACTAACAAAGCATCTAGATAGCCTTCTAAAAAGAAAGTCCTTTACAGAGGTCTCCCCAAATAGTCTGTACTTTTCTCAAAGGTAAAGGTGACAAACTGAGAAATCTGAGAATTATTTTTTTTTTCATGATGAGGTGAAACTGCCTACCTAATAAACGTTGCATGATGACTTTGAATGCATAGAGTTAAATCAGAAGTTCTAAAAGGATTCTGAAAGGAATGTGTAAGAAAAAGAACATAAACAATGACCTACATAAAGTCTAGACACTACATTTCAAGGGGATATTCTCATAGCTGCCCAGAAAGACTTCGCTGCCTGAGATACTAAGATAAAAAGACAATGATTTGTTAAAAAAAAAAATATATAATAGGGAAGGACCAAGAGTGAGCTGACAAAGGCTGCCACAGTGCATGAATAAAAGAAGTTGACAGGTTTGAAGACATACAGAGGCAAAGAGAGCGTGAAGTACTAGGCTACATCTGAATAACAGTTTTTCTTGCCATAATTTGTTTGCAAACTCTAACATCATCATTTTGCTGGACAATGTCCATACTGGGTTGCTTATATTGATGCTACAAGTCTGAAAAGTTGTGCTGTCAGAGGAGAGAATGAGAAAGCAATTTATAGCTGCTGGTATTTTTATGTCACTAGAGTAGATCTATATTGATAATTTATTCATGAGAATAGGTTGGTTGAAGGCTCGCATCATTCAGGGAGATTTTGTTTCCTACTGACAAGGGGCTGAATTCTGATGGATTACATCAGAACATTACAGTGTGTATATATATAAGAGCCAGTGGTGACAAGAAGATAACTTTTCTGACAATTTTGCAGCCTCGGAGATGAGGAAGAAATAAGACTTGCAGGAGCAATGGACTAAAAGCTTAGAAAGACAAGGCTTACATCTTTGTCACTGTGCTCTGTTCTCATGAGCACAGGGATAAATGGCTTTCCATTTTGAAGAAACTGCATTTTAATCAGCTATAGTCGTAGACCTCAACATGAAAACCTCTGAATGCTCCAATACAAAGGTGCTGGTCTTGTATCTCCATTACTTCTAAAAGAGGTTATGCAACAAGGAGGTAAATAAACTATGTGATTCTCCTGTGTAAGCAACTCTTAAATGACTGAGACTCCAACCTATTGATGTGTTGAGGCCTCTCCATATGAGGAGGGCTTGTGCTCTAGACCTCTCACCAACTTCGTTACCCTTTTCTGGACATGCTCCAGCACCTCAATGTCTTTCTTGTCATGAGGAGCCCAAAACTAGACACAGTATTCAAGGTGGGGCCTCACCAGTGCTGGGTACAGGGGGACAATCACATCCCTAGTCCTGCTGGCCACACTATTTCTGATACAGGCCAGGATGCTGTTGGCCTTCTTGGCCACCTGGGCACACTGTTGGCTCAATATTCAGCTGGTTGTTGACCAACATCTGCAGCTCCTTTTCCGCTGGGTGGTGGTTCCAGACACTTTACCCCAAGCCTATAGCACTGCATGGGGTTGTTGTGACCCAAGTGCAGGAGCCAGCACTTGGCCTTGTTGAACCTCATCCCATTGGCCTCAATCCATTGATACCACTTGTCTAGATCCCTCAAGCAGACCAACACTCCTGCTCAACTTGGTGTCATCTGCAAACTTACTGAGGGGGCACTCAATCCCCTCAACCAGATCATTGATAAAGATAATAAACAAAACTGGCCTCAGTACTGAGCCCTAGGGAACACCACATGTGACCAGCTGCCAACTGGATTTCACTCCATTCACCATAACTCTTTGGGCCCAGCCATCAAGCCAGTTTTTGCCTGGTGAAGCATACACCCATCCATTTCTCCAGGAGAT
Source organism: Gallinago jamesoni (assembly GCA_025769975.1). NCBI lineage: Eukaryota > Metazoa > Chordata > Aves > Charadriiformes > Scolopacidae > Gallinago > Gallinago jamesoni. The sequence goes on from JAOQGH010000012.1 coordinate 128,872,484, forward strand.
TGCGGTGGGAAACTGTCAAAGGCTTTACTAAAGTCCAGGTAAACAACATCCACAGCCTGTCCCACATCAACTAAGCAGCTCCCCTTGTCATAGAAGAAGATCAGGTTAGTCAAGCAAGACCTGCCTTTCATAAACCCATGCTGACTGGGCCTGATAGCCTGGTTGTCCTGTACATGCTGCATGATGGCACTGAAGATGGTCTGCTCCATAACCTTCTCCAGCACCAAAGTCAGACTCACAGGCCTAGTTCCTTTGATTCCCCTTCCAGCCCTTCTTGTAGATGGGTGTCACATTTGCTAGCCTCCAGTCAACTGGGATCTCCACGGTTTGCCAGGACTCCTGATAAATGATGGAAAGTGACTTGGTGAACACCTCTGCCAACTCCTTCAGTCCCCTTGGGTGGATTCCATCCGGCCCCATAGACCTGTGTTTGTCTAAGTTGTGTAGCAGGTCACTCACCATTTCCCCTTAGATTATGGGAGCTTCATTCTGCTTCCTACCCCTGTCTTCCAGCTCAGGGGGCTGGGTACCCAGAGAACAACCAGTCTTGCTATTAAAGACTGAGGCAAAAAAGGCGTTAAGTACTTCAGCCTTTTCCTCATCTTTTGTCACTAAGTTTCCCCCGCATGCAATATAGAATAGAAATTCTCCTTAGCCCTTCTTTTGTTCCTAATGTATTTATATAAACATTTTTTTCCTGTCTTTTAAAATTTCTATGCAATTTGTGAACTCTTGTTGCTCTTCAACACATGGTACTTCTAGCATTATAAACCAAAACTTTTATTCCAAAACATTGAGCTTGGCAAGTGTAGTTAGTTACACTTGCTGGCTGTGAAGAACCAGGCATGGTCAGAAGCAGTTCTTTGAATCTGTCTTAACCTCTCTGTTACTGATCCTCCACTGGAATTACTGTGCTGCCATGTCATGCCAGCGCTTCACTGACCCCAGTGGGAAGCTGGAACTCATCTAGAACTTTTAGCGTGTGTCAGACTGTTTCTCCCTGATCAATACACTCATTTTTCTTGGCAAAGTTCTCAGAAACCACTCTAACTTGTTTCTACAGCCATCTGTAAAAACTACAAGAAACTTTATGCCGTGCAGAGCATTTCACTCATTAGAAACACACATGATAAAATCCTAACATGATATTGATAGAAACACTAGTACTGTATGTCAGAAACACTTTAGTAATACATTGTGGGAAAAGAAAGTTTTGGTTACAGATTCAACTTGTTTTGAGAGCCAGAGGACACTCAAAGAAACTTAAAAATCTGAATCTTACTTGAAGCATTTGGATCGTGGCGAGGTTTGTAGCTTTGAGGATCTTTGAGGATGTTCTCTTTAGTATTGGATTGACAGACACTTTTAAATGGTTTACAGAATGGTTTCCTATTAGTTTGAGATAAAGCAGTTGTGACTGTGTCACGAGTCCCTATTCCAGCCTGAAAACACCTGCCACTATTGAAGTCATCTGCTGAAATTACACCCATCACTTCAATTTCTTTTCCTCCAATCATCAGTGTTTGGCCTTCATCAAGACTGTCTAGCTCTTGAGATTTATATCCAGTACCTAAAAGAATATAAAAAATTAGCAATTAGGACAACACAGCAAATACTACTTCCTTAACATCAGTACTTATCTACAGGAAGGAAAACCAAAACTCTCCACAGGTTTTTGATTCGTAAGCATTCAAATTGTTATGAACTCATGAAGCTCCTTAACAGAGCCTGACAGTTCAGTGCTAATAATCAGAATTAGACAGCAGAATATGTAAGCAAATATTCTATCACCACCATCTTCCACAATCAGTTCTACTGAACGTCAAACACCCATTTAAGGGAATTTATGAAAAACAGCCCTGTTTCATGAGATCTACCAGCCTGCCTTAGTTTCAAACTTGCTCAAAACTGAGCAAGACAAAATAGTCTGGCCAAAAGGGAAAGGGAGATATTTTCTTCCCCTCCTCTAAATCCATGCAAAAAGCACACAGCACACCTTGCTTGGTTCTTGAAAGGAGAACACTTGCTTTCAGGAAAGGGCTGAAGATGAATTCTTGTGCATCTAAACCAGATGCCTGGAGGGGGCATTTATGACACCTCCTTTGCTCTGCATTTTTGTTTTCTCTTATTATCCCTACAGAGCTTCAAGCTGAACATTCGGAATACTGGTGTATCCCTGTGGAGGATCTTTTGGATTCCAGTCTGAAGAGTCTAAGACAGGATGGGTTTTAAGGGCAGATGGGAAGTTAGGAAAGGCAGTAAGCCAACCTAAAAGCTCAAACGTTTATGCAGCTGCCAGAAATAACTGTTTCCATAACATACATCAAATTACAAGACTTCCTAAATTCTTGTAATACATTATTAAGGAATCAGGATATTTGAAGGGGAGAAAAGCAAGATATTCTGTTGCCTCAAAACCAAGCTACAGCCTGTGCTGCTTTTAGATCCCCATGCCCCTTCTTAGATCCAACCCTGGTATGCTTAAGTCAAAAAAAATCATCCTTCATTCATTTCTCCCCCTTTTAAAATAAAAATCCTGGATGCTTATTCACATTCACTGTAAACTTCCTAGTATTAAATGCAATTTTGGAGGTAAGCACCATTACTGGGCCTTTCCTTTTCATTCACTGGGCTTGGAAAATAATTGCAGAAATTTAAAACTCACTGTGTCTTAATTGGTCAATTTATGATTTTCTTTTAAACAACGAGCATTGAAAGGAACTCTGAATGGGCAATGACACTGGTATCATTGTGCTCCCTGACACCATCAAACACAGCAAAAAGACTTTTACCAGCAAAAATCAGAATATTCATTTTTCTATTGTGTTTTCTGCTAATTCAAGAAGACAGGACTTGAAAAAAAAAAACAAAAAACAAAAAACAACAAAACACACAAGAACAACAGGGTGGTGGCTGATGCATTCCAGGCATTACTCTCCTTCTCTCTGCCTCTTTCAAAAACAAGCAAGTCTGTACATATATTGCTTTGCTATAAATAAATTCTAATTAACTTCTAAGTCACAGCCTGATTTGCAAATCAAAATTGCCTGGTCCTAACAAGGCTCACAATGTCATGATTGTAACAAAGGAGCAGAGAAGCCATGTCAGCCCTAAAATTAATCAAATTATGTTTTGTAGCAACATTGTCCAATCCTACTCCCTTACAAAATATCTTTGGCTCAGTTAGCAAAGTTAATTCTTGCTTTGCTTTCAGTAAAAAATTACTGCTTCAAATTGACTGCAGCCTATAGTTTGCAAGTCTTATTTTTAACTCTGATATCAACCCAAACTGTGTCTTACAGGAGCAGCTGCTGCTAAAACTACAAGACTAAAAATTGCCACACAGTTGACTTTGGCTGGGCTGGAAAACGTTGCTGTTTGCTTGTCTTTCCGACAAAGATAATATTTTTAGCTATTTGACTGGCTGAAAAGTACAGATCCAACCTCTGACATTCCCAGTTGCCATACTACTAACTGGAATATCGACAAGAAACTTAACTCTATAGCCTCCCCAAATTCTAACACCTTCTCCAATGCATTATATGTGAGCAACCAAAATCAACTACTCATCCCTCATGTGGCATCTCTGCCGAATTTGTACAGCCGTTCATTTCCAGATCCTCTCCCTGGACTAGCATTTGCTGTTTCTGTGAATAATGATATTCAGCCTGCCCCAGCCTCCCCCATGCAGCTGCCTTATATGTAAGAAATATAAAGCTTTCTTTCCGTCTCCTCCTCACCCCCAAAACCTACTGTTTTTTCATCCCGCGTTTGACATTGGTATGGAGAACTCCAGGTTATCTGAAGAGTCGTGTTTCTGTTATGCAAAGCACAATAATTTTAAGCCAGTTGTTCACTTACACAAGTATGTAAATCTACAGTACCTCTTCCAATGTCTTTGCCTTCCATATCTTTTAATATTACTGACTTCCCTTTTGTAATAAGAACAGCATCACCTTCCCACTTCTTGTGCTTTTTTTTTGATGCCTTACACCACACGACACTGAAATATTTTGCAAGGCAGTCAGGTTCTTCCTGAGCTGCTGCTTCCTTTGCTGGCCCTGATGTTGGCAAATACACTGCATCTAAAAGGGAAATAAAATAACAAAGAACATCTCAGTTTCTCCTGATGAATTGTACAGTCATTTGCATTTCAAACAAATCGAGGACAATCTATGTGTTCATCTTAGGTAAACAAAGTGGTGAGTTTCCTGTCCCGGGCGGCTTATGGTAAGGTTGGACCAAGACAGAACAGCACATAAGGACTCATCCCGAAATAGGAACCATTAATCTGTTTTTGGAAAGGATGCGCTTTCAGGCAAAACACATTGCTTGGTACATTACTAAGCGAGCTCCTGATTTGACATACAAGACTATAAGAGTGGAAAAAGAATAAAAGGTAAGGCTGGGGGAAGAAAAAGGAAAAAAAAAAAAACCAAACACAAAAGGGAAACAAGCAGAGGAAAAAAATGAAAACAGGATCCTGGTGAGACAACATTCTGGGCAGTGTTCTGGAAGCAAGGACAGGAACACAAAACTCAGGAAAGGGAGCAAAAGAGGCCAGTAACCAGGTCAGAGGCCAAATACATTAGTACTAAATGGCAGAATAACCATAACTGTAATAACGTAAAAGATTTCTTAAGTAAGCATGCAAATCTTGAAACAGACCATCTCTTGAGTTTGCAGCAACTCAAATGTTGTTACCAGGCTTAGACTGATTTAGATTTGTCAGCACTTACCTTATTATGAGTGTCATGGATGTAAATATTAATAGAAAATATTTAGGTCAATAAGGCTCAGAAATCATAATAGAACAGGCAGCAGTTGATTACAATATTGATTAAAAATAAACACATGCTTTCAAGAGGTAGCAATCTGACATAAGTAATGGTAGATAAGTCCCCAGCACTACCTCCAGGAATATCTGTAGCATTCGTTTTCAGCACATGCACAGCTTCAAAGGGAGAATCAGACTAATTTTCATTAAAATACCCTTGCAGGCTGGTTAAAGGCTTAAATCGGTTTGCTCCTTTGATTCCATCTGGGACTCAACGCTATACAAATGTGTTACAAGAAAGTGCCTATGCCACAGACTAACCTTTCCAAAATTTCCAAGCATGCTGGTATTTAAAGAAGCGGCAAGAGGAAACTCTTGCTTACAATAATGGTCCAATAAAGAGGCAACATTACCACTTCTCATCAAGTCCAAATATTCTTAAAACTGTGAAACACTCCTAAGTTACATGCCTCAAATGAGTATGATTTTTCAGAGCAGCATTTACTGAAAAGGTATCATGGAAATGAAAAATGCTATATATATTGAATTTTCTTCCCAAAGCTCTCTAAAAGTTTTATTGTCTGTATAGAACTCTATGCTAACACAGTGCCTAATGTAGGTAGGATTTTCCACAGGTGGATGTTTCTTCAGGGCATTAGCCAACATCTGTAGTGTTTCATGTGACAGATGCCCCCATCTCCAAAGGGTTAACAGAGCAGCTACTGAACACTGGCACATCCCACAATGATGAGAAAACAGAGCAGAGCATCTCTTTTTGAGAAGTAGAGGATTTTTTGTAGATGAAACCTGGGCACTGAGCCAGAGAGCCAGAAAAAATCCTTGCAGTTTTGCAAAAAGGTACAAGAGCTCTATTGGATCTCCAGTAACCACAAGCGATAAGATTTGGAGGAGCTTAGGAGAGAGGGGAGGGGGGAGGAGAGAAAACCCATACATTGCTAAAAATAGAATAGAATTTAATTTTTATTATTTATTTAAAAATTTTAATTCTATATGTTTCTGTCAACTGGTTCAACAGGATAAATTAAAGATTGTTTTCTCTGTGCTTTTCAAACTGATTTTCTTAGTTTAATCAGCAACTTCTTTCCTCATATAAAGTTTTTAAGTAACTGTTACTGCAAGAACTGGAGATGTCATCGCAGAACCTTCTTCTTTCTTGAAGGATGGCTATCATAAACAAAAGACCATGTCCTTGTCTCCTCCACTGACCTGCCACGTGAATTTGGTGACCCCTGAGATCTGTTTTATGGTCATTGCTCTTTTACTCAGGGAGTCCTGCGTGGTGTTATCTAAATGACCAGTAGATTAACTTTCAGGTCAATGACAGTTCTTCAAACTCTTCATTTAAAATAATAAGAAAACCAATAATTGAGCAACAGGGCTGGAAACTGCTAGTATTTTTTAATAGTGACTTTTGGAGAAAAGGATTTCTGATGCAACACGCCCCAGTGAGAAGCAAACTGGGTACCAATATTGCATATAATACTACCAAGTTCCCATGGGAAACTGGAAAATAACAGCAATGCTCAGATTTCTTCCCTCAATTTGTCTTCTGAATTTCTGTTAATAAAAATATCCAATAATGATTTGTTTCTACACTACATAAAATATTCTCCTTTTACCTTTAACTACAGTAGATTTTCAGAGAAAAGCGCTAAGGTATTCATCTTGCTTAAAAATTTAAACATTTTTATGTAAAAATTATTATATCCTCTCACAATTATCTTCCACAGAATTTCCTTGACTAGATAACCTAAACCTGTTCACCAACAATGCTGATCAGGTACTTGCATTCAACCTTCTTTATATCTTGTCATTTCTGTTTCTATTCAGCATCACACCTATTTAGTTTCAAAGATTTATTCCAGTGCAATAGCAGACTACCCAAATTAGGTAAATACAGCATCGGGAACTTTTCAGGAACTGAAATGAGACCGGTATTGGTAGGCACAGGGACTAAGTTCAGTGTTTGATACCCAGAGCCACGGTTTCAACAGTGAAACCACTGCTCACTGACCACAGACAGAATCCTAAATAGAGCTGGGTTTGCTGAGACCCTGGAAGATAAACTGCAACTGTAAATTCTGAGCTTGGCTGTTAATCAGTTTAGACTAAAAATAATAAGTAACAGGAACTACGTGTACACCACAGAGAAAGATCAGGAAATTGTACCCACTCCTTTCTCTCCCAAACAGCAAACTGCCCAGCCTGGTTGCTTTAACCATGAAGGAACTCCAGCAAGTGACTTGTCTTTTCTCCCAGAATAAAGGGCTTGGGAACTTTAAAAGCACAGCTAATAAGGCTTTGAAAAGCTTCCACAAAATAAAAGCTTTCTCTCTCTGGTTGAGAAAGCAAGGGCTTAAGTTTCAAGATATAAACCGTAGCCTAGCTGATAGGAGGAAAAGTTTCAGCAGCCTGAGGAAGGTGATGATTTACAGAAAGTGGGACAGGATCCAGGAGAGGGGACGGGGAGCATTCCAATGGCAAACTAGTTTAACCAGTTTCTGATGAGCAGGATTTAGAGAAAACGCGTTGATTCAGTGTGTTAGGTTACTCCCAATGCACCAAGAAAAGCAGCTGCATTGTGAAAGCCTACAAGAGATAACTCAAACACACCTTTCCAGCAGGGTGTCTATCCAGCGTAGCTTCCAGGGCTGTAAATAGGTGTTACCATAAGGAGCGGGGCACGCTCTGGCGAGCAGGGCACGAGGTGTGGTTTAATGGATGGCTGAACCCCATCCCAAGCTCACCTCTCCTTCCCTCTCCCCCTCCAGCTTCCCACCCGCCAGCTGCAGGCAAGCCAGCTCCACGAATCCCACCAGCAGCCATGGCCAATACAGGGAAGGGATATGTAGGGCTCGCAGCGAGGAGACTGGGAGGCTGCCCATTTTTTGTGGCAGCTACTGTAAGGTTGGGGTGATTTTGAGACCATGGGACCTGCCAAGTTACCCAACACCTCCGTACCTGATCTTCTACCTTCTAAGCCTGCATGCGACCATGGGGAGTTTCCCCTCAACTGCTCTGAATCTGCTTAAATAAAAAACATTGTCAAAATGCAAGAAGTTAAAAACTTTGATTGTTATGCTCTACTCCAGACTGAGGTAAAAGGAGATTCAGGTTCTGAATGAATCTCAGCTGAAACTCAGCAGCCGTGCCCTGCTGCAGGCAACTCTGCAGGTGTGCCATCGATCTGCTCCGCAGAGCCAGCTTCATCTCCATCTTCTGAGCAAAGGAAGTAATCAAAAAGTTCCTTAATCAAATTAGTTCATAACATTTAGAGAACAGATGTTTACATATCAGTTAAATGCCTTATTCCATATGAAAGATCTGTGTGTTAAACATTCCTAAGATAACCCAGGAATACTTAGAAAAATATGAGACAGAGATAGCATCGGCCTTCACTTGCAAAGCAATTTCAGTCTAATGATAAACCGTAGATGTATATTAGTGTGCCTCGAAGATGGAAAAATATGTAATAACTCTTCTCTCCAACACTTCTATGAGACTTTTGTAAGGAGCACAACCAGCAAGAGCCAAGCTGACTTGCCCTAAAACCCCAGGAATCACTGACAGCTTGGAATACGTTTCAGAGTCACTTGATTACAATCAAGTGCTTCGTACTCTTCTTTTAAACACAAAATGTATAATATGTGGTTTGTCTTGCACACATCAGCATTGTTAGCAAACTCACCCAAAGACTGATATTTCAAGCAGGAATATTTTCTTTGAAAAACACATCATTGGTTTACATTCAAAATTATTAAAAACGCAAACGATCAAATATATTTTAATATTTTTAAACATTTGTGTCAAAATCACTTTACATGCATATCTTTCATCTAAAACTCCACTCAAACTAGCCTCTAGACTGCTGAATGTGCATTACTACGGGGATCTCCATTAACAGATCTTACTTTACACAGCTGATAACTTTGAGAAGCCTTCATCAGCCCTTACGACATCCTCCATGTCAGCTGTCTCACATTAATTATAGTTATTGGCACACATGCACAATGTCCAGAAGTTTCAGTGAAAGAAAAGTCACCATTTATGAGAACAAAAATCACAGATTAACACAGTTTTAGTCACAATAAACTATTACTCCTTGTAGAAGCTCTAATAACTCAATGCTCTGGAGAAGAACCTAAAAATCTGGGGAGAAGATAGTGCTTCCTTTTTCTTTTTGGCTGGGGTAAAATTTTCCATTCCTGAAAGCTAAAAGCTCTCAGAAATAAATGCAGTTTGCACATTCTCTGCAGCTTAATTTCCTGAGGATTACACACTGGCCGTGCTCTAACTGAGGCCGAGAATAGCTTTCTCTAGAGTCACAGCTCCCACTGCTCAGACTAAAGCTGGGGCTCTTCCAAGAGCACCAGCAGGCTATTTCTCCTGGTCCCTCTCCTTCAGAGACATCATCTCCCCTCCTGACACCAACCAGGGAAAGATGGCAGAGGGAACACGGACCAGCTACAAGGAAGAGCAATTTGGGAGAAGAAGCCTGAAAAGAAAGACTCCTGCTGGAAAGAAAAGCTGATGTTAAACCAGAAGAAAACTTGACAACCAGATGAAAGACCGTAAGTCTGAGCTGGAATCAGAGCACGCCAGGGAAAGGCTAGAAACTAAACAGGGAGTAAAAAACAACAGATTATTTTAGGAGAAGGGATGGGGAAAACACCTGGCACAGGCTGAGACTGAGGTCCAGCGTAGGAGTCAAGCAGCAGAGAGAGAGTTGGAGTTTTCTGAGCAGAAACTGGGACAAGAAAAACCCCTCATCTCTGTCCCCCAAAATTCTAAGTTCACTAAAACCCACACGGCTGGAAGCCACCAAGGGATATCAAGAGAAGTCTTGAGAGGAAGAAGTGAGAACAGGAGCTGATTAGACAGTGACAGGGAAAATACAAGTGAAAAGGGACAGTGGAAGAAACCAACTAAGGACAACATGGCATTGTAACATAGAAGATGCTATGCAGGTGAGCCCAGAAGGGCACTCAGAGCAACCCAACCTCCTGGTAAACAGGGCCCACTCCTCTCCCCCTCACCTTCTAGTTTAACTTTTTCACTATTTCAAATTTTAAGATTACCAAAGCAGTCTTAAAAGGTAGTCAACATAAAACTACTATAATTGCTACTCTGTTTCATACAATTTTACAGAAAAGGATTCAGCAGCTGCCGTTCTGGATCCATTGGATCCATCACATCCTGCCAGACAAACCCGAATCAATTCTGAGTTTGGGACTGGCGGAGGACCCAGAACTGGACTAGTCAGTGAAGGCAAAGCAGGAGCTAAAGCTTGGATCATCATACTGCTTTTCCCCAACCCCCTTTGGTTCTTTCTGAAAATATTTTGGTATTTTCAGTCTTTCAGTTTTTTGCTGCCAGTAAACACATGCAAAACTCACTGGGCAAAACACTGCATGGCACTGTATTAACGGTCTACACTGACTCCAGCGACCTCCTAATGCAGTCACTCACTTTATTATCCCAAAGGGTAAAGATAAGAGTTCCAACCTTGCATGTCTTACATAGATAAAAACATCAAATTATATGGAATAATCTGTTTAGAAATGTTAATTTGCTCTTAAAGCCAAAAGATTAACATCTACAACCCCATGATACACAACTAGGTCATACCCCCAACCCCATGCCCCAAACCCCAGCTCCCACTGAGTGAATAGTTTTAAGGTTGTGAAGTTGAGCAAAGTTTGGAGATGTTAAGACTGTTCCGGTGACCTGATCTGCCCCGTTGTGCCTATGCATTAACAATTTACAGAAAACACGCTGCGCTACATTGACGCGGGACCTCTTGCTCATTCAGTGCAGAGAAGTGAACGGCTCGGCGGCGGCAGGGAAAAGGAGGCTGGAAGGACAGAACATCTGCTCCGGGGGTGAGAGAAGGTGAAAGGTGCCTTCGAGAACTGGATTTTACCTGCGTGTCTTCTAGAGCTCTTGCGTGGTGTAAGGCATGTCACTTCACCCCACCTTTTGAGCTTTAAACGTCTGTCCAAGTGCCTGACTTGGGGTTCAGTCTCATTCGGAGCAATAGCAAAGGCTCAGGGGTGCAAATGGAAGCTGTGGTTTGGGAAGATGAACAGTAGGATACACAAAAGCACTGAGATAACACAGTCCCGGCTGATTCACTCTGCACCTTCAGTAATAACCAGGCTTTTTGGGTTTATTCTCACTGCACCTCAATTCCTGCATTATCTCCTAGAAAGCAGAGATTATTCCAACCTCTTATGTCACACGGATGCCATGAAACATAATTATATCTGTGAAGCACTCTGATGCTATCATGATGGGCACCAGAAAAAAAAAAAAAAACCACAACAAAACATTAGCTAATTAATTCAAAACAGTTTGAATAGCATGCTGAAAATAAGGTATATAAGTCTATAACTGAACAAAGAGGTGGAAAGGAAACGCTGAATAGTAGCTTGCTAAGTGGACACAGTCCATTCTGTGAACTGAAATTGGCAAGGAAGCCTACAGAAATCTAATCCACAATCATGTAATTAACGACTATACCCAACAGCATGAGACGGCTGAATTCAGGTTGTGCATATTTCCAAGTTTTCGGGTACTTGAGTTTGTAACCTTAATTTTCTTTTCAAATAGGAACCTTCTATATACAATAATAGAGGTGGTAGATGTAGTTAATTTGAACAAGTAGGAACAATCCTCTCAGCCCCTTTTAATGAAACATTTACCTCATAAGGGTATCAGCTGCAGAGAAAGGAGAATGGAGAATACATACTTTCAAAATTATAGCTCCACGGCAGAAAACTATTCTCTTCCTAAACGTCTCAACTGTCTAAAAATCCAACTGACTCCAGCTTCCGCTGTAAAAATTTAATGAACTCAGCTGAAAGCTCCTGTCAAGCCCACAGAAATAGATGTGTGAGTCCTATTATCAAAGGGAAAAGCAGCATTCATTGAGGATTCTGAAAGGCTGCAGGCATCATTCCGCGCAGTGAGCCAGATCAGCTCGGTAAAACACTGGAACCACTCAAATGCCATCCAAGCTGACTGTTTACTGCACTTCTCTGCGTTGCCATCCACACCAAAAGCTGTTCCGATTAATTTGTCAAGTTAAGGCTCTTTTACTTCAAAAAAAAATAATGCAAAAGTCACGACAGAAAGCAACGTCTACACTTGGGTTCTGTAAATATTGAATATTATTGCAACAAATGATAGTATAAATGGGACATAAGTGGAAAAAATCCAAATATTTAAATAACCAAAAAATCCAAATTACTAAGAAGTAGTTATTAGACTATTACACAATCACAGGCTAATTGTAGCCATCTCAAATAGCAGCCAATTTCTGAATCAGCTTGCACAGATGTAAGTATGCATCCTTTAGTGTTTAAATGTTAATGGAAGGTACACAGCTAAATCCGTATGTGGGACTTTGAAAATATATAGTTTGGCATATTATTAAGCATTTGCTATTACTTCTACTGTAATTATTAAAAATAAAACTATATTCCTGTGCTGTACAAAATCTCTGTTCCTAAAACGCAAAGACTTTTAGATCTGTAACAAAGAGCAAGCAGGCAGAAAGGGATTTATTAAGATCACATATCTTTCATGTTAACATCTGTTTTAGCACATACTGGAAGGGAAAACATGTTAAGGTACTGGTTGTGTTTGTTAACGGCCATCTTTGACTTTCCTGGATTATAATAAAGAGTCCTTAAAATAAAAATAATCAATAAACCTTATGCCCACTGTCATGTGCATGAAATACAATATATTCTGATCCTAAATTATTTAAACAGGACTGTTTAAAATTTATGACATTACCCTGGAAAGAGGCACACAAAGGATGAGTCACATTTTTGAGAACGTTCATGGGTTATGCAGCAATGATTACTTGCAGAGTGGCTGACGAAATATTTGGAAAGGGAAAAAGTAATCTCTCCAAATCAAGTTACATAACTTTGATGTACATAAATGTAATCCATTCAGTAGTCCAAGCACAAAAGTAATATTTATGGCCCAAACACAAAAACCTAGAGCTCTAGTTGTAATTCTTACTAGGAAAGCAAAACCAGACCAGGGAAGGTGAAGGAGGAGGGAAGAGGAGACATTCATCCTTGCGGAGGTAAGCAATGCTTTCTGTGCTGCCTTTGCTCATTCTGTGAGTAAGAAAATCGAGTAACACATAAATTGTATAGAAGTTCTAATGCAAATTAATAAGATGATTCCATGCAGAGCGCCGTAAATTCAGGATGCTTTTAACAGAGTCTACTTTGTGTCAACCCTGCCCAATTTTGGTCCTGAGCTGACCATAATACAAGGAGCATAATAACCATAGTATAAGGAAATAATAGAAGACATGGAGCTGTGGTAGCTTTCCACCAGCAGACCAGGTCCACTTGCTATTCCCGAGGGACTGCCCTGACCCTTGATGCTGCTTGAAAGCCTCTGCAGCACACGCAGCTCCTCTTATCAACTTACCGTATGCATATCTCAGTGGGTATGTACTGTATGTGTGTGTGTACTTATGTACATCCACATACTCATCAGAGAAGGGTGAGATTTTAAAAAAGAGCAAATCTGTTTCTACTGTATTTCATCTGAAAACCATCTTTAGAGGTGCCCACTATATCTTCAGAGCTGAAGTATCTGAAACTATCAGAATATATTTTGACTTCTGGACTACTGAAAAACCTCTGTAGTACCATCTTGGAACATGGCTTAGGAATCATGTATTTTCAAAACTCAACTACAGCAAATCAGCACACACAGCTACATAACAAAACCCCTTCAGAAAGGAACAAATTTTGTTCCTAGCAGAAATTATAAAACAAACCACAATGGCTAAATTCCCTAAGCAAGCTGAATTCAGCCCTCCCCTGTGCTCATACTGTGCAGGTACCCCAAATCACAGAGCTACAAGCCCAATTTTCCAGGCCACTGCTGGTCTTGAACTATTTGCAGAAGAGCTGGGCCATTCCAGCTGTACAGTCCAAGAGCTTTCAAACCCTTACCACCCTGACAGGAGAGCGGTTGTGCTTGAGAGCCTTGGTGTCATCAGTCACCCTCTCTGGATCTAAACGAAGCAGCTGCCTGGCCTGCCAGCAGCAAAACCAGGAACACATTTTCTTGCTTTCATTCAAGGGGTTCACAGCTGAGAAATCACCGTTCTCCTCTCACCGGTGCAATGTGCGCAGGTTGGACTCTCCTAAGAATTCAATTGGGGACTGTATCTGAAGTATAACAAACTTGTACCGAAAATGACCAAGTTCTGTGTTTGCCAATGGCTTAGGAATTAGACAAACTCGAAGGAGGTTTTATAGGAATGGCCAAAGATCAGCTTGGTGCCAAATTTCAAGTACTTTTTCAACAAAAGCACAGAGAAAGTAGAGTACTACAAAGGGACGACGATAAAAATTCAGTACATCCAAACCAGTGTATTCTCCCCTCAACCCAGTTCACAGAAAAAAGGTGAGTTACTTCAAAAAGACATAAACCAGCACATATGTAGAACACACAGATCATAGCCTATACAGAGAGGAGGTAACCTGGCATAAAGCGGTTTGGCCAAACTGATAGTTGATGCTACCGATGCCACCTGGAAGTCCATCATAACATACAACCTACTGCCAAAGCCTCCTTCCAACACAAACCAACATGAACATCACCTGGCTGAAACCTGCAGAGTTTACAAGTCAAAACCAGCAGGTTTTGGCTTACGGGTGCACCCCTAAGTGAATGCCATATTATGACAGAGAATGTACCAACAGCAATAGTAACGCAATGCATACCCAATTTTACTTATGTATTTCTGGTACGTGCCACACAAACATTTCTAGACTTTATTGAACGGGATTCTTAACAGTGGGCCAAGTAAAATTCACCTGCAAAGCACACACCATGATAAATTACTTTCTTTCACATGACATCTTAGTGATTAATAATAGATATGACTCGAGACTACTGCACCAGATTTTATCTGATACAAGAGAGGAAACAACATTGTAGTAACTAGCTACAGGCAGTCCAAAATCCCTCTTCCCCATCCCCAAACTAGATAAACATTTTGTCCTAATGTTCCACTGCTAAATTATTTTAAAAAAAAATAAATAAATGGAAATTTATATACTCATTTACTTATTTCAAGCATGCAGAAAGTTTTGAGCTTCAAAACCAAACATTTTTGAGAAAGCATTAGCAATACAGACAAAGATCATATAAAGACATACTAAGTAAGCAAATGACAACAGACAGAATGCCGTAAAAAAAAAATGACGACTGAGCCTTAACCAAATTGAGTCCTGACATCAACTGAGTATGGGGGGGCACTATAATCCAGAGGAATTATTTTTTAGCTCACATTTATGTTAAAATATGCTAATTATTGTGATTATGCTAACTATAGATGAAAATCAAGAGCCAAGAGGAAACAGCCAGGAAACAATTAATTATTTTTTAATAAAATCTATTTGCATACACAAAATACAGAAAACAAAGTAGGTTTTTTCAAGTCTGCAGTTTTGCTAAACAGCAAATAAAAGTCATAAATCATGTGGAGTAACTGATGATTAAGTATTCAATGAAAATTACGCGATATTCTTCTTGTGTGAATAATACAGAGTCAAACAAGGTGTTACATTCACTCGGAGATGTTTGGATACATCGACAAATCGTTCTGTAGAATCACCAGGATAAAACAGTGTGAAATCCCACAGCACGGAATAAAAGCAGGGGCAGCAGGGAACGCCGATGTCTGCAGGTGGCTGAACTTTCCTTGGGTTCTCTGACCCTCATCCACCCCCTCTTACCCATGAACCACAAGCGAGGTTTTCAACCAGTTTAGCACTGAACAACTGTAGGTTTTACGAGAAAGAATTCACAGAGACTACTATTTTTTTAACTGGTCTTCAATAAAACTTCAGGAAATTGTACCTTTATTATGGAGGAAACTTTGCCCAGACTGGTTGAATGCCATTTAAGAGCAACCATCACTAACAGACTATTATTTTAACTACTGTAAACAGCACACTTAAAAAAAAAAACTAAATCTAAGACCTAGACAATAAGACTTTTCCAAATGATTGAAGACCTGGATATTTAAAAAGAGAATAAAAGCATGACTTCTTCAGAATACACACTGAGAAGCTACATTTCATGCATTTTTAAACCTTGAAAAATGCTAAAAGGCATTCTTTTTAAAAGGCTTCCCTTTATTTTCATGTGCAAAATAGAAAAATAATCAACACGCTAGAAAAACAACACTTTATCATCTTTATGAATAACCTTGTTATGATTTTACCCGAGTTAAAATTCATATGGAGCCATCCTAAAGCACTTTGAAGACAGCGTAGCCTGCCAGCCTGGGTACCACAATTCCCCTCCCACTTACAACAACTCTCTCGTAACTACAAGCAACTTAATGACTTTGCCTACTGGAAATCCAGTGGACACAAAGTCTGCCCAAAGAAGAGCACACGGAAGCTCTAGTCTATGCACTTTCATGGTACAGGAGAAAAAAAAATCCCAAGCCAGAAAAGGTGTAGACTTATAAACGCAATAAAGAAATTGAAACCAGTGAGGTGGAAGATGTTAGAAAACATGAATATAACGAGCAAGACTAGCTATAAGTAATCTCCCCTGGTCTTGGAGTACATCTCTCTCCTACCCTTTCTACCTGAGAAGCATTCTCATCTGAGGCAAGCACATCAACCAAGATGATTTCACAGGAGTCGAAAGCTTACAAGGCAAAGAAGGGAGGGACCAAAAAAACAATATAATTAGGCAGCAGATGACAAAATTATAGACTCATCATTAGACAATTACTCCGATAGATGAAGTTACACGAGATGCTATCACAATTATCACAAAGCTATCACAGTTACAGCTTTTTATTCTAATCCTAAACATAAATCCATTAGATGTTAAGAATTAAATTACTCGTGGAGCCTGTTCACTTCAGTTATCTTAGTAGAAGGACATGAACATATGGTGGAAATTTGTCCTTGCCTAAAATTACTCTGCATGTACTACGCACATTATAAACATGCAGACAGGGAATGGCACTGCCAGATGTAGTAAAGGGAATAAGAGCATAAAAATGGGGGTGAAGCAGGAAAGGGTTCCTACTATCCCTTTCACACATGCTTACGAAATATCATTTGCTGGAACAGTAAAAATACACAGCACTTCAGGGTCCAGAAGGACTAGTCACAGCTGTGGTGTATGTACCTCCATTAGGAATACATAGAAAAAAAAAACAACCGAAAAAAAAACAGGCACTGAGAAGTGAGAAGTCTGGCTCAGACAGATAACCTGATACCGTAAAGCAGATGTGGGGTGAGAAAGACGTGCAGATTCACCAGCAAGGAGAGGTATGATATGGAGCCAGCACCGTATTGCACTGACCCAGCAACAGAATGTCACTGAAGGAGAAGACATTTGTGTAGTGAAAGGAGAAAAGTGTCATGTCACCTGCATAGAAACAAGCAAGCTACACAGACTCCAGAGACTTCTCTCCCAGCCCAAGCATCCCCAGAAACTTAAAGAAACACAAGCAAGAACAAAGAAAAGGAGAAGCATGAAAGATCTCTGAACTAGAGGTGCTGCCTACAGGTAAGAACAAAAGCCCTTCCACTAAAGAATGAGACAAAGACAAAACAACCAAACACAGAACACTGATTACAGGGAGACAGTTCTGACCAGGCTGGTGTATTTTATTTTTTCTTTACTACTTTGCATCCCTCCCTTTCCAATATCAAGAACACAAGGGAGACTTTGATCTACCCAAAGTCCTATTTTTGCAACTACCGTGTCTTTCCGTTCAGAAAGGACTGCAAAGACTGGAAATTCCTCTGGTTCCAGTCCTCAAAATAAAAATACCATGGCAATAGAAACCCTAGAAGTCACCTCTTCATCTAGCTCAAGGAGAATAGAGAATTCAAGAGAAAATATTCTAAAGTCTCTAGAGCATTCTGATGGCCAACATAAGAGCAGCTGTAATTCAAAACCACTGCAAGATGATGAGCCATATCAGAATTATTTTCTGAACTACTAAAAATTTGTTCATTTGCAAAATACATAAGGGCAGAAACAACAAATAGAAATTAATTCCTTACCACTGGAAAACAGAATTCTGATTTTCAACTGAAAGGATAAGATCAGGCATTTCCAAATTAAGACGAGAGCAGAGAATTTAGTGCTGTTTCCTATTTCTGAGAAGCCACATTTCAGATGGCAAAGTGGAACAAATAAAATCCTTATTTATTTATTAAAGCCAATATTTAAACTCTTGTAAACTCAGGGAAGTGAGTATCTAATTGAAGTGTTTCCAGCTACACAAAAACAGATCGATGTCCTTGAACTGAAAAATAGAGCATAAAGCCAAGGACTGTACAGAAACAGAGGCCGCTTATTCAGGCACCATCATTTTCAGCGCACGCAAAAATTCCCAACAGAACAAACATTTAGAGTGCTCTCTTCTCTAGAAAACAACTGGAAAAGTATTGGGGAACTCTATATTGATAACATCTGTTTTCGCAGTCTGTATTTTTCCTCAGTTTATAAACAGAAGACTTGCTTCCTCCACTCTTTCCTCCTGTAAAAGTTATCCTGGGCATCGACAATCCAGATTATTTCTCTCCTATCACTATCATAACATCCTAACTACAATTCTTTAAGCTCCAGTAGCCCCTTAGTTAAACTTACATGCTCCCAGTTTTTAATAAGCATATATCCCTGTGACTACAATGGGAACACGTTTCACTCGGAAGACCGACCAGGAGATGCAAGGCCTTACCTCAGTCAGAGCCTGCTGATGCAGCCCCGTGCCCCACGCTCGCACGCTAAGGCTCTGTGGGAACAGAGAAAGAAGCAAGCTCGGGAAAATAGTGGTGACAGGAGTGACAGTTACAAGCGGCCGCAGAAAGAAATATTCTCCTTCCTATTGCTTTTCTTCTTTTTGTTGTTGGGGCCCTCTGAGATGGGAGGCACAGGAGGAATTACACCTCCTTTGTTCTCTCTTTTTCCTTGATGCTGTACTTAATTTCCTTTCCTTGTGCTAAAGGTTAGAGGAAGGAGAAAGCATTGTTACAGGGAACAAGGAGTCAGAGGTCTAAGGCAGTCGTGGATCCACTCATAAAAGGCAGGAGACCAAGAATTAAGAAGAACCGAACCATCCGACACTTATGCTTTCCAGGTATTTTTCTTCCAGTTACGAATGTTTATCGTAACTGCAGATGAAATGGCTGCTACTAGGACAGACAGAAGAATCCACTTCTTTTCCATTTTGGGCTTTTTATTTGAAACTAATCGAAAGACCAAAACAACAGCATTTATAAAAGGTACCCAGAATAACAAAGAATCTTCTGTTGATTTCAAGTCACAGGTTACTTACATACAGAAACTATTTCATTTTGGTAGCTTATAGTCATAGTGATATCGATCAAAGGCACCTGCAACTATCTTGGTTGCACATGCACTGTAGTAATTATGCATGCAAATGAGGAAATTAGACATTTTTGTGGTTGCTCACCAGTATAATTACTATAACTGAATATACGATCATGGTAACTGTACACACAAATTACACATGCATGCAGTTTTGAAAACCAAGCGTTGCATTCATTGTCTCTATATTTTGATAACGTTCTATGGAAACACTCCTCCACTGGAAACAATTAAAAGTATTAACTTTTTAAAAGATGTACATTTATTCAACTGTCTACTGAACACTAAAAAAATATAACAATCCAGTAATTTTGTTTTCCAAGCTGATAGAACAGCAAAATCTCACCACTGTCATAAGATTTATCAACTTGAAAAGAATAAGACATTTAAACATAGCCTCTTATTCCTCCTTTTAATATGCATTTATTAACTTGTAACTTCAATAACATATTAAAGGATAGGTAATTATTTGAAAAAATAATGCATACTGTCAAAATTTTTAAAAAGAGCTGAGCTAAATTTCCATTAGCTCATCACAACTCTAATAGAGATAAGTGGAAACATTTTAAAGGTTTGGACTTTTATCTGCCTAAACGCTTAAATGTACAGGATTTGATTATACTTCAGACCAGAAGAGCTGGTGCATTCAAATCCATACAAGGTATTTTTCTAAGGTACATAAATGAACATGGAAAAGATGCCTTCATCTCTCAAGCCCAGATTTTGATCCATCCATACTAACATAAGGAACAATTTTGCTAGGGAAAAAGCATTTATTATTAAGTATTTCAAAGAATATGACAGACATAATAAAATATTTAGATACTGCTGTATTCTGGCAGATCTCGGCGTAGTCGTATTGCCTTCAGCTTCTCTACTTTAATTTTTGTTCGCAACAGTTCTTCTTCCAGTTGCTGCTTTCTTTTCAAACCATCCCTTTTTTCCTGGACGTAAAGACCGATTTTTCTTTGATTTTCTAGTATTATTTGGTGCTCTTCTTTCAGCATTTGTAACATCTGTGGATCATACCCACACATTGGTCTAAAGCGTTCTCCAACCTCAAGTCTAAAAAAATCATCTCTTCTTGGTACAGGAGAGGGAGACATCATCACTCTCATATCAACTGAAGATACTGATGTTGAAGGAGACCTTTCCATGATATGCACCAGCTGGTGTTCTTCCTCTTGTTCTAAGTTTTCATTTTGCTGTGAGTCTATTATCAAAGAAGGAGGAGGTTTGACATCCTCTTCCGATTGTAACTCCATCATGACTGTCGCAGGATGGTGATCCAACATTGCCTGTGGTGAACTGGTACCAGCAATTGTTTCTTTATCGATACTAGCACTAGAACACACAAAATCATATTTAAATAATCCATTAAAAACTATTTTTAAAAGGAGTAGCTCTCAGTAACCAAAGCTTCATTTGAAATACTATTGTGCTATCTATGCTTGGGACTCTACTTCATTACATGAACACCACCTGTACCCCTCCTCCTTTCCACCACACGTGTACAGCACTGTTTTACTCAGATTCTATAGCTATAAAGGCAGTATAGCTGACAGAGAACTACCCTGGTAGGCCCTTCTTCTGACACTGGAAAAGCAAGAAGGGCTATTAGTGACAAATGAGAACAAAACCAATGCAGCAGCAGTGCAAGTGACAAAGAGTTTATATAATGTGATTTTAAAAGGACAAATTTAGATTGAGTGAACTGTGGCAGAAACATTTCCATCTCCCAGATTAATAAATCTCCTCCTGTTCCAACATGTTTTCTGTTTCTGATTTGTGCACCCAAGTACTTGGGGTTTTTTATGTAAAACAATTACCGAAAAAATGACACAGAGCCTTGGGAGAAGAAACCGCGGCCCAAATGATGATCCTGCCAGTAGATCAGGGAATCAAGCTAATCCTTGCTCCTTCTCTTTGAATCAGTGATCTCAATATTTTTCTGAAGCTTCAAGAGAAGACACAGAAGCGCTTCCATTAAGATCAGTCTATAGCTCTGTGCATTACTTTTTGAAAGTACAACGCCCACTTGACTCATCTGTCTTTGTGTAAACCCCTGAGCCAGCAGCACCTCAAATTGTGATTTGACATTATATTGGCTTTGATGGTAATAATGGCTCAAGCTGTTCCTGCCACTTCTCTACCATCAGCTGCGTTTGAAACACTACACTCCTGCACATCGCTCCTTTATTCAGGTAATGCTTTTTTAAGCCAGATCAGCTTCTTGATCTATTTTACAGCACAGATCTACAAAGAATACTTTCAGCGTGACTGGGAAGGCAGTAGAGTGTAACATGGGAACGGGAACATGGTACTGATACCAAAGACAGCGCATCGACACGGCCGTGACTGTCTAAAACAGAGGCCATAACTCTGCAGGTGGCTGCAGATATGAGACATTCCCCATCCCTTGAAGAACTGAGCTGCTGCTAGCAATTTGTGGATCCATGATTCATGTAATATTCACAGACCTTCCCCAAGCCTGGAGGACCCAAGCTTAAACTCCTTGGGAGTCCTACAATCCACAAACTGAGAAAGACATTATCTGATTACTAAAACGCTGTCCTGCTTAACAATAGATATGGGTTCAAATTCCCAGAAGGTGAAATTTAATTTGTACATCCTACATCTCGTGTAGATGCACTAACTCCTTAATCAAAAGATGGTATGATCTTCTGCATCTCCCATAGTCTTCAAAACTCTTGGTTTAAAAGAAATAAGTACTCAGCAATATGATTTCCAAAAAATAATCCCATCAATCACCCAATCTATTTTAATTAATTATTTTTTTAAAAGAAGGCCTATCTGAAGCAAATATTTAAAATAGACCTTTCATTTATTCCCCTAAGAAAACACCAGGATAATCTTAACTCCATTGACTGTCACCTGAGTAACAATTATATCACCTTACTCCCCCCTCTTCATGCCTCAAAGCATGGCCTTTTCCTGTACACCTCTTTCTCACATTCTTTTTACTCCTCTCATCAAGCATCGGAAGTATTATCCTGCACACAAATTTTCACTTGTTTTCCCCAGTGCTGACTGTAATTCTGGGTTTCCCCCTCGTCACAACCGCAGCTTCTAATACAGCTTCCCTCCTCCTTACTTGCTGGCTCCTGGCCAGCTTCTAGCCTGAGAAAAGTGGTAACAACCAGCAGGAGAAGCAGGTCATTCTGACAAAAGGAAACAGAGAGAGAGAGCAGAAAGAGAAAGTGAGAGAGGTAAGGAAGATTTAGTCTAATGTAGACTAGAGCCTCCAAACAGTGAAAAATCCACCTCTTAAAGTGTAATCCACACAGAACCATAACATTACCGAATCTTCAGGTAACTCTGATGAGGTGCTTTATTTTTTTTTTCCTCATTAGAGTCAGTCTCTTAAGAGGAAAACAATTAGACAGCAAAGAGAGAAAGAAGGAATTGGGAAACAAAAGAGCCGCCTGTATGGTGGTTACTAATGTTGTTTCTGACAACTTGACTGAAAGAAAGACAAACAACAGTTACCACAATTGGGGGATGGTGTTTATAACCCTGCAGGCACCCATGATTCACCAGGTTTTGTTTAATCACAGCGAGCTAGAAATTGCTTTAAGGTGCGATTAAGAATTTGGATTCATTTTAAGTTGTACTTCCCTCCTACAAAACCCAAGCCATATCCTGGTGAGTTAAAACCCAGTACAGGGGTTTGAAAATTAGGGTAAAATGCAACTCAGAGTTAAAATTAGAACTATCAAATAATGATGTATTTGAGCAGGGGAAAAAAAAAAAATATCTTTTAAATGATATTCTTTTCCTTCAGCGAATGGTATATTGGCTGTTCCTAGGAACAACCATTTTGGGTAAGCAGTAATCAAGTCAATGTTCCCAGACCCATAAGGGACTGCACAAAATGTTTAAATTATAGGAGACAAACTATGGTGATCATTAGCTCTTAATCATTCACAAAAAGCATCTGTGCTTTTTATAAGCCGATCTACTAACCAAAGTTCTCACACTATTTTTTTTTCCCTCCTTACAAAACTTGGTAGTCGAGACACTGCAACCTTTATTAGCGCAATTAAAAGCCTCGTTTTGTTCCAGAGAATTCTTTGGAACGGTTCCTCCAGGGGCATTCACCAGAAGCAGCAGCACAGCCCAGTTGCTTCAGACTTCTTTACGCAAAGGACCCACAACAGCATATTTTTAGAGCATCTGGCATGTTAGGATTTAGACAATTGTTACCATTCAGTTCAACCAGTGGCACCATGAATCCAATTCAGCGTGTGTGCGCATGCCAGCTTTTCTTAGAGCGTTACGCTGCTGCACCGACTATCAGTATATCTGATTAAAACGCGGAAAGTTCGCTTCCCATTAATCTGCTTGGGGAAATCAGAAAAATCAGAGCTTTCTCAAGGTTGCAGGGGAGTTATCTGACTTCTTCCCCCCCCCCCCTTCTTCCCTAGCTTAGTTTCTGTATCTGGAGGAATCAAAATCTGACCCAGGCATTTTTTGATCCCTCAAGGACCAATACAGAACCAGCAGAGTGTTGCAAGTCAGATATGAGGGGCATTAGCCAGCTGTGGGAGAAAGCCTGCATGCTGCCTGCCTGTATTATGTCTGGCTCAAATCTAGACAGTGTGTCTCACTTTACTGAGCAGTAAAAAAAAAAACCAAAACCAACCTACAAAAAAAGAAAACTTCTAGTGTTCTACCTCTCAGTTTCCCCCTGTATTTGAACTACCTAACGTACGATATAGTTGGGAGTTTAAACTGCAATTAGCTTTGCTCCAGTTTCAGGGAACCCCCGTCAATGCAAGAAAAGTATAATTTTAAAAAACATTTGCACTCACAAAGGCACTGTGGTGCAGGGAGTCAATTTTTTTTTTTTTTTAAAGGGCTGGGGATCACTTAAATCATAACACGCAAACATCAGAGTAAATGAGAGAAAAAAGGTATAGGAGTAAGGTTTCTTAGCTCTGTGAACTAACTTTACTAAAAATCCTATATAAACTGGTCATAGTTCCATATGTTGCAAGATGACTGCAGTGTTACCTTAAATGGAGGAGAATAGCCATCACTTTGCCAGTGTTTGAATAATCTGCCTATTAAAAGGTAGGGGAGGGGTAGAGGTTGGAGCTACTATTTCTCTTTGATTCTCTCTTAACCCTCACTTTCCAGAGTATGACAAAGACTCTGAATCAGGCTTTGAAAGAGAGCTGAAAAAAAATAAAAATAAAAATGAATGCAGTGCTAAGTCACCATAAAGCTTCCCATAAAACAAAAGCAATATCATTTTGCCATTGTTCCCCATTTGGGGATTTTCTCTGATAAACATTTCCTTTAGGAGCCTGAACACAAGCAAAGCGTTACAGAGTAGATAGGAGGCGCCATAATTTTCATTCAGTAACAAAATAAAAAAGAATCGTCTCACCTTTGAACACCGCTCCTGTCTCTTAAACACACATTGGAAATCTGTGGAATCATCTCCACAACTTTCTTGGTTGGCTCGGAAATGCTGCTTTTACAATCTGAGTGAGTCTCCTTTTGCTGCAATAGCTCCTGTTTGGCATATTCTTTGAGCCTCTTGTAAAGCGTGCGCAGGCCCTGTGCGGTACGAGGAGGGCGATCTACTCCGATGGCATTGTAGTTATCAGCTATGATATCCCAGCATTTGTTTTTTTCCACTATTACAGAATGCTTATTGGTATGTTCCTCGAGAATTTTAACGTACGGCTTCACGAGTTTTAGCAAATCGAGCTTTTCAGATAAGGTAAAATTAGAAGATCTGGCCTTCCCAACCATTGTTATCTTTGAATTAAGGAAGCCGTTTCTGAAGCCACCATGCAGTCCCTAGCTCTGCTCAGCTCTTTTTCACAAACAGAAAAAGATCAGGCTTAACTAGGCTAGTCTCATTTAGGCCCACGCCTACAAGGGAGGGTTTATTAAAATTCCTTCAGCTTAAGCTGACGCAGGTTCAGGAAATCTGCTTAAGCCAAGCCTGACCTACATAAGGCTTCAGACTGAAGAAGACGAGAAGAAACAAGCAAAACGCACTTTTGTGTGAAGAGACCAGACACACGCCGGATTTTAAAACGTGAAGGTTTAAAGATTAGCGACGTTACCCAGCTAAAAATTACCTAATTTTGCTTGAGTAACAAGCTCTGACACATCTCCCTCGGCTCTCTCTCACAACACATCTCAAACTGAAACCGCGCTCCAGATGATTTTTTTATTTTTTTTTAAACACGTTAACGACGTGTCGTGCCCTCCCCCCCCCCAAAAAAAAAAAAATAGAAAACAACCGAAAGCAACAATTGCTTTTTGGGGCTGGGGGGGGGGGGGGGAGG
>JAOQGH010000012.1:128901992-128993960 GCA_025769975.1 Gallinago jamesoni
TTTTTAATGTGGTTGGACTCGATGATCTCAAAGGTCCCTTCCAACCACTAAGATTCTGTGATTCTGTGATTTATAAGTCCAGATTTCAAGTGGAAGAAATCTTTGTATTTGGAAGTAAATGAAAAATGGGAGTTATGAGAGTAGATCAGAGTTTTTTTTCCCAGGGAAAGGGAAATCAGCATGATTATTCAAAAAATGAGCACTTTGCTAAGGTTGCAGAACTTCAACAGTTGGGAAATAAGACTAAAAACTACAAGTAGCCGGTAATTTCAGATTTTTGCTGCAGAAAAGTCTAGAATTAATAAAAACAACATATACAAGTAGTGCATCCTGGAGAGCTATCAAGAGGTGAATGAATCACAGCTATAATGTAGGCAGGGATAAAAGTAGCCAAATGACTATGCGTTGCTGAAAAAGTTCAACAGGTTCAAATTTTACAAGTGGCAGATTTGTATCATGGCCAATAACTGCATCAAGTGGCCCATGTAAATTTAGGCACATTATGAGACAGAACACCCTCTAAAGGAGAATGTCTTAAATCAGGGAAGCATCCTGGATGTAGGGAGAGGAAGGATCCTTTGTCACACAGAAGTGAGGAAGAATTTTTTCATGACACGCTTTAAAAAAAATAATATCACTATAAGATACAAAATCCAAAGGCAAAAAACATTAGAGAGAATTAGGAACGACCTAAGAAACAATGCATCTTGAAAGATGCAGTTTGAATCAGACAACATTGAAGGGAATGAAGCCAGCTTAAGTGATTCAGGCTGGGACCTTCTAGTGCAAAAAAATAATCAAATCAACAGATAAAGAATTGAAAAATTCTGTGAAGGTGCTCTACCCACAAAGTGGTAGCCCCAGAATAAGCCTGAAGGACATCTGTTCTTATTCAATAATGAGCAAGCAAACGAGCTCTGCATTTAGCATTTGCAATCACCAAGGAGCCTGAAAATCTTAAGAACAAGAGGAAAATTGCAAGATTTGAATCAAAGCTGAAGTAAAACCCTGATACCCCTGTGCTTATGAGAAACTGTAAGAAGATTCAGCTATGATGGGGTATGTTACACACCACTGAATATGCTAGGGCATACTGGCAGTGGAAACATTTGGCAAGTATTGAGGCAGTTGCTCACTTTTGCAAATGAATTTGGCAGCTGCATAAGATGACTTGAGAGTGTCTATAGGTAGCAAGGGCTGCAAAAGTTCCATTAGGTCATCATATAGTCCTCTTTACTGACACAACAGCAAGACAGCGCCAAGTCATTTGATCTGGCCGTTTTAAGAGCTTGCTGCAGCAAAGGGTGGGTGAGAAAGTTCTCAACACCAAAGGTCTCTCATAGGGACAGTTGTTGCATGGGTAATCTCCAAAACGAAGGGTTGCAGGCAGTATTCTTTAAGGAGGGGGTTGAGGAAGACAATGTTTGGTGAGGCAAACGTTGCACAAAGACTTCACCTGGAAATTAAAGTGCTTAAATATGTTCTCACTAGACTTTTTAGCAATACTTTTTAGATCCTTTGTGTTTCAAACAGCATTCTCATTTCACTTTTTTTTTTTCTCATCTTCATCATCACTGTTCACCATCAACATTGCACTTTCTTGTTCTTATCCTTGCTGTGCCTGAACCTCACAGACCATCCCTTTTCTTTCTCTCTGCACAATTATTTCTAAATATTTCTAAACCTCTGTCCTTACTGAGGGCCGTGAGAACCAGGGGAAGCTTTACCTCTTTTTTTCTACACCTATTTCTGTGCTCACCGTCTAACACATATTAACTTCTAACAGTTCTTGCAACTGCTGCAAGAACAAGGGCGCATATATCTCACGACAAGCACAGAAAACACAGATGTTAACAATGTATTTATTACTTTTACACCACTCTCTTGAAACTAGCCTGAATTTCACAGGGCCGACTGTACAGCTCTTACCAGCTAAAATTCCAAGCGTAAAAGCTAACTACGCGTCTGTCCCCTCTGCTGATGTAAGGCATTCTCTCAACATTTAACCCACTGAAATGAGAAATCATCAAATTAGAAAATTAAAATGCCCTCCCCTATCAAATTTTAAAGAATTTTTGTTGATCTCAGTCTGAGATTCTGGGGCCCACACATTTAGATCTGTAACCATCTTTCAAACTAAGGTTGGCTTAAAGCTACAGCTCTCTAAAATATAATACTTAAGTGACAATACAGCACCATGAATTAGCTCATCACTTAGTAAGTCACGTCCTTAAAAAAAGAAAAGCTAAGGGCACCATTCTTTACAAATTCAGAATTGCATCCAGTTAACACATGCTTTTATCTTCTCTGATCCTTTCTTCCATCAGGCTTTTTAATGACTGATCAGAAAGCAGCTGAGAAATACAGAGAGATTTGAAAGTATTATTTCTCAGGATATTTTGGCTAAATTCTTAAATCCCCATTAGCAAGATAGCCTCTAGAAAAAGACACAGTGTCAGAGAAGCCAAGTTTCTGCAATTCTACCTTTGCATAGAGCAATAAAAATTTTGGAGATTGCTCTTTTAAATACTAACATCAAAATACTTCCCCATGCAGTATTCCCTGCGTTTGACGAGCAGCTTCCCTCATTCTACTTTTGCTCAGTGGGTATTTTAAGGGCAGTGAGATAGCCATCTTATCACTATCTTGTTGATTTTAGGAAAGTCATATTGTGACAAAGCTTCTGTTTCAGGGGAAAACTTAAGGCCCAAAGCCAAGAGCTGGGACTGAACTATAGTTGTGCTGGCATGGCAACAAAGGGGATCCAAACAATGAGCATGGCCACGGAAAGATTTGGAGACTGTCTTTGAAGGGATCCATGCCAAGTCTGTAATAACATTCATGATAGCTCAAAAAAAAAACCTTCCAGTTCCCTTCAATAAGGCATTTCTTGTCCCTCCACCTGATCGTTGCATTCTGTCCATCTTCCCTTAAATCCACCTTCATATCTATTGGAGATGGGAACTGGAGGAGATTAAAAAACCAAGCCCCCACATCCCAAACTAGGACTTTCCAAAGGGTGGGAGAGTAGAAAAGAAAAACATCCAAGAAATTTAGCATAGCCATCTCTTTCTCGTTTGCCTGTATTCGCTCCTTAGACACACAGTCTGATAATAAATTTCAATAATCAAGAACAAATTATGCATACTACTTCCCTCAGAATGAAGAAACTGAAAGAATTATTAGTGCTAAACCTGAATACTTGAAAACAGTCTCTATACAGAGTATTTCCTAGAGTTCTTAATTTTTAATGTTACGGTATTATCTAATCTCACTTTCTATATACTGCAGACTATATGCTGTGTGTTTGCACGCAAGTCCTGGGAGCTAATTCTAATAAATATATTGGGATAGTAAGTTCATTTCCCAACACATCCCCCACCATCCCTTGGAAAGGAGAGTTTGCTTTATATCTGCAGTTTCAAAAATAGGTCTCTCTCCACACAGGAAAGAGTATTTAAATCACTTTCTTGTTTACAAATTTTAATTTTCAGTAACTTAACAAGTTAAATGCCTAAAAGATTATTATCTTTACATGCAGCACAGCTCTCTTCAATAGCTGATACATCACTACTCAAAAGTAAAGAACATAGCAATTTATATTTTTTTCATTGTAAAGAAGCATCAACACTTCTATTCAATAAGCAAGTTACTGCTGCAAAACTTTCACTTTAATCCCTCCAACTTTTTGGAAAATGCTGAATATCTCAAAATAACTCTGGTGGGTTTCTTTATTTTCTGACCATATAGAACTCTTAATTTCTGATTTCATTCCCCTCTCTATTATCTCCACTAGTTCAAATACATATATCAGAGCACACTTAAGCAGAACAAATGACAAGTATATTTCACTGTCAATTCACTGCTCTTTTCTCAAATGTGTGAATATCCTGGTTATATCATCTATTACATAAAGCCTAGTTATTCACATGACAGCAAGATCTGATCGTATCAAATTATAAATTACGTTGTACTAACTGTGGAAATATCACACTAGAATTATGCAAGTCTGGATTTGTTTTACAGCAGCCTATAATACTGCATTGCAGATGGCTACGCTGTCCAGGAAAGCGGCTTTGCAGTCGCTGAACATTACATGATATGTTGCCTTTGGTGGTGAAGCTGGTCTAAGTTTCTTTTTCCCATCTCACTCTTGGTTGCCAGTTCTACTACCACAACATATCTGACCAGTCAGCTAGTGGGCAGCCCAAATTCAAGATGAGTAACACTGGTTAGGGATGTAAAATCCTTCAACAGGCTAGTGTATCAGGTAAGCACACTGGACTGCTTTCAGTCTATGGCAGCTGACTCCACATTATCCGACTATTGCTAAAATCCAGTAATGATTTCTCCACTTATAGTCTTTAAAACTATAGAAGGGAATTCGTGGCTGCTGCATTTGGTGCTTCTGAGCACAGAAACAAAAGCCCTTGAGGACAGTGTTATGCTCAGTACATAGTTGTGATCACTACCACACAGGTGGTGATGAATCCATAGCAAGAGGAAGGCAAAAAAAAAACCCCAGAACTACCACAAAAACCTGCAGTGTCATGAGAACAAGCAATAGCAGACTAAAGAACCTCTCATATTTATTTTTTTTATTTTTTCTTTAAGTCCCGAGACCATTGAATACTTTTTTTAAGATTACAGTACTAAAGTTACATTGCTAAAATGCTGTTCCCTGCTTTGCTGTCATAGCATCTCCATGCATAACTGCAGACCACGCATGACCGCAGCTAAGGGGAACTCGGAGTGTACATAATCAGCTGGGGAAATGCTAGGGAAGGTCTTACACCAGCAACAGAGCAGAAGACACCATCTCACACCCCAAGGAGGAACACACCAAGTAAAAGATGTTACCCTCAAGAGAGCCAGAGAGTGCCAAAGCTGCAGACCAGAAAACAAGCCATCTAGGACTAATAAATAAATCAATAACAGAAGTCTCAGTAAGAAGTCTACCTGCAGCTGGGCAGTGGGGTACTGGGCAAATAAGTGAAAATTTGCATGTATACCCACCATGACTGATGTAAATGAACATTTCTGGAACCAGTGTCAGATCAGAGATACCGAC
The DNA here is from genome assembly GCA_025769975.1 of Gallinago jamesoni. NCBI lineage: Eukaryota > Metazoa > Chordata > Aves > Charadriiformes > Scolopacidae > Gallinago > Gallinago jamesoni. The sequence goes on from JAOQGH010000012.1 coordinate 128,907,064, forward strand.
AATTTATCTTCTGATACATTTACATCTAGTTTTCTTAACCAAGCCCCATCTCCTGAGATGAACAGAGCAAACAGGTACAGATGACACTTAAACAGTAAAGAAACTATCCTAAACTGAGAAACAGCTTGTCTGTAAATTTGTCTATTCACTATTTATAAACTGTTATGTCTATAAATTTGCAGGGAGATGGAGGACATTTTAAAGGGCTAGCAAAGTAATTTGATACTGTTTCAAATAACAAATTATAACAAAATTTACAAACTTGTAAAATCTAACTTGCAAACATTGCAGTAATAAATTATTTGCACTCAGGCATCCAGTAACTCAGTAATTATTAAGAGCTACAGATGTTTATGCAGTATCTTTTACCCAAAGACTTAACTGCATTACCAACTGTTTGTAAAATCACTTGGAGGGCCCACTGCACTACAGCTCTACACGCAGCTCCACCACTAAAATAGACAGGCGTTAAAAATACTCCTGACTGGAATACGTTTTCCAGCTCAATCTGTGAAGTGCAACAATAGAAATGAATGCAATAATAGAAATTACAATTGGTGCTTCTACTTTTGCAGATATCCAAGCAATTCTAGCAATAATTGATACTGTCATAACTGAAAAGCGGATTTTCTTTTATAATATTCAAAATAATTTGCCAACAGGGTTTTTATTCATATCAAATCATAGGAGGTATCATACTACCATGTCACATGTTCTAGCAAGTCAAAGGAGCCAACAAACATTCCTATTATAAAAAGAAAACTGACTTAAACGAGCAAAGAGTCTAAACCTTATAAACCAATGTACTTGGTAAACATTAATATTCCAGAGAAGATAGGGAAAATATATTCAAAACTGTATGCAAATAATACAGTTTGTGTCATAGGCATGAAAAACATTCAAAAACATCTGTCAAGGGACACAAGGTGAACACATTAACCCTGTTATGAAATACAGTTACAATCTGTCTTCATTGTTAGCTCAAATATAGTATTTGAGAGTACGACTTCTCACAAAGTTCCTCTTGGAAGACACATTAACATATGCTAGTGATGGATGAAAGACAAAGTACTCCTGAACCAAAAACCAAAAAGGAGGTGAGCTGTAACAGACTAAAACTCTATACCCAGCTTTTCTATTCATCTACATCAGGTTCAAATAACAAAATTTCAGTCCAACTAGAATGTTGTATCTAAGAACGCAAAAGAAATAGCTCTTCATTTCCACACGCGATATAGTGAGCTCAAAGGAAAAAACAGAGCAACATCCTCTTAGATGAAAAATACCAACAGAAAGCAAGCTGTAAACTTAGATAATAAGCATAACTTAAATTTGTTATGTATGTTTTCTATAAATAAAAAATATATATTAAAAAACATTAAGTTAAAGAAGGCAACGTAAATAAAAACCTCAGTTCTGACCAAACACGCTGACTACAACACTGAGGCAATACTAAGTATAATTCAGCAATCTGCCTGTCCATTGTTTCTTCAAATTCAAATTACTTGTATTTATTTTGTTATTGTTCATAGGTCCTCAGGATATAATGAGGACAAGTAGAAACCAAGCACTTTTAAGAGCTGAAATAATACCCTTCCAAACACATTCATGATTTTTTTTTTCAATTACTGTTAAATAGTTTCAGAATTTTAAACTAACTTTAATTTTAAAGAGCATGTAGACTTATCTGATAGGATTCTCTGGTGGCACATGAGAAAAACCACTAATGACAATGTCAAATAAATTACCTACACATCCGTTGTTACTGTCAAGAAGTACTGTATTCTGAAAACAAAGGTACCAGAGATATTGCTGCGCTATTTGCCTCTTAAAAAGAAGCAAACACCGATTCATAAAGCGGTAGTAAAGTTCATTTTCCTACAAAGATACGTATTTATGGAGAAACATCACTTTCCAGTATTCACAACCCACAATCACCATTATTAAACTGCCTGTTGAACAGCATGTTCAGTATCTTCTTACAGCTCGAACTGTCTTAAAATTACAACACAGTTACATTTCACACAACAACAGTTGCTACAATCTTATTAAAACTTCTTTAGAAATCTCTCATCTCGTAGAATTTCAGAGTCCCTTTCATTAGTGAAATTTTAGGAAGAAGTTTATTTTGAATAGAAGCCTAGAAAAGCAATTTGGTTTTTTTAAGCCAGATATGCTATAATTCTTAGATTGATGCTATCTAATCATATCCTTACTTGTCTGCTCCAGGAAATGGACACCATGTGTCCAATAAGTTTTTTTGAAAGAATGTGCAGCATTTTCTGTGCTGGGTTTCAGAAAGATTAGCTTTATGAACAGCACAGTTGTCCAATGGTCCACAGGTGTTTCACAAGAATTTCAATGGAAACTGGGGTATTTATTTACACATTCCATTGCTGCGCTGGAAACCCAAACACAGAAGCTTTGAGCTTTATATAAAGCTAACAAACAGTTTATCATCTGCATTAAATGATATGGAGACAATAAACCAAAATAATGCATACACACAGACGTTTTCAATCTTTAAATTATTTTAACATCCCTTTAACAGAGAAGTCATCTTTGGCTGCAGAGACTAGCAGTCAGATATAATTCCATTACAGTATTAATAATAATGAAAACCCCAAAATGTCTCTGGCTTTCACAACTGGTTTCCATTACTTTTGAATTTCATACCAAAACCAGCTTTGACAAAACAACTTCATTTCACACTACAAAGGAGGTTATGGTTTACACAATCTACGTAATTGCTACATTAGCTGTAATGAATAGCAGAAAAGAGTGACGTAAAGCACAGAAACTCTCTTGGAAAAAAATCTAAGTTTTTAAGAATTTACTTATGATTTAACAGAGCCTCAATGCAGGACTGTTTTTACGGTATAGTGTTTGCATCACCAGTGAACCTGATGGCCATAACTAACACTGACATTAGATATCCTTATTTTATACCACATTTCATCTTAGCTTTACAAAGACTTGCAGGGTTAGCCCTGTTCCACAGACATAGAAAAGCTTTTGCACAAAACAGCTTGTTCAGTCACTCAAAAAGGTAGCAGCACAGCATCAACAGGAACAACTCTCCCAGTCTCACTCCACGACATTTTGATTTTTCTAAAGTCATCACAGAGAAGCCATACCAGCTGCACCCGGAATTCATCACACTGAAAGAGCATTAAGTATCTTTTCCACTTCACAACATTTGTTGTTGGGAAGACTGCCAATTTCCCAGATTATTTTGGAAATAAATGCACCAGTTATCTTTCAAGTGCACTGCTTGACAGAACCAGCAGACAAATTTTTACAGATGTACCTATAGGGACCCCTCAAACAACTTGCCCCATACACACTGAAAATCTTCCGCAACTATGAGCTTCATCAGAAGAACTGGAAGCTACAGCATACAGCAGATAAACACAAAAGCCATAAGATCAGAAGGACTTCAGACTTACAAGGAGGCTGAATTTTCCCACATTAGTTCTGCCAAAACACAGTACATATATTCTGGGTCACATATCATGATAACAGCAGCATCCTCTCAGGGCTACCACAGGGGAATGATCAACCCCCATTTTCTGAGGGTGAAACCCAATAAGATGAGTCAATGGGAAGGGCTCCTCAGAGGTGTTTTGCTGCCTACTGGGGTCTGGAATTCACAAATTGCTAGAAAGGGCACCTGGAGATCGCACAAGGCTTATAATGAAATTTTTGAAGAAAAAGAACAAACAAGGACAAGCAAAAGAGACAGAGGAAGGTAGTTCAGGGAGGAACAAGCACAGAAAAATAAAAGATAAAAAGCAACCACCTTTAAGCAGGTGACTGGTCAGTATGCTTGTCCAGCACCCTATTGCCACAGCCTGTCCCATCTTCTTACTACACTACACCTCTAAATATTTTCTTGAGTGAAGGGACTCTATTGTGCGTGCATAAGTGTGTATGGAAGTGTCCATGCCAGCCACTAGAGTTGGACCACACAAGGTGGTCATAGGGTCCAGGTCTCTCATGGGGCAGACAGCAGAGAGGCCAGAATGTCTACTGCCTGGGTGCATGCGTCAGTGTGTGATCACTAGCAAACACTAAGCTGGACTAGCTGGCAAGTAGGATAAAAGGACTGCAAACCAAGTCTTGGAGCTGCTATGAGACTAAGCCAGATATTGGAGAGACCAGAAGGTCTAGGAGTTGGCTACTGGAGGGATCAGGAAGTCCAAGTGAGTTACTGGAGAGACCAGGATACCTAGGAGTTGGCTACTGGTAGGTCTAGCTACCAGAGAGACGTTTGTATGCATGCATCTCTTGTGCACAAGGCAACTGGGAAACCAGTGGATCCAGTAGTCCACCACTAAGTAGACCGAGTGTCTAAGTCCAGTGAGTGGAGGGACCTATACTGTGTTTTTACCTGTGGGAGTGCCAGTTTGAGTACCAGCAACTGGACTTTGTGGTTCATAAGTCCACATGCATGCAGATAGGGTGTCCAACAAATCAAGGAGCCAGCTACTGAATAGACTGAATGCATAACATCAGTTACTGGAGGGATCTATATTCTGTGTGTGTGTATCTATATATAGATACATGTATAGTCATGTATTTATTTTCCACAAACAGGCTTTCACCTTGAACAGCCAGAGAGGGGAACACGATGAGTCCAGTGGCGCTGCTTGTGTTTGTCTGAGTGCTGTGTGCTCTGTGTGTGTTGGTCTATCTTACCAGCTGGGTATATATCTATATGTATTGTATGTATGTGTGCCTATTGGGAACACCTGCTCAGCCCCACTAGTGCTGAACCTTGGGACACACAGCTTTGCTTCTGTCGGGCTTCCAGAGTTAGCACCTCCTCGCACAAACAAAATTAAATACAACTTTGTTAAAGCCTTCTGAATTACAATTCCAACCATTACAGAATCAAGGTGATAAGTGGTCATGAAATGCTCTTTTAAAGCGACAATAATTCCACAAAGTATTATCAATTAAATGAACACTAAGAAGAAGAGAAAGATTGTTATCAATGTTATTAATTAAGAGGAAACAACAGTGAATTAACAGTAAGAGAGACGCTGAAATGTCTGAGCTGGCTCCAAGAGGAGTGAATTTCATTTAGGAATGTTGGTAACCGAGTTCACGTGCCACACTTTCAAGATGCACTCGGCTCCTGAGGTTGTACACCTGCATTCGCACAACGCAGAACGTCCCTGCACTATAGCTGTGGTCAGGGCCCATGAAGAGTGGGAAATTAAGACACTCAGCCAACCCCACAGAGTCATTCAGGTCCATCAAAGCACTACAGTTCAGACACTTCAGTAATTTTGCAGTGCCTACTGCTTTCAGGGTAATATTCATTGCCAAGGTAACAAATGAATAAGCGCACACACGTGAATGAACAGAGCCAGCCCTGCTCTGATGCTACACTGGAGTTAGCGGCCTGTGCTTGGACCTTAAGTGCCCACTGGAGACACTGAAGAAAACAGCTCAGATCTTGCATCGAAGAAAAGAAACCCTCATGAATTCTGAAAAACATGAATCCACTCGGAACAGTTAGCATTCTCTGCTTGAAGCCAACAAGATCTCCAAACTACAACACTTTCCCACTGTTTAGGGTATCCTGACTCTCCTCTCAATATCACTTTGGATCAGAGTGAGCTGACTACAGTACTCCTCTGGAAGACACACACCTGAATAGCAGCAATACCAGATGGCTTATAAAACATCATACCTTTTCTATTTAAAAAAAAAAATCATTTAATGTTTGTTTCTTTCTACCCAAGAGAACACCAAATAATGCCACTATTGCATGACCCATATATTAGTAATCCATAAACATTTAGTAAATAGCATATCATCCATAAACTTTAAAATTCTCTTAAGATACATGGGAGTAAATAAGAAGCAGCATCTTACCAGCTTTGGGCATGTTTAGTGCTTTCATTTCCATCTTCCTGCTCTTATTTAGGTTGAAACATGCTTTTGTAGTCTTTACTTCCCCAGTTGACTCCACAGACTCTGTAAAATCTGCATTTTGATTTTGGCCATATATTTTAGAAAGCAATGAAGCACTTCCCTCTTTCTCATCTGTCTGCAAAAGAGAAACAAGTTCACAATAGCATTTCCTTCACGCGGTTGAAGAGAAATGGAGAAAAGAGCAATGAGAAGGGATCTTAACAGGTAATAGTCCTTATTATCAAAGTATCTACATAAATATATGCATCCCTACACAAATATATGCATCCCAGTGTTCAGAACAAAAAGCGGATGCACACAACACCAAACACCACTTACGGAAGTAGATAAAAATCAGTAAAAATTGTGATGCTTTTTTGAGTTGATGTTCAACATTTCAGAGAAAGTTCCTTGCAACAAAACTGCAACTTGATGTACTGGTATTTCATTGTTAATTATCTTGGGTTTTTAACTGCTTTTGCCCAGGCATTTCAAACATTTGAATCCAACAAAGCTCTGGCCAGGATACAATCCATACCCCAGCTATACTGAGAATTGCATTTGGATTCAATACTGATTACTTTTATTTATTTGAAAAACATTTTTCTACATCCACTTCACAGTGAGAGAAACCTACCTAAGAAGCACAATCAAAGGTACTGAAATCTATTCTGCCAGACTGATTATTTAAGCAGAGATTGTTTATGGTGAGCTCAGATGCTATCTTTTAGTAACAATACTGTACAAACAAATATACCTTATAGTGCACTGTTCAGTTTACCTTCTTTAATTTCATTTCTTGGTCCATCTCCTTATTTTCATTCTTGAGACAAACCGTGATACATTTTCCTGGTGGTATAAACCTTGGCTTTTTGGCTACATTTCCTAGCACTTGACTTGGAGCAGCTGATCGTCTCATACTTAGTTATACTGCTCTGGAGGGTGGAGAGGAAGGAAGAAAGGAAGGAAGCAGATAAAGACAACTGTAGTCAGAATAGGTTTTAAATATAATATATATCAAGTGATAACAATATAAGCAGTACTTGAAAGCAAAATAAAAGATAGCATAAGAGATTTTCAAAGAATAATCTTAGTTGACAAGCATAATACAATTTAAGAAAAAGTAGTATTGTTGCAATGTATTGTTTAAGTACTACAAAAGATTGACTATAGCAAATTTTGCAGTTGAACTCTTCCTTTTCCATTAGAAAATCCAATAATGCAGTTCTCAATGGCAAGAAACGCTCTGGAAATGCACAACATAGGGCTACTTAACAAACTTACACCAGTATAAAAAGAAAGACAATTTGAAACAGAACTAACTATTCTAATAACTTAAAACATAATTTTGAAAAGCTCATTATTACTGCACAGTGAACAACGGATGTTGGAAGGTATGTTTCATATCTGTCAGTAGTATTTTGAATTAAACAGTCAATTATATTGGTCATTCAGATTCCCTACAATAAGATTAGAAGTCAGCAGAAAATTATGTCAAAATTACAGTGGAGATTATCACTCTGTGTTATGTCTACTTGAACAGTGGAATTATTATTAGTGGTATTACAGGTTTTCCCTCAAAATATAAGACCATTAATCCCCTAAACAACCTCAGGACAAAACCAAACATACACAAATGTTAATATGACAAAGCATACTTGTAATCACTAGGATAACAGGTTATAATCTTAATACTTCAAAGTAGTAGAAACAAGAAAACAAATTCCAGTAGAATAACCCAGGAGCTGGAATGACGAAGACAAGCATGGTACAGCAATTTATGGAAGACGCTCTGGTTTAATTCTCCTTTATTTTAATCTATTCATCCACCCACCCCAAACTATTAGGTAAAAATAAACCATAATACAGATTGCAGACACAAACTTCTCTACCACCTCGAAAGCATGTCTGCATCCTGTTGCAACAGCCAGTGTTCTCCACTTTTTTTGACACTACTCTGCACTCCAGTGGCTTACTAGGGCACGACAACCTTTCTTTGCAAGAATTGTGCAGTAGTAATGGAGTACTGTCAAAATGCTTTACAAGCATGCAGATACTAACGTGAGTACTCTTATCTCCTTCATATCTGAACAATTAGCATATATATATGATGCTGTTACTAACATAAACCGTAATGGCAAAGTGGCCTGAATTGTTGCTTCCATGATGGCTATTATTAAAAAATACAAGGAAGGAAGTCTCTGTCTGTGTCAACAGCAATTCACACCTTAAGCCTACTCGACAACAGTGTTGGCATACGGAGTTTAGTTAACCCTATGCCATAGGGGAGTAATGTAATTATTGTAACAGGAGTACCTGCAGTGTAAACAATGGATAAGTCACTGTGAAAGCTTAACTTCACTTCCATCAAATTTAAAAATGCATAAGACTATTACCAGTGTTACCTACTTGGAACTACAAAAATCATTGGGGGTTGTGGTTTTTAAATGTAACGTTGCTTCCAGCAATACATGTCTTTCTCTTTCTTTCTTCAAAATATATTTTTTATAAAATATAAAATAAAAAAGAAGGCTTACACTTTGTGTCATTACAGTACTACACAGAAAAAATGAGATTATGGGTGTGCAACAGCTGCTAGATCATTTAGATGGGATCAGAGTAGGTGTAGCAACGGGAAGGAATAGTTCCACCTTACAACTAAATCAACTGACAAGCAAATATGCCCTTTCCTCCAAGTCAGGCACCAATACGTTGATCACCCTGAACTTGCAATACCATTAATTACAGTTGCAGGGAAACAGCTGGAGGTAACAAGAAAAGCAGTGCACCTGCCTTTTATTAGCTTGACCAAAGTAAACGTACCATGAAACCACATCCTAAAACGCCTCATGAACGCATCTGGTTTTGTACGCATTGGATTTTTCTCCTTAAAGATACCTTAACAGCTGCATTAAAACGAAACACACATACTTTGACTATTTCAAAATTTTTGACATGCCACCCAACACAGTATGCATGGCATTCTGTTAAAGGCGGTCACATTAGCCACCTCAGCATAAATTTAACAGACTGCCCTCCCAAACACTTGAAGAAACATTCCTGGTCGAAATTACTTGTAGGCAACTCAAAGAAAGACACAACTCCGGATTAGCTTTCACTCAGTTACTGCGGACAGTGACTGCCATCACCTTGGGTATCGGCATCAGTGAAAAATCACCTCAGACGAGTAACAACTACAAGGATTCGGAGCAGGCCCCGAAAGCAATGCTACATAAACGGCTATTTACCCCGGCCTCCAGCCCACCCCGCCTCAGCCGGCCGGGAGCAGCCGCGGGGTGGTGAAAGGAGGGGATTCCACAGGGGCTGGGAGCGCTCAGCCGGTTCCCTGACGGGAGAGGCCAGCGGCCCTTCCGCACGGCGACCCTCAGTCACCCCTCCGACCCGGTACCTCACCCCCCTTCCCCTCCCCAAACCGGTACCTCAGCCCCCCCCAGCCCGCTACCTCGGCCCAGCCGCTACCCGGGCACTCAATTGTCCCGCCGCCGGCTCCCGTCAGCCCGCTGGCCGCCCCGCGCATGGGCCGTGCGCAGCTCCCTCCGTCCCAGTGCGCATGCGCCGCGGAGGTGTAGGGGGGCTTGTCTCCTTCAACTGCGCATACTCAAGCCCTTCCGCCTGGGAAAACTGCAGTGCGCATGCGTAAAGCCCTCACGCCACACACAGCATGGCGGTGCAGCTTTGCCCGTGTGCCTCGCGGCCGTCAAGCGAGAACGGCCGCAAAAGTAACCTCGATTTTGCGACAGCGGGCGGTGGCGGAGGGGCGAGGCGGCGTCGACGGCGGGGTGAGCGGGGTCTGCGGGTTCCCTGAGGGCTGGGGCCGGCTGTGGGCGACCCTGGTGCGGGGGGAACAGCGGGGCCGAAGCTGATGGCTGTGCGAAGCGGGGCCGTGGGGCGGGAGGCGGGGATCTGAGCGCTTGTCAGGGGTCGTTGGCGGTCGGCAGGCCTGGCCCTGGCACCTTCAGCGTCCGGCTGGTGGTGGCTCGGCCGGCAGTGGCCTAGGAAGCTTCTAGGTGCAGGTCAGTGTGTGTTAGTCCGCTTGGGGGCCGTTGCTCAGCGTTACATTGCTGCTGCGGGTGTTTCCATGCCAGTTTGGTTTTCCGTGACCAAGATCATTGACCGTTCCTGAAGAGCCCACCTAGGCATGACCCAGAAGCCTTCCTCCTACCAGTGAAAAGACCTCCCCTCCCCACCAGAGCCTCTGAGGAGAGGTCTTCTGTTCTCGGTCTTGTTTCTGTGCAGCAGCATCCAGCCCTTCAAAGCCTAAAAGGTGGCTTGTGAGGTCCATATCTTGTGTCACTCTGTTTCAAGTAGGTTTTGCAGCGGGACAGCAAGTGGGAGCATTATGTAAAAATTTTCTAAGTAGTTTTAGTTTCTTAGGTAGTTCCTGGTAGAGTCATAGGCCTTAATTTACTTAAATTACTTGCTTATCTCATACTGGTTATTATAAAATCTTTGATAAGTGAGTTTTTTACATCAGTGTAAGCTGGTATTGTTATCCATTCATTCTTACCCTCTTCTGTTCCCTTTCTCTTACACGAATGTTTGTGAGACTCCATGATGTACCAGTATGGGGAGCTGAGCTGAGGCAGTACCTCCATAGCAGCCTTAACCACAGACACCACTGCTGTCTTTCTTTCCTTTCTGCCCTGGCTGTGGTTTCTCATCTCTTGTCTTTCCCCACTTCCACAGGCACTGGAGCTTTTGTTGAGCCATCGACAAGAAAATCTAGGCTAGCAAATCAATGAGTAGTTGTCTGTATGGTTAGTTGTCTGAGCCAGTTCAGGAAAGAGCCAAATTAAATATTCTAACTGATTCAAGGAAGAAAGTAGAGGGATGCTAGGAGGACTTTAATTAGTGGGTAGATTGGCCTAGGACAACTGTCAAATATAAAACTTTGGGGCTTTTTGCCATGTTGGGCTTAAAACAGGTCAGTTTTAAGTCAGTTACTGCTGACAGTGACTGCCATCGCAGTACGATCCATCAAGTGGCTGTAAAAACTGCTTGTACTGTCACAGTTCAAGTCGTGAGTTTGCCTCTTTAGGCATTAGTGCTGGCTTGAAGTTGCTTACAGTGACCAGCAGAGTGGCATAAGATACCCTAAAATGTCACTTCTATAGATCAGGATTTAAAGTACAGTTTATCTTTGTGAAAATAGAAGCTGAAGCAACGTTGTATTTTAATATTGCCTCATCCCTGGGCCCGGCTTGGATTGTTTGTTCTTCCAGCGACTTGGCACTTCTGAAAATTAGTGATGCACATGTGTAATTCTGTTGTCATTCGATCCACCATTTCAAACAGTTATGCTTTGTTTTGTCACATGGAACAGAAACAGTTTATAAAGCTCAGAAACTACTGCAGATGAACAAATGCAAGTTACTGATCTGATCTCACTGTCTTGATTTTTACAGTGGAATAGCTACGATTAGTGCTAGACTTTTAGCAAGCTATGCGATTATGTTGTTGAGAACTACATCCCATCTGTGTTCTCCCTGCTATTCTATCCCCACAAAATCTCTGTTTGAAGGCAGTGCAGGCTGTAGCTCAAGGCTGGTTTTAGGTGTGCATCTGCCTGGCAAACAACGTGGGATAACAGCTACTAAAAAATGACTTAATACCTATGAAATCTGGAGATTTTTGCTTGTCAAAAACTATGGGAAGAAATAAAATATATGTGAAATAATGGAAAGCAAATAGCATTTAATAGTTTGTGTTTTCTTTGCCTTCCAGATTTGGCACCCACAAATTCCAGATAGACTTGTGGACGTTGTCACTGGTAATGGCCAGGTGATGGGCAAAATTTTGGACCAGAGAAACCAAAGACAAGGCAAGATTTGGAAATGTTAGCGGAGTGTGAGAAGGAAGTGATAAATAATGTAGTTTCTAGGTACAGACAAAAACGGAGTGTGACAATCGGTGAATTGTAATAGAAGTAGAAGAAGCAGTTTTGAAGCCAAGTCAAGAAGAGAGAAATTTCTGGGGAAGAGCAGAAGTTGAAAATGGTGTCATTTTGTGGTAGAAATAAAGTGATCTGTACTGCTAGAGTGTGTGGCATTCATCTGATGCTCTCCCTCGGCTTATCTGTTGACTAAAGTGCATCTCTTGAAGCTGGTAGAAGGTAAAACATCCTTGGTTCTTCAGATCAGGAAATTTCTGCCAGAAGAGGTCTGGAATTCAGTGACAGTTGTTGTCATAGGTCTCAGACTCAAAGCCACAAGGATTCTGGCACTGCATGGGATGATGCTTCTCCAACATCAGTTTTGAAAACATACTGAAGTTCTCATCAGCAACCCCCTTGGCAGTATTTTTTGCTTCGAAGTTGCCATCCATGCTCCATTCGAAGTCTGGTTTTGGTTGGGGCTTTAAATATACATATATACACACATGTATATACGTGTATATATTTGTTGTGCTTCATTTTTCTGTCAAGCACAAATAAAGTTTTTGTTTCCTACTTGATAAAAATACTCTTTCCTGCATTCTGATAGACTTCTGTCAAACCAGGACAACTTCAAACTTGCTAAAATATGTCAAAGACTGTCTTGAAGACTCTTAGTGCTCAGGGATCAGCAAGGTGCAATTCCAGTAGCACAGAAACCCTAGGAGAGCAAAAATACAGTTTTCATGATGTATCTTATATCTCTATGAAAAGTTTTCTAAAGCTGGATCCTCTGTGATCAACCAAGCCAAATGAAAATTTTAAGCTCACAATTCAAATTATAGAATATTTATACCCTGATTAACAGTCCAGCATAAATCTACTGTATATTTTAATGCTTTCATTGGTATTGGGAACTAGTACTTGACTTCACATTCTGCTACTGATAATTAAGCATTATTCACCACTTTTTAAACTTTCCATTGTGGTCCTTGCTGTCCTTACAGTCCCAGCTTTGTACAAATATGATGCTCATTTTGTTCGTGCTGAACTAGCAAAGTCCTGAACAACTCCTGTTTTTTCAGGAGACCTGTCAAAACATACACACGAACAACAATGTAAAAAGAATTGTTTATCATCTTCGTACCATGCTATTTTCTTGAGCAGACTCGTTTAAGACATAGACTGTCCATGATGTGGCTGAAGCAATAGCACATCCCAGACACCTGTAATTTTAGTTTCCCTGTGTTGTTGATGGCAATGCAGCCACGGAAGCACAGAGCTAAACACGGTCTGTGAAATCTACCTGGGAGCTTGTGAGGAGTCTACGTGGATTGCACTCCCAGCTACGGTAGCAACACTGTCACTAGGTCACCCGGCTAGTAGGTGTCCCAGCTAATGTGATGCTCCTCAAGCCTCTCTGCAGCCCACGGTGTTGGCTGTGCAATAAGCATGCTGGTGGAAACAAAATACAGTATGGAAATGGTGTAGCAGGTGCTGGGTTTTGTATTTGGGTTGTATGTGTGCTTGCTTGTGTTACGTATGTTTTCATTACAGGTTTTATTAACTTTAATCTTAGCAAATACCCTTTTAACACAAGCAGCTTTTATAATCAGTGAAGATACGCTTTGATACTCAGATATATAAGATCTTCTAAATTCCAGATTTATATTGTATTCATGGAGAGGAATGCAAGGTTCTTTTTTCCCTTTAGAGCAAAATTTGACATTAGTCCTTAGAGATCCTTATCATTCTTAAACAGTTCTAATTCAGACTGAGATTCTTGTGGAATGTTGTATTGCAATTGCTAGGTATTACCTTAAAGGATTTGAGTGTAGCATCTTTTTTTTTCTGGTTTGGTTTTTTTTTTTTTTTTCAAGTGAGCGACCTTAGTTATGTTACACATCAGAGCAGTTATTTGTCAATACAATGAACTTGACTGTGATAGTTTTGGTTTTGTTTTAAAAATGAACTGTATATCATGCTTGGATAAAAACAGATTAGACAAGAAACTCCTATTTTTAAGGAATGTAATTTTACCAGATTTCAGTGGCTACTTTTCAGTAGTATTGAATTCTGTTGTCTTCAATCGTACAAACAAAACGGTAAGGCTTCAAATTGAAATGGCAGCAAGGTGTTCAGTTTTGGGATAAGTACCTGTGTCAGTAATAGTTGAAAGAGAGACTGGTAATTTTTTTCTTCCTCTTCTTAATCTAGTCAGATCTCTTGTATTGAATTATAGGTTTTCCAGTGGCTTGCTTTAGAAAGCTTTATTTTAATGGGCTGTTAGGACAGCATCTAGTCAGCAGCTGGCTGGTTAGACATAGAACTTGGTGACTTAGGAAACACTACTGAGCCTTTTTCTTTCTAATTTTTCTCATAGGCATAATAAAGCAATGAAGATAAACTGAAGGAGAAACTGATCAGAAAACTTTCTGAAGTATTTGGGCAATCTAGTTATATATGTTGTAAAATCTAAAAAGGTAGACTTTCTTCCTTTTCTGTTTAATTTTAAAAATCTAATGATTAGTGAAAACATCTCTCACAAGTCTCAGTGGGGTTGCAAAAGTAATTTTGTATGTTAGGGAGGAATGTGAAGCCTAAAACATATTATTTTAAGTGAGTTGTGGGCAGATTGCTTCTTAGTTCTTCACAACGCTTCCCAATCTATTTGAAGTCTACTTGGTTCTATAAAATAGACAATGTAGGAGAAGACAGTAGCTCCTCATGATTTCAGGCTTTGCTACAGTTTTGTCTTCTTTATTTTCCCAAATATTAAGTATTTTTCTAGGCATGTGGAGGTTTCATGCTGTTCCATGGAAGTCTACAACGAGTAGACAATCTGCCTTTGTTTTCAGTGTGAAAGCAACAGATTAAGTGACATGCAATTCACAAATACAAAATCTGCTGGCTGAAAATAGCCCAGATATCATGTGTAAAGACACTGGTTTGTCAGTTTGTTCAGCATTACATCATAAAAGGCATTAAAATGAAAAGCAAACATTTGCATTTGAACTTGCAGTATGTTGTTTGTGCTTCAGGTAGAATTCAAGTAAATAGAAACTATATATTTCACAGTGGCGGCTAGAACTATGTTCAGTAACAGAGTTCAGAACAAGCACAGCTCAACTATCTGCTAAAGTCTTTGTTTTCAGAATTCAGAGAATCTCGATATAAGATTGGGATTCTGACATCCAGATGTATGATCCTCAAATTTTCACTTAAAGTCTCCAAAGTATGCAAGTGTTTGCATTCTCACCTGTGAAGTTCCTTATTCACATTAAGTTCTCCGTATTTCTAGAATCGCTTCCAGGCTTTTTTGGGGATCAAGCCGTACAAATTCAGTACAAAGCTGCTTTATTTCTCTGTGTTGTTTTAATAGGTTGAAAGTGTGTGGAGAGTATGGGTTATGACATCGAGCGTTTCGTTGGCTACGTTAATGAAGGTCTGTTGTGCTCCATCTGCCGTGATGTGTTGGAAGATCCATTACAGGCTCCTTGTGAACACGCTTTCTGCACTGCTTGTATACATGGGTGGCTTGTTCATCACAGTAACTGCCCTGAAGACAGACAAATGATCGATGTATCTTTGCTACGGCCTCTCTACAGGTATACAGTAATCTTGCTGTATGTTGAAATGATGTGAATTTCTCAACTTTTCTTGCAGAGCTTCATCTCTTGTCACTTACTGTCACTCGAATTGTCTTTGTGCCTATGGCAGAAACTGGTTGTTTGCATGAAAGCAATAGCATTTTCTATTTATTGTAACTAACTTACAAGGTATTAATATTTCAAAGTGGAAAGAACCTTTAGTTTGTTCTCCACCTTTTTATATCTTGAATGCTGATTCGAGATCTCTGTCTGGATATTATGCTGAATGTCTTCTACAGCACCAAAACTTTCCCATACTTTTTTGGAGAAAGCAGGGAAAGCAACTCCTGACAACAACAATCGCTAAATACAGTGTATATATTGTTTTTCTGTTCAGTCTTACCTAGATACTGTAGTGGGATTTGTAATGAATAATTCCTGTCAATATGAGCCAAACGTCTCACCTTCAAGTCCTTGTTTTAGAAAGGTCTTTAGCCATTAAAATATCTGACTTGAGCCACCTTGTCACGTAAAGCGGGCTGTTTTCACAAGTGTTTTCCTTAATTCCTTGCTGGCACACAGAGTTCCATCAGAGACACTGCTTGGTGTTTAACCCCTGCGTTGTCTAACCTTGCTCAGATTAACATTTGTCTGTACTCACTGGAGTCAGTTTGGTCATCATGTTTACAAACACAAAACTTAAATAATGAATGAGTAGCCCTAGTGTTTGTTTTCAGTAATATCTGCTAAGCTAGTGAAAGTTCAGGGTTAAAAATTTATTCAGAAATAAAGATTTCATTTGCATATTTAATTTTGGAGACTGGGTTTCCCATTAACATTGTTTCCTTTAAACATGTTCTTTTCCAGTATGGTCACTTGAATTCTGGAAAAAAAAAGAAAAAAAAAAAAAAGAAAAAAAAAAAAGAAAAATTACAGTGATTATTCACAATTTTTCTTAATGGAGATTAGAATCGTACTTTTTTGTGTCCAAAAGCTGAAAATACACCTTTTTCAATAATGTTCCCAGATTTAAGGACAAATTATTTTTTGTTGCACGTAGATACATGAAAAATGATTTAAACCGTCTTCAGCTACATTGCAAAAACAGAGAGTATGGCTGTGAAATGGTTTGTTCTCTGGAGTCTATAGACAGGCATGAAAGGGAGTGTGAATACAGTCAGATACCTTGCTCCAACGCCGGTGAGTAACGTTAAAAGGAGTTGAATCCTTTATATTCAGGAAACATGTATTTGTCATTTTTCTGTCAATAGAATGGCAATCATGGCTATTATTTCCAAACAGAAATTCAAAGCTTTAGCCCAATCCGTGTTTTACAGCAGTCTTTCTGAACAAACTCTGTTACCGATTTATGACAATCACGATGATTAGCTATAATTCCTTATGCAGGAGCTAATCAAAGTGTATGAGAATAATGGATTTCAAATTTATGAAAATACAGTAGTGCATTTGTTTTGCTTTCTGTCAAGTTATGAGTTTGTCTTTCAATTTTGACTGTTCATTTTGATATTTAAATCAATGCAATAGCACCTACAGAGTGCTTATGGGTCACAGTAAAGAGTCTGTTTCCCTGGTGCACGTGCTCACTCTGTCTTGTGGTGGTAACAAAATGCATCTTGAAAATGAGAATTGTTTTAAGCTAAATTAGAGTTGGTGTGTTTGTGTTAAGGTCTTTATTTAAAAGAAACCTAGACCTCCTGAGGAAGAAACATACTGCTAAAAAGAAACATCCTTTAAAATTTCTCAGTCGGCTTTATTCAAAATGTTGTTAGTTAATTTCTAATTAATGATGCTGAGGGCTTAGTCAAGTCTGGCATCGTAATTAATTATTAACAAGATAAAGGTGCTAGAATTGCTCCCCTGGAAGTTATAATTTCTCTCAGCAGTGACTCCTCCAGATGTTTCGGATTCACCTGTTTTACTTTCTATGGAAACAGCAGCGTTTATAGAGTTCTCACACCTTATGTCTGACGTCTGGCATTCAGGGTGTGAGGGCTCTTACCTCTCTTGAACTCTTCCTCAAGAGACCTTCAGAGTGTATTCTGAGTATCTCCAATTACAAATCATTATATTTATTAGTAAAGCCCTTCTAGAGGGCTGTCTTTTGTAACTTTCTGGTAAAAGCACTCCTTCTTGCCAAACCATTGTTGGCAAGTTTCATTGCTCCTTTGTTTTCAGTTTTCTTACATCTATTTCGTCTTCAAATGAATTGGAAGGAACCATAGTATATATTACCTCAGAGTTACTCAAAGAATGATAGTAAAGACTACAGACTTCAGAGTTTAGAGTCTTAAATGTAGGAATAATTTATGTGGTGTTCATTTTTGGTTCTGCGTATTTTACGCTACAGACTTGTAAAGTTTTTGTCCTAGAATTTTTGTGGAAATGTTTCTATTTTTGCATCAGATATTAAATGTTCATAAATAAATGTTCTTGTTTATGTGGCCTAGTATGTTATACACAGGACCAACCAATGTTTAGGAAAACGAGGTTACATTCCATCTCGCCCACAATTTTACTACGTGTCCTTGGAATTTTTTTCTAAGTTTGATACATAATGAGCATTTTTTTTACACACATGCATTCTGTTTCAATTCCAGTCATTGCAGTCTGAAAGCGCTTTAATGCCAGACCAGTGGCAGAACACTTCACAGAAAATACCTACTTTTTATACGTGTTTTCAGTTAATGGATAAATATATATTCATCAGACTTTTTAAGAGTGTTTTATTACTAGTGTGTTATAACTGTCTGTTACAGCTGTTAAAACTATTTTGTATACTAAAGAAATCACCTTTTTTCATAGCTTTAACAGATTGACAGTTGGTTAGCTCAAGACGTTGCAGTTTGTTTGCTTGAGTGTCTTTGCTTGGAGTTAATTAAAAAATTAAAATGCTTCTGTTAGTTGTAAATGACTGGTTTTACCTTACTGTTCCCTCTTCAGGTTGTACGGTTCAGATTGAACGACGCAACTTAGATGGTCACCTGGCGGTGTGTGAGTACCGGAGCCGGGAGTGCCCCAATGGTTGTGGTTACACCATTCTCAGCGCAGAAGACACGCAGCACAACTGTGTAGCAGAGCTGAGAACTGAGCTAGAACTCCTTCGGTACAAATCTTCTGTTTCTTTGAAATTTTTTTTGTGGTAGTCTGGGCCTAAAATTACTGCATAAACAAATACTAGCACCAGATTCCGGTATGTGTTAAATAGTCTGTTAATTACTTGATACTAATGGGTCAGAGTATTATTATGTGTCAGCATAGACTTTAAATTCTTACTGGTTTGAAATTTTGCTACTTTTTTGTCCAAGTTATCATAATTCCTAAAATACCATTGCTTGCTGTTGAACCGCAAGCTGACTCTATAAAATGATATAAAATGATATAAATATATGATATAAATGATATAAATATAAAATATAAATATAAATGATATAAAATAATATAAAATACCTAACAAGAACTGAAAGGAAATTGGCAATTTCATTTTTCCATTGGCCCGATGTATACCCGAAGTCACATTATATGTTTAGTTTGTAATTCTTTTTATAAATCCAAAAGATAGAAATCTGTTATTATGTTGTCTGGTACAGACAGATAGATTAAAACTCTGAGGGTCTAATTTTCAATTTTGATTAAAGTCCTGACAGATCAATAACATTTAGTTTTATTTAAATTAATAAATAGTACTGTCCTGCCTCTGGAGAGGTGTCCTGTAGAGTACGATGGGAATAGGATTGGGCTGTTTGGCTGCAAGAAGGTTCTCTGGTATTCAAAAATACTTTTTTTTCCATGCTTACAAGACATGCTAACAAGGAGAAATAAACTTTTTAGGTCAGAAATGATCTGCAGAGTGGAGGAGGCAAAACATGAGATGGAGTCAAGGTTAGATTCACAGAGAAGGCATATGGTCCAAAAAGAGAGTATTCTGCAAAATGAAATTGAAGAACTAAAGGTAAATATGATAATTTATTTTTTTCCCCCCTCTCCTGGCGTTGCTTTTTGCTCTTCCCAGTAGTAGTCTCTTTTTTTTTGTTAATGTGGTCTCATACAGATGAGAATTACATAAAGTATAGGAAGGAGAAGAGGTATTAGCACAGTGCTTTGCCGAGGCCGATCCGCGCTGGTGAGGAGCAGGCTGAGTGCTGTATTCGTGGGGTTTGTCCTCTTCCAGTTCCCTTGGAGCTAACCTGGACACCCCTGTACCGGGGCTGCGTTGTTCTGTGCCTGCATAACATGGGCACATCAGTCTGAAACTCTTTCTCAGTGTCTAAACTTGGAGCATACATCACTAATCGGATGTTAATTAAATATCCAGCTCCTTCCTTGGTGCTACCCAAAACAGCATAATCCAGTGCTGACACAGAGCCCTCCTGCAGACAGTGGTGTTTACAGGATGGTTCAGCTGTGGTCAGAAGGTTGGGAGGTTGCACTTAATCAAGTAACGAAGAAAACCATCTTCCCTTTTCATTCACCCAGTTCTTATTGTATCACAGAATAATGATTTTTAAAGCCCAAAGCATTGGATGTGCTTTATAGCTTACATTTTTATTTTCACTGAATTTGATGTTAAATCCATGGAGAACGTATCTGAACGTAACCAAAACCATATTTTGTTTGGGGTCTTGGAATACAAAATTTAAGCAGCAACTGGGTAAGCTCACTGCTTCTCATTATTCTTTATAAGAAACTTTTTGCACTTTTAGGAAAACTATATTGGAATCTTTGAAACAAGACCATCTCAGTAGGTGAATGCTGGATTGTGTCTCAAATAGTTTACGTTTGTTCTGCTATCAAAACATTATTTCAGTGTTGCTTATTCTTTGTAATCCATCACCCTACATGCAAGGCCAATTCAACTTCTTACCACCATCATTAGAAAAGAGTCCGTTTCTTGCAGTAAATTTGTTATTTGCCTTTCAGAGTCAGATGTCACGAATGATGTCAGACGTGCGCTCTCTGATGGCTGCAGAGAGACAGCACCGGCAAGAGCTGGAGCAGGCAGAGCTGGAAAAACGGGAATTAATGGAGCTGCTGAGGGGGCTGCAGAAGGACTGTCGCCTGACGACTAATGAAGGAAGCAGAAAGTCAACAAATTTCCGTCCTCTAGCACGACTAGAGAGTGTGAAACGAAAACCTAGGGAAGTTACAGTTATCTAAAGAGAAGTAAGCTCAAAAAGCATTTTCTTCTAATTTCTGTGACCATCTGGCAAACTATTCTACTTTTTGTGAATGATTGGTAAACTGTAGATCATTTCTGATTTGCCTGGATTTTGTTTTTTTTTTTAAATCTAGATTATTTCTTTATTTCTTCGGGCATGAAAACAAACAGGGGAATTTTCTTTTAGGGAACACTGGGTATTAAAACCAGCAATTGGCAAATATGTTTTTAGCTAATGTTTTTATAAAAAGGGGGAAGGAGGCTTGATTTGTTACCTCCTCAGTGCATCATTTACAGGAGTCTTTCATGCCTGAAAGCTATAGCCTTTTAAAGTCAAAGATACTTAAAGGTTGTTTCCTTCCTGGTTCGTTATGGTCTGTGTGGGTCTAGTTCTTGCTTATATCTGGAAAAAAAAAGGAAATGTGATCATCAGTAATGACAATTGGGGGGTGCTTAATTTTGAGAAAAGTCAGTAGTAGCGTTAGTAAGTCAGTAATAGAAATGGATAGATTTTGTTTGTGTATAGACCTGTAGAAGGTCTATTTCAAAGGTGGAAAGAAAGCACTTTAAATTGCAATTCTACTGCTGTGTAACAGCTTCAGGCAAGGTTGGCTTGTACTTTAGAGCTTCTCTAATTTCCCAGGCTCATACACACTTCAGAGACTAATACCAAAGCCCGATGTAACAGTCATCTAAAACCCTTTAAATAGATGTGTGAGTAACTTGGAGTTTGTGGGAGGGGATCTGCATTTTATATAAAAAATTTGAAGCTTTTATATGTGAAAATATCAACTATTTCTACAGCATCCTGTAAGCTTAAGACCAGCCCATCCAGTACTCAATATCTTTAAAGCATTTATAAATATCTTGAGTATCCTTACTTTTCTTTTGGCAGGTTTAAGGCTACTTGAACATTAATATATCCACAACTGATGAATATTTGCACAGTCACTTGGACTTCGAACGTCTTTCTTAGTACTCGACTTTGCAGCTGTGTAAGAGCTAGGATTTTTTAACAGACCCAAAAATACTGAATCGAGGGGGCATTTTCGCGTAAGGACTGCACGAGAAATCTATATACAGTTCAAAGGCTTTTCTCTCAACTTCTCACCCCGCCTGTTCATGTTGTTTTCAGTGCTAGAATTAAGCCATATCCTGTCCTCTGTTGCAGCTCTTCAGTGGAGTACCCAGTACTCCCATTCACTGAATGTGCTGAATCAGTTTTGAACTTTCAGGAAAGCGTGTGCAGGTGCAACAACCTGAACAAGCTAATTTTATAGTTTAGAAAGCAAATACATTTCTGTGCACGCCTTGCTGTCACTCGGAGCAACGTTTTTACGGCTAACAGCGTAACCAAAGAGAGAGGCAGCAGCCTGCTTCAGCACACCCGCTACGTGACGAAGGCTTGCCATCAGAGCTGTCTTCATTTCAGGCATGAACAAATCCTTCCAACTTGCTGTTTCTTTAGCACCACTGAAGCAGATGTGCACGCTTTCAGGTCTTGAGCATATAAAAACTGACAGAAATAACTCCTCTTTAAAAGCTTTTTTTTGTATTTCTGAAAGAAAACATGCATAGGAAGAGTTATGTCCAAATATTTACTTGCTTTCAGTCCTTATATTCTCGATTAAATTGTAGTCGTTGACAGTATTTTGGTCGCTATAGCAGTCTCACCAGCTCATGACACAGCACATCCCTTCAGCAGCCCAATTTCACAGGCAGAAACAGTAGCTGTCATTTGAAAAGACCTTCACTCCCACTAACCATTCAGAGGTGAGCTCCCATACATGAGTGTGTGTATTAAAGCTGTGGGTAGAAAGTAAGAATGCATTTATTCTCTCAAATGAGCAAGCTGTTGGTGTCTCTGGTCTCTGTGACTATTTCAGCGTTCACACTAATTTTGAAGCTTCTCGGCAGCACCAGATTTCATGCTAGTAGAGTCAGTCAGTGCTTTTCTGTGTACTGTAACCGTGTGGTTCTGTGATGTGACTTTGTCTCCTTTGCTTAATGTAAAAGAAGAAAATCACTTTGAAATCCTGTAGAACTCGGATCAGCTGGAGCATCTCTCCCAAGTTGCAGGGCAGCAATGGATCACCCAGTCCTCTCTCTGTTGGGACCACAGAAAATAGCAATATTAGCTCTGTGCTTTTTCTATAATGGGATCTCTGCATTTGTTTGTTTCAGGAATTTCACCATCTCACTTATGACTAAATTCCTTCTAGTGTAGGAAGTTGTGTTTAATTAATTTTCACTTCGCATTTGGCCTGCTGTCTGTCCCCTGAGTGACAGACAGCGTGAGAAGACGTGCCCTAGGTGGTAGGGAAGGAGTTCCTGCTGCACAGTCCGTGTAGCTTCCAGCTGCCAGCTCTGCAGAGTCTGAACTTCCAGTGCTAAAACCTGGCAACGCTTTGGGCCCTTCCTGCTGCCGGAATGACCTGTCGGCTCGGCCTTGCTTCAGCTCTGGCAGAGATCTTTTACACGGGCACGGAGCAGCCGATGGCATCGCATCCCTCCGCTTACCTGAAGCTTAATTCCATCCCTCTGTCTTGATAACTGTTCTGCACTTAATGAACCACTCACAGGCTGGCGTATGCTGAGGTGTGGTCATCATTTTACCTGTCTTATAATTAACTAGGCTGAAATGAAATAGCCCGTTATGTCAATATTTTATCCTCTTTTAGCTTCTCCAGTCTCGTGCATTACACAGCTCTGAATGGCAGCTGGCAGAAGCAAGGGATATTTTTCTTCCTTTTAAACAGGTTGTTAAGCCTTTTTATAAAAAACTAAGGGTCCAAGCATTGTAGTAGACTTGGTGTAAGTGAAGACATTCCCTTGGAAACGCTGCTTCCCTGGTTGCGATCAGATCTGAGGATCATGGCTGCTGAAAGCGCGTCAGGGGATGCTCCAGCCCTGGGTTCCTGCTGTTGGCATTTCTCCTGCCAAATCACTCTTCAATCAGCTCCGTTTCCTCCCAAGCGGACCAGTAACTGGGCAAACAGTTGCTGTATTTCTGGTTGCTCCCAGTAGGACTTTGCAGCTGGAAGAGGGAGCCAGGAGAGGAGGAGTGAGCGCGGTGCGATGGGCTTCCCCCCCCGGCCCGAGAGCCGCCGTGCAGCTGCAGCCTTTGTCCCGGGGCGTTACGGCTGTGACACACCGTGAGCATTAACAGCTTAAATCCTTGTCCCTGGGAATGAAATGGAAAGGGACCAAACCCGGGAGGTTGGCAAACAAAACTCAGGAGAGCACGCTGCCAAGTGAAGTGAGACTACAGGGTGTTAGCAGGAGTAGAGCAAATCCTTAGCCTACATTAAACTGGGTGAAAAAGAATAACGTTAAGGACGGATGTAAAGTAATTAATGTTGTAAAGGAAGCGGTAAGTTTGTCTTTGAAAAAAAATATCAAAATTTGCCTATTTATTTTGAAGACCCAAGAGGCCAGTTGAAATTAGTTCCCTTGAACTGACTTCTCCACTCGAGGTTAAATTCAAGACAAAATACTGTTTCCTTCAGCACTAAAGGTGCGTTCCCTGTTCTCCTGCACTCCTCCCAAAGCAGAAGACTGGTGGTGGTCTTGGCCAGTACGGACCGTTGCCGCCAGGATTGCTTTATTTGCAGCAGGAAGAGTGACTTTGGGGAGAATTCCTGGTGGGTTTAGGTGAGTTTCAGCAGAAGGCGTGGAGCTGGGAGCCGTGCAGCTGAGTCAGGGGCCGGAACAGCAAGGGACAATTCTGCTGGAGTTCCTAATTAAGGTGACAGTTTCCAGTTGTGAATTTAAAACAAGGTTAAGAGTCTCAGCTGAATTAATTTAGTAGCAGACATAAACAGGAGATCCTTGTCAGCACAGAAGGGAATGGAATTACACAGTCAACCAACAGCCCTAGTATAGCGACGTGTTTTAACTGGCCAAAAGGGTGTTTATCTCAAACATTCTTAGATGTTTTTAAGAAGTTTAATGTATTAATAGAATCCGGGGTGGCAAACGGTTCCTGAGATCTCTAGGAATGGGTCGCCTTGCGCGTGACATTTTCCCCGTGCTGTCCTCTGGGCTGTTCCTGGCCTGGTGCTTTTCTGCAGCCGTTGGACCGGGAAGCGCTGGATGGAATTTGGAAGGAGCGGTACCAGCCTTGCCTTTCTCCCGTCCTGCTTCTCCCACCACGGGGGGGTAGGGTGAGGGAGACTTCACCACATCGATAGATGCCTTTTTTGTAAAGACCTACAATTCTATGCAACTTTCTATTAACAAATAACCATTGAACTGTCTTCCAGCGGTATGGTTCACTGCCAATCTATTTACATTTTCTACCTTTATATATACAGGAGAAGGAGAAAACAGCACTTAACAGGTCTTAACCTCTAGCCCAGAAAAGAAACAGTAACACTATTTGTATCTCTTTGAAGTACACTTTGTATAAAAATTAAACTAATAAAGGGTCTATACCACAATTAAAGGACTTTGGTTTGCTTCTTTCTGTTGCAGAAGTTTGAGCACCCTTGTTATCAGATGAAATAGCAAAATTTGGGGTGTGCTGGCTGCAGGAATGAACCACAATACAGGACCCAGGCACCAGAGCAGGTGAGGCAAGGTTTTGCGAGAGGACAACAGTAATAGTTATAAAAAATAGCAATAAACAAGGCAGGAATTCAATCAAACCAGATCCCTTCCCAAGAATTTTTCTCCTGCCTCGCAGAGGGGAGTTTCCGACTGGGACGAGCAGCCGTTTCGAAGGCAGAGAGCCAGGAAAAGTTGGAACCTCCTGGACTATGAGAGTACAACTCTCCAGCCCTGCACAGGCAGCAGGATAATGAACTGGCAGGAAGGGATAAATTAATTGGCTGTCCCATCAACTGAAGGGATCTCATCCCTGATGAAGGTTTTTCGTAGCCACTGGAGGAGCCTGTGTGGGATATGAACATGTAAGAACAGGAAAAGGAGATAGTTGTCCAGAAATTGTAATCTAGGGCTGCTTTTGCTCCAACATGAGCCGTCTGGGCACAGGGCACTTCAGAGCAGAGAGTTCTGCACGCAGTCCTCTGCATGACCTGTCTCCGGCGCATTCTCCTACCCCATGGGAGGAGTTCCTCAGCAGGGGAAAAAAAAAAGAAAAAGGCTGAAAGCTTCCACATCACCATGAGCAAAAGCAGTGGAACAGCCTGCAGACAACCTGCAATCCCTGCTTATGCCCACCAGGCTGCATCTGGCCTTCAGCCAGCATGGAATAACAGACTGCACACAATCATAGATCTCAGATCACGACGTCCAACCACTAACGTACCCCAAACAAGTCTACCGCTAGCCCATGTGCCTCAGCACCACGTTGACCTGGCTTTTCAACACCTCCAGGGATAGCGACTCCACCACTTCCCTGGGCAGCCTGTTCCAATGCTTTAACAATCTTTTCCATGAAGAAATTTTTCCTAATATCGACTCTGAACATCCCCTGGTGGAACCTGAGGCTGTTTCCTCTTGTCCTGGTGCTTGTTTTTCAGGAGAAGAGACTGACCCCCCCGCTCCTCACCTCACTACAACCTCCTTCCAGGTAGTTGTAGAGAGCAACAACCGCAGCAATTGCTGCTAAAGATTTTGCAAGTGAAAACAAAAATAAGAAGCACACACAACTTCTCTCACCTTCTTCCCAGACACAAACTACCCCTTGGTCTGTCCGTTAACTTGCTGTGCACTGAACCAAGCCAAGATGACTGAGGGATTGGAGCATCTCCCTTGTGAGGAAAGGCTCAAAGAACTGGGGCTTTTCAGCCTGGAGAAGAGAAGGCTGAGGGGAGACCTTATTAATGCTTATAAGTCTCTAAAGGGTGGGTTGAAGGAGGATGGAGCCAGACTCTTTTCAGTGGTTGCCAGTGACAGGACGAGGGGCAACGGGCACAAGCTGGAACATGGGAAGTTCCACTCAAATCTGAGGAAGAACTCCTTTCTGGTGAGGGTGCCAGAGCCCTGGAAGAGGCTGCCCAGGGAGGGTGTGGAGTCCCCTTCTCTGGAGATCTTCAAGCCCCACCTGGATGCTCCTGAGTGATGTGCTCTGGGCAGCCCTGCTTTGGCAGGGGAGTTGGACTGGATGATCTCTAGACGTCCCTTCTGACTCCAGTAATTCTGTGATTCCGTAAACCTTCCACATCTCAGCCAGAAGTGCAGCCTTTGTTAAGGTTGTCTCCTTTTCTTACACACGTGGTCCCCGTGCCCAGCCGGGGGTCCTGAGGAGGGAGAACCATTGCACCGTGGCTCCGTCGTGCCCCGCTCGCTCCTCCCTCCTCTTCGCTCCTCAGGTGAGCCCAAGTCACCCAGCAGTGAGCATGAGCCACCTCCAGCCTTCCAGTGCTCCAGTCAGGAAACAAAACTTGGACATTTCTTTTCAGGCACAGTATAAAAAGCAAACTTCAATGCTTAAAGTGTTATTTACTACGGCAGGAAGCCAGCTTAAAGGAGCAAACCGAAGAACTCCCGAGATTTAAACAGCATTATGTCAAGTTGAGTATGTTCAGGAAAGGAACCGCTTTGCATTGAAGGGTCACAGAACAGAAATCCATTTTTTAAAAAACCAAACATGATAGACGTAGATTTCTTTTTGAAGTTTAAATTTACAACGCTTCCATACATCAAACAATTTAACTGACCCTCTATTTCCTCCTAGTTTGAAAATGATTAGTGTGACATGCCATATATTTGAAACTTTCAGAACCAGTACTGAATATTTACATATTTATTCCATGCTTGACACTTTTCTTTACGTTTCATTTCAAATTCCCTGACAAAAAGCAAATTATTCATATCCCTGCTAGTTTCCAACATAGTAAAGTTTCTAAAAAAATAAAACAACCTTAAACACATGGTCTAAAGGAGCTGGTCAGCTTTAAAAATATTTATGGAGTGCTCCTTAAAAAAATAGCATTAATACCTGTAATGCCTGTGAGATCTCCACCCATTTTAGTCATTACAATTGCATCATTCGTAAAACTACATCCTCCTTTTATTTTACCATTCCAAGAATTGTTTGGCTTCCAATCCAAATCTTTGTTGGTGTTATTTTACACAATGTTAAGACGCAGACCTTTGTGACCCAATAACTGCACCCAATCAATTAACCACTTTCTCAGGACTTTGTGCCGAGCAATCACCTCTCCTCAGTCTCCAGACAGAGCAAGTACACATAATAAGGGCCGGGCCTTTTGTGGTTCAAATCAAAACCTACATAATTTAGAGGGCAGTATAAAGCTAAAAAAAATTTCAATTTAAAGTATCACACTCTAGAAACACTTAAGATGGGGTATTAAAGGCAGACGAGCAGTCCAAATTGAGATTATGTAAAACAAGAACATTACATCTGGGCCTTACTTAAGTAGATGAGGACCCTTTTATAGCACTTTTGTAATGTCAAGAGACCAAAGCGTAAGTGAAAATGGAGCTCAGCTAAGTCTGAGAGTGGAGCTCGTTTGTAAAAATTGCATATGGCCTTTAGAAAAAGTTACCACCCCTCACCCCACCCAGAAATGCAATAAAATGTTATTGAGGATAGGTTAATTCTATGAAATCTCATGGAGCCCGAAGGAATGCAAACGTAAAAATCTCACTTCAATCACATTGACTTCAATATGAAAATAAGTTTGGAGTAGCGGTAACATTTCTTTATGAATTCCTACTTCTCAAAGTTTTTATTTTTGCATTTTTGTATCTCAGTTTAATTACAGAAACAAAGCTCCAAAACCCTCTATTGGGAAGGGAAGGTTTAGCCCCACTGCTTCACTCCGTGGTTGTTCAGTTTATCCATCCATCCATGCGGCCTCTCCTCCCCCATGGCAGGCAGCAGAGAGGCGGGCAGCTCATTAACCTGGGGCAGCTCATTAACCTCAGGCTCTCTAAGGGTACAGGTATCTCATGCCTTTTCACATCAACGCACGCTCCGTTTTCAATGCAGTAACTCTCCCAAAGCACGAGCTGGAGTGGTAAAGCAAACGCTACAACGTTCTCTTGTTCTCCCTGAAGTCAACGGCAGATTTTTCAACTAATTTTAACAGGTGGGGGTTCTTACTCAAGTGTCTAATCACATTACCAGAGATGTACAATAAAACCTACATAAATCACGTTTACATTTGTATTCACAGATCAATTCATTTCAGTCAATCTTCTATCACCTGCTACTTCAACTGCTGTCAGCTGGACCTCATTCATTAGTAACTCAGACTGGCTGAATAGAAGAAAAAAAAGGCTCTAAACCTGAGAGAAAAAACTAAAATTGCCTTACATGTATATATATTTTGAATTTTCTTGCAGTAATAAGTCACACACGAAACATCTGTACCTTTCTTTTGGCACAAAGAATATTTTAGAAGTCCTTCAAGTCTTAACTCAAATAGGTTCTTGACTGAGTATTGTCTACTGAGTCCACAAAAAAATTAAAACATTCTTTCAAAAGGGACAAAAAAAAATTTACAATTGTACACAAAAAAGTCTTGAATTTTATTGAAATTTCAAGTCTTGTATCAAACAAAAACTTTTCTTCAGACAAAAATATTCTCTTGGTGTCCTCCAGATACCAGTAACTCTGAATTGGTCCTTTAGTGCCGCCGTTTTTCTT
Source organism: Gallinago jamesoni (assembly GCA_025769975.1). Lineage (NCBI taxonomy): Eukaryota > Metazoa > Chordata > Aves > Charadriiformes > Scolopacidae > Gallinago > Gallinago jamesoni. The sequence goes on from JAOQGH010000012.1 coordinate 128,936,235, forward strand.
TGTCATCTTCACAGAAGTCCCCATGGTTGGGCTGTTCCGTTAGGTCTCTTTTTATCGTGTGAAGGAACGTACATGGCGACCTCTTCCACTGCCTCCACTAACAAACTTTCCTCTCGAGCCACCACTGCTACTACTATTAGCACTTGTCCAAGACGGTCCAATTCCTCCCCGGCCTCTGGAAGCACGATCGCGAGGACTCGGTCGGTAGCCTTAAAGCAAAGAAAAGTATACTCAGTTGGAAAAAAAAAAAAAAAAAAAAAGAAGAAGCCCTAGGCGTAGCAGCTGCTGCGAAAGCATAAGAAACAAAAACCAGATGAGACACAAACGGGGTCTGTTTGTTTGCTCCTTTTAATTTTCACTTTGCTTTTAGGCAAGCATTTTCACTTGGATTGCCTCTCTTAATTACCATGTAGGTTCGAAGACAACTGAATTGCAAAAATCTGAATGCAAAATTAAGATTCTGCGATCAAGTGTTCAATTCAGCAAGTTTTATGGATTACAGGGCAGTTCGCACGAAAGCATGTATTTGACACAGTCTCAGTGACAACTGTTCATATATGCTTAAAACATTTGCTGAATTTCAAGGTGTTTGCAGCATCCTTGCATGGTTTCATTTGTAAAGCGAAAATGAAATTCAAGGAATTCTCTATAGTTCGATGCCCATATGAATACCATGTACCTGCTGAACTTAATGGTCTCAATGGTGGCAGTGGACCCCTGTTAAAATTGCTTTGACCACCTCTACTGTCATTGTAGGTTCCCCTGGGCGTGCTCTGTGCGCTCCAACTTGAGCCTCGAGCGCCTTCACGACGACTGTAATTTCCTAGAAAGGGGGAGAAAAACACACTTGAGCAAACATCACTTTTTTTTTTTTTAAAATCTCAATCTTCACAATATTCAGACTGCTAAACAGAATATTTACGTAATTCAAATAGATAAAGCTACTCTGCATCACCATACCCTCAGTATTCTAATTCAAAGTCTACAAATTACTGTTCTACAGACAAAATCAAGGGAAAATACCTACTTTTCAGGCATGAACTCAAGTTTGAAAGAATGTGCATTATCTACTGTATTAAGATAGACTCCTATACTTTAAGGTTTTGTGGTAAAGTAAGCCCTGGTACTTACAACTTGACTAAATGGAAGTATTTTCTCTTTCTACCATGCAAGGACTTGGCCTGATTATGGGCTGGCAGGGAAAGGAACGCAACCTCGTCTTCATATATTAAAGAAACTTAAAACAAGCTAAAAATCTCCAGGCTGACTGAAAATTGCATCTTCTTGTTGTCAGGATCTTCCATCCTTTAATTCAAAAGCCTCATTTAAACCCAGAGGTGTATTGTGATGCTCGAGTTCAGGAACTACCACATCACAAATGGTAGGAAGGGATTTTTTTTGTTTTTCTGACCACATCTCTGAAGCATCTCAACAGCTGCTAAAAGGAAACAGCGAACTGCTTTTGTAAAAGAGCAGGGGACAGAGGCAACACAGGAGCTGGCAGCCTCGTTTCAATTCCACAGCCCTCAAGAGAACCTTTTCTAGTGTTTAACAACTTATTTCAACACCTCTGCTTCGGGAACATCTCACACCAGGGCAATTAACTGCTAGTAAACTGGGTTAGCATCACTGAAGCGTTTTTAGCATTCAGTTACTCCACTTCTGATACAGGAAACATACCTTTTGAAGCAGGTGGCGTAAAGAACCTGTTCTGACTGTGAAAAGCTCCTCGTCCTCCACGATTCCCTGAGAACCCACCACGTGAAGAAATCTTCTGTGACACTTTTGGTGGCCTTTTGGCTGGCGGTATCCCATCTGGAGCGACCACTTCTTTGCTCTCTGCAGCAACAAAGTCATCCACGTGCATGGAGGGCGGCCGGCTCGTATTCTGTTTCCTCTGACGGAAGATATCGTGTGGTCGAATTCCTTGTCCAAATCCTCCCCTGCCTCTTCCTCTTGGTGGTGGCACAACGTGAGCTCTCTTTGCAGGTTCTATGTACTCAGATTTTCCGCTGTCATGACAAAACATGATTTATTTGGTTAATGAAAAGCATATTCATACTGAAGGCCAGGCGTTCTCCGTATTGACGATGCAGGTATTTGACATTTTGAGAATACGCAAATCAGTGCTGAACACACTGTTGACTCTTTAAACACATCTTACCTGGAAGTTATGAAGGTCTCATGCTTGTGCTTGCCGAGTTTGAACCCTTTCGTGGTTTTTGTGCGGCCAGGAGATGATGGTTCTGACAAAAATGACCTCTCCAGTTCAGCTTGCAAGTCAAAATCACTGCAGCCCTTCTCTGACAGTTCAATTAAGTCAACTTTTACCTGCAATGACAGAACTTAGTTTTATCACAACAATCACCTCTGAAGAAGAAAACATGATGCACCAGGATGGCAGAGAGTCAGCTAGGGTCAGAGAATCACATGGGGTTGGAAGGGACCTCTGGAGATCATCTAGTCGAACCCGCTGCCAAAACAGGTCCACCCAGAGCAGGTTGCACAGGAACAGATGGATTCTGAATGTCTCCAAAGGAGACTGCACCACCTCCCTGGGCAGCCTATATGGGTCCTTCTACCGGAGCAAAAAAGCTCCATCCTTTACCTTTTAATACAGCTGTGTGGCTCAAAACAAAAAGCAGCAGTAACAAAAAAAAAAGCAGCCATAAAAGCAAAAAAAAAAAAAAAAAGCTGCAGCAAAACAGAAAAACTGCAGCAAAATTGTCTTGATGGTTCTGAATCTCAACAAAGTCAAGGGCATAGCTTTCAAGTATGAACACACCTGTCTTGTCCCTAACTGTGAGGTGCTCTTTTGCTTAAGCTACAGCCCTACAAATTTATTAATGCTGCTTTTATACAGGAATCAACAGAAGAAAGAAAAGAAAAAGAAGAAATTAAAACACAAGTATCCTTTTATGTAAATTAAGAGAGTAAAACAAACAAAAAAAAAAAGGCAATGAAGTCAACAGAAACTGATTATGTTTTAACTTCTTATGTGAGAAACTGTCAATTGTTTAGTTAATAAAAATGTTAGTGTCTATCAAAATGACATTTACAGTTTAGATTATGAAAATCAAGTTTCAAATACTGTGAAAAGTTTTTGTGGAAGTAGTTTTATTTCCTACTGCCATTTCCACTTTTGTCACATCAGAGCAAAGATTTAAAATAAAAAAAAATAAAAAAGTGTAGCTACCAGGCTCTTTGGATATTACTGCAATGACAGAAGACAAGCAAGGAAAAGAAAATCACATTCTTTGTCTCCTTTAACACAAACTGCTGAAAAGCCCCAGCAGCAATGCAAAAGCAGGTTAGTACTGACACAGCAACAGTTCCTCTAAAGGAAGGAATTCTGCATGAGAGCACTGCAGAAGGTGCCAATTTTGTGGCTGCTTCCGAGTGAACCTGAAGGCATTTGATAACTACCTTTAACAAAGGCCAACCCCGATATCTGGCTCAATTTACAAGAGTGAGCTCAAGAAAACAAACTGTTTGGCCACCTGAACTTCTGATGCTACTAGCTCGGGTGAACCCTCATTTTTAAATCCACTTTTAAATCCAATTTTAAATCCACTTCATCCAGTTATGTTAATGAAGCCTTTTACCATATCCAGATCAGTGTCTATTTCTTCAGCCTGAAAGGGTGAGAACCACATGGACTTCAGCTGGTCATCCATCATGTCTGCCAACACGTACGTAGTCCTGGAACAAAACAACATCAATGCCTGTTTGGTTATGAACTACAGCTGCAAGCATACATGGTGTTACAGAACCTGGGGTGAATGGTGCTGCTTTACCCTTAATACTTCCATGAAACTAAATGCACTGGGACTAGTAATGACAACAGTGCTGCTTAGATCTTGTCTGCAATATACTCGTGCATAAATTATTGCATTGTCCTAAGTAAACGACAAGTAGTGCGCTCACACACTCAACCATTTTACCTGTTGTTAAATAAATTCTGCAGAGAGTCTGGTGCAGAGAGAATAGGTTCCACATCTTGGTCACTCAGTGGACAGGAGTCACCCGCCGATTCCAGCATCTGCCTCACTCCAACAATGTTGTCCAGCAAGGATTCAAGGCCATCGTCTTCCTTAGAACGATCCTAAGTCAACACAGCACAAGTCAGAACTCCTTCCCCTCCTCAGAGAAGGAAATATGCTTTTAGTTAATTAAGAAAAAAAAAAAGAAAGAGAGGGGTTGGTGCTACACAAAACAGTCTATCCTTCCACAAATAGTGAAACTAAGACACCTGAGTACAAAAACAGCAGAGAGCTCCCCAGTGTGTTATAAAACAAAACATATTGACACAGACATATTCTACTCTTTGTTTCCAGTAACAGTAGCCTCCCTAACTGAGTCCCAAAGAAAGCATTACCCCAGGTTTTAGTTAGGAAGCTTTGTACTAGAGCATTCCAGTGTCCTAAGTGTCTGCTATTTCTCCTTCAGAGCACCTGTGGCTTTTAATCTTTTACCAGAGACACAGGCAGCCAGGGAAGGGACAAGTGGGAGTAGAGCACTGGAAAGGCATTTGTGACCAACAGGCTGTGGAGCAGCTGTTTTATGGACTTCTAAATTAGCCATCTACTGCACAGCTGCCATCAATTATGTAGGATTAGATTTGAATATTAGAGTTAAGTTTGCAATTAGAAGCACAGAAATGTTGGATGCATTGAATTCTGCATGTTCTCTAGTCCAATTTCTCCCACTTGAAGCAGGACTATCATCAAAGCCGGGTCAGGTGAGCCAGAACTTAATCTAGCTGTGTCTAAAAAAAAAGCTCCAGTAACAGAAATCCCACAGCCACTCTGACCAACTTGTTCCAGTGCTGCACTTCTCTACCAGTGATTAATTTTTTTTCCTTAATATCAACCTGAACCTCTGAAGCCACAAATTGGAGGCCATTGCCCCTTGTTTTATCACCTGGAGTTAGCAAAAGGAACTTGATTCCACCACATTTGTTACTATCCCTCCAAAGAGCTGTAAGTAGCTCCGAGATTGCTCCTCAGCCTCCTTCACCAGGCTAAACAAGCCTGGCTTTCTCCTCCTCTCTCTATAGCACACCTGCTCTAGGTACCTGAATGCCTTGGTAGAACCCTCTTTAGTTTCCCTACAACTCTCTAGAACTGCTGAGAGGGCAATGCTGGCCAAAGGCGACCACAGCACCACACATGAGAGCTCACCTTGTGGAGGGAGACAGTAAGGTCCCTCGATTTGCTGCCATGCTCCTTCAGGGATAGCTCAGAACACAGTCTGCAGTGTTTGGCCCATGTTCAGCCTAACCTCCACCATAACCACCTGGCCCTTTTCAGCTCAGCCCGCATCAAGGCATGGGGTTATCCTGCTCCCACAGCAGAATTTTGCGTTTCTCCTAGCGAACCACACAAGCCTTCTGCTAAATCAATCCTAACAAGTTTATTGAGGTCCCTCTGGATTGAGGCTTTGCTGTTTGTCACATTAGTCACTCCCCCAGCTTACTGCCACCCACAAATTTGCTGCAGATGTATCAATCCTTCATGCCTCTGCTGACAACATCCAACAGTATCAGCCCCAGTACTGACTCCTGGGTATTCCGCTTGTTACTGGTCACCAGTAACATCAAGCCACTGCTAAGCAGTGGTTCCTGATGGTTATTACATTAACAAGCTGCTTCACCACTATCCAGCATGCTCTCTTGTATGCATTCACTGCCTCTCATCACAGTTAACTGCCTGTGCTTTTATGGCGTAAAAATACTCTCAGCACAAGGGGATCCCAGCCCTACCTGAAACTTCTTAGCATTACAACAACATAAACAAAAAGGCAAAATCCATCCTGCATCAGAATAGGTGATTTTGGACTTCAGTATTAAAAAAAAAAAATAGTAACAGCTATTACCAACACCACAAGGTATGCCACGGAATTGTGCAACCTGTTCATCAAGGAGGGAGAATCTATATTGTTTTAAAAAAACGTTCAGATAAAAGACACAACATCAACCTGATGATTTAAATTCTTTTACCATAACATGTTTCTCCAGATCAAGCAGTAGGTTTTCTGGTGTTTCTTCTTTGTTCTGCAGTAGATGTTTTAACTCTGGAGTAGTTAGACCCAACGTTCTGCCTGGATGAGATCCATCAGCTTCCATAAGGCTTCCATCATCGCCACAGCATCCCTGAAATATTTGACAAGCGGGAAGTAAGTACACCTAAATATTCATTATACTTCTGGGCTACAAACCCCTTAGAATTCAAACGTACATCACAGCAAATCTACCAAAGCAAGAGTAATCTCTTGATTTAAAAACATATTGTGCAAAATATTTTAATAAAATACACTTCAATAGGCAAATTTGGATGCTGCATCAAGATGAATGCAATCCTTTCCTGTATAAGCTGAGGTTTGTATCACAGAATTAACTAATATTTTAGATTCCTTTCTACACTACATATCAATACAGCAATTCTCTAACAGGATGCCATGAATCTAAAAGCTGGACGCAACAGCATGCTATTCACTTAGGAAATCAGCATGAATCAATAAGCCATTCTTCCTACTGAAAAACCCACTTATTTAGTAAACATACATTCTGCCCAGCTTTCACAGATTTCATTAGAAACTAAAGATGGCACTAATGCTACTGATGGAAAAGCCTTACACAGCAATCAACTGCTTTCTGAAATAATTGTTACTGAACGTGTTTCTCTCTGCAGATTTCACAGAAATCCAGCTGAGGTTGTCTAAGTATCCAACAAATGTTCACTTACCAGCGTCTCAGAGTTCAGAATCTGTCGCATAAAATCCAAAAATGAAGAGGCCAGTTCACCTGTGTCTTTACTAAAACTAGTTATTACTCGCTTTAATACTGTGTACAGAGCATTGCTGTGTTTTCTTAGAGAGCTGTTTTCAAAATGAAAAGAGAGAAAATACTTTATTAGTGCATACATCGTGACCATTCCACTGTAACTTGTAAGAAAACAACATATGTGCAAAATAAGTTTGGGAAATTTTACAATTATCAAGTTGAGTTTTGATTAAGAAGCTAGAGCTTTGTTATTTTCTCTGTACTAGATTGTTGTCCTCACCACTGCTGTCTGCAGATATTTCAGACTGCACATACACACCTATACATACTACAGCAATACCTCTAAAACCTGCAAGAAATTATGTTTTCGTATTTGACAGAAAAGGGGTAGGAGTACAAAACTATTTGCTTGCACAAGGGCCTTATGTATAAAGCTGGATCATGTTGGCTGTTACAATTTCACTGCATCCCATGATGCCTAACTCCAGAAGCAAACCAGAGAGGTAATCAACACCACAAAACTAGCAAAGCTGTGCTTATTTTTCATTTGCAGGGTGTACAGCTTCTTGCAGTCTGAGCAGCACAGTTCTGCAGCACTGCTGAGAAGAGTGTTCTGAACAGCTTTTTATTGACAAGGTTCTGTGAACTACCTTTTTCTCTTTGGGAACCTCACAACTTTCTCGCCTCTCTGCACCTCACCTTCAGTGGGCAGAAACAGGTCCAAATACAGGACAAGGAATTCAGTGTCAAAACAACACAGTACTCTCCAATGTATGTATATATTCTGTTTCAAAGGGAGTGAAGTCAACAGAAGTAGTTTAAAAAAAACCACAATCCTCAGTTCAAAAGCCTTAATTGCCTGGAAGTCAGAATACTCTGGGGAAGTGCAAACTGAATCCCCTCAAAATAGAGGGAATGACAGACAGCTCTCCAACGTCCCAGACGAGAGCTCCAACTGCTGAGTGACTCAAAAGGGAAGGACACAAGCACTATATCTCATTCTAATCCTCCAGCCTTGAAGTGGCAAAATGGAATGTAAAAACCTTTTTTCAGTGCTTGCTTTGTTTCTTGGAAGAAAGTGCTCCTGTGTGCATACTGCAGAAATGATTCAGAGGTAAAGTCGCAAGTGAATGAAGACCAAAACATTGAGTCAAGCCCCAAAGGGAAATGAAAGTTCAAGTGCCTTTATCCTCAACATTTCCTACTAGATGAGTAGGAAATGATTTCACACTGCAGAAGTCTTTAAATAATTTTAAGTCATCAGCGATATCTTAACACGCCATACCTCTTCAAGTGATAGAAGCCATAGTCATGCTCCGTAAGGAACATCATTGTTCGGATACACGTCAGCAGACAAGTGTAACTGCTCTCAGAATTAGTTAATGTTTCCATCAGACAGTCACAAATTGAGGGCATCAGGTCTTTGCCTGGTAAGGAGTTGGAAAGCTGCTCTGATTCAGACACAGAGCCTTCTGACGAACTTGGTAAAATGAGTGCAATATCCTATAAAAAATGATTACGATACACATAGTAAAAAAGGCATCCTGTATACCAGCAATAAGTATAAAACATACATCAAGTCAGAAGCACTAGGTTCTGTCACTACCCCTTTATCATCTTATTCCAGTATTTCAGTTAGTACTGACCAGTAAAATACTAATGTGGAGTATCCTTTTTTAATTTGGTTCTGTTAAGGGTTACTAACCATTATTGTTTTTTAAAAACGTAAAAGCTTCAAAGGGTGAAATGTGACAGCAGAGCCAAAGTAAAAGCCAAACACTGATTAGATAATACACATACAGTTTCTTGCCTCAGTAGTCAAACTGTCCCTTAATCTCAAAACATTCATCAAAACACAAGGAACAGATGAGGAACTTGGTTCCTTGAGCTTGGAGAAGAGAAGGCTGAGGGGTGACCTCATGGCAGCCCACAACTTCCTCGAGGAGGGCAGCAGAGAAGGAGGTGCTGATCTCCGCTCTCTGGTGACCACCAACAGGACACAAGGAAATGGCATGAAGCTGCATCAGGGGAAGTTCAGGTTGGATATTAGGAAAAAATCCTTCACTGAGAGGGTGGTCAGTCACTGGAACAGGCTCTCCAGGGAAGAAGTGGTCATGACACCAAACCTGTCAAGAGTTCATGGAGTGTCTGCATGACACTCTCAGTCACATGGTTTAGTTTTAGGGAGTGCTGTGAGGAGCACGGATTTGGATCCAATGGTCCTTATGGGTCTCTTCCAACTTGAGATATTCTATAACTCTACAATTCTATGAAAGTTAAGAGGCTGCAGACACCATCTATGAAGTTTAAGATCTACTGGTCCCTTCACATTTTACATAAAATAAACACAGATTGACTTTCAGAATGAATTTTCATGGGCAAAGAGCTCCTGTTTATATGCAAATGGCTAATTAGTCTCTACTGACCAACAATACCCAAATATCCTTTGCATAAGTGGGTAAGCACTAAAGCAAATAAATACATGCAACTAGCAAGGCGCTTAATGATGTGCAAATCTATGCATGGAACTAATTTGAAACTACCAGGGCTGGCCTATGAATCAGATTTCAGATAACATTTCTTACTTTGCTCTGGTAACTTATGCTTTGGTTTTTTAATGGTGGGGTTTTATGATAGCAGTGTATCATATACACCTTTGTATTTGGAATACATTTTTAAGAGGTTTCAGTTAGACAGCTAAGAGGTACATATTTATTCAATGGGGTAAAAGATGAATAGTGACAACTCAAGTTTTGCCAGTGGCAAAGAGAGAAATGGCATCCCTCTCTCAGCTGAGAGGACAGTCAATCTTTGTGCCATGCAGGTTTGGGTCTCTAACGAACTACCATAACAGTGCACATAATGCAAAAAGGATCATAAAATGGAAGGGTCTACATTTGAGAGCAATTAGACAGCAAGTCTGCCAAAGCACCCAACCATACACATTTTTTTCTTTTTGTGTTTTAACAGCATTAATGGTTTCAGTTTTTTATTTTGGAAAAAAGCAGGCCTAAGAAATATCCTCATTTAGTCTCCTACAATTATCAATAGACATTATACACTAAATATAGAAAATACCTGATCACAGAGGGACTGCAAAAGGGAAGTTACATATTCAGCGCACTGTTGATGAGTGACATTGTCCCCGGCTGATCGCATCAAAGCCAAGAGCTCCTGGAAAACCTCTGCATACTTTTCATCACCTTTAGTAGTTCCACTGATAAGATGCAAAATAGCCAATTTACAAGCTTTATGTGAAGCCAGGGCATCCAGCAAAGCAAGCAGCCGAGTGGTCTGTCCAGTGTACTGTTTCTCTTTATCTTCTGTGTTGCTGAAAGGATATCAATGCAGTTAGAAAAAGCTGTTTTAAAGCAATCAAGAAAACTATAAAAATAACCATTACAGGAGTCATGTAATTCTACTTTTTTTTTTTTAAATAACACCAAATTTATATACTTAAACTTACAGTTTCATTTACTTTTTGAAAACTGCTCAACTTTCACAAGATGACTTCTTGCATCATAAATTAACTAATCTACTATGTATTTAACATACTATAAGGAATCTTCTCATATATGCTTTAATACAAACAGTATCTAATTCGATGTGGATAATTATTCTTTTAAATAAACACAAGTACTCCTTGTTTCAAATCTCTCTGAATTGCAATAGATACCTTTGTAGGTCTTCTACAATCAGATCCAGTACAGTCCTCATGATAAGAAGCGCAGTAGGCGAAGCCAAGTCACACAACTGTACACAAATACGTCGCAACATATGCTGAATGGGCTGGCAAGATGAACCAGAGAAAGATCGAACTATCTCTTGGATCAGTTTGGCTTGAACATGAAGATGCATACTCCACAGCTTCCTGGTGTTGAGTGCCACTGAAATATCATGTGGTTCGATCACCTGCAGGAACAGAAGGACAGGAAGTTTTCCCTTTCCACTTTCATCACAAAACCTGAATTCTACCACAAGGTCTAAATGAAGACTAGGTACTAGTCATCTAAAACATACAATGTCATTTTTTTATTATCACTGAATGACAAGGCACAGCTGCAGCAAATCGGGTATTCCTTCGGGAACATAGGTTGTCACACACCTTTTATGCTTTATCTTGTGATTAAAGATCACAAGCCTTAATATGCCAAGAGTTTGGTATTCAGGGTTAAATTCAAAGGCTTCGTAGCCAGTCATTTAAGTAATAGAATGGGAGTCCAGGCAATTTCACGTGGGACAAAAGAACAACATATGATCACTAATTTAAAAAGATGCTCCAAATAAGAAGAATTTTGATCCTGATGAAAAAGACGTGTTTTCAAAGAACCTATCTGAACACAAATGCTTTACAGAAACTTTAACTCATCCTTTCACATATCCGTTTTTTCCGCAACTACAAAACTGGTCTAAGTGTTATACACAATTAAAATTCTTTAAAAACTAAATAAATCTTAACTTTACCTGAGTCGTCTGCATGGGCAGTGGAAGAGGCAACAATTCTGAAAGCAGTATAAGTCCAGAGAAAAAGCCTTCTGGAATTCTCAGTATTGAAGAGAGAACTTCCTTCAGCATTAAAGACCAAGTATTGTTTGCCAAAGTTTCTTCAGAAATGGTAAGTTTTTCATTAACACCTTGTGTAAAAGTCAGCAAGATATCAACAATGTCATTCTGAATTTTTTGTTCATCGCTATCTAAGCGGCCTGAGAGAGGAATAGAACACAGGAGCATGTGTAAAGAAACAAGCGCTGATGGAACACGCATGTCTTTGAATTCAAAAGATCCACCCCTCAGGAGTTCTGTTAGCATAGTTTTGAGGAGTGTAAGTGTACAGCGGGCCATAGAAATCGTAGTAACTCTGTGAAGTGTGGTGCCCATGTTGACATGGAGTCGCCAAGGCTGAATAAGTACGCTGTTCAGCTTCTGTAACACCCGGATGAAGGTGTCCATTCCCTCAGAAGAAAAGAGCTGAATAACTGCAAGATTCCATTTAAGGTCTTTCTGTTGACCTGTAGGGAAAAGAAACAACATTTCAGTATGTCTAATTTCTCCTGGGCGAACACAGTTACACTTTAGACACATTTAAGCAGAAGACTCAGAAAACTAAGATATCTATGTTAAGCAGTACAAATATATCAACTGTACCTTCTACCAGAGGCGGTGGACACGCAACATGACAAAGAACACGAAGTGCAGTAGGAAGACCAACTCCATCTGGAGTCATCAAACTGTCAATATTCTTTTAGGGAAAAAAGAAAAAAAAAAAAGAACCCATGTTACAAGGAGAAACTTTTACAAGTACTTAGTATTTGAGTTCTCTATTTAGTTACTGTAAGTAGTCCACAAAATTTAAGTTCAATTATTCCAACTTTTGGAAAAAGTCACAATTATGGCAGAAGCGAAAAAAGGAGGGTCAACGTCGCATTGTGGTTTTATGGGAAGCTAAAGGATTTAAACAGTCAGATCTTTGCATTATGTAATTACCTTCCAATAAATATAATTGAGTGCAAGAGCTGACATAGACCATAAGCTTTAATAAAAACATCTATTTTGGGTCACAGTATATATTTTTAAATATCATATATTAGTACACACCTAAGATTAAAAATCAAACTACAAAAGACCTAAGAGTATAGAGCACAACTAAAAGATAGCATCTATCTATTTTACTAACCTGTTTTATATATTCAATGAGATTTGGAATACAATTTATTTCAAATCTAAGATTTTTCAAAGGTTCAAGCCACTTGCTGAGCTCTGGGGGAAAAAAAAGAAAAAGACTCAATCAAGTAACTTGTCAGTGCATTTATGAACATAAAACTTTTTTCATTAAAAACGTACTTAATTTACAAATCAGGTACTAAAGCCAAGTGTGAAATTTGCTCTAGCCAGCTGGAAAGCATCAACAAAAATAAGAGTTCAGAACAGGCAATGCACCTCACATACACAGACAAAATTTGGCTCAAGTCAACCCAAACACTCAAATAATTTTCATCTTATTATCTGTATTATTTGTATAAAAGACACTAAAGGTCCCACTGTCAGCTAAAGACAAAGCCATCATGATCAAGGACCAAAGCACAAGCCCTTACTGTACATAACAAGTTATTACAAACTGAACACAAAACTCCAATTAAATGCCCAAATGGAGGCAATCTCTGCACTCTGTAAGTCCTTAGAGATTAACAGTCTCTCTCTGTCCAGAAAAACAGGAAGTCCCAATATTTTGGGACAAGAGATTTAAAGTTTTAAAACCTATTATTCCTGAAAATATTTAAAAGAATGTAAAGGTTCAAAGGTTGACTGAATATGAATTGACACCTATTCTCAGACTGATTAGGCTTAATAAACCAGCGCCACTTCTCATGAAAATGTCTGATGATCAGGTGAGGAGCCAAGAAATAAAAGTATGGCAGAGAAGAGATTTAAACTAAAACTTTGGAGAATTCTGATTTCTTTCAGTGCATGTAAGTTTTGGAAGAAATTATTAGTCATATATATGTCCACATGAGTGAGCTACGTGGTGCAGAGCACAGCTCTGGACATCACAGTTTCAACGTCCAGGCGTCAATCGTCCCCAGCAAGCCTTTTCCCAATGACCTGGGCCTGATTTTTGAGTCAGCACAAGCCAGGGAACACATCAAGGCAGGGTTTGCAGGTCAAAAGATTTAGTTACCATTAGGTAACATGGACTATTCCATGCCAGTTGGCCTAGGGGCCAGAAAACACTCCCAGGATTATTTATTAGTATATAAAGACTCTGTAAGGCTACATCACTAAAGGGAACAACAAAGATAAAGAATCAGCTCACTGACTAGTTAGTCCATTTTTACTAAAATTTGGTCTCCTATTTTCAACACAGAAATAATTTCAAACTTCCTGTAATTATCCAAAATTTGTGGTAGTTAATATTACTTGAAAAGTAATTTAACTATAAAGAACTTCCTATTTAACTCCCATTAACAGAAAAAAAATAAATTACACATTATCTCAGTGATTCAACTAATCAGATGCAGCTGGAAAAAGAATTTCATTATATACATTATCCAAACCAGATGATTGTGAAGCACCAATTACACACATATAAAAGGTTTCTTCTATACATTCAAACAATTCAGTTGATAATGACACATACTGTACCTTGCAATTTGGTGTTATTTTCGTCTGCTTTACAAAGCTTCAGCAAAGGCGCCGAGTGCTGTTCCAGCATTTGGACATCACTTGAAGATTGAACCACCAGCAAAACAAGGATGCAGGCGTAATTATAAGCAACTGACTTCTTAGACTTTGAGTCTCTGGAACAACAATAAGGATTTTCTTTAGGTTTCAGATACTGTGACTGGCTGTTATATTTTCATTCTTTGACCCTTAAAAATCTACCTACAGACTTTTTACCTTCACCAAGGATTGCCACATATAATTATCGACCAAAAAAACCCAAACAATTTTCTCCTATGCTTTTTGAAAAGTGAAAGCTTTCTTTTACATTGACTTTCTATTTATTTCCTCATCCACAAAAGATGAGTCAAGCAACGCACAAATCTTTTTCCGTAACTTTCGTCTGTTTTACAAATCTTGTTGAAAAAGCACTGATACCTAAATTGTAAAAATGACTGTCCAGAGAATACAATGACTGTTTTTAACACATACAAGAACTTCAAGATCTGAGAGATTCCCGCTCCAGAGAAGTGCATAGTGCCCAGTTTCCCCAGTCAAATCTTTTGCTTGTTTCACAGTCAAATTTTCTGTTTGAATGGAAACTGCCTACTTCCTAATTTTTTTCATATAGCCGAAGTCTGACCTATATTACAATACCTTCGTGGATGACCCATGCAGATTCTGGGTATTATGTACTCAATTAAAAATGATAGGCCTGATTTTCTATTACATTCTCCTACTTAAAAGTTGTTTTGTTTTTAAACAAAAACATCACGATCTAAAAGAAAACAATATTTTAGATTGACTGAATTATTTATAAATAAGACAGATACTTTCAAAATGTAAAAACCTAAAGGATATAAATAAATGCATAAATTACCCTAAAGCTTCTTTGGAATAGTACTCCATTAAGGTAATGAGACTTTGGAGATTTTTCTCCAGACTGAATACGTGAGCCACGGCAGATCTTCCTACAGGGTTAAAGGTAATCAGGTAAAGGTTGTGCAGCGTTCCCAGCAGATCCGAATGGTCAGTCTCCTCACTGGCTGTGCAGCGCTGAAAGTGGCAGAATAATTCTGAAATGCACTGTAACGTCTGCGTTGAATGCAGGAGCCACAGGGCAAAAGCATCCTCATTGGCACCATCCGACTGGAGACCTTCCTCTTGATCCGGATCAGAAAACTGACAAAGTGCTCTAATCAACAAGTTCGTTGCTTCGTACTCGGAAATAAAGAAAAGAAGCCCCTTCTGTGACTGCGCCAGGAAGCGCAATATATCTCGTATAGCTTGAAGCACACCTGGATGTGCACCTGTCACTGGAATCGACAGTAGCAAAGTAATGCATTCCAAGAAATGGTGACTATGAAGATATCTGGGAAAAAAAAAAAAATCAAACAGGAAAATAATCAGCAATATTACAATCATCTGTCAACACTGCTGAATAATGTTATGTACAACTACATGTCTACTAGCTTCAGTACTTGCTGCTCTGTGGACTATGAGAAATAATAACTAATTATGTAGTACAAAATTTTAATTTTACAAAACATAATTGCTATACTATTTACAGGAAATAAAACCCTAAATATAACGTTCTGATCTCAAAAAAAAAAACTAAAACAAAAAAAAAATCTTACCTACAAACAAAGTAATGTTTTATTAAATTTGCTGTATGTGAATCATCGATGCTGCATTAAATCTTTTAAATGTGCTAAGAAATCTATGATCATAGCATACGTCAGAGGTGATTTGAAGGCCCTTTGCATGTAGATACTTATGTTCAGCCATGACCTATACTGCTACTAGCAAAGAAGCCTGTTGGGATTTAGAGAAATAGTTTACAGACAGAAACTTGCTAACAGAGAAATAACCCATCGGTTATTTAAATGGCCGAAGGCAGGCTGGCCTCAGCTCCTCTGCCTCTGCTGCAAAACAGTGAGCTCCACTGACACAGCTGCACGACTTCCAACCAGGGCTGGCTCATACCTTGCCCACAGGTAAGATATCTATATGCACAGACGTGTTCCAAAGTAACAAAGTGAAAACACTCTAGATCTATAACAATTTTCAAACACGCACTAGTACAGCACCTAGCACAACTGGCCTGGTTCTATAAATGCAACTGAAGTGCTAGCAGAGTAGCAGTAATAATAAGAGGTTAACTTCTTGTTATATGCACACTAGGTTGATTGAAAGCCAACAAAATAATGGGTACACTAACTATCAAACTCTCTCAGACTTTATAAGCACAATCCAGAATCCTCCAATAAAGTACAAAGTGAAACATCTAGAAAAGTTAGTTAGCAAGGTCATGCTGAAAAAATATCTGTATCAAGATGGAAGAATTGTAGAATCACAGAATCATAGAATGGTTAGAGTTGGAAGGGACCTTAAAGATCATCCAGTTCCAACCCCCCTGCCATGGGCAGGGACACCTCCCACCAGACCAGGTTGCTCAAAGCCCCATCCAGCCTGGCCTTGAACACTTCCAGGGATGGGGCAGCCACAGCTTCTCTGGGCAACCTGTTCCAGTGCCTCACCACCTCCACTGTAAAGAATTTCTTTCCAATATCTAATCTAAATCTCCCCTCTTCAAATTTAAAACCATTACCCCTTGTACTGTCACTGCACTTACTGACAAAGAGTCCCTCCCCAGCTCTCTTGTAGCTCCCTTCAGATACTGGAAGGCTGCTATGAGGTCTCTCCGAAGCCTTCTCTTCTCCAGGCTGGACAACCCCAGCTCTCCCAGCCTGTATACATAGAAATACACTCTAGAAAGCGAGCTTGAAATTGCCATACCTAAACAGGACAGGGTAAGGATCATCCCTTTCTGGAGGGCCTGTAATGCGTGCCATGGTTGGGAAAGATTTCACAGGTGGCTGAATCATTGTATGAGGAGCAGTTTCCATCAAATGGAAGATTTCTTCAAGAAGACTAACAAGTTTTTCCATCTCTCCTTCGCTTATATTAGAAGATTCCAAAAGATGATCCATGTCCATAGGAGTCTCCACATCATTCTCATATTCTTGGTTGGTTCTTTCAAGTCCTGACATTTCCTGGTCTTGTTCTGGCTCCGTGTGATTAGGAAGAGAAGGAGTGTTCTCTGCTAACTGATCAACCGCCTTTTTAATATCTGAGAGAATCTCATAGAAATGACATTTCTGGAGAATTGCAGAACCAGCAGTTACTACTCTCACAGTCTGATCTAACAGTATGAGTTCCAGGAGTTTCTGATAACCACTTTTTTCATGCACATCTACTCCACCCCTTAGAAACATTTCCATTCCCTCAGTCATACTAATAACACTGTCCAAAGCTTTAAAAGCATTAAGTTTAAGGGAGGATGATACATGATCTGCAAACAACAGTTCAAATAACACGTTAATAACTCCTGCCTGCAAGAGTGCAGTTATTCCTTGAGTCCCACATTCCCCTAACGATGATACCAATTTTGTCCCAGCTTTGAGTTGTCGGACGTTCAAAGCAATGGGCTGTTTGAGAGCTACCTGAAGGTTTAAAGCTTGCAGGGTCCAGTCTACCAGCTGGGTAATATAGTCTTGCTTTGTGTCTTTCACCTGCAGGTAGCTCAATCCTTTTACTATTAAACTTGGAACTTCTTCTAATGCAGTGACCCACTTTGCACCCCTTTCCTCATGATATAATTCCAACAGTTCTGTTAATTTAACTGAGGCTTCCACGGCTCCTGAATTTTCTTTTTCTGGATCTTGGTCCTTTATTTTACCAACTTCATTTTCAAATACAGTCTTATAAGGGCAGCTGAAGTACAAAAGAGGTCCAAGCTCCCTTTCAAAAGGCTCATATGTCACAGGAGGCACTGACGCCAGATCCTCAGGAGTATATTCAATATCAAAACTTGGATACTTAAATGTTTCACGTTCCAGATCAGCAATTCCATCTTCATCACTTGAAATCTGCTCATATCCATCATCTCCTAAAAAGAGAGAGATTCAGTTATCAAATAAAATCAATTGCAGATAAACCAGTTCACAACTGCTGAGAATCTGCTCAAAATAAAAAAGCAATAATTTATTTAATACAAATATCACTGGTTAGAGAACAATCATACACTAACATGCAGGAAGGTTTCCCTCTCCAGATACAAGTGAAAGCCCCAGTTGACAGATTTTTTTATGTAATATACATTCTTTTAAATGTCTCTGATAAGGCAAAAAGTTTAACTAAGGTACAACTAAGTACTATAAGAATAGTGTCCAATTTTCTTCCTACAATTACACAAAACTTCTAGCCTGAAATGATGACTACTGACATTATTACATAAACAACTTTGATTTTTAATTAAGAAATTTCTTTCACCACTTTCCTACATTTTTAAACAGAAAGAGGTAACAAGATCAAACGTTCATTCTCACATATAAAAGCTGTATCTATTTTCCTCTACTTACAGAAGGTAACGGGAAGCTTTACTACAAAGGAATAAATATTCCACAGCAAAATAGTGTTCGCAAGAGATGTCAGAACCACAAATGAGGCAGGCAATGGTGCAATGACCAAGGAAAAAAGATCCAGTTCTTTTTGCACCTAGTCATCATATTGGTACTGCCATCAAAATTTCATAAACCTGTTTTTTTTTTCCCTTTAACTTTTTACAACTTCACACTTACCTTCACCTTCTTCCTCCTCTTCACCCTCTTCTTCATCTTCATCTTCCTCCTCGTCTTCCTCTTCCTCATCAGCAATACTCTCTACTGTATGCCCATCATCATCGTCATCATCATCTTCCTCCTCAACATCCACATCATCTTCGTCTTCTCCTTCGTCCGGTTGATCCTCCTCCACTTCTCCATCATCAGAATACTGACTTTCTTGATGAATGGATGTTCGATCAGGAGAAATGGGCTCAAAGTAATCCTCCCTATGATCCACATCATCTTCTTTTTCCCCAACCACTAAAAACGCATAAAAATTTAAGAAATAAGAGCACTTCTCTGAAACCCAATGTTCAATAGCACGTTTCAGAATTTCGCATTACGCATAGTGGATATACCAAAAAAGGCATCATGAAGAAAATCTTCAGATGATTTGACGGAACACAAGCAACAATCACTTAGTTCAGCAAGACTATAAAGACACATGTAAAGAGTTCTTGGCACTTCTAACCCATACAGAGACCAGAGAACTCGACAGATGCTGCAGAGGGATGGAGGAGAAGGGCAACAAACACCAGAGTCAACAGAGCATTCATATAGAATATAAACAGCCTGTTCAAGCAGTGCATTGGTCAACAGCTGATAGTCTCAAATCTACTACTTAAATTGATACAATTTAACATAGCCAACAGATTCTCTTTCAAATCCCTTTCCTAAAACTGATCTGTCCAGCAGAAATAACAGCAGACAGGAAACCTCACTGCGTGCAGGAACACAGAATTCTGCCTCCACTAAGAGTGGCGTGCAGCAGGTAAAACAGTCTGTTCTCATTCTACCTGACACTGGCATAGGTTCATCCTCATCATCATCAGGAGGAGGAGGGCCTGGAGGTGTCCTTGGTCCCCTAGGTTGTGGTCTTGGAGGGCTGCCATTGAACTGGTCTTCTTTCTCTCCATCAACTGTATTTATAATGAAAATCAAAACTCACATTTAACGGAATCACAGGAATAGAAGCAGTAAATTTTAGATTTTCAGTGACTTTTTCAGCTACTTTTGACACCTTCATTTCCCAGCTCTTATTTAATCTGCATTCTGCATCTGCAATATGTGGGGCAGTTATCTAAAGCCACTTTTGATGTAAACAAAACCTACATCAATAAGCAAGCTTATTAATACCATCGATGTTTTTTTAATACAATACTAGGTTGATACATGCATGATTGCCATTTTTAGCTTTGACACTAGCAATACTGTAACTCTATCAATAATATACGAGTTACTTTTTAAAGAAAAAGTTTACATTTTAATCAGCTGGTTTTTATAGTTTAGAACTGTTTTTTACTACACAGACTATTCAAAATTTTGCAGCCCAATAGCTGTACCTTGAACAAGAAAGTTCCAATTTTAAATCTAAAACTAAAACCGAAGCAGAAACTTGCTCATGGATTCTATTCATGGCCATTTGAAAATGAATGCAAGTAACCCACCCTCAAAAAAAGCACTAGACAAGAATCTACTTAAAATCATTCAATATAAATCTAAAAGAAAATACAAAGCTAAAGTATAAAGACATAAAACTGGAAAAATACAGCCACTGAAACCTAAAATGTGGAGGAATTTTTTAAGATGGGATGGTGTAATGTTGATTTAAAAAAAATAAAAAGAGAAAAAAAAAAATCTATGTTTTCTCACAAGGTTTACCATGTTTGGGGTTTCTTTTCAAACCAGGTTGTTGCTGGGGAGGTGGTGGCGGAGGTGGGGGTGGAGGAGGTGACTCTCTCTCATGACTTATTACCCTGTCAACTGAGCCATATATTGCCAAAGTCAGACAGTTGTACCACCCTCTTAGAACCAATCCATCCGTGTTGACCTGGGTTTTTTAAAAGAGAAAAAGCACTTAAAAACAACACAAGACAATTTCAGAAAAGTTATTCTATATTAGTATCATTGTATTAGCATCTGCATAAAAGCAAGAAAGGAGAACCCAAAATTCAAGTATCTCTTCACCCCATATTTTGAAAACTGAGAAAACTTTGAATATACCAATGATTACAACATATAAATAATCTTTATCTAAAAGCATTCAATCCATTGCAATATACTGCCTAGTCTACTACCTCTATTAATGAAAAAAAAAGCAACTGTGGGTCACACAAACCAAAACAGAACTGAAAATTATGTGCTTAGCTGTGGCCTGCAGCCCCAGTCATCTTTGCTCATAAATAGTGGATAGTTCTGTTGGTAATCTCCATAGGAAATGCCAAGCAATCAAATCTTCCACAACTCATGCCATTTACATGCATACTCCAAAGTAACGAGTATCTGAACTACAGGTAGGTTTTAGAATAAGATCCTACACAATAAATGCTTTGCCCAGTGCTAACGCATCACACACAACCATATTTATACCTAAATGACAGGTAGAAAAGGAGGTTTAAATCATGTTGCATTACCTTTGCATTGGGTCTGAAAATAATTGAAGTGTTTTCATCATATTCAAGGCTGTTAAGTAAAACATACCAAGTTATTTTTCCATTAATATAAAACATGTC
Source organism: Gallinago jamesoni (assembly GCA_025769975.1). Classification (NCBI taxonomy): domain Eukaryota; kingdom Metazoa; phylum Chordata; class Aves; order Charadriiformes; family Scolopacidae; genus Gallinago; species Gallinago jamesoni. The sequence goes on from JAOQGH010000012.1 coordinate 128,957,357, forward strand.
CACAGAAATGCAGTACTAAACACATATAATAATGTGTGGCTTATAATAAGCCAATAAAACACTGAGCAAATATATGCTCTTCAAAATAAGAGCGTTTATGCCACTTATGTCTAAAAATACTTTTCATTAACATATATATATATATGGGTTCTGTAAGTTTAGAAAGAACATAATCTTCTCTTGTTTTAAGCATTAACCTCTATCCCCTCACACAGATTAGAGGAAAAGGGCAAGAACACAAACTAGGAAAAAAAACAGACAAAAAAAATCATGGGAGACATAAAGTTTCTATGTGCAGTTTCTGCAGTAAAAAATTCTCAGGAAGAAAAGGGAGATAACAAAGTCAGGCATGATTCCTGAAAATACTTACCTCCCCAGCCTATCAAATACAGGGGCACTTGGCTTGCTGACATTGTTGAAAAACAAGTCCAGTTGAAACGTATGTGGGGATGTCTCTCTGGAAACAGAACAAAAGTAAAAATTAAATCCTTCAAGCTCTTTATTAGAATAAGTAGGACTAACATGGGGGGGGGAATACACTGTTTAAATAATTACCCAAAATAAATGCAAATCCAGCAGACACATAAACACGTTTTACCTTTTTATATAGGGGGTTCTATTGAGGAATAGAAGTTCAAGAAAAATGACAGGAAGGTGTTCCTGAATCAGACACCAAATGTCTCCACTTACCCATAAGCCCTATTGTCGGGCAAACTTGTGTGAGCTCTCACTCCTGGAGGAATGACACGGACTTCATTTATGTAAACCACGCACGGAAAACGAACTACATCTATGTTGGTACTTTGCTACAAAACAAAGAATAAAGAAAGTCTAAGAAATGTAAAGTAGAAACAACATAATGTACTAATATTCTTTATTAAGCAAATTAAGGTTGCAATCCCAAAAATTACAAAATTCAATTATGCAATATGTTAAATGCTATTAAACGAAAAGATTGTTTTCTTCTGGCACTTTTCATATATTTAACACCTTTTCATTGAAAGTGTTACTGGTTTATTCACATCATTAGTTCCCTTTATTTGCAAGAATTTTTTAAACAGAAACAAGTTTTGTGCTAACAGAATGGATGTTGGTACAGGCAAAATCTGGAACTTAAAATTATTAGGAAGAACTGAGTATACAGTTCCCTGTTAATAAAGCATATCAAGATTATAACTACAGAAAAAAAGAAAATGTGTGCTTTAACTTTAAACACTGGCAAATGTTACAGTTCAAATGTAATATCAGAAATAGTAACAATACTCTAAATATTTCACTAGACCTGTACAAAAATTCCTACTATGCTTATTTCTCCAATTTTGCAACATCTGAAAATCTTTCGCAAATATCATTTGTGTTTACAACACAGAAATAGCAAGTATAAAGAAATGTTATGCTCCGGCAGTCCTAAAAGATGTTTGAGCAAACTAGGAAGTAATCATGAAGTCGCAGTGACCTCCCATGTAGCAGCCACCAAATTAATGCTGAAAGTCTCCTCTTGCTAGATTCACTATATTAGGTCTTATTATATTTATACATCATCTCTATCTTATATATATTCAGAAAACAGTAAACATAGATCAACTATATTAGGTGGGAGTGTTGATCTGCTTGAGGGTAGGAAGGCTCTAGATCTAGACAGGTTGGATCTATGGGCCAACGGGATGAGGTTCAACCAGGCCAAGTGCTGGGTCCTGCACTTGGGTCACAACAACCCCATGCAGTGCTATAGGCTTGGGGAAGAGTGGCTGGAAAACTGCCCAGCAGAAAAGGACCTGGGGGCGTTGGTTAACAGCCAGCTGGATATTGAGCCAGCAGCATGCCCAGGTGGCCAAGCCTGGCCTGTATCAGAAACAGCGTGGCCAGCGGGACTACGGAAGTGATCATCCCCCTATACCCAGCACTGGTTAGGCCTCATGTCGAATATTGTGTTCAGTTTTGGGCCCCTCACAAGAAAAGGATTGAGGGAGCGTGTCCAGAGAAGGGCAATGAAGGTGGTGAGGGGCCTGGAGCACAAGTCTTCTGAGTGACTGAGGGAGCTGCAGTTGTTCAGCCTGAAGAAACGGAGGCTGATGGGAAACCTTATCTGTCTCCACAACTACCTGAAAGGAGGTGGGAGTTGGTCTCTTTTCCCGAATAACAAGTGATAGGACAAGAGGAAACAGCTCAAAGTTGTGCCAGGAGAGGCTTAATCGTGTTTCTCATTGAACACTTCCAGTTAGTAAACTGGATTAGAAAAGACTCCACTAGTTAAAAACAAAAAAAGAAAAGAAAAAGAAACAATGCCACAATTGATCTAAGTTTCTACCAAACTGATCAAAAAATGAAAATTAAACCCCAGATTGATCTACAATCAAAAGTCATATAACTTTCCCCACAATCAGAATGTAACAGCCCCAAAATTACCAGCAAAAGGCAAGAAAGAACTAAGATTTTTAGAAAAGTAATAAACAAGGAAATGGACACAAGTGAAGTTTTAAAAAGAGTATTTAAGTGCATGCTTTTGGGCACATATTACTGTCATTTAATAAAAAATCTACACAATCCTTCAGCACACAGGTACATCTCACCCTAAGGGCTGATGTATTACAAGCAGGACGGCAGAACAGAAGGAACCCCACTGTGACAGGGAACATAGCTTTATTCACAGGAATGCAGTGACCAAGGCTGTGGGAGCTCTTTGCTTTGCCTTAAAAAAAAGGTGTATGTGTCATGTGAGAGACTCAGATTTCTGGAGGAAGGGCTGCTGCTGAGCAGGCTGCATCCCCAGCAAAGACTAATTCCTACTTTAATGATATGGGATTATGCCGTGACATCCACATATCAATACCATCAGGATGGCAAGTGAACCTAATCCACATTCCCTCTAACAAATTTAAAAAAACAACTACATCAGAACTGCTCAACATGTTAAACTACATAGCTAAACCAAATAAATAATCACATTAGAAAACTCAGCAGTACTTTTCAAGAACTGCAAGTTCCAAGGCAAGACTCACAATCCATTTGGCTGAAGAATTAGTACAACAAAGAAGGCTTTTTTGCGACACGTAAAATACATTTTTATTTTTCCTTTAACGAAAATTAAATATGATTCAGGTTTGGAAAACATCACTGGTGAGAATGAAAGTGCTAAAAAACATTATACACAATTGAAAATGTTCAATAAAAGAACATACTGTCCTGGGGGAGAACAGGAGTGGCTAGTGTTTCCTACCCAGGGGAACAGCAGTGGCTAGTGCTTCCTGCTCCTAGCACTATATTAAATAGTTGAATCAAAAATACACGCGCGTCTCCCTGAGCCTAGCAACCAGAAAGGGCTCCAGAATAACTCCCCCTTTGTTTTTAATTGCAGCATCAGCTTAAGATACTTCATTTTCTTTCCCTAAAGCCTGTCCATGAACATAGCTGAGATACTCCATGATTCTATACCATTTTTCTCAGGTTACACTACACTTTTATTTTTTTCCCCTGATGTTCCCCTTCTTCCTCCCTGAACAGCACAATGGGCTGAGCCCTGGGCAAACCTACTGCCAACACAAGCAGCTTCCAGGATGCTCAGGATCCCAAGAACCTTGAAGCAGAACACTTGCACAACCTCCCACTACTAAAACAAGCTGGAAATACTCATTCCGTTCACGATGCACATAAGCTGCGTAAACCTACGGGAATATTGCACATATGCACAAACACCTCTTCTCCTCGTTAGCTATAAAAAAGCATTAAGTGGCCGGGTAGGGCTCCCTCCCTGATTTCTTCCCTTATGGACGTCTCGAATGAGTTTTACCCATTTTGCTTCCTAGCCCCTCCTCCCCGTTACTTCTAAATCCTCGCCCCTGCTTCATCGCCGCACCCTCCCTCAGCCCTCTGCCCGCGGTACCCCAGGCCGCCAACACGGCGCTGGGGCTGGGCGTACCGCGGGGGCATGGCGGGGAGGGAACGGAGATCTCTTCCTCGGCGGGCACTCAGACGGGGCCTGCTCCCTCCCGCCCGACCACCCGCTGAGGCGAGGGCCGCTGCCGGGGCCTACCCCAGCCCCGCTCCGCGCCCCGCAGCCCGAGGAGGCGGCAAGAAGAAGGAAGATGAGGGGAAGCGGCTCCCCCCTCGAGCCCCCCACCGCGTTACCTCCGCGCTGGGGTGCTTGAAGGTATCTAAAAACAGCAGCTCGGTTGCCGTGTCCACCGCCATCTTGGCGCGCCCGAGGGGGAAGGGCTTCCGGGCGCCGGCGCGAGCGCTTCCGGAACGCCGCCGTGCGTGCCGAAGGGGGAGGGAGTGGGCGGGGCGGCGGCGAGGGGGCGGGGCGGCGGCGAGGGGGCGGGGCGGCGGCGCGAGGCGGTGGTTGGTGCGCGCGGCGACCGTTGGCCCGCCCTCTCCTCCTCAGCGCCGTGAGGGGAGGCAGAGCCGGGGCGGGCGCAGGGTGAGGCCTAGGACCTGTAGCCCGCCCCTCCTCCGAGGCTTCCCGGGCCGTCGCAAAGCCCCCGGGCAGGAGAGCGGGGGAGGCCGGGCGGGGTTTCGCCGTCTTAGGTGTAGGCTGCCCGCCCGGGAGACAGCGGAGGGAGAGCTGCGGCTCGGCGGGAGCGGGGTCGCTGCAGTTGAGGTTGTGAGGGGCGGGTTTGTGCCCCCGTCGGTGCCCCGGCTCTCCAGAGACCCAGCTCGGTGGGCATCGCCGTGGACTTGGCTGCGGCCTGCCCCACCACGCCTTGCTTCTGCTTGGTTTCACAAGATTTAACTCCGGCTCAACGCTGGCTAAATTCAGTCCTGCTTGAGAAATTTCCTCCGCGGCCTTCCCACGTTTGAAACTAACCCGTTTCAGATGTAAGAAACTGTTGCTTCCCTCGAGCACGTGTAGAACAATTCCTTGCAACCTTTCCTCAGCTCCTGATGTTTTGACTTAGCATCCAATGCCCTTCTGCAACGGCAACTAAGAGTTGTACCCACGTTAGGAGCTGCCATGAAGCCAAAGTCAGCCCGTGACAGCCCAGAAGAATGATGTGGAACTCGTCTTGCGCAAGCGATGTGTGGTTACACAAGTTTTGTGTACAAGCTCTACGTTCTGTAACAGCAAAACTGTGCCATGTGCCTTTAAAGGAAATCTGGAAAAGGATGTGTGGCATCTCTGAACTGCCAACTGGAGCCTCAGCCACATGTGTGTGCTTTCCTTAATGGTGATAATTATAACATGTGTGCGTCTTGTTTCTTAATGAAATAAGCTGGTTTGTACGCACACCAGGAATTGGCAAGTCCCCTTTTCGTTTCGGTAGCTACGCTTGCTGTTCTCTCAGCGCTCCAGAGTTTCATTCGCTTCGGGGGTGGCAGTCCTCTAGGTTGGACTTTAAGGGAAAGCGTTGCATCAGCTCAAATGAGGGTGTGGTTCATTATATCCATTTCCAGTGGTGAAACTAGTTCAGGAAGTTCCTGTCCCCACACTCCATGTTGGGGAGCTGAGCCACAACGTGCAGTTCCACAACCAGTTTTATTGGCACACCTGAAGAGGTGTTTCGTGGCAGTGCAGGGAGACTCATCGACTGGAATTGCTTCTGAATCCACTGAAAACATGGAACTGCCTCTCTGTACTATTTCAACAGATGTAGTTAAAATATGGCAAAGTCCCATCACAGAAACATTCAGAATTTGAGAATGAAGGTGCTTCCTTGGCTGTGACAGCAGATTTGCCCACTCTTATTCTTGCCCTGAGATGGGACCCTGTCTCATCCTGATGGATAAACAGATCTAAACTCCTGTTTATATGCATTATTTATAAGTGTATTTTCTTAAAGTAGAAAACAACAACAACAACAAAAAAAACCTTCCTATGTATTTTGCTAAAGTAGCACAACGCCTTACAGCTGTTAGTGACACTTGCCGTGGCTTATTTTGGTTATGTTTATGGGCTCTTTGGATACTTCTGTGCGAGAGCAGCTTTGCAGATCTACTCCCAACATGGTCACACGTACCATTGTTCCAGAAGGACGCAGTTCCAGTCAGGTGGCTTCTCTCCTGGGACAGCCTGGAACAGTATGGCAACCAGGTCAACTAGTGAGAGCACTTCCAGTAACTAGCAGGGGGATTCCAGCCCTGCCTTTTTACCTGCAGTGACTCTTTTGCTGCCGGTAGCAGCTACGGCTCTGGATGTGAGAAGCATCAGCTTGGCAGGATTGAATTCAGGTGGCTCTGAATGCAGAGTTATTGATTTCAGCACATGCCTGCACTTACAGGTCAGTGGCATTTCTTTGCTGCAAGGTAAAGCAGAAGTGTTTGAACATCACACCCAGTAGCAGGATTTCAAGGAACAGTTTAGGTATCAGTAGAGAGATACATAGTGACTGATGCAAGTTGAGAAAATAGAATTCAGTTAGCCACAGCAATTAATTTACAGAGATTAAAAAAAAAAAAAAACAGTTGGTGGTAACAGTGAACATATTCCAACAAAATGATACAGCTCTGCTGATTCTCCCATTCCAGTTGTAAAAAGGTGATATTCTGAAAGAAAACATGAACACTGATGGGGAAGAGTGATACAAATAGGAGATCTGGCATGGACCAAAGGTCTGTGCAGGAAAAGCCAACAGTTACAGGTAGCGTTGGGGTGAATTGAAGACCCTCCTGTAGAAGAATAAAGCAGGGTGGGAGATGCAGAACTCACAGGGTTGTGGGAAAACCTAAAGCCAGTGACACATGCAAAGTCACAAGTTTGTACAAAAAAACTGGGAGGAAGTGGGTTGATGGGTGAGAGGAGGAAGCTTCAGGAACATGGGGGGAAATAAATAAGAGGGCAGATGTGTCTGGTGCTTTTGCTCAAAGGGTGGTTTTAAGACCAGCTCCTTGGCATAATGAAAAGTGTGAGTAGTTTTAGAAATGTCCTGAAGCACAAAATGGCACAAAAGGACACATGGTGGGAAAACAGAACTGATACATAAAGGACGGGAAAACAGTTACATGGAGATTGGCAAAGGGGCTAGAAATCAAAGAGACGGGCAGCAGGCAGGAGGCAAAAGGAATACCAGAGGAGAGAAATACAGCACCAAGATGCTGGGAGAAGCCTTGAGAGGTCGTCGTGCCCCAAAGTGCCCTAGCACATTCCTGTAGGTAACAACGCTGATGTCATCTGGAAGGTGACACTTCCTGCACGGACTGTGCTTAACCAGGCCCGGGGATAAGGAACAGCCAGGGAGAAACAGCTGGAAGAGGCGTACACAAACGCCAGGAGCCTGGGCAACACAACACAGGAACCTGAACGACTGGTGCGTGTTGTCGGACCAGATACTGGAAGCATGAAAGAAAGAGGGCGGAATGGGAACTGTGACTGGAAAACAGGAATTTTAGGGAATGTGTTACCCAAGAAAGAGAAAAATAAAAAGTAATGACACTACAGCAGCAATTAGCAGTGAGTGGCTTCCAAAATAAAGAAATAAAACAGACATGGACAAAAGGGACACAATTACCTCGGGTGTTTCCTCATGCCGGATTCACATGGCCAATTTCAGCTACCACTTTTAAAAAAAATGGAGGAGTTCATTTGCCATCTTTACCCCTCAAATTGAATTATCTGCTATCAGTGAATGCCATTTTAGACATCTTACACCAAAAAGGGAGAAAATTACTCCAGACACCCTCCATCACACAAAGGCTGCCTATTGAAGCACATAAACTATCAAGCAGGAGTTAGGTGGCAGTCCCTGCAAGGAGACAAGACAGGACAAGAGGAAATGGGCACAAACCTGAACATAAGAAGTTCCATCTAAACATGAGGAGAAACTTCTTTACTTTGAGGGTGGCAGAGCCGTGGGACAGGGTGCCCAGGGAGGTGGTGGAGTCTCCTTCTCTGGAGACATTCCAAACCCGCTTGGACATGTTCCTGTGCAACCTGCTTTGGGTGGACCTGCTTTGGCAGGGAGGTTGGACTAGATGATCTCCAGAGGTCCCTTCCAACCCCATGAGATTCTGTGAGACCTGCGTGGCACCAAACTGCAGCAGGGTGGGGAGAAGGTGCCGAGTGCTCTGGGGACTAGTCCATGGCTGGCAAGATCCCCCACCTTTGTGAAACATTCCCTTCCTGACTGTCCTGGTGTGAGCGACACAAGATTCATTTCTCTTTCAGTAATTTTACTTTTCTCTAAGGTTTCTTCTAATGCTGGGAAAAACTGCATTTTTAGAAGACTCTAGTATCTGAATTTGTGAAAATATTTACTTTATAGCCGGTTATGGGATGCGGGCCTCAAGGTCTCAGTGGTTTTGAGCTTTGCCAGGTGCAGGGTCGAGGAGGAGCGAGACCCGGGCACCTGACCCAAGCTGGGCAACGGGATTATCTCACACCATGAAGGTCACATTCAATATAAATTAGAAAGTTTGCAGAGGAGTTTCTCCTCTTCTGTGGCTGAGATCCTGAGAACTCCTTGCCCCAGAGCCAGACCCCTGAGCCCTTCCTTTCCTCCCAAAGCGACAGCGATCACAGTGTCCAGCATTTGCTGTCTGCTGGGAGTGCACAGCTTCCTGTTGGTAGAATTGGCTGAGTATAACCCTCGTGTATTTTATATTGGTATCAGGATCAATATTTGCTCTTTAGTATTATTAATGTTAACTTTTTAGTCTTTTTCTATTAAATCTGTTTATATTTCAACCGTCGGGTTGCCTTGTTTTTTCCTGATTCCCCTTCCTGGGTGGGGAGGGGTCATCGGGTGACAGAAGAATCATCTGAATGACAATACATTTGTTGTGGGTTCTTCAAACCATAACAGGGCCAAGCCGACAAAAGCGTAGGTGTTAATAAAAGGTGGTGCAGGTTCACAAGCAGAAGGAACAGCGCTGAAGAAAAGCATGACGTACACCGCCATCCCAGTAAAAATTTAGAGGAGCATCATCACGATGAAGTTGGGATTACACAACCGGGGTCTTCAAGAGCTAGATGTACTGAGGGATTTCCTTGGTTTCGGTTATTTGTCATAAAAATAATAAAAATTAAAATCAGGTTTTGAGCAATACGCATTTAAGGCGTAAATTTCACAGTGAAGCAATGCCCACCAGCAGGGAGGTTGCCCTCACACGGAGCCCGGCTCACGGAGGGCAGGCTGCGGCCACAGCCCGGACAGCCGGCTCCTAACGCGGGACTGCACCGGGAGCTGCGGTGCCGGTACCCGGCGCCTGGCAGAGGACAAGGCTCCACCGTCCGCTGCTCCCTCGGCTCTCCCGGCGGCCCGCACCCCGCCGCCGCGCTCACCGCCCCCGACGGCAACGCTCGCTCCGTTCCGGGGGCGCAGACCGGCCGGGGCGGCTGCGGGCGGTACGACCGTCTGCCTTTCCCCTTCCTTTCGGGGGGACGCCGGGCCGACCCGCCCTCCGCATGTCCCGGCAAAAGCGGGCGGTGCCTCCGCCGCCCCGTCGGGGAGGAGCCGCCGCCTTCCCGAGCAGCGTGCCCCGACGGCGGGAGCCCCACGCACCCCGATGCGGGATTCCTCGGAGGCCCGGAGCGGCTCCGGACAGCCCGCCCGCCGCCGCTGCCCCATTACCGCCGGCCACCGTTCCCCTCCGCAATCACGGCCCCCCCACTCCGCCAACCACCTCCCGCAATCACGGCCCCCCCACTCCGCCAACCACCCCCCGCCTCCGTCGCCACGTCCCGACGGCGGGGGCCAATGGGCGGGCGGCGCCAGGTGTGTGCTACCTGCCCCACGTGGGGCGGGGCGGGGCGGGGGCGGGCAGGTCGGCGGCCCCGCGCGGTAAGGCCCCGCAGCCATTGCGTGCTTCCCAGGGCTCGCAGCCGGCGTGGGAGCGGCCGCCGCCCGCCCCGGGAGAAAAAGCCACCGGGGGGGGGGGTGGGAGAGAGAAAGAAAGAAAGAAAGGAAGGGGGGGGGTCAGCCGTGCGCCTCCCCCCGCCACCGGTCCTCGGGGAGCGGGGCTGCAGGTGGGGGCTCTGCCGCTCGGGTCGCACCTCGGGCAGGGAAAGTTTCTGGCTTCTTTCCTTCCCCCTCCTCCCTTTCTTTCCTTCCCCCTCCTCCCTTTCTTTCCTTCCCCCCCATCCCTTCCCCTCTTTTTTTTTTTCTTTCCCCTCTTTTTTTTTTTTTTTTTTCCTCCCCTCTCCCCTTTTTTTTGTCCTTTCCACTGGCCCGGTGGCACCATGACGACGTCTCCCGACTACCTGGTGATCCTTTTCGTGACCACGGCGGGCACCAACGGGGCGAGGCTGGGCTCGGATGAGCGGGAGCTGCTCCAGCTCCTGTGGAAAGTGGTCGACCTGAGGAGTAAGGAGGTATTTTCCCCTGAGGGGGTAACACCCCCCCCCGACCTGCTGCTCCCCTTGGCCCCCTGCCCTGCTGGGTACCGGAGGGGTGGTCCCAGCGCTGGGCTGGTAGTGGCTGCCCCAGGCTGGAGCAGGCTCTGGTGGAGGACAGGGGCCGGTGCTCCAGGTGGGGAACTCCAGCTTTAGGGAGCTGACTTGCCCCTTCTCTGTTTTCTCTGGAGCTGGGGCACCTGCATGACGTGCTGGTCCAGCCTGACCACCCGGAGCTGACGGCTGAGTGCCAGGAGATGACCCAGGTGGATGCAGAGAGCCTGGCACTGGCTCCACCGCTGGAGCAGGCATTGAGACAGGTGACACTCCGTAACTGGGTGCTGGTCTCCCTTGGGGGGCTCCCTGGTGAGGTAGAGGCAGTCTTACCATCTTGTTTATTCCCTCCACCACTACCATTGGGGAAGCGGAGCCTGGCACAGGGGCACCACAGACGTGTGGGCCAGACAGCCTGGTTTGTGGTGGGCTTTGTGGGGATTTCTCCCTTACCATTTGCTCATTCAACTTGGGAGGAGCTGAACCCCAAGACATGAACGTCAGGGTCAGGCATTCCCTTATTGTTGTCTCCTGCTATGCTGGACCCTGAGCTTCAGCTGAAGGTGAGCCCCAATCAGTGTTAGAAGAGGCCCAGTTGAAGTGCCTCCTAAAAAGGCTGGGTGGTGGCGGGGCTTGTTAAGGTTAGTGGTGGCCTATCAGTCCTGGGAAGGAGACACTACTGAAGCTTCTAGATAAACAGGAAGGTGTTTATGATTCTCATTGAGGGTAGGACTGGAAGCCTCTACTTTCCAACATACTTGACTGCCCTGTCTGAAAGGCCCTCTTGCCCCAGTGCTCCCTGAGTTGTTTGCCACCAACTTTACGTCTCCTCTCAGTGCTCTTATAAATGTTCCTGGAAAACTACTTATTTCTGTGATGTGGGCGTCTTGTTAGAAGAGGGAGAAAAGGAGCAATTTCCTTGTGAAGATAAATTACCACGAATGTGATCATGTGCTTAGCTAGTAAGAAAAAAAAACAACTACACAAGTGAAGGACTAGGCTCATAGTAAAAGGAATTCCAGCTCCTTGTTTCTGCTGCCCAGGAATAGCACGTTGCCAGCTGATGACACTGCCCAGTGCAGCCACTCTGATATCTTTTACAAGTAGATCTTTTGTTGTTCCTGCTTTCAGTTCAATCAATCTGTGAGCAATGAGCTGAACATCGGCGTGGGTACTTCCTTCTGTTTCTGTACTGATGGACAGCTGCACATTAGGCAGGTTCTGCACCCTGAAGCTTCCAAAAAGGTACGTGGTTGTAGCTTAAGTTTGACTCTTGATGTGCTTTATATGATTTCTTGCAAAACTGATCAAGTTCTCTTTAGAATGGTGGTGCCTCCACACAACCATAGCACAAACATCCCCCAAGTGTTAAAGTGCTTACCAGACTAAAGAGCCTGTCCCTGAGGAAGACATCGACAATGTCTCCTGCTAATGTAGCCCTGAGAAGCCTTTTTGAGTTAGATCAGAAGGAAGACTTTCTTGAGCTAAGTGTTTGACAAAGGAGCAATGTATTGACAGAGTACTTGTAGCTCCCACAGCTACTAATGGGTTAACGAGTGGGAATTTGGAAGCGTTGCCAAATAGTTAACCACCTTAATCATAAACTGCCTTTTGAAATTTTACATTCACCTTTAGCTTGAGCAGCTTTCAATCTGTGTGTATTCAGTTGACGGTCCAAGGGCGGTGCTCGGATTGGTAAGGAGCTGAACAGTAGTTTGAGGCACGTTATGAGCGATGACTAGTCCCATAGTCTAGAGTTTTCTCTATCTTCGGAGTTGCCAAATTGCCTCACAACAACAGCGTTGTGAGGCCCTACCTTACTTTTCATTAGTGATAGGGCAGCAGCAATGTGCTGAGTCTCTAGTCCTAAAATAACTGCTTCAATATTAATAAGATCTTGTTTTGTGGTTTGTTGTGAACATGCGTTGCTCTAACCCAGCTGTTCTGCTCCTCTCCTTGCAACTGATCTCTGTGCCCACCAATTTGCTGCTCTGTGCTGCCCATAGATCAAGTAAATCAGATGCTTATGAGACCTGTAATAGTTCTTTGGTGAATATCCTAATCCCAAGGTCAGCGTGGGGGATAACTAAAATCCAGACAGGCAGAAATCACTAGGCTCTTGAGAATATATTTGATTCCGACTGGGCATCTTAAAAGAAATAATCTAGCAGCTCACCAGTGTTCAAAGAATGAATGGGCATCAACTGTTCTAACTGAATGTCAGTGAAGCACAGGACTGGATCTCTCACAGGGGAAGAAAACCAGCCCTGCTAAAACTAGAGCAGGAAATCTTGGCGAGCACACCTGAATTTTCATAAGTTTGTCTTTAAAGAATATTGTTTGCCTAATGCACCTGTCCATATGCTAAGATAAACACTAATGTTCTCAAAGCAGAACTTGTTCTAGAAACTAAGTGTCTTTCTCTGGGCTCTCTAATGAGTTTTCATATAGCCCTGTCATTCTCTTATAATGCCAAGATGCTAACTAGTTGTTAAATCACAGAAAGCCCTTACTCTGGGTCTAGAGATGCACTGCAGGCAACAGACAGCTAAGTAGAATATGAAATATTGTGTCTGTGGGGAAGCTCTAGGATGAAGAGCTAACTGAAGGAGCAGGGGGTTGTGCTGGTTTAAACAGCTTCCCCTGAGTCTTCTCCATGTCTTCTCCTTCTCACCCCACAAAAAAATGTAGTGGGTGGGCAAAAAGGGGTTTTATTGACTTCCAGTGGGCTATGTAACTTGCTCCTGGCTTCATATGCTGCAATTAAAGCGGTTATCATGCATAGACTGACAACCTCTGCCCCATATCCAACCCTCATCTGCACGTTGTTGGGTGGTTTTTGTTGTTGTTTTCTTTCTTCCTTTTTTTTTTAAATTATTTTTATTAAGGGAACAAATATTTAAAGTGTGATTATTCTCTGAAAACTCAGCCTTGTCTATGAAGGAAAATGCCTTCTGCTGGTCTTGCAAAATTTGCTTGGCTCCATAAACTGAACCGAGAGCCCTCTGGCTCTTTGCAGTTAAAATTGGAATCAAGAATTGATGATAAATGTTGCAATAGCAGGGGTTTGCTCTCCAACGTATATATTGCATTTGAGGCACTAGTCATAATAGCAAATTTTTCTCTGGCAGTGAAAAAGCACATCTCTCTTTAAACCATGTAGAGAGGAAGCTGCTTAAGCAAAAAAAAGTTTGTTTATAAACTTAGATGGCTAAAAAGAGCTACGTGAGTTTCTCTGTAGCCAAGGCTGTTTGTGTTTCCTAGCAGTTATAAGCAAATTGTTAGAAAGTTTTTTTATCTGAAGACAAAGTAGAAGAAACTCACCCTGGCTGACAGTAGTTACTTTGTCCTTTTACAGAACATTTTACTGCCCGAGTGCTTCTACTCCTTTTTTGACTTGCGGAAAGAGTTCAAGAAGTGTTGTCCTGGCTCACCTGATGTTAGCAAACTCGATGTTGCAGCCATGAGAGAGTGTATCCTTTTAACAGTGATGGTGCCCACTGCTGTTGCAGCTTCGCCTGGATTTTAGGACAGAGCTGAGTGAGTAATGCTTGCAACACACGTTTAGGGGTGGTATAACTTCTTAATGAGTGACTCAGAGCTGTACTGAGCTTTCTTACAAAGATAAAGATAAAAACATGAGGATGCATGCTTCCATGGGGAAAACCCTGTATTTCTTCTTGATTTCTGTTTTCTCTACTCCCTTTATAGTTTTGTCTCGTTAAACTTCACAGTTTAGTGTAACTGTCACCTTTTTTCAAATCTCTGATATGAATCCCAATATAAAGTTTGTGAGTTTGCTTGTTGCATCAGTAAGATTTTTTTTTTTATCTTGCTTTTAGGTAAGAGTGAATGTTGGGAGACCATCTTAATTTTTAGGAGGGGGAATGGTTATTCTTGATGTGAACTTGTAGTGATTCTTTGGTTCAGGAGTAAACCTAAGGTAGGGATGCTTGTTGGCACACGTGGTACTCACTCTCACGGAAGCTATGCATGTTACACCTTGCAAGGTGAGGCTGGGCTGGCAATAAGATGCACTCAATTCCCATTTCTAGTGATAGGGATGTCTAAAATTATTTTCTGAGTAGTCTTAAGTGGTCTGTAACCTAGTCCTGTCTGGCTCATTACTAGTCTTAGCTTGGGTTTGTTGGTATATCATGTGTAATTACCAGAGCTGAAACTGGGGCTGTGAATGACTTGGCTGTGCCTTCCTCCTCGCTTCCCTGGCAGCCTCCCCTCTCACTGCCAGCTCTGCTCCTTGTCTCCAACACACTCTTGAACGTGGAAAACACTTGGCTTCCATACTGATGTATTGAAGCAGTGACTACAGAAGTTAGCTGAATTTGAGAATATTTTTAATTTTTGTTTTTATTGATGGTTGTTGTTTAGTAACTTTTTTTCCTCTGACTAGTTCATTGTGTCCGTAGAGCAGTTGCCATTGAGAGCTGATATGTTTTTTCAGACTCAAAGTTTGTTCTGAGTTATTCCTTCTGAATTATTTTAGCCTTTCACTGCAGGACTGGTATTGCCTGGGCTTTGTACCTGTGTCAAGAGGCATAAAATATCTATGCATGTGTGGATTATTTTTTTCCCTGTGTTTAACTATAAGGTTGAATACTGGAGGCTGTTGGCTCTGCTTTACCATCTGCAAATTAAAATTAATCTCGCAGGATCACATGAGGTTGGAAGAGACCTCTGGAGATCATCTAGTCCCACCCCCCCTGCCAAAGCAGGTCCAGCCAGAGCAGGTTGCACAGGAACGTGTCCCTGGTGAAGGGGCAGAAATCACTTCTCCCCCTACTCTGAAGCAAAGTGGTACACTTAGTGCAGGAGTGTGAATTTTTATGTAGAAAAGCGAAATAAATTCTTGTGTTGCATAGTCTAGAAGTGAGATGATGGAGCCTTCTTAAAGTTATGGTCAAAAACTTAGTATGTTGTTTAGAGATGCTTTGACATGAGCTGGAGAAGTTAATTAAAGACAATGAGCTATTTCAGCTGTTCTGGAGAGATGCTTTTTGCTTTCTCCCGGTGTGAATGTCTGGTGTACATCTTGCCATGGTGGAAATAGTTGTATGACTGGAGCCACCTGGAGCATCACTGGTGAGCTAAGGGACAGTGACAGGCTGTGTGGTCCCTGCCTGCTGGGAGAGGGGAGCAGACTACTCTGTGTTACCTGACTGTCAGGAAGCCCCTAAAGAGTCAGTACCATCTGAGGGTGAGTTTGGCAGTTGCCAATAGTACTTCCTCCAAGATCCTTCATCTGTGAATAAGAATGAAGTTATTTATTATCTGATGTGCTTCTTAAGGCATATAAGCCAAAATAACTTCATTCTGGCTTTATATTAATGTTTGTGGTTTGTCTTACTTTGTAACTGCTGATTCTTTTGTTTGTAAACTTATGTTTATGCATCGTGGCTGAAATTAACTGTCTCTGCCCTATATTACTTGAAAGCACTGGGGGCAGAGGACCAAAAAAGCAAAATAATTTGTTTTCTTTTTATTGGCAAATATGATCACTTTTTTCCTCCTCGCCCTTGCTGAAATGTGCCAACTTAATCTCTCCTTGGTGTCAGTATCTGCATAAGTTAATTGCACTTGGAGAGTTTGGACATGCTTAAGATTCAAAAAACAAACAAACAAAAAAAAGCCCCTAAATTGTTGAAGCAGGTGCTAAGTCTAAAGACTAGTCCAAACGCTTCTGTGCAGAGGTTGTCTTGGTTTGGTGTTTTTTTTTTTTTCCTTCGTGTAAGTGGGACAGGTACTTTCCTCCTGAGACAATTGTGTAGCAAAGAAAACAAAATGTCTAAGTGAAAAATAATTTGGATTTGAAGCGAATATGCTGTGGTGGGGACACAAAAACACATGGAATAGGTTGAAATGGAGTTGCAGATTAGTGCACAGGATCCGACCAAGCTCATATTATTCTTGTAGGAAGTGCAGATCTTCCACCCCACAGCTAAAGGGGCTGCAGGAGGGGAATTTTCCATGATCTGTGCTGTACAAACTCTACTGGGCCAGGTTTGTTAGCATTTGGGGGCGATAGAAGGTTTTGGTTGTGGGTAGGGTACTGACAAGAGATGGAGGGGAACTGCATTCATAAAGTGGTAGGATCAGGAGTAGAATTATTTTTGGGCACATGGAAGGTGGCTGTGATTAGTGAGAGGAAACCTGTGATATGAGAGAATTAAGGGAAATCTGGGTATTATTCTACAGTCATTTAATTTGAGGAGTCTTCTAAAAGCTTTTATTTTGATGGCTAATGTTTGATTAAACAACAAATTGTAGGCAAATAGAGAAATGTACTCTTGCTCCCAACAGTCAAGGGAGATAAATTCCTAGTGCACAGTCATTCAGGATAGATATCCAGGGTATAACACATGCTATACACCAACTATTGGTGCTTGCCTATGTATTTCTTGCAGTCAAGGCAAGCACAATCTTGAAAAAAGAGCATAGGCATATTAAACTGAATAATTGGCTGGGTTATTCTTCCTTTAGAAAGCACTTACGGGACTTACTGTTTCAGCAAACTACTTGAACCTGTGCAGTACAGGGATGAAATCATTCCAAATCCAAGAGCTCGGGTGAAAGCTTTACATTCTCCACCCCCAAGAAATTAAACATTTCTTGTACAAACATTCACCGATTTCTTTTAATTCAAGGCAAGGAAACATTTAAAATGCCATTAAATTTGAGGGACTGAGGAAGAACTGAGACTAATCGTAACCGGTGTCTCAGAGTGTTACTGCTGTTTAACTTACTGTCCTAAAACAGTTTTTGGTGGAGGAGACAGTCTTCTGGCAGACTTTCTTTAGTCAGTATTGTGTAAGAGTAGTGACAGCAGCACAATTATGAGAAATTTCGAGTAACGAAAAGAGCTCTGAAGCGATCATGTTCCGGCAGAGAAAGGAGCTCAGGTCTGTCGAAATCTTTTTTTTTTTTTTTTTAATAAACATGTGTTAAGTATACAAAAGGAGCAGGGTTGTTCTTGTGCTCTCTGTACCTCCCACACTTGCTGCACTTCTTGATTTGCAAAGCTTGCTGAGCCAGTTTTCTCCGCTGTGAGTGCCTTCAGGGTGGAGCGAACAAAGCTTGCATGACTGTTCCTATTCGGGCTGAAGACTCATCCTTTGCCTCCAGACAGGGTGTGCAGAAGCCATTAAATGGCAAATAGCTCTTGCTTCCTCCAGTGCAAGGTTTGCTTTGCTCCCTTCTGAACCGGGTTTGTGAGGGTAACTCACTGGATGTTGTCAGTAGAAACACAGGTGTAATTCAGCCTGCTTAATGCACTGGGTAAGAAATAAGAACTGTAATACTGAAGCTGAAACTTGGGTTTGGTTGCCTTTTCTTAATATTTATTTTTTTTTGACCTGGGTGTCCTGAAAGCAATGATGTGAAGCACAGTTATAAACAGGTTTTTTTTATATTTAACTCTGGCAATAAAAAGCCCATTATTGGGTATTACCTGAGAATCTTGCATATTGCTCCTTGTGATAGTACCGAGGAACTGGGTACTATCAGATTACTCCTATGCAAAGTAGTATTTAAAAAGATGTAATCTTCTGCCTGAAGAGGCTTTAAACAGAACAAAGGGGGAAAGAGGATCAGCGCAGAACACAACTGCCATACCAGTTTATGTCATCTTGGAGCTAAGTTAGCTGTTCAGTATTTCTGTTGTCATAGTTAAGAAAGGGATTGAGAGACACAGAAGAGATAGCGGGAGGGAAGAATTCTTGGAGGGTGCTGGCAGTGGGTGAAGCTGTGGTGATGAATCTGGGGAAATTATTTGGAAACTTCTTCCATATCATACCGGCAGCCTGGGTAAAGAATATGCCTCCCCCCTCACCCCCTCTTTCTGGCTTGCTGAGTGTTGCAGGAGGTGGTACCGCAGCTGCGCAGCAAGATCAAGAGGCTCCTTGTTTCCCATCCTGCCTTATTTGGGAGTGTCTTTGGCCTGTTGCTTCATCTAGAACATATGTGTGCACGGTCTTGGATGTAGTAGCTTTGGAGAGCCAGGTCTGTTTTCTAATGCATCTTTAAATGTGAACTTTGATTTATCCCCTGCAACCAGCTCTTAACTGCCCAGGAGAGGCAATCTTCAAATATCACTGCACACGAACACATGTGGTCTCCTACCCCTTCCCAGAACAAGGGGTGGGTTTTATAAAGACTATTCCATTAACAGCTTTTCCCCAAGTGTCTGCAACTTCTAGTGCCTTTGTTCATAGGAGTCCATCCACATGTAGTCGGTCTTGGTCCTTACAATTCAGGTTTTCACTCAGTGTTATTAACATATTCTTGACACATGCAGAAAACTATCAATTTTTCTTCTCCAATCTTACCTAAAAGCCTTGCTTCCAGTGAACAGTGGGCAAAGGTGCAAGCAATTTCTCACTCCTGCCAATGTTGATGATTTTCTCCCTCCACTCCCACTGCGTGTGTATTAATCCAGAGTTCCTTGGCACAGCTGTCTCCTTGTTGAGCACCCTCTGCTCTGATAGACGAGGAGCCCAGCAACACCTGTGTGGTGATGACTAAGGGCCCCTCTCTGCAAGGGGTTCTGTTTGTGGGATATTTTTATTTTCAACCCCCCCCCTTCCCCAGGCGGCAGGGGAGGAGATAAGCTGGAGTGTACAGTTTAGGAAGAGACAATGCAGTGAAGAAGCTTCTTGCTGTCATAAATACTGATAGTCTCTTAAAATCTTAAGTTTGTTTGATGTGGTTTGTTCAGGATTTTTAGCTTGGTTTTTAAGAAAACCATTCAATGCTCTCACTACTTTACTCCAAAGAAGGCACTGGGCAGGAGGGAAATGGCAAAGCAAACTGTATTTAGTCAAGTGGTCGGAGGGGAGGGATCACTGATTTAAGTTTTCTTTTTTTAAACTATGATAATTAACTTAAACTTCAAATGTTCTTTAAAACTAAGCCCTGGTCCTCTAACCTTCCGTACTCCAGTGCACACTCGAGGCCAACAAAGCCTCAAAATCAAATTAGCCTCAAAGTGTATCATGTTGGCACAACAGCTTTCCTTTCCTTGCTGTGGAAAAGGAGTTTGTGAATTCAGTTGAAATTATTTTTAATCTCTGTCCTGGTCTGAGGTAAAACAGAACTAATTTTCTGTTTGGTAACTTTACTTTGCAGCTAAGCCTCTTCTAACTGCACTCTCTGAAACTAAGGGCATGTTGTCCAGATGCTGTTCACTCCCAGAGAGATAAGACCTGATTGTTTCTAATTTCTGCTGAGGAATGGTATTCAGAGGGGCTCTTGCTTATTCTTACTGCTATAACAACCAAGGTCAGCTCGCTTTATTTGTCTTGTTGGTGGGTCAGAAGAGGAAAAGCGTAGAGGGGTCCCACCTGCAGGGAGGAGCGGACAGGACAGGTGACCCAAAACTGACCAACAGGGTATTCCATCCCACCCACATCATGCTCAGTATAAAAGCTGAGGGATCAAAGGGTCAACTCTCTTTCTTCAATGACCAACATCCAAGGAGGGCTCTGTCTTTCATCCTGATCTGTGCATTCCTGAATCCAGTTCTTGTCCATTGCTGAATCCAGTCTGGGACCTCCCCAGTGCCAATTGGTGACTTGATCATCCTGGGAGCTCAATACTGTTTTTGTATAGATTGTATATATTTCATTCTTTTCATTTTGTTAATATTTCATTATAGCAGTTTCATTTCTTTTCTAAACTCACAGGTCTCTTTTCTCTCTCCAAGGAGAGGAGAGAGAGTGGGGGAGAACATATCTCATTTGTTTCAGTGGCCAGTCTGACCTAAACCATACCAATCTCACAACAGCATAACAGTTAAACTTCAAAAATAAGTTTAAAAAAAAAAAAAATTCTGCAGGTGTGACTTGTAGTCATCCCACGAAGGATAGGGAAGACTTTTTCACAATAAAATTTGTGCTGCCTCTTCTTTTGATGAAATGATATGACAAAGCTGGTATGTGGTGTCTGTTCCTACAGAAGTTGTTGTTCTGTTCCATGCCCTTCATTGTAGGCATCTGCCAATGCAAAATGTACTCAGCTCTAGGTGGGGAAAGCTGTTTTTTTTTTTCTTTTAAGAGAAAAGACCAAGAAGCAACTTTTGAGCACAAATATGCAAAATTCAGAGCATTTGAAATGTGTCGAATTTGCCCTCATAAAAAAAAGTACATAATTGACTGTTTTGAATGTCTTGCATTATTGTACTGCTGTGCCGGGATAGTTCTTGTTAAAGAAACTCTTTCACTTTTGCTCTAAAGTCTTGATCCAAAGTGATAAGAGAAGTCAAAAAAGCAAATTCTATTCCTAAACTGTTTTATTTCATTTCTTGTTCTGTTCTTGTTGGGCTGTCTTACTTTGCAATCGTAAAAAAAAAAAAAAAAAAAAAAAAAAAAAAAACCAAAAAACCAACACATTATGTGAATGGAAAAGACCTTTTTAAAATTTTGCTTTATAAATGATTGAGTAACATTGCAAGTAATCTTACAGTTCTCTAGTCAGGTGCTAGAGAGTGACAAATATGACAGAAAGCAGAAGAGATGGCATAGTAAATTCTGTTTTAAGTTGCACGTACCATCTGGTTTTTTCCACAACTTACCTCTCCTTTTATGAATGTGGGGTTTTTATGTGGTCATTCTACAGTCTGTCTTTCCAGGACAGAACACTTTCTGCTCTCTATTGGCAGGACAGCTTATCTTTGCTATCATCTTCCAAAATCCCTCAGCTCAATGAAGATATGGGCTGTGGGACTGTGTTTTGTCTCTTGGTTATCTACGGTGGTGCACTCTTACCAAATTCTCAAAATGCTTCTGTTTTGAGTAACAGCAAAAACCCTCAAGTTGTAACTTCTAATAGGCAAGGTTTAGATAAGGTGCCACTTCTGAATTTTGTGGAAACGGCAAAATATTTATTCTACTTCAGGAATTACTTGATCAGAAAGCATGTAGTATATCCTCCTGTTTCTGGAGCTCCTAGTTAATGGTTTGCTTCTCCTCCTTCCCCAGATCTTCCCCTAGAGATTAAAGAAGATCTTAATTAAAGAGGACAGGATTCCAGTCTCTTCCGCATGCAAAAGCGTATCTGTCAAACATACATAATGCATGAGCATATTAAATATATATGTTCTTATTACGGGGTCTCATGTCCCCAGACACTTTCTGGAGTGACCTCACACTCCCGCAGGTGGCAGTAGTCAGAGGCCAAGGCAGATGAGCTAATGTATCCCAGCAGGAAGAGGGATTAAATCCTCCCTTGAGAAGTGATTTACCATCAAGGATAACACGAAAGCTGTTGCTGTAGTAGGAAGCCAATTAGAAATCTGTTTGGTGATGATTACTTAACTCCAGCATAAAGATTTGAATCTTGACAAGAGCAGTCCAGCACTTCCCTATGGAGCCTCTCAAGTTGAAGATATGGGGACTATTATTTTAACACTAATATCTGAACCATACAGTAAGTGATTGCCATGAACGAGTTTTTCTGTATTGCTTTCTTGTTGTTTTTTTTCCTGCCTCTCTTTTATGCTGAGGAAAAAGAAAATAACTTGTGCTGTATTTCATAGATCACAGATTTTCAGATCCAGAAAGAGTGAATTACAAATTTGAAAGTGGGCCTTGGTAAGTACCTTCTCTTCTTGCTGCACCCCTCCTCTCCTCCTCCCCCCCCCCCAAGATACTGCTTAGATAAACTGTACTTCTCTGTATTCCTAATTTGCAAATAGCTGTTCCCATTATTTTTTTTTATCTTGCCACTGCTTGTGGCAATAAATTAGATGCTTTAAGTGGGAAAGGGAACAGATACTTTATGATCAGATGCAAGCCATATTTTTTTTTTGCTAGGCTTCAGTGTTGCCTTTAAGATCCTGGTAGTTTTGGGTTCTGCTAATAAGTACTTATAATGGGTGTTAAGTGTGCTGTGCTATTAACAAAGAACAAAAGCATTTTGCAGAAGTAACCCTATTGGTATTAACACACTTTTCCTGCAGTTTGTTTCACAGTTCCCTAATAAACATAATGAGGTTGTTTTTTTTAATAGGGAAGAAACATTTCCATAAAGACACTGTGCCAGAGACACTGTGCTACTAGTGAATTGCTTAGGCTATGATGATTGTTGTCTCCCCAGATATGTTTTAAACAGGTTAATCTGCTTTTGATGACTGTTTTGTTGTTGGGTTTTTTAAATCATGGAATCACAGAATGGTTAAACTTGAAAGGGACCTCAAAGATCATCAAGTTCCAACCCCCTGCCCTGGACAGGGACACCTCCCACCAGACCAGGTTGCTCAAAGCCCCATCCAGCCTGGCCTTGAACCCCTCCAGGGATGGGGCAAATGTAATCATGCATTTATTTGTGTGAATACAGATTTATTTTTTTTCTCAGTGGTTTGTTGGGTACTCCCACCACAGCACCACAAGAGACTGGTGTTAAAGTGACCTCACTTAGTATTCATGTAAGCTGGGAATCTTACTTCTCTCTTCCTGGTTAGGGAACTGTCATAATGGTAGATGATGCTCACTCTTCTGAGCCAAAAGAAGCAAGAAAAGAATGCACCAATATTGGCAAAAGTATCCAGTGAGATTAGTTCATGGGTTATTTTTAAACATTGTTCTAAGCCTTTTGCTTTTTACCAGCAAAATCCTGGGATGAGGTGGAAGGTTCCTATGCCATTTGTGACAGTGAGAAGTTCAGAACTAGCAGGCGGGGGCAAACAGTTTGGGGCAGAAACCTACAGAAAGGTCGTCTGAGAAATTAAAATCTGAGTGAGAAGGATGAGATTGCTGCAACAGGAGATGCCACAGCCCTTTTGTATGAGAGAGCCCTCTGCTGCCGAGTAACACGTCTTGCTCAGCCTGTCCCAGAGTCTCTTCTGTGCAAAACCTCTCCTTCCAATAGCCAGAAAGGCAGCCTTTGGTAGCTGCAAGTCTCCTGTTCTACATGGCACTTTTAACATGCAAAAGAACAAAAGAGACCGTGGTAGTGACCAATTAAACCTGGGTTTCTGTGTCTGAGCTGTTCCCACACGAAGCAGCCAAGGTGGCCTGTAGTCTCTAGCAGCATGGAGATGGCCCGAACAAGACAAGTGATGTTAAGTCTTTGGGCAGGAGTCCTCTGCTGAGTATAACCTTAAGAAGATCTTGGTCTTGAATAGCAGTTTTATACCAGTAACTCTGTTCAGACAATGGAGAAGCACAAACCATCGGTGTGTCAGGGGTGGAGAATAAGATGGAAATGCTGAAAGAAACTTCCAGGAGCAAATGTGGAGAAGCAGGAAAGGGGAGCTGGGAAAGGGGCAGCTTAAGAGAGCAGATGTTCCCTGAGGAGAGGCTCGTGCAGTGGGTTTGCGTGGTGGTGGCACCTAGCCCTGGCTGCCCTGGCAGTGCCATCCTATGGGCACAGAGCAGGGACAGGAACCTGTCCCTGGAGAACAGGTGACAAGCAGGAAGGATGGTGTGTGGTGGACACCACAGGCAGATGCCTCTGCATTAATCCCTCTTTCTGTGCCTGCAGCAGCAAGATGGAACTCGTGGACGACAACGCTGTTATCCGAGCAAGAGGATTGCCATGGCAGTCGTCTGACCAGGACATAGCAAGATTTTTCAAAGGCCTAAATATTGCCAAGTCAGTAGCTTAGAATTTACCTCTATGTTTGTAGTATTTTGTCAGTGTTGGTCATGGAGTTCTCTCTCTTTTGATTTCAATCCTGCAGGGGAGGCGCTGCACTCTGTCTCAATGCCCAGGGTAGGAGGAACGGAGAAGCTCTTGTGAGGTTCGTAAGTGAAGAGCATAGAGATCTAGCACTGCAAAGGCACAAGCATCACATGGGCAATCGCTACATTGAGGTGTGTGACGTTGGCTTTGCAGTACTCTTCTCCACAAGGAGTGCAGACAGCACACCAATCACACATTCTTCTTCTTTCCTTAGGTATACAAGGCAACAGGCGAAGACTTCCTTAAAATTGCAGGAGGTAATTTTTAGGGCGTGAGAAGGGAGGGTTTGTTCCATCAGCACCTGTAGCTTTTGGCTGTAAATTGCTCCTGTTGGATGTGGCCTTTCCCTTTCTTTATTTGAACGAGCAGTTGGCTGTTGTGCTGCTGACTATGTACTCTGCTAGCAGCAGTCCAAGATGTTCCATGATTTATCTGTCCGTCTTTGTCCTCCACCTTCTTGCCATTTTCAAGCAGCCTGTCAAATAAGGATTTGATCAGGCAAGGTAATCTTGCTTATCACTGTAATTTGTTAGGTTGCCGCCTTAATTTGAGGGACCTAAATGTTATTGATTGCTGAAAAACAAAAACAGAGTAGTTTTTCAAAACAATATGACTGCTGTTGCTGTGGAGACTTGCACGTAAAAGCAAACAGGTATCACAGTGTAAATAACAAGGGATTTATGGAACTGATTTTCTTAAAATCAAAATCTTTACCTCAGAGTAAAGGGGGAATTGAGAAGGAGGGCTTATTTAAGGGGAATTTTGAAATATTTGCAGCCTTGCATTGAAAGGCTGCAAAAGTTCCTTCACAAATTCTCCCATGGTCTCTGTTCCTCTCCTTTGACTGCAAGCATACAGAATTTGAGTTAAGATCCAATAAGCTGTTATGTGTCTACCATACTGCCTTAAGGTCCTTGTTGGTTCCTAATGGAGATTTGGTCTGGGCATTATAAATGACTAACTGGGTGTCTGGGGTTGAGGTTTTAGAGTGGGAGAGGCTACTAAGCCGTCAAATAAATAGCAAACTGATAGGCTTAGTAATAGTTACACCATGCAAATAAGACGTTGCACACTGACGTTGGGGGAAAAAAATGGTATGTGCCTGGCACCACCAAACTTCACAGAAGGAGCTAGCTGTAAATGAAAGGACCATATCAAGATGGGAAGTTGGTTAGCAGCTAGCTTTGGTTAATGTTATAAGGATGAATATCAGTGTTTGAGAGTTTTCTACTCTCTGCTTTCAGAGATGCTGAAAGTAGGATTGGCAGACTGACAGTTTTATCTGGATAGGAGGAAATTCTTGAGCTGTTTTCAACATGCCCTTATAACTTTCTTTCCCAGCACAGTGGTCTGGGTACTTGGTTACTATATATTACTGCTTCAGAGCATATCGGAGGCATTCATACCTCAGAAAGGCAAGGTGCATGGTAGCACAGATACTGCTCATGCAAGAGACCTACAAACTGTGCTTTCCTTGGGCTCTGAACATTGCAAGTACTTTCTGTTTTCCTGATGAATCTCTTCCAAAATGATGGAGTAACATTGTTAGACTTTAATAAGAAGTGCTCTATACCATATTTCCAGTTTATCAAAGTAGGACATCTTTTGCTGACTTTGGAGGCAAATGTTGTTCTACCTGCTCAAAAAACATCTGTGGGGAGGAGGAGGAGGTAGCTGTGACATGCTTACTTATGATTTTACGTGGCTGCTTAGACTTCAGTGCTTCTGTCCCTCTTTTCATTAAAGGCACTTCCAACGAAGTTGCGCAGTTCTTGTCAAAAGAAAACCAAGTGATTGTCAGGATGCGAGGTCTTCCTTTCAACGTAACAACAGAAGAAGTGCTGACGTTCTTTGGCCAGCACTGCCCTGTAACAGGAGGAAAGGAGGGAGTCCTCTTTGTCACGTACCCTGACAGCAGGCCAACAGGGGATGCCTTTGTGTTGTTTGCTTGTGAGGAATATGCACAAAATGCACTGAAAAAGCATAAGGAATTGCTGGGAAAAAGATACATTGAACTCTTCAGGAGCACTGCAGCCGAAGTTCAGCAGGTGGGTGAAAAGCTTACAAACAGTGGCATCTTGTAATCCAAACTCCTACCTTGGAATGCAGTAGTGGAAGCAAATACTGCTTGGCCATGACTTGAAAGCTTATTTTCTCTAACCCTTGACTGTTGCTGGAAAGAATACTGTATTTCTCCTTCTAAACATAAGATCTTAAGGTATATGGATGTTCTCAATCATATATACAAATCTTTGGGGTTTTGGCTTCTGATAGCCTTCCAGAGAGCAGTTACAGCAGAAAGTTTATGTGGGTCTAGTGCTTTACACTACAGATACTGAATTTGTCTAGTTCCAATGATGGCCTATTCAGGAGGAGCATTAGCAACAAATCTTGATTTTAAAAAACTTATATTTAGTTGCTGGCAGAGAAAAACAGAGCCTCTTGGTGTAGTTGTTGCCTTCAGAGCAATCTATCTCAAGAGTCTTATGAATTGCCTCTGAGGGTGAGTCTTGGCCATTGTCTGCCAGCACTGGCTACCTAGCAGAGGGTGGCAAGACTCTGAAACTGGGCCTGAAGAGTGTCCCCTCTGTCATTAACATGACTTGATGGACCATTAATAGCAGTTGTGCTGTCAGGGAAAGGAAGCAGGGCTGAAAGGATCGTGTATGTATGTAGCCAAAGATTCGTAGAGCTCCAGTTGGCATCAATAACTTCTGAATTTGTTTCTAGATGGTCTTGTCTACGATAAAAATTACAGCCAACCAATAACAATGTCATTGTAACCAAGCGGTGGTGCAGCTCTGAGCCCCCAGATATGTTGGTTTCAGTATCTCGTTTGAAGGGTAACACTAATGATGAGAGGGCATAGCTGCAACACTCACTCCTGTCACTGTATTTTTCTGAAGTGCTCTCTCAAGTTTCTTTGTTTAGCAAAACCTCCTGATACCTATATAAATGTAAACTAATCTTGATCGGAGAAGGCTGAAGGGTAGTGACTCTTGATTCAGTGAACTCTTGATCAGGCAGAGGGTTTACTGTCAAAACTAGTAACAAGAAATCTCAAGGCATGACTGTTATGGATACTGTGACTCAGTGACTCAGTAACACCACTTTTATGTTACTTGATGGACTATTGCATCTCAAGTCAGAGCTGTTTGGTAGTGAAATATGCTTCTAGTTCCCAGACCCTCCTAAAGTTTTACAGAAGAGAAGAATTTTTGGGTAGAAGTGAAACCATGCTATGCAGATGGTGGTAGGATGCTTTGGGATATTTTCACAATAAAAATATTGTAGAAATACAGGTTTCATGCTCTAGTAGGTCTTCTGAAATAGGCATAAGGGTTCAAGTATATTCTCTAAAACAATTATCTTTTTCAAGAAAGAATGATCCAAAGATTTACTTCAAAACACCTGAATACTAAGCACTGCTGCTGTGGTTCAAGCCCAGAATCCAGTTCACTTGTTTCCTAAAATACTGCCTTGAGTGAAAACAGATGGCATTGGTGTTGCATTCAACTCCTCTGAGTTATAGAATGAGTAAGGAGGCTTTCTGTAACCTCTGTTTTTTTCCATTCCACACAGGTGCTGAACAGGTACTCTTCTACCCCTCTCATTCCTCTCCCAACACCACCTATTCTTCCAGTATTACCTCAACAGTTTGTGCCTCCCACTAACGTCAGAGACTGCATACGTTTGCGTGGCCTTCCCTATGCTGCTACTATAGAGGACATCCTGGAGTTTTTGGGGGAGTTTTCTACAGATATTAGAACCCATGGAGTTCACATGGTACTAAATCACCAGGTTGGTCATCACCTTGTTTCTAGCTAGCCCTGTGCCAACTGCCTGTATACATGAATGTGTTCCTTTTGATGGTGTCAGCAGGGAAGCACCTTTGGGATTGACACTTGTGGCATTAACTGGTCTCCAGCTCTCCTCTAAAAGCTTACTGGCCATAGACGGGTTGGCTTTTTTGAACTACGCATTTGCTTTAGAGTGGTTTCTGTTACTGAGAGCCCTGTGCCTAAAGCTGGGCCAGTCTTGGAAGGGCTGGTGCTCCCAGGAGAGCAAGCTCCTGTACTGCAGGAGGCATGAACTGAAGAGTCCTGCCCAACAGCATGCATAATTCCTTTTGTACCAGGAGAGGAGTATCTCCAAAACAAAAGTGGGGGCGATGTCAGCTCTCAAAGCTCCCCTGCCTTGTTGAACAATGTGCCTCAGGTATGTTTGAGGACAAATGTGACTGGGGCTTTTTAGAGGTAGGATTTCCTATGGCATAAGTCAGCAGCTGAAGCTTGGGCTTTCCTGAACTGTGTGGTTGCTGTCTTTAAATAGTGACAGCTAAGCACCATGATTAACAGCTCATTGACATGCCATTTGTCATTGTTTTCTGGAAGCTTTTTCTTCCAGAACTTGTTAGGCAAAGGATTGTGCGTTGTTGTGATTGCCTTTATCTGCATGATCTTGTGACTTCAGGAGGAGATGGCAGCTCCTTCAACTCTATGGAGATTCCCTGAGTGGTCGCACTGATTATTGTGATAGGAAAATGGTTCTTCTGAAATTGGTTTGGTTGACGCTAAGCCTAAACTGAAACTATGAAAAACTTCCTTGCCCTGGCTTGGTAGGGCTTCTGTGTTTCAGGAGTGTCGGCGTGGAGAAGGCACTATGGTTATTCCAGTGCCTCTCCATCCCTAGGGATTCCTGTGTCTGTGAGGACTTCACCTAGCCAAGGCTGAAAAACTATAAGAAATGTGCAGGGCTGGGAGAGGCTAAGAAAAGATGCAGATGTTGCAGCACAAGTAATGGTTTACAGTAGTATCAGCCCTTGCCAGCAGTAACAGAAGAACCTGGAGGAAGAAAGTGAGATATGTGCATAGTCCTGAGGGCTGTCTACAGCCCCTGCCCAAAGCTGTCAGACTTTTTTTTTTTCCCCAGATACTGCTTTTGCCTGACTACCAGATTTTTATCTTTCTGCATGCTCTCCCTACTCCCACCATTCCTGGTTTCAACCCTCTAATCATGAACAAATGATAAAGTTGGTCTTCCCTCTGAAACCAGAAGAGCTGGCCCAGAACTTAAGAGATGGCTTTAGATCTCTACCTTTAGTTTTGAGTTTTGGCTACTTAGTCACCATCTGCATGTGGCTAAAATGACTCCTCCCAGTTGTGTATCCCACTCATTTATAGCTGTATAGGAGGATGTCAGATGTCACTCTTTTTTTTCTCTCCACAAGCTCATACCAAGT
Source organism: Gallinago jamesoni (assembly GCA_025769975.1). Taxonomy (NCBI): domain Eukaryota; kingdom Metazoa; phylum Chordata; class Aves; order Charadriiformes; family Scolopacidae; genus Gallinago; species Gallinago jamesoni. The sequence continues at coordinate 128,986,612 of JAOQGH010000012.1, forward strand.
CTTGGGCTAGTACCCTTCTAAAACATCCCAGCCCATACTGGCCTTAACAAAAAAAAAAAATAATCATTTAATATTTGGCACTTGACTGTATTTATTCTCAAATTTTAAAAAAAATCACAGATAATAAATATGGATTAGATCTTCCAATTCTGCATTCTTACTAAATAGGTGCTTTGAGACCTGCCGTCACCAAAGTACACAAATTGTAGTCTCTCCCATAAGTGTCCTTACTTATTTATTTTTTTTTAAATAGAAATAACATGGCTCAAGTTACAGTGTAGCTTAGTTGAAACAGGTAAGTAAATAAATCTGGTTGGCATGAGTTGGTAGAATGCCCATACGATGCAGCAGGCATACGATTCTCCAGCAATAGTGGGGGGAAACTTCAGGGAGGAGAGCTTTAAACATCCTGATTGGTGGTGGGGATGACTGACTGTACTCGACTTTGGAGATTGCTTTTAAGAACACAAATTATTGATATGCTGTTACTTCATGGGAGCTCCAGAAACACTTCCTTTTGTCTGCCTTGTTTGTAGGGACGTCCCTCGGGAGATGCTTTTATTCAGATGAAATCTGCAGACCGAGCTTTTCTGGCTGCGCAGAAGTGTCATAAGAAGACGATGAAGGACAGATACATTGAAGTCTTTCAATGTTCTGCTGAGGAGATGAACTTTGTATTAATGGGGGGCACTTTAAATCGAAATGGCTTGTCCCCACCACCATGTAAGTTACCATGTAAGTTTGGCATGGGCCTTGCCAATGCTCTACGCTGTGTGCGGGTAGGTGTCGGAGCTGCTCTCTTGACTCTCATGCTGGTTCTTAGAAAGGAGTGCCAGATGGGGGGGTATTAAAATTAGGTCTTTTCATCTTAAATCAGCAGCAGCTTGCAATCATTATTTTTCCCTTTGGTTGTGAATTGCTATGACCGAAGAACTACTTTAAAATTACTCTTGCTCTTCCAGTGGCAAACTTCCCCTCCCCTCCCTGAAGCTTACCTTGGCCAGGGTGAGCCATGGCTCTGAAAGTAACTTGCAAGCTCTGCCTAGAGCTTAAAAAAACAGTTTCCCATTTAAACTGATTTTTATTTACATTTTTTCACTGTGGCGAACACATCAAGTAAAAGCTTTTCACCTTTCACTTCCAAAACTTAATTTATGAAACAATTGGTAATGCTCTCCTTTAGGACTTAACCACACGTGTTCTGCCTATTGCGTCCCTACTTACTGCACTCTTCCTTTTGCTTTTTGTTGCCCCTACAGAATTAAGATTGCCTGTGTGGGAGTAAAACACGCACAGCTTTGGCCTCAGAATTGCAGAAACAGTATTTCATGTAAAATTATGCTCCTCAGAGCTACTGGAGCTACGTAGGATGAATATGGACTTCTAGACAAATGTTTAGGAGAAATGCTTTAAGACCTGAAGGACTAGCTTACTAAGTATATGTGCCATTTAAATCTGAGCCTATGGGAAAAATAATACTTTGCTTCCAAGATCACAAATGGCAAGGTAGTCAAATAGGAGCTTTCTCTGTCTCTCTATGCAAATGCACTACTGTCATTGGTGGCTTTTTTTAAGAAGTGTCCTTTAAATCCTGGTCAAAGCTGCCAATGTGGCAGCACACTTCTTGGGTGTGATTCCTTTTGAGTGTGAGTAGACCTTCAGCTAATCCTTGGGAGGTAAGTTTTCCAGGTGACTAGATTTTTTTTAATTTATTTTTTTTTTAATGAAAGTATCCCTCTGAGCAGGGATCTGCGGTATGTACTCTTATGTGTGACAGCTGATCCACACAGGGCTTGGAAGCTTCTCCTGAGAACTCCTAGGACAGGTTCTAGGGAAGATTCCCAAACTTTGTGAAGTCTTAGGTTGCGATTTCCCCATTTACAACTACAAATACCAGTGATGTAGTCTTCAGATAAGCCCTTTCAGCTCGCATTGACCCATCCCACAATGCAGCCCTCACCTTAAAGTAAGCCTCTAGTTTTGCTATTTTAAGTTATCTAAAGCTTTTGTGTGTTCACTTTTATCTTTTGTGGCACTGGGGAGAGGAAGAGGGAAGAAAAGGAAAAGAGTGGCAAGGGAGGAAGGTGAACTCTAATCACTTAAAATTCATTTAGAGCCTCGCATCTTGTTGAACCACCACAAAGTGCATTTGAAGCTGGAAATTTGACTTTTCTCACTCTGCTGTTGGTTCATTGAAAACAGAGCTCTTTGGGGGGTAGGGAGTGTCAGGATGAAAAGGTGTCTTCTGCTCTGGGGAATGTTAGGCAGATCTTTAGCAAGTTTCCTTCTTACAGTAGAGAAAGTCTCATACTTTTTGATTGGAGATGTCATTAAAATCTGAGCCTAGACAAGAAAAACTAGCTTTGTCTTTAGAAAGAGACCCTATTCCCAGTGCAAGAGATGGCTTTTTGTGTATTACTGACTTTGCTTTTGACTTGGGGGGTGGGCACAACCCCTGTAGTCAAGCTCATGTTGGTGGCTCAGATTTATTTTCTGTGATGAGCAAGAGAGCGAGAAGCTTGTGAAGGCTCTTTGCTTACTGCAGAGTTGTTCAGCTAATGAAGACCATATATATGCTGGAATTCAAAAGGTCCTAATCTATTTTCCATTTGGTCCCTTTAGGCCTTTCACCCCCTTCCTACTCCTTCCCGGCTCCTGCTGCAGTTGTGCCAACAGAAGCTGCTCTGTATCAGCCATCCGTGCTCCTGAACCCACGGACGCTCCAGCCCTCCACGGCGTACTACCCTGCTGGGGCTCAGCTCTTCATGAATTACACAGCCTACTACCCCAGGTAAAGCAGAGGAGAAACCAAGCGGGAACAAAGAAGTCTTTTTGCAGCAAATGCACAAAGCTCACAAAAGAACATTGTCTGCTGTGTTAAAGGCTTGAGCTACCAAGAACTACTCGTTCGGTATCTTGTTCAGGGAAACAATTTCAGGATATCTAGGGATTTCCCAAGTTTTAGAGTATTTCAGGTAGCGTTGATTTATTTTTTTTTTTAAAAGCATATGTCACACAGTTACAGTTGGATTATTTTTTTTTTCCACCTAATGTGCCTCTTAAACTTGTTAGTGTGCATTGTTGTGCCCTCAGTGGGAACTGCTGTGTGCAGTACTCCTTCCCATGTCCATACTGAAAAAGAAGCCCTTGGCCCCTCTTTTTGAAAGGGCAGACCCCATTCCACCCAAATAACTACTGAAATTCTGCCTCTTGTTTTTGTAATTAAGTAACTTTTGACCTTTATGGTAAAAACTCTGTTTACTTATTTATAGAATTACTGCATTGAAGCATATATGTATTGAATGAGTATGTAAAGCATACAGAGGCATGTATTCTTCCTGACCTCATAAACACCTCTTGTGAAGGGCTTCTGGCTCTTCTGAATTTCTTAACCATCTTCTATGGAGCAAAAACTCTTGATACCATTTGCCCTCGGCAGTCATGAGGACTTGGAAAGAGCCATGTTCCCTGTAAGCCATAAACCATTCCTCATCTGCCAGGAAACCTGCTAAAGAACTTGTCTTCTGTTAGATTCTGACCAGTGATTTTTTTTTTTTTTCTATCTCTGGAAAAGGGCCCAAATAGCTACTTATGAAGTTGTTGAGCAGTATGGACTCTCTAGCACCTGTAAGATAACAAAGGTTTTCTTATTACTTTACACTAAACCGTTATGTTGGTCAGATACCTGTTGTGTTGAGTTTTTTTTTTTTTAAATGTTTTCTTTACACATGACTTAATTTCTACAATGCCTTCAATGTCTGTCTTATGGTTACGATAATATGTTACCAAGCTCAGCCTCTTTAATGTAAGATCAAGAAAAATAAAATTCCAAACTTGCACTGGCAATATAAAACAAGTTTCTCAATAATAACTGTATATGTCATGAGAACACAGTAGCAGTAATATTTTGTAGTGACTTTGACATGTTGTACTTAAATTAATCATAGGCTGGCTGCTGCAGGCTAAGTGTCAGGCCCTACAGAGGTCTCTTGCTGAATGGGATCCCACTTGAGTCCCATCACTGGCTGTTTGGTCTGTGGGCATGTTGGTTACAGACTGGCCGATCTGAAGTCCCAAAACATCCTTTCTATGCTCTTGTCAAACTGTCAGTTTTATAATGTACTTAGGAAACCGTTCCTATGTAGCTTCTGTGCCAATTAAAAGTACCTCCCTTTAAAAAAATAACAACACTTCTGGAGTCAATTTGGCTTCTTTCCATTTTGTGAGAGCTGGTGTTTGGTTATTGCTTTTCTATCTAGAGTAAATGTTTGATCTACAGACCAATTGTATATACTCCAGTAGAAGTAGTGATCCTTTGTAGCTGATATGTTTTGGTGTGGTTTTTTTATTTTCCTAAAAAAATTAAGCTTTATTGCTTTTCAGGGAAATTCCTTTGCTTTGTAAAGGATGCCATAAGTAATTGGGTCCCTTTCATGTAGCAATCGGAACTCCCTTAAATGGAGTTTTCTGATTCTGAAATTTCATCCAAAAAAATGTGAAGTATGTGCAGCAGGAAAAAATGGGGTATCCTCTACAGTAAGTGGTGCATTTAAATGCATGTACATGGAAAAGTAATACAGAGCTGGTGGCTAATGATCAGACAATGGTTCATAAATCTAACTAGTGAATACTTATGGAAATAAGGAAAGTTCTTTGACCTGCTGCCAAAAGGTTCTACCACTTGTGTTTTACAAGGTCAAGTTGCTTTATTATAGCCAATTCCGTTCTCTGCACAGTAATCAGCCTAGGTGGAGGGGGGGTGGGTGGAAGGGGGTGGGGAGGGAGGCAGGCATTGTTTTGGTCTTGAGTATCTATCAGAAATCCCTGAAACTCTGACTCGTCTTAATGGTCTTATAGCTTTGGTGATGAAATCCAATGGTCTAAGAAAGGGATGCCTTCCATGCTATTAAAATAGCTTCAGTGAGCTCCTAATGAAAAGAAGGAGGGAGAGCAAGTTATTCGGGATCTGTCAGTCTTTGATATCTCAGTTTAGCTTGTAATTATATCTGGCAACATGTTCTAACAGCAGATCAGTGTTCTCTGTCTCTCCCTTTGCCTAGTCCTGGGCTTTTGAGGGGAAAAGAACAATAGAATTCATGGGTGGGAGGAGTTTCTTTGCTTATCTAAGCCTAGATAAATAGGTGTATTAGTTGCTGTGTGTATGTACACTGAAAGTAATGAATAACTGCACCACCTGGCAACTGCTAACATTCTGTTGAAACTTTTACCAAACAAAAACTTGAAAGCTACTGCTATAACATATGCAGTTTTAAAACAAAATTAAGTCTTATTGCACTTACTCGGTTCTAATGCCACTGTGATCACTTCTAAGAGGTGCCTTTAAAAATTCAAAAGTTTTTGTCAAAATCTGTAACTGTTAAACTTTATTTTTTTTCAACAATATTTTGAATAGTGAAGTAGAAAGAGAAGCTTCTTACCCTGTGGGTAGTGTGCTAGTGGGACTCATAGCCAGAAAATGATGTGGAAGCTAAAAACTGGTGTGGGTTCAAACAATCTAGACTCAAGGGCAGGAAATTCATTGTGAGTTAGTGAATACACAGAAACATTTGGCTCAGGAAGTCCTTGAACTTGAAATAACTGGAAGTGTTCTTATGTTCTGTGTCCTATGGTAAACTCTTGCGCTGTTGAACCAAGATGGGTAGGTGAACTTGTCTGTTCGCATCTTTGAAGCAGAATTTGTCATGAGAGAGATCGGTACCGCTTGTGAGCGTGGGTCTTTTCGGGTGGGTTTGCAGCTGTATTCAGCTGTGCCTGTCTAACGGTGGCTGTTAAGTTTGAGTTACCTCCCTGATGTGTCAGCATTGTCCTGGAGAAACTGGCTGCCCTGTGGCCTGGATGGGTGTACTCTGCTGGGTGAAAAACTGGCTGGGTGGCCAGGCCCGAAGAGTTGTGTTGCGTGGAGTTAAATCCAGTTGGCATCCAGTCACAAGTGGTGTTCCCCATGGTTCAGTACTGAGACCCATCCTGTGTAATAGCTTTATCAACAAGCTGGGCAAGGGCATCAAGTGCACCCTCAGTAGGTCTGCAGATGATACCAAGTTGAATGGGAATGTTGATCTTGAGGGTAGGAAGGCTCTACAGAGGGATCTGGACAGGCTGGATCGATGGGCTGAGGCCAATGGTATGAGGTTCAACAAGGCCAAGTGCCAGGTCTATGCAGTGCTACAGGCTTGGGGAAGAGCAGCTGGAGAGCTGCCCAGCAGAAAAGGACCTGGGAATGCTGCTTGACAGTTGGTTGAATATCAGACAGCAGCATGCCCAGGTGGCCAAGAAGGCTAACAGCAGCCTGGCCTGTATCAGAAATAGTGTGGCCAGCAGGACTAAGGGAAGCGATCATCCTCCTGTACTCAGCTCTGGTGAGGCTTCACCTCAAATACTGAGTTCTGTTTTGGGCCCCTCACTTCAAGAAAGACATTGAGGTGCTGGTGTGTGTCCAGAGATGGCAATGAAGGTGGTGAGGGGTCTGGAGCACAAGTCTTCTGAGGGGTGGCTGAGGGAACTGGGGTTGTTTAACCTGGAGAACAGGAGGCTGAGGGGAGACCTTATCTGTTTCCACAACTAACTGAAAGGAGGTTGTAGTGAGGTGGGAGTTGGTCTTTTTTCCCAGGTAATAGGTGAGAAATACAAGAGAAAACGGCCTCAGGTTGTGCCAGGGAAGGCTTTGATTTGATATTAGGAAAAAAATTTCTTCACCAAAAGGGTTGCCAAGTGTTGGAACAGGCTGCCCAGGCAGTGGTGGAGTCGCCATTCCCTGAAGGCACGTAGATGTGGTGCTGGGGGACATAGTTCAGTGGGAGCTGGCAGTGTTAGGCTGGTGGCTGGACTCAAATCTTAAAGGTTCTTTCCAACCTAAATGATTCTATGGTTCTACGTACAGCTCTCTATTGGAGTGATTTGAATGAAAGTCTTCTTATGTGGTAGTTAAAGGCATGGTTCAGACACTAGCTGCACAAGGAAATACAGGGTGATTTGTTTTTCTCATCTGTCTGCTTCTGCCTCTTCCTGCTATGGATTAGGTATGTTTTTTTCTCATCTATACGCTAATCAACTTCTAAAAGTATTTTTAGATGTGTACATATGCAACATAGAATCATAGAATCACTTGGGTTGGAAGGGACCTTAGAGATCATGTAGTTCCAACCCCCCTGCCATGGGCAGGGACACCTCCCACCAGACCAGGTTGTTCCAAGCCCCATCCAGCCTGGCCTTGAACACCTCCAGGGATGGGGCATCCAGGACTTCTGTGGGCAGCCTGTTCCAGTGTCTCACCACCCTCACAGGAAAGAATTTCTTTCTGGTGTCTAATCTAAATCTCCCCTCTTCCAATT
>JAOQGH010000012.1:128994060-129015919 GCA_025769975.1 Gallinago jamesoni
ATTAACACTGGTTCTTTAGTATTATTGTTAATTATTTAGTCTTAGTCTATTAAATCTATTTATATTTCAACCCTTGTGGTTTTTTTGGTTCCCCGATTCCCTTTTCCGGGTGGGGAGGGGTCATCAGGTGATAGAATAATTGTCTAAATGACAATATATTGTTATGGGTTTTCTCAAACCATAACACTCACCTATCTGTCCTGTCCTGCTCTTTCTCCAAGGTCACCCCCTCGACCTCTCTGGAGCCAGGGAGGGGCAAGGGTGGGCTGAGCCCCTCGTGGAGGGGAGAAGGGCTGGTGGGGTGGGAAGGGGGAGAAAGGTGCGATGTGGAGCCCCAAAGTGCCAGAGGGTGGTGGGAGGTGGGCATGGCCCCCTCCCCAGCAGCCCCCCTCCAGCCCCTGTCCCTCTCCCATCCCACGTGTTTGCCGGGCTCCGTATCACCTTGAAGCAACGGGTTATTTCAGCGTGCGTTCAGCCGGGCACGTTCCGCTTGTGGATCCACGTGGACTCCTCTGTTGTTGTTGTTTAATCATTAATCACTCGAATGGAGATGTAAACAGCCGCTCTCGCCCGCAAAGGGAGCCAAGAGATCCTTTTACACACCACAGGTCAAAGATGGGCTACTTGGCAAACAAGTCTGGGCAGTCAGAGCCAGTGTAAGTGAGAGGAGCTTGCTTTCCTCCACCTTTGCCTCATCTGCCCTGCTTGGTTTGAGGAGCCGATGGAAGGTCATGATGTGCTAAATTGGAAGCAAAGAAAAAAAATAATAATTGTTTTCATGGTTTAAATGGGGCGTGGTAATAAAAAAAAATATTCTCCTGTGGCTCTTGCATGGTGCGTGGCAGTTACTTGGCTTAGTACCTGCATCTCCCCAGGGAAAGGGTTACCCTGGTCTGCTGTGGGAGCCCCTGCAATGAGACGCTCCAGGAGCAAACCCTCCTGAAAGGACACATGGCCAAAGTGCTGGCTACAGAGCTGGGCTGGAATACAGCTAAAAAAAATTATTAAATACCAGCCCTATGGCTTCAGTGACTGCTGTGAAAGACGTGGCTGCACACATCAGTCTCAAGGGAGAAGACTGATTTGGTGGCTTTAGCTGAGCCAGGCGTCCACGTGAACTCACCTGACTGGCTCTGACTTCCTACGAGATGTCTGAAACACAGAAATATCATTCCCGAGGAAGCACCTGGAGACCCAGACTTTGGGGTTTTTTTCAACTTTATTACTCCAGTTAATGGAAGTTATCACCTCTGCCTACAAGGTATATCCCCATTGATGCCCTGGGGCCATGATTTCACTGTATGAGAGCAACCCCAACCGAAAATCCTTTCCTTCTCCTGGGCCGTGCAGCTGCCCCTGTGCCACCACTGCCCTGGGTCCTGGGCATGGCTCTGAAGGTCCAAGGGCACTCTTGGGCATGGAGAAACAACGGAGATCTTTAACCACTGGATCAGCTCCCCACTACTGATCGCGGTTTGGAGCTGGATCAACAGCTGTGTCTGCAGAGCCAAGGGAACGAGCAGGGAGCTGAAGCAGCACCACCATCAACACTGGGCTGTCACTAGGGTCTCACAGCATCCCAGACAATGAAGTGACCTGAAAAGACCCAAGGTGACACGTAGGGAAGGCCAGCCGGAGGCGCGGTGCTCAGCTCACAGCCTGAGGACAGCACTAGCACATCCCACTTCTTGGCAAATGAACTCAACCAAGGCTTCCCACGACGGGCAGTCGGGTGGGGGAAACTTATCCCACCCAGTCCCACTGCACCTCAGAGCAGAAACCAGACACAGGAGTGGTTTGGACCGTAGAGGCTACCAGCCTTATTGACCCCAGCGATTGACAGCTAATCTCATACTGATATTTGAGCCCAACTGGTGATAAAAGAGTGGTCCCAGGCTCCCTGCGCTCATGGAGCCATGGGTGGGAGTGTGAATTACTGCTGCAGTTTGGGGGATTTGGGGCAGGGACTGAGGCTGTGCTGGCCCCACGAAAGCAGATCCCCAATGGGGAGGGAGATGGGTCCTCTCTCCCATCCTTGCAGTTGCATTTAGTAGCCAGAGTCCTCCACGACAGCACGGGAATGAAATAAGAATGAACAGAAATGAGTGCAGAGAAAATTAAGGATGGCCTAGATTAATCAGCAAGCCTGGTTTGCTTTTTAGAGAGCTGTTACACGTCGATGCGTGTAGGGAGAACCTATCCATCACTGTATAATGAAGCACCAGCAGCAAGAGTGGGATTTTATTGGTGTTCGCTCTGAGATCTCTAAGGACAAACCCCGATGCCCTGTGTCCATCCGTGCAGGGGGGGGGCTGCAGGAGCTGCTGTGATCCGGGGGATGCTGGCCATCTCCGTGCTTGCCTGCGTGTCCCTCTGGCTGCTGGGAACCGGGAGAAGCACCTGGTTTGCTTCCAGCCTCAGCCCCTACATCAAAGGCAGCGTGAGGTTATAGAGGAAGGCTATAGAGTCAGCTGAGCCACCTTTCAGCCAGCAGCCACGGTGGCTGGCAAGTGCTCGCTGCCTGCAAAGGGCACAGCAGCCCTTTGCCTCCATTTCTCGGGAGCCTGGTGTGTAGCTTGGGGGGGAGGGGGGGGGGATGGAGTGGGGAGGGGGCAAGATAGACTCCAAACAAAGAACAAAGCAGCCCATTTATTAAAAAGTTTCCTCCTGTGCAAATCTGCCTGCAGGGATGGAGAGGGCAGGGATGCTATATGGAATAAATGTCTCTTAGAAGCGATGGGACGTAAGCACAAAGTTATGGAGTGACAACATTTCCAGAGTGCCCCGCTGCTCAGGAGCCATTCCCGGTTAAAGGACCCTGGTGACTACTCTAATGCAAATCTTAGATGAGCTATTTTTACTAACTAACATACGGTTACAACCAGATGGAAAAAGCTAGTAAAATAGAGCTGATAGATGGGCTTTAACACTTGATTCCTTTGCAGACAGCAACGGCAAAAATAGTGTGATGGAATCACACGTTCATTGTTTCGCTCTGACTTCAGATAAAAATGCATCTTGTGCTGGAGGAGACTGCACCCAAAGTTTCAAACCCAGCCTGGTCTCCAAGTCTCAGGCAGGATAGGTCTCTTTTCCATGCATAGTCACCCATTGCTGCCCTGCAGGTTCAATAATGCCCTCTCCACTACCTGGTGAAGGCTTCCGACTGTGCCGGTACCCTGGGGGATGGCTGGGGGGGGTACCCTGGGTTACAGCTGTGTGGGTGCACTGGGTTATGGATGTGGGGGTACCCTGGGTTATGACCACGCCGTGAGCTTAAGAGCTGCAAGGTCCCATGGTCAGCAACCCTGCTGGGGCATCACACGGCATCACTCAGTGTGTCTTCCCCGCTACCCCCCTTCAAACAGGATCAAAAAACTGTAACGAGGTAAAAATGAATAGATAACGATGATGTGAACCTGGGAGCTGTGGTCAGCTGTATGCCACAGGGCAGTCACAGCATATTTGAGGTCATTACTCAGATCTTTATGCTCTGTGACAAGGGGAGAACAGTGTTTGGGAAGAGCTGGGGGGGCTCTGGCACAGCCACCGCATCTCCACAGGCAGCAGGCTCTGGGGCAGAGCCCAGCCGCCCCCCCAGCACTGTGTGGCGAGTCAAAAAAAAACCAAAAATGGAAACAGACTCTTAGCCACAATGGGTTTGGAAATAAAATGCCTCTTCTGGTCTATTGTGCAGATGATTTTCCTTCCCCCACTCCCAACTCGTTACAAAACCTGTGAGCTGTGACCAGCTTTCGGGATGCTACGGGCGAGTAACTCTCCCATTGCAGTGCTCTGGCTGCGGCGCGACCCGGCATCGCCTCTGCCAGCTGAGCCCGCGGCCACAGAGCACGCTTCCCAGCCCGGGAAGATGGAGCCTGGGAGGTGGAAATAAAAAAAAAAAAAAAAAAAAAAAAAAAAAAAGGCAAAATCTTCCAAATCTGTCTCCGTATGTGCTCTGGGATAAACGTACAGCGGCTGTACCAACTGGAGGGAAGGAAATTTCTGGTTTAATTAAGTGAACAGACCAAGCAGCCAGATGCTTGAATAAAGAATAGCTGCCACTAGTCCAGGAGAGGACTTCAGTGCTGGGGGCTGGTTTGTGGATGGGCCACTTTCTCCTGCTCCTGCCATTGGGGAAAGCACTCCATTGTCCCTTTTGCAGGTAGGTGACTTGGGCAGGCATCAGTGGTGATGGTTCACCTGCTCGGGAGGGAAACGGAGCCCCCCCCTTGACGGGAGATGCTGGATCTCCAGCAGTGCACACCAGGATCACCCGACAAATCCCGGAGGGGTGATGCACAACACACTTTGGGTACTGACAGGTTTACAGAAAGCTGCTTAAGGTGGAAGGTAGGGGCACAGCACAGTACGAGGCACTCACACATCCTTCTCTCGCTGTGCTCAACTCAACTGAACTAATAAGTCGAAAGGCAATTTAAAAGCGCCTGGCAGATTACCTTGTCCAAGAGCTTCTTAACAGCTCGCACAATGAAAGTTGCATTTGAGCTGAAAACACAGCATCAGTCGTGACAGTCTGTAATAGCTGTAATGCTTAACCCGGGAGGAATCGGCTCTGTTAAGCGTTATCACTTTACAGCTGCTGGCACCTGGGAATAGCCTCTGTGTTTCTGGGTCAGACTTTCAGATCCCGGTTTGTCAGACAGAAAGGGACTGGACCTCTGCTCCCTCCCATGGAACAGCCCTCCGGACTGCGCGCTCGAGTAAACCTAACGGCCAGCAGTGGTGCCACAAAAATAACGCGGGCAGCTGGCGAGGGAGCCGATGCCTGTGATTAAATCCATCCCAAAACCAGTCTCAGGCACCCCATTTCAATGCCATTTGGATGCTGGGGAAGCATTTCTGCCGCTGAGTTATTTCTGTTGTTTCAAGCCTGGCAGTGGTCACAGCCGGGGCAGGATCACAGCCCCATCCTGCGGGACTTCCCCCGGTACCACCCTCTGGAGGCTCCACGAGAGAGGAGTCGGAGCAACCCCTGGGCTCAGGGGACCTGAGTTTCACCTTCTGCTTTGCTAGCCAAGTCGTCTGACCTCTTGGTTTTCTCACAAGATGGCTAATGAGCATTATCTGTCAGCGAGGGAAAGTACAAACAGCTTTTATCTCCATGAAGCCAGGCAGTGCGTGTCCCCACCGGCTTGGAGTCAACCGCATCTATCTACACGGTTAGAAACTACCAGCCCCTTATCTGCAAGACCTCTCGCAACAGAGGGACCTCAGATATCTTATTTTTCTGGCTCTCAAGACAAAAGACAGAGGCTTAGGCTGCGTTTTGCCAATCGGGGGTTGGCAGGGCTGGGTGCGTACCGTCCCTGGGCACAAACAGCCCAGACCACTGGTAGCACAAAAAAAGTTGAACCTTTTTAAAACTGCCACCCCGCTATCGAGCATCCCAGTCCCCCGGTACGGCCGAGGAGGAGTGGGTAGTCAGTGCAAGGTCTTGCCCTGTTTGCCAGACAAATACTGATGGTGAGGAGCGAGGAGCACTGACTGCAACGCAGCGAAAAGGTCCTTAAAAATGTTCAGAGGATGAGAATTGCCAGCACTGTTGTGATTTTGAAGCTCAAATAATAAATGATTCAACAACTGTACAGTTACCATGGGGATGAATTCTCATTGAGCCTAAAATTACCAAGCTGCTGACAAGGACCTATTTTTAGTATCAGCAGATGTGTATCTTTAAAAACATCAGCACAAACCTACTACTGTGTGTTTGTGTATGCATGCCTGCTCGCCTGTAATTGAGTTTTCTGATGCTAATAACAAAAGCAAAAAAATAAATAAATGTCTGAACGCTGCGACGGACGATACAGTGATTTAGGCTGGGGGGCGATAAGTGGAAGTTGCAATTAATACCTGATAAATAAAGCATGCAAAGTGGCCAGATTGCCGAACTGGTAAGCAGAGCCCTATCATTACTGTCAGCTAATGCGCTCCGGTAATGGGGTGTCTGTTTTCGGTGTCTGGGAGTACCCAACGGGAAGCCTGTGCCCTGGCAGCCCCACCACACGGGGAAAGGGGGGGCTCAACGCCGAGGGGAGCTCCTGGAACAGATCCTGAACCTCTGTGCTCAAAGACGGAGTTTGCCAGCGCTCTCCCTCTGTTTCACACTTGAGGGATAACACACACACCCCCCCCCACACCCACACCCCAAGAAAGCAGAGGGATCAGGCAAGGTGTTAACGCATCCTCACAGCACTGAGATAATAGTGGTGGGTACCGTCCCAAGCGGTGGAGTGCTCACTAACCACCCATCGACTCATCCCATCCCCGCTGACTCCCCGCACCGCCAGCCAGGCAAATCCTGCTGCCCATTTAAGAAAGGTTAAGGCCCCTGCACCACTGACTTGGACTGGGTTTTTTTCTCGTTAACTCTAATAGGACAGGCTGGAGACCTGCCTCCTGTTTCACAGCCTAATTTTGCTGAGGGAGAGGCCAGAGGGTGGCTATAATGACATCTCATCTGATGATAAAAGGATTGGTTTGCTTTTGAATGGTTCAGGTTGGACAGGACCTTAAAGATCATCCAGTTCCAACCCCCCTGCCATGGGCAGGGACACCTCCCACCAGACCACGTTGCTCAAAGCCCCATCCAGCCTGGCCTTGAACACCAGGGATGGGGCATCCGGGACTTCTGTGGGCAACCTGTTCCAGTGTCTCACCACCCTCACAGGAAAGAATTTCTTTCTGGTGTCTAACCTAAATCTCCCCTCTTCCAATTTAAAACTGTTGCCCCTTGTCCTATCACTGCACTTCCTCGTAAAGAATCCCTCCCCAGATCTGCTCTAGCTCCCTTCAGATATTGATAGGCTGCTATGAAGTCTCCCCGGAGCCTTCTCTTCTCCAGGCTGAACAACCCCAGCTCTCTCAGCCTGTCTTCATAGGAGAGGTGCTCCATCCCTCTGATCATCTTTGTGGCCCTCTGCTGGACCCGTTCCAACAGGTCCATGTCCTTCCTTGTGTTGAGGACTCCAAAGCTGGACACAGCGCTCCAGGTAGGGTCTCATGAGCACAGAGTAGAGGGGCAGAATCACCTCCCGAGACCTGCTGGCCACACTTCTCTTGCCAGTTCTCTTCTCTTGGCCAAACACGTAGCCGGACAGACATACCTCTGCTCGCCTCCTGGCGTGCCAGTGCACTCCAGGCTCATGCAGAGTTTGCTAGCAAACCAGCCGAGCAAAAATCAAAAGCAGTGTTTTACAGCCAGGCAGGGTAATGGGGCATTGCAGGAGACAGTTCAGCAGTTTTGTTCAAAAACCAAACAAGCTCTTCAGGTTTCTGAAAGGCAGAGATGGAGACAACGGAGAGGACGTGGTGCGTGGCAGGCAGCAGTGCTCCCTGCCTGCACTGCCGCGTGAGGCACTGGTCACACCTCCCACGGAGAGAAAACGGGGAAAATAATGGCATTTCAGACAAGAGAGAGAAGAGGAATTAAGGATCAAGAAAAGTCCTTGTGCCGAGACGCATTTGAAAAAAACAGCTGTGAACGATCTTCTATCCCAGAGTAAATTATGTAACGGGGCTCGATTAAACTATCCATCAGTTCCCTTTTTTTGATATTTAATCAGAAAAGAATTATTAGTTTCTCAGAGTTGGCTCTTTGAGATGAGTTGGCCATACACACTCTGCTCTTGGAGCGTATGTGCCTCTGTTACAAATGTCCAACTCCACCATAGTGTCCTACCACCATAGAAAACTCTTCCCTTTTTTCTTTGAAATAATTGACCTTGTATAATTAGGGGGTTGGGGAAATCTTGTTTGACTTTGAAGAAGTTGTCCCTGTGGAAGGCAGCCAACTGATACTCCAGGTGAGGTTTGGAGAGGCTCTCATGCAGAAAGACTGTCTGAACAACCTGGCCATGCTACTGACGATCAAACTGTGAGCATCAGGACACGTGGGTAGCTGAACTGCCCGGGCTGGCCCTGCCCTGTTAAGATCATACATGTGGGCTCTCATCTGAATTTTCTACTGCCCTTGCTAAAGGAAGACGAGGATGATATGAGCCAGCAATGTGCCCTTGTGGCCAAGAGGGCCAATGGGATCCTGGGCTGCGTAGGGAAGTGTGGCCAGTAGGTCAAGGGGGGTCATTCTCCCCCTCTACTCTGCACTGGTGAGGCCACAACTGGAATACTGCATCCAGTTCTGGGTTTTCCAGTTCAAGAGGGACAGGGAACTACTGGAGAGAGTCCAGCATAGGGCAACAAATATGATGGAGGGATTGGAGCATCTCCCTTACAAGGAAAGGCTGAGAGAGCTGGGGCTCTTTAGCCTGGAGAAGAGAAGGCTGAGGGGAGATCTTATTAATGCTTATAAGTCTCTAAAGGGTGGGTTGAAGGGAGATGGAGACAGACTCTTTTCAGTGTTTCCCAGTGACAAGACGAGGGGCAACGGGCACAAGCTGGAACATGGGAAGTTCCATTCAAATATGAAGAAGAACTTCTTCCTGGTGAGGGTGCCAGAGCCCTGGAACAGGCTGCCCAGGGAGCGTGTGGAGTCCCCTTCTCTGGAGATCTTCAAGACCCACCTGGATGCAGTCCTGAGTGATGTGCTCTGGATAATCCTGCTTTAGCAGGGGAGTTGGACTAGATGATCTCTAGAGGTCCCTTCCAACTCCGACAATTCCATGATTCTGTGATTCCATGATAGGCACTGGAGACCAGAGGCACATGGAGCACACGGACTTGTCTGAGAGGAGGTCTCAGGCTTGTGGCTTATCTGAAGCAAAGGATGTGAATTTAATTCTGTAGCGAACAGAAATTTGACTTTACATTCAATTTTCAGTTTGAAGAGTCAAAATTGGAGGGTTTTTGTTGTCCAGTGATCTGAAACCCCCAACTTGGGCACTGGACTAGAACATTTTCTGAGAAGTCACTGGTTCACAACACACTGCTTCCTGACACAGAGGGTGTTGTCAGCTCTCGTTGAGTCCCAAGCCACTGGGTTTACTGAGACAAGAGCTGCCATTATCAACACCATCCTAAAAGCTGAAGGGATGGGCTCCTTCAAATCTAGGAAAGGGCTTTTTTCTTGCTCTCTTAGGAATAAGCTTTACCCTTGGGCACACACTAACATTTGCACTAGTTTGTTCCCTCTTGAGTCCAAAACTAACAAGAGATGATCCAGATGTGAGCCGTGGGGGGAAAGTAAGAATGCCTAAACCATGAGGACGACATCTGGTCCTTTCTGCCTGCCTTTTCCAGTGCTGGAGAAAGGTGGACGTGTCTGCCTGAGCAGTATCAGCTGAGTGGTGGATGTCCTCCCTGCTCTAGATGAGCAACTGGTGGCTGGGGAAAGGCTGTTGCTTTTGAGCCTGCAAAGATCTCAGTGAGAAAGGACAGAACCTAGATCTAGAAGAAACTGAGGGAAACAAGTCTTGACCCTAAATAAGAGTGGTACTCAAGGTGAATGAGGGTGTATGAAGCTACAGCAGGAAAAAGTCTTGAAATTGCATGCTTTACATTCACAGAGCCTGGATTCCCTTTTCCTAGCTGAGATTTAGGGAAACACTGGGTAAATTCCATGTGCTGCATTGGAATGGAATATTTTTGTTATAAGTGTATGTGCCAACAGGATCATAGGATAATTCACATCAGAACGATCTCCAGGGGTCTCTAGTCCAACCTCCTGTCCACAGCAGGGACAGCTCTGAGGTCAGACCATGTTTTTCAGCTTTTTGCTCAGTCTGATCTTAAAAACTGCCAGGAGCAGAGGCTGCAAACGCTGGGCACTCTGTTCCAGTGCCTGACTCTCCTTATGGGGAAGAGGTTTGTCCTTTTATCCAGGACATAAGGACCTAGTAAATTATTTAATCACCTCCTCTGCGCCTCAGAAACACCATCAAACACAGTAAGAATGTTAACAACCGAGCAACAAAAGCAATTATTCAAGGGAAGCTGTTGATGCCAGGATCACCCAGGGCCACGAATCTCAGCTGTGGGACTCTCTGTCTCACGTGCAGAGCTGCAGAGGTGGCCCACGCTGGCAACGTAAGTGCTGAGGTCTTTGGTGTCAGCAAAAGTTTTGTCACATTGCTGAATGTGACATTGGCTGAATGTTCAGCCAGAGAAACAGTGATATATACCGTTTGGGCTTAATTTTGCTCAGTGTGGTGTTAAAGCACAACAGCCACTAACTGAAACAAAACAAAACAAAACAAAAAAAAAAAAGGTAACTCAAAGAGGAAGGTGCGACTGCTACAGCTTGGCTGCTTTCAAAATCAGGAGTTTTGCAATAACCAAGGAGTCAATGCCCAGGCAGGACACGGCTCCCAGTTCCGTTTTACAGCCGTGACTGTGGAGAGGAGAGTCGGGCAGTGCCGTGTTTCCCCCTGGAGGAGGCTGAGGCTCCTGTGTGCAGCATGAGGAAAAAAAAAAAGATTCAGATCTCGAGGTGGGGTGGTGTCGAGAAGTACCGATGCAGAAATAAATGTGGTCAAGCCCCCAGATAATGTCTGTCCTGCCAGGGCAGACCTACAATCCTGGAGGCAGTCGGTGACAAGAAAAGGGCAAAATCCCAGCGAGACCCAGGCAGGTGCCGAAGCCAAGAGCTCACCAGAACATAAAGAAGATGTGGGTCGGTGCTGCCCATGGTCAGTGTCCACATGCCAGCACCCTTTTGTAGACAGGGAAAGCTGCTTGAGCCTTAGTTTTCTCTGCCATGCTACTGTTTTTCCTCATCAGGAAGCTTGTTTCTACCTACACTTCTCCTGATGGGTCTCTAACGGTTTTTCTCGTGATGGAGCTCCGTAATCTGCTCTCAAAGCTTTAGTAACCTCCCTCTCTAGGAGCTAGAAAGGGGAAACGAGGCTTATGCACACCTCTAGTGTCTGTCCTTTGATCTGGAGTGTCTGAAACCACTTCTGCCTCAGAGTTCTTCACATCCTTGTGTTGATTCAAATGTCACCTCTTTAGGGAGTGTTTTATCTTGCTTATCTTCTGTTTCTCTTTCTGGTCAGCTACAGCGTTTCCTGAGAAGTATCTTCTTATGGAGCCTGACTTCCAGTCCAACACCCCTCTCCAGAGGCAGCTTCCACAGGCAACATCCATTCTTGTTGTTTCAAGGTCATCCCTCAGTATTACACTCAGAAGCCAAGGTGGCCATCAGGCATGTCTGACGGGTTGGTTGGGCTCTCTGCTTCTCACAGACACAGTCTTGCTCCCCTGACCACCCCAACCACCCTCTCACCACCTTCTGCAGAAGCCAGCTTTGCATCCAAGCATACATGGGCCAACTGGCCACAGCAGGTCAGGTCTGAAAGGACTGGACCACCCATACCATCATACACAGCTATAAAGAAAATCAACTGTAGCCATGACTAAAGCTCCAAAACCCAACAGTATGGAAGGGATAGTAAGCTACGTAACCAAGAAGGAGCCAAACTGCCAGGCATCAGGATGAGAACTGCTGGGGCTCCTCCACCATGCAGCAGCTGGTATGAAGCAGCTGACCAGCATCTAAGATGCTGAGCTACCTAGAGCTCAGGTCTTACCCAGAATGACAATCCCTTGAGGTTTAAAGATGTAATTATGTGGGACTGTCACTTATGAAAGATCACCTTTGGTGTCAATCCATCAATCTCCTCTGCTGAGTCACAGTTCATATAAATTGGACTGGACTACTTGTGAAGTTGAAATCGCCCACTGAAAATCTTTGCTCCTTCTATTTAGTTTTAACATTCAAGTTAACTTCCCCTCTCCAATTCAAAACTTTCCAAAGTTTATGGACTTAAAACTAGTGCCTCCTGGATAACACAATTTTGACTTTCAGGTGTCTGTGCTTATTGTGCTTAAAGGTGAAGATCAGTTTGTAATATAATTTCCCCAAGCGACACAATCTGAAACCATTAAATGCTTTTCACAATTAAATTTTGAGCTGAAGTTTTCTTTTCTTTTCTTTTTTCCCCTCCTCACCCTGAAGGAAAACTTTTCTAACTCTAGAAAATATAAGAAAAATCTCTGCTCTTGCGAATGAGAAAAAACATTGCAACCACATTTGAAAATACTGAAGCCAAAAGAATTGAGACTTGTAATAATAGATAAATGAAAGTCATTGCAGTCATAAGGAAGATCTGTATCACTCTGGATGCAAACTTCAAGTCACTCTTGCATGAAGACATCCTTGAAAGAGTTTTTCAGCATCAATATATACCTGACAATAAGGATTTTTGTTTTGTTTGGGAAGAAGCAGGTGTACTGAAATCCATTTGAAATTCCATTTCTTACAATAATTTGGTAGTTCTGATAGGGTCTGATCTGCTTTTGCTAAGATAAGACCTATTCAGGAGCAGCTATCAAGGCAATGCACACACAGGACACGGGCCGTATTGCACTAAAACAAACATTTGCCTTGACTTTGACAACGAGACAAAAAGCACAATGGTATTCAATTCAAAAATTCAATTTTTGCTATATACTATTTTTTTTTCCTAAAAAAATAATTGTTTAAAGCTACTTAACAGCACAGCAGTCCTTTGTGTAGGACTGTCATAGAATCCCAGAATCATCTAGGTTGGAAGGGACCTTTAAGATCATCAAGTCCAACCATTGACTAACACTGCCAAAACCACTGTCCTTTATTCCTCGTGTCAATAACACACCTGTGCATTTGCCCCTGTGTGTTTGTAGTGTTTCAGACACTCACATTTGCCCCCAGGCACATACACAGCACTCGTGCTACTCGTGTTCTGCTCCGGAGCATCTCTGTCTTACCACAGCCTGGAGAACAGGACCAACACAAAGCAAACGAGCTGTGGAAGGGTCTCCATGGGAAAAGTGAAAATTTGGGCTGTGGATCACTCCCAAATCCCTACTGAGCTAGGCAATTTGATTTTCAGAGGTGCTTGACATCTGTAGCCTCTCTTAAAAGGAAAAAAAAGGGGAGTGGGGAGAAGAACAGATCTCTACAGGTGCAGAGGTGGGAATTTCTGTCTCCTATCTCCATTTTTCCATTCTGCTACCAGTCTGGCATGCTCCAGGGTAACATACTCCTTTTTTATGGGAATAAGATTTCCATGTCCTGTGACCCAGGATCCAGCCACTGTTCAAGGCAGAGCTGAAAGCAGCCGAGGCAGGTTCCATTGGAGGCCTTGGAGGAAAGCAGCTGTCAAATAATACTAATAAATATTTGCACCTTAACTAGGAGCTCATGCCACTGTAGATTTAAGCCCTGAAACTAGGACAATTATTGTGATACACATTGAATAAGCCTCGACCTCTTGTGGTTAAATGCTTAGAGCAGCAAATATTTAGTATTAAGCCAGCCAGGATCCACTTCCTCTAATTAAAACGTTTTCATCCTGGTGCTGTTTCATCACATACCACCAAATTGAAAAATGTATTTCTTTAATTCAGTGCTGCTCCTAAAAGTGATCCCATTGAGCTGGAAGACTACAACCTCCCTGGACTGTAAAATCAATCAGAGACCACCTTCTGAGGGGCAGCCAATGGCACAAGCTCCATAGCGTGCCAGGGAGCAGTAAAGTTCCTGGGCTGAGGACTGACGGTACCTACATGGGAGGAAAATGAAAGCAGGTCTATTTATTCTCTAACTTACCACTTGCCTTCCAACTGTAAAAGCTCCAGCAGGTTTGGGTTGGTTTGGGGTTTTTTTTTTCTTAGCTTTACAATTGTTGCTGCTATAAAACCTGTACTTGGGATTGGAATTGAACGTATTAAACTTCCTTCATATAGCTCAGGAGCTTACAACCTTTCTTTAGCACCTCTTCATGGAAGTCCTGCCAAGTCAGTGATTACCAGGGGGACAGAGAGACGAGGTGTTTTTACAATTTCTTTTGATTGCTGATGTCCTAGTGCCTACAGCCATGAAGAGTACCCTCAGCTGCCTGTATTACTCTACCAGACACCACCAGATTAGATCACGGGAAGCAAAAATAATACCATTTAGGTACAGGATATTGCATAAGGAACAGCTAATGCTGCAAGCCTCCGAATTTATGGTGCCCGATTTCCTGTAGCTTCCTCTGCTGTGGAGTCTACAGGGTCTAGAAGCGCAGCCTGGGCACGCTGCACCTCCCTCTCTCCGAGGGCACCAATTCCTCCTTCTTTGCCTTGGAAATTGCATGAAATGGCAGTTCTGCAGCTTTGACAACGGGGGTTGGGGTTAGTCACACAGCTAAAGCATCATTTTTGGAAGAGAAAAAGCAAACCAACCTCATTGACTCAGGAAATTTATGTAGTGATCGTAGCACGTTGAGTGGTGTTTCCCAGCTACTTAAAAAACAAAAACCATAACCAAAAACAACCAAGCAAAAAACAAACACCACGGGAGGAAATTCCCAAAGAAGTTGAGAGGAGAATTTTTCTGTCAACTTCATCTGTTCATTTCATTGCAACTAGTATTTCACCTCCCATTTCTGCCCTATATTGTACAAATTGAAGATGAAAGACACTTGTAACTCGCCCTCCAACTCATTTGCTGTGAGTTTTATAGGAATTAAAACAGATTTTGGCTACCAAAAGCTGACTGAGCTACAATATTTGAAGACAAACGAACAAGGAAGTCAGAAGTACCTACCAAAAAGCAACTGAGGAGAACAAAGCTACTTAATACTTGGGAAGAGCAACTCGACATAGACAAAAGACATGTGAAAGTGAAGGATTACAGCCACAAGCTGAAAAGAATGGCCTGGGAAAGGGGGGAATGCAGGGTGAGGAGAGGAAAATCGTGGGGCCAAGCGCTAGGAGGGCATGAGGGATGGAAATGGAGATGATGGAGATGGAGAAACCACCAACTCTGGGACTGGCCCTGGGTGGCCAGAACTTAAGTTGTGAATCAACCAGCCTGCAACCTTCTTCTCCCTTATGCCTTTCATGAGATGTACTTGCTATTTTCTTTAAAACCTTCTTTAAAAACCTGATTTTAAGGACTTAGGGCAGAGTCCCTGCTTTCCTACCAAATTTATTATGCTGAGTACTATAAGAAAATAATTTTTACACGAGTCTCTACACAATACACAACAGTAAGCCAAAAGGGAGACAGGAGACATAGCAGACAAAAATCATTCTCCCTCCCAGACTTCTGGCTAAACCGAGTTACTTTCAAGAGCTCAGGGAACACAAGAGTAGAAAGAGCAAAATATAATGAGGGTGCAAAGCTGAGTTTTGGGCAAGGGGTGAGGAAAACATCTGTTCAGTCATATAGAGAAAAGTCAGGAGGAGTTTTAAGCTGCAACGAAGACTATGAATGAGAAAGCTGTGGCAGCCCTAACGCAACACCACGGAGAGGCGCGTTCAAAGATGAAATTGTGCGTCTTCCGTGCATTTGTTTACAAAGTTCTTTAAAATAAAAGTTCACCCCCAAAATATAGCCCCCTGTAAATATAATAAAAAAAAGCTTCTTCCCCAATGCATCGCAGTATCACTTGTTACAAGTATCTAAATGGCTTATTCTTGATCCTACAGTTTATGTGATCCGCTGCAAAACCTTGATCAATTTTTTTTCCCTCACAAAATGAAAAAAGATTTAAAACCTAGCTAAATGCTTATTATGAAAATATAATTTTATTCTAAATTTAAAGCTGAAGTAAACTATATTTTCACTTACAAATGAAGATAGCCTAAGCATACCATGAAGGCCCTATTTGCTTTTTGTTTCTCTAGACATCAACAACTGGGCTTCGAGGACCAGTACTGGCTAAATGCATTTAAGAAACCCCCCCTATCAAACACAGATATTCAATGCTTACCAAAATGTTTACTTTACCGTTCAACTTTTTTATCCTCTTTGGGAAACAACGTAGATGGTGGCTTTTAAATCAAAGTTCCTTTCTGTTTGCGTGCCCGCAACAGCGTCGCACGAGGCAATATTTGAAGACGAGAATTTGCAATGAATCAATGGAAACCTCCTGGCAATATTCCAGTTGGTCCAACATCTTGTAAAACTTGGCTTCCAAAACCAAAGCCAGCCACGCTCAGTCCGTTCCCTCATGAAGAAGTGACGTGTGCTCTGTGTTGAAGAAGATAATTTTAAAGACTTATAAGGAAGATGCGATGATAAAAAGGTTGCTGGCGTGAGCTTAGGACATTCATGTTACGAGTGATGAAGACACGTCGGTGAGTTATGCAAGTTATCTGAAACAAGTGCCAAAAACCCTTTTACCAAATCATCACACACTCTACATAACACTTAGCTCGCTATAGCCCTTCTCGTATATACATCTCCCAGCTTCACACAAAGGAGAAAGTAAAAGCTATTTTAGAAGTAATTTAGGAAGCTTAAAAACCAGCCAGTCACTGTGAAATTTATTAGCATCTTTTCTAAGCCTCACTTCAACTGCCAGTTTATTGAAAAGTGTTATTCTAGTAAAATCCTTAAAAGGAATGTCTCGAGGCTTTCAATGACTACAAAGGACACTTGTAAAGTTAGCTGTTCTCATTAGTATACAGAGGCTCGGATTTGGGGAGGGAGGCAGGAGGAGGGAAAAAGGGGGACACAGAATCGATGCATTAATTATCAGTGGTGAAAAATTCGAGTCAACCACACCAGCTTTCAGAATTTCAACTGACAGCCACACACACACTTTTCACCATAGCTGTGTAACAACTCGGGCTTGGTTTTTAGCTTGTTTCCTCCAGCTCTTTTAGTAAAGATAATTAAACTACTCACGGGCACAGCAAATACCTATCTGCCCGAGCATCTAAAGGACAAACACGAGAACAACTAGTTTTTCAGTTGTTGGCTAGCGGTTACATTTGAAGCTAAGTTTTCCTTTTACATTCTACTGAACTTTTTTTCCTGCATTAAGAAACAAGAAAATTTCAAATAAAAATTCCTTTGAAGTAAGAGCAACCTACACATTACACTATTGTATTAGAGGATAAGAACTAATGGCAGATCCGAATCCTTTCCAAGTTGTGCAAAATGCCACAAAAAGCAGCATAAGTTATGAAAAAAGGACTTCAGATGTTAGTAATTAAGGAGGTTCTAAAATGTGTTGAACTTCTTCCTTTGCATTTTACATGCTTTGATATGGAAAAACTGCATTCTACTTATAAATTAATCAAGATAAAGCTAATAATAACATCACATACTGTTCCTAGCGCATGAGGAATTCAGCGAGACATTACAAAACCTTCAGCATCAGTTTCTCTCAGTAGCTGGTAGCAGAGAAAGAAATCTAAAATATTTCATGGATTTAATGTATTCTTGAAAGAACTAATCGCACAAGTAAACGTAGCTGCTCAAATTGCTCTCTTGGACAAAGGCAAACATCTTCCATTTTCTTTCATGTGGGATTGCTACCTTCTTCAAAGGAGAAGCTTTTACCTCAAATTGGTGGGGGCTGGGAGATTGTTATGTTCCCATCTGTCTAATGTGTTCAGTTCTGATCTTGAAGCTCAGGTTTTTAGGAGTCAAAGAATAACAGAGGATTTTACCAAGGAAGCTACTCAGAATAGGTGTTGGAACTTAATCATCACCAGCATCAAATTCTATGCGTTACAGATTTTATTTTTTCAATTACTGCCTAGACCTATCTTCCCTCCTTTCTAGTCTTTTTTTTTTTTTTTTTCCTGGAGGAAAAAAAACCACAAAACCCACACCAAACCCCAACAAGTAACCAACACAAGCTCTGTTCCTTCCCCCATAGAAGATACCTAATTTTGCTTTCGGTGTGATTTGATGTCTAAATTCCAACAGCCACATTCTCTGCTGCTCAAAGGGGCGTCTCAGGGTTTTACCAATGAACGCTGCTGGCAAACAAAGGGGCTCAGTTGCATCTCCGTGCATTAATGACCGGTGTCCCGCTGCATCAGACTATGCGGATTGTTGGGGGGAATTTTTTGTTGTTGTTGTTGTTTTGTTTTCGTGTGTGTGTGTCTGTGTGCGCGCACGGCCAGTGTCTGCAAAATGGAGATTCTCACAACTGAAAGAAGATCAAGGGGAAACGTGCCTCCTGGAGCATCATCCACATAGTTTTGTTCTCATCAACCAAAATTCACTTCCCCTTCACAATGAGACACGAGACCCCCGAAAAATAAAAACAAGACCACGTTTATTCAATACAGACAGGTTAATTAAGACAGTTAAGTCCTGCAAATCAGGAACACATTTCAAACACTCCGGTACGAAGTGCATATATTTAAAATCAACAGCTGCATCTTGTGGTCGAGCCATTGAGTTTGTCGGGGAAGGGTGGATTTCAGGGGTATTTTTTTTTCTTTTTGGTAGAAAAAACTTGCTTCAGCTACCTTATGTGAACAATGCATCTCAGGCTCCATTCACTCCTCAGGCTTTACAATTATAAGTCCAGCTGCCTTCCAGCTTTGATATTCACATTTGTTTTGTTTAAGCTGCTTCATACAGTCACAACAACGGGAGAAAAAAAAAATAAACGTTGAAATAATAATAATAATAATACTTAAAAAAAAACCACAAACAAAACCAAACACAAAACAAAAAAGAAAAACCCCAAAGCAGCCCGGGAGGGGAAGGGAAACACCTCCCGCCGGGGTCAGCGAGAATTATTGCAAATGGCTCCTGGGAGATGGAGCCCGGCGGCGGAGGGACCGGCGGCGGGGGGGGTCGGCGGCCCCGGGGGCCGAGGAAGAGGAGGAGGAGCTCCTGAAGAAGGCAGAGGAGATGGAGGGAGGGGGGAGCACAACGACGGTCTCCGCCGGTGGGAGAGCGGCGGGGCTCGGCGCCGCGCCGGGGGTGACCTTGGGGGGGCGGCGGCGGCGGAGAGGGGATGGGGGGGGACGACGACGACGATATCGACCCCGCCCGGCACCGGGGGCGAAGTTGGGGGGGCCGGGACACCCCGCCGCGGGGGGGAGACTTACATCGCGGCGGAGCCAGCACCGCGCTCGCCCAGTCCGCTCGACGGGGCGGGAGGGAGAGGGGGGGGGCCACCCACCGCCGCCGCCGCCCCGGCCGTCGTTCGTCCTCCGCCGGCTACTGCAGGGGCTGCACCGCCGCCGCCTCGCCGTCCGCGCCGCTGCTCCCCGCCGAGGCGCTGCCGCTGGAGGCCGTGGAGGCTGCCGCCGCCGCCGCCGCTGCCGCCAGCTGCAGCCGCCGGACGGCTTCTTTGATGAGGTTCCCGGAGAGGATGAGCTGCTGCAGGAGCCGGTGGGGGTCTTCCTCCTCCGCCGGTCCGTCGCCCGGCCCCGGCGGCGGTTGCTTCCTCCGGCGGGCGGCGCTCCGCAGCCAGCCCCGGCCGCACAGCTGCTTGGTCACCCGCTGCTGCCCGCTCCTGTCCGCCCGCGGCGCTTCGGCGTGTTGCGGGTGGGCTTGCGGCGGGGCCAGCAGGCCGCCGCCTCCTCCTCCTCCTCCTCCACCGCCGCTACATCGGGGAGAGTAAGGGGCGGCGCGGTCGCGGGCGCTTGCCGGCCCCAGGTGCTTGGCTCCGCGGGTCGTCGGCGGCGGCGGCCCCCGCTGGGCGCTGAGCTGCAGCACCTCGCCCAGCTTGGCCACCAGCGCGTCCACCTCCTTGGAGCCCGCCTGTCCTACGGCGACCGAGCGCTCCAGCAGCAGGAAGCGCTCGCCCGGGCGGCACGGCATCTCCTCGGCCGGTGCCGTGCCGTGCCGCAGCGAGCGGGACCCGGGGCCGCCCGCCCGCCCCGAGCACACGCGGCTCCGGCGGCTGCGGTTGAAGCTGGAGCTCGGCCCCGCTGGGGTTGGTTTGTAAACAATGGGTGACGCGGCAGCGCCGGCGCCTCCCACTGCGCCGGGCGGGGGGGGGAAGGCGAGGGGGGCAGGGAGGGAACGAGGGTGGTGGTGAGGGAAGCCCCCGCCACCGACCCGCCGACGGCGGCTGCCGGCACCGCGGCGGATTGGGGCGACCCCCGCCGCCGGCGTGGGTGCGTGTCCCCCGGTGCGGGGGGCGAGGCCGCCCCGCAAAAGGCGACCACGCCGTTCCCGCTTCCCCCCCTCTGCCGGCGCGGCGCGTGGACCGGCCCGCTTTCAAACCCCGCACCTCGAGCCGTGGGGAGGGGGGGGCGGGGCCCGGGGTGATTGGCAGGAGGGGCGTGAGGGGGCGGGGCGAGGCGGCCTAGCTGTGAGGGGAGGCGGCGGCGGGAAGGGGCTGCCGGGGGCGGGAAGGGGCTGACAGGGATGGGTGGGGGGGCGCTCCGTCGCCGTCGTGTCCCCTCAGGGCGAGTTCCCGGAGGAGAGACGAGGCAAGGGGGCACCGAGGAGGGCGGCCGGGCGCTGAGGTGGCCGTCCCCCACCCCTCGAGGGGCTTCCCCCGGGCCCCCTCCGTCGGTCCCGTGAGGGACGCTGCCCCGGGAAACCGCTACCAGCGCGAAGGGCTCCGTGTTTTTGCCGGTGCCTCTGTATTTTTGGGATGGCAACGGGTTCCTACGGCAGTGCCCGCCCCCGGGATGCCGTCCCATGGCTGTCGGCACCCACCGACTGTCGCCCTTGCACCCAGCAGAGCGCTGGTTTTGGGTGTAATTCCTTGGCATAGAAGTGCCTTTGGGGTGCCTTATTCTAGAATTCTTATTCTAGCCTTATGCTAGAATTCGCAGACGTGAAGCAAGTCTGTGCAAGCAGCCTCGCGAGTTTTTCTACCTGCCTGTGGCTTGTCACCTGGAGGAGGGCTCCGTCCTGCCTCTTCCTCCCCCTGTCGCAGCCCCATTCCTCCCCTGGAATCCATCACCACGTCCTTAAGTGCTGAAGTTTCTACCATGAGCCAGAAACGACGTTTTCTGGGTGTCAAAATGCTGGGGGCACAGTCCAGGAGACGCTCGTTCACCTAACTGGGCACTGGTCGCTGCTTCTGGGGAGCCACCAGTGAGATGGGAGTTGCTCACACGCACGACTGCGATGGGCTCCTCGATGGATCACTGAGGGCACATCCTTTGGTCCTTTTGTCCATGTTTTCCTGATTTTTCCTGCCACTTGCTGTACAAAAGGAGAGACCCCGTGCCTACGTGCACCTCTTTGTAAATGTGCCTGTCACCGGAACATGTTCCTGGGCGCTCCAGCCTGGTTGTCCAAGCCCATTGCTACATTTCCTACCTAACTGCATATTATTTTTTCATCTATACATTTAACATACTGATACTTTCTCATTTTCAGTGCCTTCTTGTCAACTGGCCATTAAAACTCAGATCGCATTGTTCCACGGGTAGTGAGAAAGTGGGCTCTCGTTTCCCCACGCCAAAATATTTTTAAGAAAACACTTCTACCCTCGTTCCCTAATTACGCAGTATCTTTTCAAGCGGAATAAAGGCAGGCCTACAGGGATGGAGTGGATGGATCTACTTCAGCTCCAAGGGAGATCTATATTCAGAGCACTTCTGAGGAGGTAATCTGGTATTCTGTACAAGCCAAACTGCAATAAACCAGTACAGCTTATTCCAGCCTTTTCTTCTCCTCCCACAAAAGCAAAATAAGCTCTACCAGCAAAAGCTCGGTGCTGCCTGTGATTACATCTACACCTGGGGCTTTCATGAGCCCAGCAATGATAATCGCAAATCGCGCTTCGTTGCATCCCTAACCAGCAGCAGCACTGGGAAAAGTTTGCAGGATAGAGCAGATCAGGGACACAGATAGGGAGCTGAGGGCGAAGCCGTTAGCAGAATCCCGATGATCTTTTTTTAATGCAAAACTTCAGTGATGGCTGATTGACCATCGACTGAGTAATTATCTGCTGAAGATTTCAGGACGAAACCTACTGAAAATATTTACATTGAATGCTACTAATCAGGCTTAATAATTTTACCACCTCAACAAAATGAGTGTCATGAATTTGTGTTGTCTTAAAAAATTATCCCCATCTGGAGCACTGGGTCCAGTTCTGAGATCCCCAGTTCAAGAAGGACAGGGAACTGCTGGAGAGGGTACAGCAGAGGCTACAAAGATGATGAGGGGCCTGGAGCA
>JAOQGH010000012.1:129021901-129072233 GCA_025769975.1 Gallinago jamesoni
TAGAGGGCAATGAGGTCCCCCCTCAGCCTCCTCTTCTCCAAACTAAACATGCCCAGTTCCCTCAGCCTCTCCTCCTACGACTTGTTCTCCGGACCCCTCACCAGCTTGGTGGCTCTCCTCTGGACATGCTCCAGCAGCTCAATGTCCTTCTTGTGGTGAGGGGCCCAGAACTGAACTCAGCACTCAATATACCTTCGCTCGTGCCTGCTGCAGCAGGTTCACAATGCAAAATGTTTGGGAATGGTATTGCTTGAAGGTTTCTGCCCCCACCCCGTGCCTGCTTCATGTCCATGGGGCAGCCCTCACCCCTGTGGTGTGTGTGGAGCCACGCTGGGAGCCCATGAGCTGTTCTTTAATGATATATCTGTTCCAGAGCTCTTTGAAAATACTGGGTTGGCAGAAAGGAGCGATGCTGTGGGGCAGAGGACCACAGGACCGAGGAAGGATGATGGGACAGGGACGCTGAAAGTCAGCTTTACCATTCAAAACTTCACACCGTAAAACCAGGGACTGAGATTTGTGCTGACCTTTGTGGTTCTTAGCAGCACGGCAAGCTGGCCCTGCTATTAATTCTGGTCCAGGTGTGAGCAGGAGCCCTCTGGCAGTAAGGAAGGAGGAATGGGAAAGCATTGGGAGACCAACAGCCTTCAAATGGTGCAAAATTGTGCTCACCGTACAGGTCCTTCAGAGCAGGACAAACACTTTAGTACCAGCCCATATCTTCCCGTTAAACTCCCTGCCTCAAATCAAAAGCAACCTCAGACCCAGACTTCATAAATTTTACCTGGAAAGGATTCCAGCTATAACCGGAATAGATTATAACTCAGGTTAGCTTTGCAGTGAAATTAAGCCCAAAGAGCTTATAAACAGAAACCTTGATTGCAAAATTGATTTGAAATTGCGTAAAGTAGATCTGCTGGCACAATTCTATTTTAGCAATGAAGACAGGATCCCAAAGGCCAACATTTCTAAGGCAATTTGTCCAAGGAAGAAACAACCCTTTTCAGTTAATGAACCATTTTATAAAGCACTTAATATTATTAACTTTCATTATAACTTTCTTATAAAATACACATTAGGTCACCATCTTCAGCTAGGAAGCCATCACTCAAGTTCTGTATCGTTGTGAGTTCATATATTTCAAAAGTTCCCTCCTTTGCTCTTTTCACAAACTTAACTCCATGATCCATTTTAAAATGGTCCCTACTTTAAGTGTTTCTCACTGAATGTCAAGCTGCAAGAGGAAAACTCTCCACCGCCTTTGCCCAGACGCGTTGTTGTTGCAGCCTGGTGGGTTTTACTATTCTCAGTTAACATCCAATTGAATAAGACAGTAAATTGGGGAAACCAGTGCTAAAACCAGAACCTGCAGCGTGGTTTGTGAAGAAGCAAACCTATAAATGAGCACCAGAGCTAGGAACCAGAGAAGATACAAATCATCTGTCTATATGCTCAAGAGTACCTTCCTTCTGCCTCCAAATCATACCTGATCTGAAACACACCCACGCAGCAGAACAAAAATACTTTTAAGATATCAAAATTAAAAACTCCCGTGGTGGTTCCGGCTTTGTGATGGCTTTCTTCTGCATGGCTTTTCTGCTCTTCATATTGATGCAGGTTCTTACCAGCACTGGGCATTGCATACTCTAGTACAGCAAATCGTGGTGCGTTGGAGCAGGGATTGCACTGCAGAAAATAAAATGTTGATGATGAAGGTTTTCCCGGGATTCCCATATGCACTCTTATTACCACTGCTGCCATCAGTCGGCTGCTGAACTCTCCACGCTGTGCTCATTGATGCCTCTGCAATTGAGGTAGGTAGGATATTAAACTGAAGACATTTCTTGAAGGGAATGTGAATCTAAATTGTTCTTCCTCCGTAAAATCATTCTGGAAGAACTATGCAGTCCCAAAATCCCAGAAGAAAAGCTATTCTACAGTACCACAAGAGGAAGACTGTTGCGTTGCTCAATAAGAAACCCCTTGACAATGATGAGCAGAAGGGAGTGACCACAGGAATATTTCCTGAGCTGAGGTACCCCAGCTTTCGTGGGGGTGTTGGGAGGTGACTTGTGTAACTTGTGGGCAGTCTGGCCGGCACCTCATCGTGGAGATGCCGTTTGATAATAGCCTAAACTGGCTAAGGCATCCCAGTGGCCTTTGAAAGCCCTTCCCCACCCTTCCCCACCTGCACCCCTCTCTGTGCTTCCAACACAAAAAAAGCTAAGTTTGCCTTTCTGCGCTGGATTATTTACGGTTTGACGTAGATCCCCAGGAAAGAGCTGGCAGAAGGCTGGCAGGCAGGAGGGGGAGAGGGTCTTCTCCTCCCATCTGTAAGCTTGGCTTAACCGAATCGTAAACCTGCGGGTGGAGTTTCCCCAAGGCACTGACTTTGGCAGTGCAGCTCTTTTAGGAAGGGTCTGCCCCGCTCCGTGCCCAGCTGAAGTTCACAGCCTCCTCCGACGGGGCCGTGCAGTCATCCTCTATAGGGCTAGACTAGAAACCGGGCTGTGGCTCAAGGTACAGAACCTCTCAGGCCACAGCAGGGGTGATGAGACCAAGAGCCAGCTGAAGGTCACAAGGGCAGGAATGTGATTGCTGGAGCCAGTCTCTCATGAAACTACGGTTGGAGGGTTCTCGGTGGACCCTGTTCCTTGAACTCAACAGCGCTTGCAATTCCTCCATGCTTGTTAATTAAAGAAAATGCTCTGTGTGGCAGCTACAGTAGTGGATTCAGTTTTCTCCACAGAAAATATTCTGCTGGGGGAATAAATTAACAGGTAGCTATCACGGCGTAGCATTGTTCTGTCTCTGTATAACAAGGTGTATGTGACACCTTGCTTGTACGTCATCTTGGTTGTACATCATTCAGCCTTGCAGCACAGACAGGCATTGCAGAAACGTCCTTAATACAAGTGCAGTACAGTTCTTTGGGCTTGCTACTGCCACAGATCTCCCTTGCAGAATGGAGCCGTGCTCAATATAGACTCATGAGTTCCTGTACAGCCCTTCAAAATCCATTGCTTTGCTTTAATCATAATTTAGGAATAAAGAAAAATCCAATTTCTCACACGCTGACAAGAAACTGTAGTTTATGTTGGGGAAAAAACCAAACCACAACAAACCAACTTAAGAGTGCCTATATTTAGACATGGGCCAAAGTGCCTGAGGGTGTGGTCTTCATGGGCAATCTCAGTGTTTCACTGGGAGTTTGTGTGTGGACAAGCCTCCGAAAGAGGTGTGATTCTGAAGCAACCATACGACTTGCAGAACTGGTGTCTGAGGCAAGGAGCAGTCACCACAAAGAGCTGTCTCTGTTGAGGCTGGTGTAAGGGAAGAGTGAGTTTTCTGGACCTCTCCTGCTGAGAAAACTTCATAAAATATTTTACTTACAAAACTGCTTCTGCTTGGATAGTGTGGCAAAGTTCAAACTAGTTATTCACGATTTTGAACAAACTCTTTTGCTCAATTTGAACTGTCCAGCTCACAATGGACACCTTCTCTTACTACAGTTGAGACGAAATGTGTAGTGGATTTTGGCAGATCCCCTTCCATCCCTGCCAATACGTAAAGGAGACAAATACTGCTGGTAAAAGAAATTGTAAAGGAGAACTTCCACACGTAGTTTCTCGTTATGATAATAAAAGGCAAGCACAAGTGTGATGGAAAGCATTTTCTTTCCGAATCAATTTGTTGTATATATATATGTTGCTGTTTGGAGCAACAAAGAAGCCATTGTAATGTAAAAATGTCAGTCCTCAAGTTGAATTTGCAGTTGCAGTTATCTGATTCTATAAAAGGAGATGCTGAAGAACTGTAAAACTCTCAAATATTTATTCAGCAAGAAGGCTGAAGCCTGAACACACTTTCCTGTCCAGGCACATGTGCATGTTTCTCGTATGTCCCCTAATGTGTGCTGCATTTTATAGCACAGTTTGTGTAATTCGTCACTTTGATGTACTGTATGATTTCCTGAGTGTATAACAATCCCGAAATAAGTGCCATTTTGTGGGTAGCAAAGTATTTGAGTGCAGCTCACCACCTCCAACGTGTCAGCTAGATCTATTGCGCCACGATTAATGGCATATTCAGAAGAACTTTTTTACTCTACTATCGAAATTCTTCTAAGATTGTGCTTAGCTTTGGCAAATGTTTCCCACGTGTTTTTGAGTGGCAGCCCATCTTTTGATGTTTATATTTGCCATCTGGAGATGTCAGCTTTGTTCTACAGAAGAACTCAGAAATGGTGTAAGTAAATCTCAAGAAGTGGAAAAGAACATTTTGAAAAGGTTTACAAACAAATGGGCCCATAAATAGTATAGAAGAAAAGGTTTGTTCATGTGTAATGATATGGACATACGTTTTTGGCAAGTCACTCTACTGTCTGAATTTTTTTCAATCCCATTGCTATAGATAACACAAAATGAATTGTAAGCAAGTTATAGAAAAGAAAGAATATATACTGTAGTTTTTAGCTTGTTCATTTCATGCACGTGATCGTACGTTCAGTATAATGAGGCTCACAGTTTTTCCAGTACTCCTTGTAATGTGGTGGATTTCCTAATTTTTGTGGATTTTCCACACAGCCTCTTTTGTGGAAAACATTTGAACAATATACATATAAAATATAAAAAAACTCCTGGATTCCTTGGACAGGCAGATGCAAGAATTATGCATTATTCTCATGGCTGTTGCCATTACTATTCCTACCTGCAACAATTTGAATTCAGAATCTGTGTTTCCCTGTACTCAGCTACAACTTGGATAAGCATCAGAAAAGATTAAATATAACCGTGTAAAGAATGTAACCTCCTGTTATGCTGCAGTAGGTTTCTTCTGCCACCAGCTACTGCAGGATAACCACTAACATGAAATTCTGATCTTGGCAGGTAAAAGGTTTCTGCAATTTCCATAATGTGGAATATTCGAAGCTATAGCCATGTTAAAGAGAATGAGGCACAACTGACGGTTGTAAACCACAGAACAATTAAAACTCAGTTCCTAGAAATGTGATAATGTTCTTTTTGGTTATTTATGCAGTTGAGATAGGCGGGGCCATATACAGTACCCAGAAATGATACGCATTTATCTATGTTTATATCACCAGGAAAGGCACTGCCGTCTTGCCCTTAGCAATTCTCTCTCTCCTCTTTGCTCTTTGTAAGATGAGCCCAGCTTCAATGTCACGGGTAAGATTTATTGCTAGCGATCTGCATCGAGTAGTTTTTTGGTCACCAGTAGTTTGTTTGGATTCCCTTTACTCTTAGCTGTTGGCTAATGCCACCGTGGGACTTGGGCTGGTCAGAGATATTTTGTAGATGGTTAGCTCAGCAGTGCAGGGGACGATTGCTTTCCCATAGAAAAGTAATTCTTTCTCAGAAGATGCGTGTGAATCTTGGCTGTTGAGACAGTGGCTTTTGCAAATTTCCTTGAAAGCGGAACACTCAGGTTCTTCATTCTTCGCTGCCTCACACCTCTTGCTGTCATTTACACCCCTGCCAAAGAACACTGAGCGAATCAGCGGCACCACATGTTGCCTCTCCCAGCCCTTGAGACCAACCAAAGTACAGGTTGGGGGCTGACCTGCTGGTGATCATCTCTGAGGAGAAAGTCCTAGGAATCTTAGGAGTGGACAATAGGATGACCATGAGCCAACAATGTGCCCTTGTGGCCAAGAAGGCCAATGGCATCCCGGGGTGCATAAGGAAGAGTGTGACCAGCAGGTCCAGAGCTCTCTGCTCTGCCCTGGTGAGGCCCCATCTGGAGCACTGGGTCCAGTTCTGGCCTCCCCAGTTCCAGAAGGACAGGGAACTGCTGGAGAGGGGACAGCAGAGGGCTACAAAGATGATTAAGGGCCTGGAGCATCTCTCGTATGAGGAAAGGCTGAGGCACTTGGGTCTTTTTAGTCTGGAGAAGAGAAGGCTGAGGGGGGATCTAATCAATGTATACAAATACTTAAAGGGAGGGTGTCAGGAGGATGGGGCTGGTCTTTTTCCAGTGGTGCCCAGGGACAGGACAAGAGGAAATGGGCACAAACTTGAATATAAGAAGTTCCATCTAAACATGAGGAACTTTTTTACTTCAAGGGTGACAGAGCCCTGGGAGAGGCTGCATAGGAAGGTGTTGGAGTCTCCATCTCTGGAGACATTCCAAACCCACCTGGACACGTTCCTGTGCAACCTGCTCTGGGTGGACCTGAACAGGGGGGGTTGGACTAGATGATCTCCAGAGGTCCCTTCCAACCCCATGGGATTCTGTGACCCCTGCTTTGTGATCTTAATGCCCTTGTACGCCAGCCTTCTTTACTTATTTCAGCGCAATTTCACGTTCATTTCCTTCAATGACCAGAGGCGGGTGGCATGTTGTAGCCCTGAGAAGGAGCGGTGGTGCCTGCCGTAGGGACAGCGATGGGGGCAGAGGCCAGCTGGGTGGCAGCCAGCCCCTGGCGCCGGCATTCGTGGGCTGGGAAGCTCCAAGGTGAAACATAATTGGACACACTCGAAAACCAGAGGCCGTAAATAGAACAAAACAAATCGGCCCATTGAGAAGAAGTGAGGGCTGCACGAGCTGGGCTCGTTCCAAACACTCTTCCTACTGCATTTTTAAAAAAGTAATCATTTCATTTGTATGGTAATGCGGGGTTCTAGCTCTCGGTACGGCCCTTTCCTCAGCCCAACACATGCTAAATTTTCTGTCCTATTCCTCCTTGTGATGTAGATTGCTGAAAGACTCGGGTACAATCCCATTAAGAGCCCATGAGTTTGGCTGCTGGGGTCAGGACAGGGCAATTCTCCAGGTGTATTTAGGGTGCCTGGGTGGCCAGCTGCTGCCGTTCGTGAGCCAGGGGCTCATTTTCAGAGCCCGAGAGCTCCTCTGTCACTGAAACTCAGAGCACTCAGCACTTCCCCTGCGTTTCTCCAACATTAAGGTTTGATTTGTAGAATAATTTCTCCAAAGTCCTGTTCTGTTCCTGCTTTGCAGGTGACCTGATGCTACATCAGTGACTGCTGCTAATGGGGGACCCAGCCTGCAGGGACCCGGGTACATTGTCATGGCAGAGAAGCCATCCCTCTGCACCCCAAACACTTAGAACGCCTAGGTGGGCCCGCATATCTGCTAATATCCCTTAGCACAGAACTCTATTAACCAAGCTGTCAGCCTGATTCAAAGCATTTTCCATTCAATTTTTAACTTTGCATCCCCTGACTTGTCCATCGTTCATTTTTCCCTGATGAGCTCTGCCCATCGTTATCAAGAGCAGTACTTTCTGGAGTAGTCTGGAAGAACCTTAGTGATTCCTTTGCCTTCCATTTTTTATATTTTATTTTAATTAAAACATGATTTCTTTCAATCTCTCTGCACTGTATAGCAATATCAATGAAGTAATGTGTGTCCCACCCAGATAATGGAGAATGGTTCCTCTTGTTATTAATCCACGCTATTTGTCAAATTCCAATAATGTTTGCTTTATTTAACAGCTGCACAAATTACCTCCCAGGGAAGCCTGCAGACTTATTAAAGCTTATCTCTCTTGGGCCTAATTGTCTTGTGTCTTGGTTTCTTGTTAATACTCATTACTTGTTACTTGTTTATACTCATGCAAGGTGTACATCAAATATTAGGAGGAGTGTATATTTGGGATTCAGTAGCATTTTACCTTCATCTGCAAAAATCCAGAGTGACCCAAAAGTCATGCCAGAAATTGGTCCAAGATGTCTTTTGGTGTGTTCCCACTTGCAGGGGTCACTGAAGTGTAGAACTGTGCTGGCGACCCTTCCAAGCACATATATATGATCCTTCCTGAAGCACTAGTCAAGTCACTGAATTTTCACTGAATTTCACTGAATTATTAGAGTTGGAAGGGACCGTAGAGATCATCTAGCCCAACTTCCCTGCTGAGGCAGGATTGCCTAGAGCATGTAAACGATGGAGTCACGATGGAGAATCAAAATTCTTACCAGTGGAGACCAGGCTGGTGAGACCTAGAGCAACACTTCCACAAGCATTTCAGAAAAGCTGACATATGTAAGTCTCCATAAAGGACTTCTTAGTTTGAGATTTTGAAGGGGCCAGGGAGTCCCTTGGTGGAATTGTTCTAGGGAGTGGGATCTTTTTGTGATGGAAGCAGGTCTCAGACCATGGCTCCACCAAGGGAAGCATTCAAACTCTACTAATTACAGGTATTCTTTTCTCTGACATTTGTCTCTGCCCCTGCCAGTGCTGCTGCAGGCTGCCCCTTTGGTATGCCAGCTTGAAAAAGTAACCTGGGGGGGAAAAAATGTGCTGACTTTTCAAAGCTGGACCAGTTTCTCAATCACTCCCACAAAGAGCTGGGTTGGCTTCCCCAGTGGGGCTCTGCATTGTGATTTTGGGACTGGGGATTTGTGGTCAGGACGGATGGAGGAGGATGGAGACTGGCTCTGTGGTTTTGCTGCCCATCTTCC
The DNA here is from genome assembly GCA_025769975.1 of Gallinago jamesoni. NCBI lineage: Eukaryota > Metazoa > Chordata > Aves > Charadriiformes > Scolopacidae > Gallinago > Gallinago jamesoni. The sequence continues at coordinate 129,030,346 of JAOQGH010000012.1, forward strand.
TGGTGGTTACATTCCAGATATGGAAATATATTCTAACTGGAGCGGATTTATTGGGGCACTCAGGAGAGAAGGACTGTCTTGCAGTTGGTGTGTAAGGGTGAATTACCATACAACATGCACGGGAACGATGGGATGGAATATCCAAACGTAGGAGCACCTCTGCTTATCCTTACAAACACATTCTAAAATATTGCTTCGTGAGAGGCTGCAAGAACGAAGCCAGAGCAAAAGGAAAAAAACCAGAATCACTCACAAGTGTCCATTAGAAAGTGATGCAGCACGTCAAAAAAAGTAGAGACTTTACGAAAGCCAAACGCGCACTGCAGTCCTTCATGCTTGGTACTGGCTCGTAACTCTTGCTATGTGTAAAAGGATAGCAAATAATTAACATAAAACCGGGTAGTTACTACTTGGGCCGGGAGCCAAGCCCCGTTATAGCTGATTTACCGTAAAGGCTTATCTGCGCTCGCCGCGTTCCCACCCCTTGCTCTGGCTGCCGTTGCGGTGACGGCTGCAGGAGCTCCTGTTCCACCAGGCAGGGGCATTTTTTACTGCCGCGTGGCCTCATCTGGTTGTGCAGTCGTGTGTGCACAGCGCAGCCACCGGGCTCTGGATTTTACCGCTTTTTCCCCAGAAATGGCTTTAATATGCAAGCCGACAGTCGGCGTATAAAAATCATTTCCATTGAGCCATTCCGGGATGTGGGAAAAGGGCAGATTTTGAGGCTGGCTGTTACGCTGCTGTGATGGGCTTTAAAAAGGAAACATTTTTCCTAGCATGTTATAAATATCTCATCATGCCATTAAAATCGCAGGCTAGGAAACTATCCCGGCTACACGTGAGAAAGGCAGCACTGCAGTAATATAAAATCTCTCACTCTCTTTCATTTTCCTGATGGAGAGCTGCAAATGTCCAGGCATTTTCATGCCCTTTTTTTTTTTTTAAATTCAAAATTGCTTGCTGTTTACCTTAGAAACTGAGGCTTTGTTTACGGTGTGTTCTGTGCTGTGAAGCGTGTGGAAACACAGGCAGACCCTGCTTCAGAAGGAGCTGCTCCGAGGCTACATATTCCCAGGGGATCCCAGATTCAGGTTGGGGTTAGTAACCCAACGCGTGTACGGATCTCAGAGGACTCAGGCATTTGAAAACATAAGCCTCAGCTCCTAAAAGTAAGCAAGCAAGGAGTTAAACAATAAACCATATCAGGTAGCCTGTTTATTACCATATGGCTATTTCCACTGCTGTTCTCCATAAAGTCGTGCCAGCACTTTCATTTTAAACACTGTTTTTCATTAGTTTATATAACACAGCTGTAAATATTTTTTCAGGCTGCAACTCGGCGTTGGAAGTCACAAGGGAGAAACTAGGAAAAAAACAAACAAACAAACCCACCCACCCCTGGCTATGCTGCTTTTGAATGATATAAAAGTGAAACTGCTGGGAGTGTCGCACGGGATGGGTATGTTCACCTCAATAAGAGCTCTGGATTAACAAGCAGAGGATGTACAAAGGCATCTCAGCAGACATCCTCCAAGAAGGCAGCAGTCCTGGAAACAGCCAGGGAACAGGCCTGTGTGTCAAATCTTGTACTGGAATGGGAGAGTTCAATAAACAAAATACCAATATAGTAATGCCGAAGGAATATAATTAGTCACCGCGCTCTTGACTTCTGCTCTCTGGTATTTCCATTGTAAACATGGGTCGCCTCCATCGAGCATGGGGAGAGCCAGAGGTACAGCCTTGTATAAGTAACACAGACCAAGGATCTGATCACTGAGGTTGAGATCCTACAAGACAGCTAAGCTATCTAACAGCCCGGTAGAAAACTAGTCTCTTTTTTTTCAGCCAGACTAGTTTTCTGCCAGGTTAGTGAGCTCAGTCGCCCCAGTGAAGCTTCCAAACGCTAGAGCTGGTGCAAGTGAAGTGGCCGGAGCAAAGACTGCTGACGTAGCTCAGCCCCTTTGCGTGACCAGCCTGGGAGCATCTTCCAAGGGGGACATCTCAGTAGCAGCGTTGAGCGGCTGCTGCTCCGTGCAGTGGTGAACTGCACCGGGGAAGATACATGGGTTTGCTGGGTTGTTTCCTAAGGTGGTTTATTTACTGCATGGTTACACAAAGGGTTGGGCTGGTGGGACTCAGGAGGCTGCAGGGAGGTAGGAGGGATCAGCTGCTGGGGACAGGGTAAACAGCAACCACTTTCACCAGCCCGAAGCCATACTGACACCAGAAGCCAAACCACGGGGCTCAAGTTATTACAGTTCTTTCCATTGGCTTCCATGAGCAATAATTAGTTCCCCTATTGCAACCCCAGATCTCAGTGAGAGTGAAATCAGTGAGTATTTTTTTCCCTTTATTTCAATGGAATTGCATTTAGAGTAAAAAGCTCACCTGAGTTCTGATCTTGTTTGTGAAGCTCCCACCTGAGGGCATTTGGAGCAGGTATTAAAAGGCCATTTGGGCAGCAACCCATGGAGTTGTTCCCATTTCCTGGCTTATTCATCCGCTTTATGTGACTATTGATATTCTACAAGAGCAGTTATTGGTCTCTGCTGTGACTAGGGATGATGTAAAATAATATGAAAGTACATCCTTTCAGTCCGAACCAAAGGGGAAAAAAAAATATCTGTGGCTGATAGGGGCTCCTGTGCATCTGGCTCAGCTGAGAACACAGGCTGGGAAAAAAGCACCGGACACCTGGGATATGCTCCCTGAAAGTGAGCATCCAGCCCTCCTCTTCCCCATGCTTGGCCACATACTCCATGCTTGTGTAGCTTCAGGCAGTTGTGCAGAGAAAGTCCCATGCTGGCTCCCATCATGGACTTGCCCATCTGGGTAGCTCAGGAGATCCGCTAGATCCGCTCCAGTGGGGGGGTTGGACCAGATGATCTCCAGAGGTCCCTTCCAGCCCCTTATGATTCTACAATTCTATGATCCGTTAAAACCTCACTTGCTTTAAACCAGAATGGAGAACAACCATGGAAGGAGGTCCAACACCTGGGGATTAACACAAGGGGCCCTTTAGGCGTGTAGCTCATGCTTATGGCAGGATTGCTAAAATTTCACTTATTTTTGGCTTGTTTAATGAATCCAAGTGCCCAATATCCAGTGTAAATATCGAAGATTTGGCCAGGGACTCCCTAGGCGTGGCAACATGGAATGATAATTCCTGCTCAAACCTGTGAGGGTTTGACTCTTGGAAAGGAGCTTTCAGCACTCCTAGGAAAAAAAAAAATAAATCAGAGGAAACAACTTGATGTCTCAGGGAGAAAGGTTTGTTCCCCAGTCCCTGCATCTGAAAAACGCTTATCATTACACTCGACCTCACCGAAAAGCTTAATTAGCACTTGCAAAGCCCGTCAGTGTGTACAGGGTGAAGACTGTTGCCCTGGCAAGGGAAGAGACACGGTGGCCCAATAACTGTGGGGTGAGTCAGGGACGTTACCTAAGCCGTGGTAGAGCTGTGCCGCGCGGGATGCTCGCCATAAACACGCTGCCTTATCGCCTGTTTGCCGGGGAGGGTGAACTGGTTCAGCTAAAATAAGAACAGGAACAAACCTGCGTCCAGCAGCACCTCGGCCTTACCTCTGCTGACGCTCCGGCAGTCCCCATCCTGGGGGAAATGAACTCCCAGAGGATTTCTCTCTTTTTTAAAAAATTTTTTTCTTAAAGTATTAATTACTTAATTGAGCGAAATGAGGGAGGATGAAAATAACCCAGAGAAACGTGGGTTTGTGCAGTGTTTCAACCCAAGTTTCAGAGCTGAAATGCAGCAATAAATGTCAGGGACCAGCTGCTTCCTTTCTCACATGAGTCCATGCGGAGATGGTGATTCCCTCCAGATTGCCCCTCGGGAAGCACTGGCTGAGAGCATTATTTACAAAAGAAATAAAGGATGTCAGCAAACAGAGGTGGACTTTGGATTACTGCCTTCTCATTTTCCCCTTTCCAATCCACCAAGTGCATTCAGGGGACTCATAAAATCATTTGGCCCTTGGAGGCTCTGGTTCCACTCCTCTCTGAAGTCGTGTCCTGCTTCCCAGCGCCATGTGGGAAGGAGGATGAGGCCAAACGTTCAAAGCGGAGCACAAGCACAAAGCAGACATGGGTTGTCCCCTCACCCTGTCCATGGGGATATGCTACCTGTCCTGTGGCATGTCAATGTTGCTCATGTGTGGTATGAGGAAAAGAACACCTTGTCACCTCTGGAGGATGCTCCAAGTTCCTTAGTGCTAGGTAAGTGGGTGATCATTAGAGAGAGATGCTTATGAATGCACAACTCCAGACATCCTAAGATCATAGAATCATGGAATCATAGAGTCATCTGGGCCAATTGCAGGCAATGAGCGCTTTATGGATTATTTTGATGATCACACAGCATTTATATTGCAGGAGCGATCAGACATGCTAGAAATTGTACATACTGATAGGGAAATGCAGTCTCTGTCACTAGGGGACACTTTTAAAAGACAAAGAAGATGGAACCTGGGGAAAGTAATACTCTGTCTTACAAACATATACCAAGGTAATGATGAGAACTCTCGCAGATGCTTATAGATCACACCCAAGAAAATGCACTCATAGCAGAACTGTTAATCTTAGCTTTCCTGCTTGGTTGTGTTTTGTTTAGAAATTCAGTTTTTGAGTCAGGAAAGGTTCATGAGAGTAGAAATGATAGAGAGGGGGAAGAGGGCTAATCAGAAAGGGAATAAAAAAACAAAGGGAGACGAGATTAAAGAAGGAACAGAAAGAAAGAAGGTGAGTGAAATAGGAATGGAAAAACATATTGGTGGAGGATGCTTGCGTGGGGAGATGCCAGGATGCAGAGTTAGGAGTTGCATAAAGCATAAAGCAGGGACAACTGTCATTGGTAGTTTAGGAAAAGAGTGAAAAACAGCCAGAGTTTTAAACATGCATAAGTGTTGGCCTCTGGAGCTCTAGAGGCATCAGAAAGGAACTGGTGACCACTGGGACCAAGGCAGGGAAGCTACCTGAGCAAGGACAGAAGAGGATGCTGCCACCCCCTCCCACGCTGCTTTTGTCAGGTCTGCTCTTAGAGTAGTTGCTCCCAAAGCCACTAGTCTCGATGCAAGCAGTCCTGCATCCACAGGCTAGGAGACGTGCAAAATACAGAGTCAAATCCATTTGCAGTTGTCCTTCATTTCAGTGAAGTCCCAAACTAAATTTGGAGCTATGTTTAGGTTTTAAAAGGAACCAATGCCAGAGTCAGGCGTTACTTAGGTGTAGTCTTCCTCATTTACAAAAAAGCTTTTCAAAGTCATGTCCCCCTGAGCACTGCAAGAAAGCCCAGCCTGCCTTTCCAACAAATGCTGCTCCTGACTCTTAGTTTCTTCCTTACTTCCACTAGAGAAGACATATCACCCCTTCTCGGATTTTTTTCTCCTTTCTTTCCCTTTCCCAAGCACATAGAATCATAGAATTGTTTAGGTTGGAAGGGACCTTTTAGAGTCCAACCATCAACCTAACTCTGCCAAAACCACCACTAAAGCATGTCATCTACCTGTCTTTGACATACCTCCAGGGATGGCGATTTCACCACTTCCCTGAGCAGCCTGTTCTTTTACGACCCTTTCCATGAAGAAATTTTTCCTAATATCCAATCTAAGCCTCCCCTGGCACCACTTGAGGCTGTTTCTTCTTGTCCTATCACTTGCTACTTGGGAGAAGAGACCGACCCCAAGCTTGTTACAACCTCCTTTCAGGTAGCTGTCCCTCAGCCTCCTTTTCTCCAGGCTGAACACCACCAGTTCCCTTGTGATCCTTCATCATCTTCATTGCCTTCTCTGGACTCACTCCAGAACCTTTCCCGTAGTGAGCAGTCCTAAGAAAGTTCTTTAATACTTAGTGGTGTCTCTCACTCACAACGCTTGGCCACCACACTACCCCTTCAGCCGTGTCATGTCTACTGCTGCAGTGCCAACCACCGAGGAGCAGGGAACCCACCCGGGGTTTAAAGTAATGCTTTAAAACTGGGAGGAGAAGGGGAGAGAGAGAAGCATGGCTATTTTTAACCTGGATTGATTCCCTTACACACCTCATGCTGGAACCTCCCAGACACTTGCACTCCTGGAGCAGGTGACGGCAAGGAGCTGGTGGCTGGGGAGCCTGTGCTGCTCAACCCTCCTTGCCAACAGGACAAGGGTGGCAAACGTGTGTGCTCTGCCCTGCTCAGCCCATGACGTGCTGGCTGGTGGCTTCCGTTGCTAACACCTCAAAAATGTACCCTTCGTTCCTCCTGCCGCACGGGGAGTTCAAGGTGGCAAGGAGCTGGAAGTGAAAGCTTGTATTCCCGCAGAAAACCAGGGGGGGACGAGCCCTGGGTGACACTGAGCTGACGTTGGCCCGTCACACAGATGAGGATCTGTTTGACTGTGCCGACGGCTCTTACGACATTATCTCGAGTTTTGTCGTGTCAGGTGACGTTGGTAGGGGCCAGCTGTTGGAATCAGATGATCCTATGTGAATCTCAGCTTTCTTTCTCCTTTCTTAAAGCAAGCTCACGGCAGGAAAACGAGGGCAGCCTGTCAGCGTGACACAAAGGCTGAAGCATTTGAAGGCCCATAAAACTCGCTTCAAAAGTACGCGTTTTGTAAAATCTCTTTATTTTTTTGAGGCTTGATTCATGACGGCTGCATCCTTGGGACTGGCAATATTCATCTCATGTAAAAGAGCTATAAACATTAAAGAAGTAAAAATGCACAAAGCTTCCACGTCGCCCGCCAGCTGCAGCCAAGCTATGCCTCATCGGGATTTATTGCGGCATCCTCCAGGAGAGCCAGTGGTGAAGTGGTACCATTACTTCTGATTACGAATGGACCGGGTAAGAGCATCGGCGCTATAAACACCCCATTATAGAATGGGCTGCACAGTACAACACCTACTGTATTAATAACGTTCAATTCTTCACTTTTAAAAATAGTGGCTCTCGGGAAGAAAAGCAATCGCATTCTAGTCTGACACCTGAAAGGAAATGTGGGAAGGAAATAACTGTAACTGGCACAGCTAATAATGGGTTATGATGTTACCCTCCTGGGAACCGGGGAAGGGGGGAGTTGTCCTGCGCTTTAGACTAGAATGAGCCTGATTTCTCAAACGTAAATCTGTGTTAATCTTTCTAAAAGTTAAAAAAAGCCCAGGTGAGCTTTTGGTCCCCATGGAGCTCCTCTGTGCCATTTTGATGTAAGAAAAGGGTCAGAAAGCTGCCTCCATGGTTCGTCCGAAGGCGCTCCTCATACAAGGGAGCCAGAGACATCCCTGCCATCCCCACGCGGTCTCTCCCTGCTCGCTGAGGGCAAGGAGAGGCTGGAGCAACCTGCCCTTTGGCAACCTCTACCTAACTTAATGGTCCCTCGAGGCCTTTGGCAACTCAATGATCAGGGGGCTCATCTGAACCCAGAAGCTGCACCGACTTAACTTACATCACAGCTTTGATTTGTGTTCCCTGAGCCAGTTCAAGGTGTGGTTTCACAGGTTCCTGGCTCTCTGTTCCCATCACTCCACTGGAGGTCCATCCCTCCCAGCGGAGCTGGTGGCCCTCGCCATGAGTGCTCATCTCATGGGAGTGCTCCATCCCCCATGGCAGGGGGGTTGGAACTCGATGATCTTTAAGGTCCCTTTCCAACCCAAATGATTCTATGATTCTATGATTCTATGATTCTATGATCTTGGCTGCTTTTGTGCAAAAACTGGGCAGTCTCCCACACACCAGGCACGTGTGGGGGGATGCTGGACTTTCACCCCGTAGGAGCTGGGGCATGGGGAGGTTCGGTTCTGCCAGCTCACTGTGGGGTGATGATGATTATGATCAGCACAAGCGCTGAGTAAACACCTGGGGTGGGGACTCCTCGAACATAGCAGTGAGGATCATCAGCCTCTGTCAGTCAGTAAAGCTGCTTCCACAGCCCCAGGAATTTCAAACCCTCCTCTCCCACACCCCAGCAGCATGCCCAAGCCACAAGGCTGTGGGATAGCTGGAGGAGAACAGGACATTCTCTGTCTTATCCTGTGATTTATTGTCTGCTGATAAGAAAGAAAAGAAGATTCAGCCAGAAGGAGCAAAGAGAGGCCTTAGATATCATATTCTGCTGGTGGACCTCAAAGTGGTTTGGGAGGTAGACAGTTGTATACCCATTGGATAGACACTAATAGCATTGAGTAGGTGGTTGGTTTGCTGAAGGTCACCTGGCAAGCAAATGACAGAACTGGGAAAAAATGTTACCTCAGACCCTTTCCAGTGACCCACTCACTTCATGACAGTGCCTGCAACCCAGAACCTCTCAGGCAGAAACAGGCCATGGTTAATGCTTGCATCTTCCTCCCATCCCCTGGCCAGGCATCGGATTCAAACTGAACCTGTCCTGTCCCTGCCTAAGCCCCCTTCCACCACCAAGATCATGCACAATGGGCCCTATATCATCCCATTTGCACCCATACACCCACCCCAGAGGAGTGTGACACACCAGTTTATCCATACCAGACTGCTTTGGGTCAACAACATAGCATCTTCAGTTAAACTGATGCAACATTACACATGGGCTACAAGGGAAGCCCCCAGCCCCCTTTAGACTTTTGTCCCTTCGCTTTTTCAGACTTAGTGCATTAGCACAGCTGAAGATCCAACCTATTTTGCAGCAAGTGTAGGTTGAATTAATCTGTCTCAACTCCAGCTGTACAATGAGAGAGGCTTCTTTAATGGCAGGAAGTTGGCTGTGCCCGTATTCTTCCCTGAGACAAAAGTTCTGGGCACTGCTAGATGAGAAAATAGCTATAGCTTTTTCTAAAGAGCTAGTGAAATAAAATCACCGGAGGAAGTATTCCAAAAGCCCTTCAGTACAGCAAACTGTGTGGGCAAAGCAGCACAAGCAAAGATTACATCACCCCCAGAAACAACCAAACAGCTCCGTGAAGGTAATTACCAAGTATGATGTAAACAACCGGAGCGGGGTATATGTAAACACCGCTAAAGCAGAATACTGAGCGTGTTATCCGGAGAACAGAAGGAGAGCATTTCAAGGCACGTATTAATTCATCAGCTCTCACCATTACTCCTGATCACGAGTGCTTGTGTCTCGGGAAGCTGTGAACATCACAGCACACACACACGTCCAGGTCCACCAGCTCTGCCAGGGAGGTATGAACCTCCAGCAAGGAGATGACAACAAATAGCAGGAAGCCCACAAAACTACATCCTAAGCCAGCTCTGGAAACACGAATCAAAGCCATGATTTAAGTTACTTTGATTCAACCCCTGTGTAGAGACTAGAAACTGAAAATCAAAGTGGGGCTTCGTACATTTTTCAAGGAGGCAGCTCCGTGGCCTAAATGAAAAGAGTTGGTAGCTCCCTCAGAAGCGCTGGTCCAAATCTCAGCCGAGATATTGGGAGAAGCTCTTTTCTCTTTTCAGAGCTGGCTACACAAAGTAGTGGTGTTGCAATGCAGTTGCTTCATACAAACCAGTACGAAGGAGCAGTCTCCAAGACACAGCTTTTACTTCCCGAGTTGCTGTTTCCACTTGGAGAAAGGGAGGGAGGGGACTTCAGCCTGTAAGGTGAACTGGGACCCCACAGTACCTGGTGGAGCTGCTGGGCTACAGGATGGCTCCTGGGCCACCCAGTGGGGCAAGTGACAGAGTGTAGCCAGAAGTCACCTATTTCCACCCCGACGTTCACACCATGAAACCCCTGTGATTCACCTTTTGGGTGGTATCATTGTTCAAGTTCCCAACAAATCACAAACCAGCTCTCCCTGAGGTAACTGGGCTAGTAACTGGGTGTAGGTGGCAATCAGCGTGGGGATATTTGGCGTGTTGGTGGTGGACAGCTGCAAGTTTTCCAAGCAGGCACAACTCTCCCACGCAATTTTGGCTGCCGTTTTTCTGGCTTACTCTTCCTTGCTGGCAGCAGTGCCAGAAGAACTAGGATGCAGAGGAGGAACAGAAGGAGCTCAATATGGCTGAGCAAGGTGCTCTCCTGGAAGAACTGCCTTTCAAATGTTTTCCCTCCTCACCATGTGCTTTCCGTTCCTGGTGGGGGAGGAGTATGCTGAGGGCCACCACTGGCCCACGGGACTTGCTTCAAGGTGAGAAGAGGCACTTTTCCACATCACCTTACGTTCATCACCTAAGGCTGCCCACTCAAAAGCAGCCAGCCATCACCACCCAGAAAGGCGTCGTCGGGGCAGTATGTGGAAATCCCCAGGTCCTGGAGTGCTGTCAGTGTCACCTGTGAGGGTCCCTTATTTCACTGGCAGCACAGCCCTTGCTGTTGTTATCCCTGAGCCAAGGCTTGGAGTTAATGAATACAACCAGGTACCCACACATGGGTGCAGCCCTGGCCTAGATGGGACAGACTGCACGAGTGCAGGATCACTCCAGCTCACCTGGGCCCGTCCCAGCTCAGGCCATGCCACTGGTGGTACCTCAAGCCCCCCAGCTTTCCAGTGAAACTTCATCTAGTTGTTGTCTGCTCCAGGAACTGTGAAAAGCTTACAGAGGTCTTGCTCTTTGCAGGGTATGCCATTCACCAGGTTGTCATCTGCCTCCACTGCTGAAAAAAAAGAGGACTGCCATCCCACTCAAGTGTCTCATTACCAGTGCCAGGGTTTTTCATTTAGTTTCATGGAATCACAGAATCATGGAATTGTCGGAGTTGGAAGGGACCTCTGGAGATCATCTAGTCCAACTCCCCTGCTAAAGCAGGATTATTCAGAGCACATCACTCAGGACTGCATCCAGGCGTGTCTTGAAGATCTCCAGAGAAGGGGACTTCACGCCCTCCCTGGGCAGCCTCTTCCAGGGCTCTGGCACCCTTACACAAAAGAAGTTCTTCCTCAGATTTGAGTGGAACTTCCCATGTTCCAGCTTGTGTCTGTTGCCCCTCATCCTGTCACTGGGAACCACTGAAAAGAGTCCGGCTCCATCCTCCCTCAACCCACCCTTTAGATGCTTGTAAGCATTAAGGTCTCCCCTCAGCCTTCTCTTCTCCAGGCTAAAGAGTCCCAGCTCTCTCAGCCTTTCCTCGTAAGGGAGGTGCTCCAATCCCTCAATCATCTTCGTTGCCCTACGCTGGACTCTCTCCAGTAGTTCCCTGTCCCTCTTGAACTGGGGAGCCCAGAACTGGACACTGTATTCCAGTTGTGGCCTCACCAGTGCAGAGCAGAGGGGGAGAATGACCTCCCTCCACCTACTGGCCACACTCTTCCCTATGCAGCCCAGGATTCCATTGTCCCTCTTTCTAGAAGGTTCTGTCTGCATCCTCTCTGCATGGCTGAGTAAGACGTTGGTGAGACACCTGGATCACAGAAAAGTCCATTTAAGAGCTGCAGGAGCAGCGACGGGACAGCAGCGCAGTGCAGAGACATCAGCTGGGCTTGCACCACAAGCTGTGCAGAGACATCAGCTGGGCTTCATGAGCTATGTGTGATCAGTCCACAGCTACAGCTGTCCCCTCACTGCACCAGAAGGAAAGAGGGACTCGCCTGGGCAGAGGCTCAGATGCTTCTGGGCTGTCGTAGCAGCCCATGTCATGCACCCATTGGAGTGGTACACATGTTGAGCACCCCTCCTCAAGAGAGAGCAACACCTTGGACATAAGCCTGACATAATACTAGGAGCATTTGTCATGGTTTGTGGCACATAGCATCACCGATACAGTGGCACGACCTGCTGAGCCGTGTGGGACCTTTCCTTTGCTACGAGGTGCAAGCTCTACGTGCTCGGCAAGCCTTCCTTAATTTTGAATAGAGCGGTGGATGTCAATTAACCGTGGGAGAGATACGTCAGCGTTCATTAATGCACTCTGTACTCCTCTATTAATTCTTCATACCGCCGAGGATGCCAGTCAGCTCGGGGGGGGGAGAAACGTCCCCAGCAGCACGGCGCGTCTCCCTGCAGGGCCCTGGGTTGGGAGGCAGAGAGTGGAGAGGAGCAGGAGGTTCTGTGTGTGACTGCCCGGGGAGAGTTCTCCCGAGTGCCCGACTGCACTCATCAACGTATAAAACTGCAGAACTTGTGCTGGGGTGCCAACCTGCTGGCCTGTGGGGCTTCCCTCCCTGCCTGCAGCATCCTTCCACAAGCTTTGGAGCCCTTTTCTGGATTGTAATTTATTTTCTATATTGGACTACATGTTGGATAATGCAGGTGCATTAAAAAAAAGAAGTCAGCGTTAAAATGAAGACAAATATTAGACAAATATTTTTTTTTTCCACACACACACACCCTCCTCCCCCCGGACAGTGCAATGCTTTAGTGCTATGCAAGCAGAGAGAAGGCAAGGGGGCTAAATTAAAGGCCAGGGGAGATGTCGGCATACAGAGCTGGGAGCCCTTGGCACATTGTGAAGCGTCTTCCAGCGTGTGCGACCAGCTTTCCCTATCTAGGAATCTTGGGAACTGGTGCGGCATGGCTTTGTAATCTGCTCACAACATCAAAGGTGGATCCACTTCCCTGAACCATTTTTGCACCCGTTCTTTGATGAGGAAGAGAGCTGCCTTGCGTTCCCCAGCCTCCGCTCCTCCCAGAGCATCGTGCTCCTGTCCTGCACATTTCCGCATTTCTCAGAGATCAAATGACATCACCAAGCATTTCCTTCTTGGTTTTTCCCTTTCTTCTCTCTCAGGTCCTGTCAGGATGCTTCAGGCACAGATTTTGTAGAGTCGGAAAAGTCATGGGCAGACTTTGTCCCTTTCCCAAGTTAAAGGAAAGAACGCAGTGCCCCACTCTCAGGTGCCACCTGAAAAAAGAAAACGTGGGACCCTGACCCCACTTTTTGGAGACTCATGAAATGGTGAACTCTTCCCAGCTTTTCCCTCACGTGATTTTGGACCTCAGAGAGGGATCCACAGCAGTAATGGGGAATGGGCAGGCGCCTCTGCTGTAGGGGACATGCTGGCTGCAGTACAGACTGCACTGTGGGACAAACAAACCACAAGAAGACAAGCAAAGGGGGTTTCTACAAAGCTTGGAGGAAAGCAACTGAGATCCGTATTTCTGTTAGATCATAGAATCATAGAATAAAATCATAGAATCTTACGGGCTTGGAAGGGACCTCTGGAGATCATCTAGTCCAACCCCCTGCCAAAGCAGGTCCACCCAGAGCAGGCTGCACAGGAACTTGTCCAGGCAGGTTTGGGCTGACATTCTGATCAGCTGGTAGGAGATAGCCATGGAATCGGGATGCCAGGGGAGGCAGCCAGGAGCTGCACACTTCAGGCACCTGAAATGCCACCTGCCTCCCTTGCAGCCCCGCTCTGAGCCTGCAGGACCTTCAACGCTGATTTGAGATGAATTCAAAGACTGGGGGAATTAACCATATGGAAGCTTTAGTAATAGCACCGTGCAGTGCATGTCCTACTCAGACTTCACACGATTGTTCTGACAGAGAAATGCCACTTCAGAATTGTTAGGGATAGGTAATACTCATCTGAGTTATGAGTTACATGACCCAGGGAGGTTGTGGAGTCCCCTTCTCTGGAGATCTTCAAGACCTGCCTTGATGCAGTCCTGAGTGATGTGCTCTGGGTAACCCTGCTTTAGCAGGGAAGGACTAGATAATCTCTAGAAGGTCCCTTCCAACTCTGACAATTCTGTGATTCTGTGAGTTTTGCACTGGTGAAGGTGGGCTGGTGGGCAGGCAAATGGGCTGTATGAGGATTGAGCATGGCGATGGGATGGTGGGAGAGGGAGGCAGGGAAGAGGATGGGGAGCTGGCTCTGAGGCAAGCAGGCTCTCTCTTGCGTCCCATGTTTGTAGAGAGGGAGATTGTAATGTGGGGTCGTTCCACAGTGGCATAAACCAATCTAAAATGGTTTGGGATGACCCTCCTCTCCAGCCATGGCTGTACTGGCCTTGCACACCCAGGGCTCGCAGGGAGCCAGTGCGGGGAGCTGAGCTGGATGAAAGCTAACACCACGAGGAAAAGAATGATGAGTTTTGGACAAACCAGCTCCCTTACACGGTCATTGTGTGGTTGCACTGGTGCCCGTGCTGGTGTCAGGGGTAAGAGACAGGGAGGATGGCTGCAGCCCCAGATTACATCAAATTCATAGAATCATAGAATCATTTGGGTTGGAAGGGATCTTAAACATCATTGAGTTCCAACCCCCCTGCCCTGGGCAGGGACACCTCCCACCAGACCAGGTTGCTCAAAGCCCTATCCAGCCTGGCCCTGAACCCCTCCAGGGATGGGGCAGCCACAACTTCCCTGGGCAACCTGTTCCAGTGAGGTCCAGCAGGGCTGTGTCCCCACTTGGAAGGCTCCTTGAAAGACATGTGGCTCCTGGCTGGCGTCTTCCCTCTTTGTCCTTCCAATGTGCGGTGTGCTGCCAAAGGGGTGCTCTGCTCTCAAAGGCCACAGGGACATTAATAAATCAAATGGCTAGGGTCTTCTTCCTTGGCCTGTGTCTGTAAAAATCCTGTACACTTTGTCAGTGACATTGATGTGAGGACCCGTGCCTTTCCATGGTGTGAAGGGCTTGTGTAGCCCAAAGAGCCCCCATAGACACTGCACAGCCTGTTTTGTGAGGGGGTTTCAGTAAAGATCTTCAAATGACCTGGCCCACACTGATATTTCAAGACCAGTTGTATGCCGAAAAGTTTCCTCAGTGGGCATGGTGGAAATTTGTCTTTCTGATCAACTCACAGATTCACCCAGCTGACAAACATTTGCAAAATGCAAAAAATGTGCATTTCCAGACTTGCCAGTTCAAGGTAAGATCAGCTGGGAAAGTCAGAGCAGCTTTTTCTGGGTCTCCCACCCTCAGCAGCGAGGACTGCGCAAGAAAGGCATAGGAGTCTGTGAATGGGGCTGGAGCTGGAGTAGAAATGGGCTGTCTGGGGTGAGGAAGTTCTGCAGCCTTAGCAGGCACAAAATGTAGCAAAACCTTATTGTAGTGAGTGAATTCCCTGCATGTGCCTGGGACCAAATCGATTGACTACAAAAGATCTATTTATCCACAATGACTATTTCGAGTAAAACTGCGCTTTGAAGTTTTGAAGGCACTTTTGCAATAGAGGGGTTTGCCCTGGCGTCCTTGGCCAAAAATAGTCACTTCTCTTATTTTTGTCCTGCTAACATATGCCAGCTGGCTGCCACCCTCCATTCCTGACGCAGCTTCATTTCAGTTCTGTTGTTTACGTAAAGTTTGTGCAGCGTGATTTAAGGTCCTTTGGGATGTACTGTACTATGTAAATATGAACTTTTCTCTCCAAAGCCTTTCTGTAGCCATTAAGGGCCTAATTCATCCTGCCAAGCAGGGGTTCACACCAAGAGTTGGGCAAACAGATGCAGATCTCAGCGTCTTCTGGCACCTAATAGGGTCACTCTCCGGAGGAAACTTCCTTGAGCAACTTCTGGAAACACCGCAGTGATGCTCAGTGCCCCAGCACTCAGCTTCAGGTTGGACCCAGATTTTGAACGTTCGCGTGGCAGGGTTGTTTGCATACAGGGGTTTAGTTAGGCATTTTACTAAATAACACCTAAACATGAGGAGGAACTTCTTTACTTTGAGGGTGGCAGAGCACTGGAAGAGGCTGCCCAGGGAGGTGGTGGAGTCTCCATCTCTGGAGACATTCAAAACCTGCTTAGACATATTCCTGTGCAACCTGCTCTGGGTGGACCTGCTTTGGCTGGGGGGCTAGACTAGATGATCTCTGGAGGTCCCTTCCAACCCCATGGGATTCTGTGATTTGCAAACAGATTGGAGTCTGGATTTGGAATTTTGAATGTTCTTTCTCACTAGGCTGTAAGACAATTTGGATTCAAGTGGTTAACTTACCAATACAACTGAGCAAGTGATGAGGAATAGGGTGGGCTTATTGGCTGGATGGTCCATCCAGAGGGTACTACTCAATGGCTCAAAGATGGAGAGCAGTGACAAGTGATGTCCCTCAAGGGTCTGTGCTGAGACCAATATTGTTTAACATTTTTATCAATGATATAGACAGAGGGATTAAATGCACCATCAGCAAGTTTGCAGACGACACCAAGCTGCGTGGTGTTGTCGATACACCAGAGGGATGGGATGTCATCCAGAGGGACCTGGACAGGCTGGAGAGGTGAGCCAAGGTGAACCTCATGAGGTTCAACAAGAGCAAGTGCAAGGTTCTGCACCTGGGCCAGAACAATCCTCGGTATCAATACAGACTGGGGGATGAAGGGTTAGAAAGCATCCCTGAGGAAAGGGACTTGGGGGTGCTGGTGAATGAGAAGCTGGACACGAGCAGGCAGCAGGCACTTGCAGCCCAGAAGGCCCATCGCATCCTGGGCTCCATCAATAGAAGTGTCGCCAGCAGGTCCAGAGAAGTGATTCTGCCACTTTACTCTGCTCTGGTGAGACCTCACCTGGAGCACTGTGTGCAGGTCTGCAGCCCTCAATAGAAGAAGGACATGGACCTGATGGAGCGGGTCCAGAGGAGGGCCACAAAAATGCTCAGGGGGTTGGGGCCCCTCTGCTCCGAGGACAGACTGAGGGAGCTGGGGTTGTTCAGCTTGGAGAAGAGGAGCCTCCAGGGAGACCTAAGAGTGGCCTTCCAGTACCTGAGGGGGCTACAGGAAGGCTGGAGAGAGCCTGTTTACAAAGGCCTGCAGTGACAGGAAAAGGGGCAATGGGTTTAAACTGAAGAAAAGCAGATTTAGATTGGAGATTAGGAATAAGTTCTTTCCAATGAGGGTGGTGGAGCACTGGAACAGGTTGCCCAGGGAGGTAGTTGAGGCCCCTTCCCTGGAGACATTCAAGGTGAGGCTCGACGAGGCCCTGGGCAACCTGGTCTAGTTGGGGGTGTCCCTGTGACTGCGGAAGGGTCAGACTAGATGGCCTTTGGAGGTCCCTCCCAGCCCAGATGATTCTATGATTCTACAGCCATCTAAGTGGCTCGTTATCCATAAAGGCTGAGTTTGAATTTTAGCAATCGTCTTGACAGCTCCCTCTTTTCTCTCTTTAGGTCAGATATCCCTGTAATTGGGAACGATGGGCAAATTTACCGCTTTCACAAACAAATCCAGAGAGATTGAGAGAAGTAAATCTGGTCGGGTGTTGGTGAGTTGGTAAGCAGGAAAGCCCTCAGCCTTCCAGCTACTCCCCCTGCAGCTGGTTCAGCTCAGATGAATGCTTCTGCCTCCAGGAGGGGAGCAGCAGTGAGGGGCGAAAAATGAAGGTGGGTACCTCTCTCCATGAGCCCCTGAGGATGAATCGCGGGCACTTGTCCCCATGCAAGAAAAATGAATATCAGAAGGAACGGGCTGACATCCACGCTACGCACGGTGTAACATGCTGGGGATTGCTAATTAGAGGAGGGAATTGTGCTCTGGCAGCCATCCTTGCTTCTAAGGGCAAGCGCTGCTGGACAAACACCTTGGTCACCAGTAAAGCTCCTCACAAGCACTGGGACGCGTTTTGGAGATCACTGGATGCCTTTCCCAAGCAGGTTGCTGGGGTCCCACAAAGCAGGTGGGAGCACTGCGCTGAGAATTAAAACCTGGAGCTGCTGAATTTACACCAAGCAGCAAGACTAACCTGGAGATTGAACAGGCAGAGTAGAGACAATGCACATCTCCAGGCCAGAGCTGTATTTTCCCTTCTTTTATGGGATGGTGCAACTCTGCAGCCCGCTCCCGCAGAGTCTGTCACCTTCCTGGAGAAGAGACTCACCCCTCATACCTATCTGAAGGCAGAAGAGACCATCAGACAGAAGTCTTGGTGGTTGCACAAAACGCTAGCCCAGGTGAGGGCTGGAGGCAGCACAAGGCTGAGACAGTGGATTTACCTCAGAAGTAGAGACTGCGAGGCATTACTTGGGATTAGGGTTATTTGGGATTAGGCATTTTTTAGGAGCCAGCATTGTGCTCACAATGTGTGTGTGATACCAGCAGGTGAGTGTGGGACACGGCCAGTGACCATGTTTGGCACCTCACAGCCTGTGAATGGCCTGACCCTTCCCCACCAAGACAATATCCTGGAGCACATCAGGTCTCTGCTGGATTTGTTACATACTTTATGTGGCCATTACGGCATAGACACGCTTTCCAGGAGAGCTGGTGGGTTCATGAGAGGTGCCACTGCACCAGGCGTCCTCAAGTCAAGACAGGAAGGAAAGCTCAGGGTCCCTTGGAGCAAAAGCAGGGGTTCTGGCTATCTCTTTGCAAGTCAGTGTGTGTGCATATAGGAGATACACCCACACTGTCCACCTCACCCTCCTTTACTATGTCTTTGCCTTCCACCCTCCTCCTAATACCTCAACCCCCTACCTCCACCTTCCCACCACATCCTGATTCCCAGTGCAGGATCTCAGCTCCACAACACCTGTTCTCCTACTTCTCATCTGACCTAGGATACTTCTGTCCCAGGTCCAGTTCCCTTGTGCCCATCAAACCTGGACTAACCCCATACCCATCTCCATCTGCTGTCAAGTCCCACTCAAGCCCATGCTGTCTCCTTTCGTGGCCTCCTTATAATCTGATCAGGTTCCCACTGGGCTCCTGCAGCATGTACTGGAAGGTGAGATCTGCTCCCTGTGTTGCTCTCAACCAGCAGCACATGGTGCCTCTTATGTTTTCCTCTTGCAAATTCAAGGAAAGAGGGAAATTATTTGATTTTCCAAAGGTGACTGAGCCATGACTATTAGAGGCTACCTGGTCCCAGGGAAGAAAAGAAAAGTGTCTTGCACCTTCCTCATGGTGCAGAACCATGGACCATGCAGTTGATGATCTCAAAGGTCCCTTCCAACCATGAAGATTCTATGATTCTGTGATTCTGTTCCTTTTTATCTCTGTGTCCACTTCAGCTGCGCGAACCTCACAGCACATTATTTAAAATGTAAGTGTTGCAGAGGATCTTAGGAGTCTATTTTGGGTCCAAATGGCTGAGCTCAGAACCAGTGAGGAGCAGGAACTGGCTGCAAAGGTGATGCTCGTGGATCTCCAGGACCAGGGTGCCCATGGGAAGCTTACTGATCCTTTTGCTCTAATCAGGCACTGTGAAAAGTCAGTCTGGCATTAAAACAAAACAAAAAAGCCCAAGCATTGATAGAACCCTGTCATAGCCAAAAGGAAAGCTGAAAGACTGTACCACATACTATGCCCTTGCTGCTGCAGAGGTTGTGCCTTCGCTCCTGGTAAGCACATCACCTTCTCTGAAACATGGGACCGGTGCCAACGTGACACATTTTTAGCAGAAGTGCATGAAAGGGAAACATCTCCTTTTTAAAAAGCTCTTCCTCTCCCAGGAGCTCTCATAACTCACCCTCAATATTTTCAGTTCTTTTTCCTTCTGATTTAGCAAAGAAAAGCTCATTGCTGTGCTGTTGTCCTCGATGTGAGAACTATGGCTAGAGGAGGTGCACCACAGGCTGGCGAAGGGGCTGTGGCATGTAGTTTGCCTGTCTCTGGTATCAGCAGGGTTTGGGATGAGCCAAGGAGATAAGTTTGGGAACAAACAAGTGGGAGAGCGAATAGGCCGGTCGGCAGCGTGGCGAGGGCGCGTCTGCCGCTGACTCAGAGACCTAATCAATGTCTTATCGTTTCTCACGCCTTCCAGCTCCAGCACAAAACCTCCAGGAGTTCTCACTGCAGGATGAATTCCTCCTCCTCCTCCTCCTCCTGAGCACACATTTGAGCCCTCTGCATGGGAAACACCTGTGTCTTCTCCATGTGGTGGAAACACCGAGCCAATGATTGCCTGCAGTGGCTAGTGGACACGTGTATCCCAGCAGGTTGTACCTAGATACATAATGCAGATACGTTGTCCCTGGCTGCAAGCAGTATCAGCAGCCTAAAGAATGGTTAGATGTATTTTATAATGGAATTAGGAGACTGTGAGGGAAAAAGAGCCTCAAAAGGAGTTCAGGCATCCTGAAGAAAGCAAGCAGCGGTACTCAGGAGGACACACATTAGGCTAAAAACACCAGTCCATCAGAGGCAGCTGTGCCACAAAATGCAGTGATACTTTGGTGCCATTCTGCTAGAGCTGGGAAGCTTCATCTGAAGATCCATTGTGAAAGCTGGAAGTTAGGTTGTCAAAGGAGTTCTCTTATCCTGGGGAGAACGAGACAGGATGAGTGCTACCTCAGTGCCTTGCATGTGAACCTTGCTGTCTAGAAGAGACCCATAGTGCAAGACTCCACAGCACCAAGCTCAAGTAAGACCTTGGCTTCTTGGTGGAGCACACAGGCATCTCCTAAAGCTCTCTGCCTTCTCTTTTTCTTCACCTGTCTTCTATGGCCTTTCACTCTGGACAGGGTTATTGTGGTTGTTAGTGGTCACTGATCATTTCAGACAGCCTTTTTCACTCCCTCAGGGCTCCTGACCCCTCCCCATCTTGGACTTGGTTATAAATTATGTTCCCTGTTCCCTGTTCCTCCTTCCTGCCTTGCTCCAACATTTGTTCTCTGTTCTCTCTCCCTTGTTCTCCAAAGGGGCTGGCGTATGCCTTTCATCTGCCTAGAGTGGGCTCCATGGTTATACAATGAGCACAAAAGCTAATTAGTGACTGGTGCCTCAGGGTTTTAATTTGAACCTCGTGGTGCAGCCTTGCCTTGAATGTAAATAAGGCATATGTTTCTGGGTGAGCATGTGGGGTCCTTCGAGAACTCTTCAGTGGAGACCAACCTGCTGCTCAGGCCCAGGTGTGAGCTCTACAAACAACCTCTGAAATGCTCAAGAAGATTTACTGTGTGCTACTTGCAAACTCTTTTGAAAATTTCCCTCAGTGCTTGAACTTGCAACAAATTCTGTTGGAAATATTGGTGAGCTACTGGCAACTGCACACACGTGTGAGGATTGTGGAGTTCACTATGAATCTTTAGAGTGGGAACCATGGGCATGTTTGGAGGACATGGTTGAGCTTTCAGATGGCCAACTGGCATGAAATTCTGACCCACCCTCTGGCCCCTATTTACTTAAAGCAACTGATTTTAAACAAAGAGAGTAAAATCAAGGAAAAGATGCTCCTAAAACTAAGTTGTTAACATTAAGAAGAGAATGAGCCAGCAAATCAAAATCAAATAAACGCATCAAGATGATCTCAATAATCTCAACACAAAACCAGTTAATCCTTATAAACATTAAGAAAGGCTCTTTGGGAAGCAGCTGTCCGTTTGGTTACAAACAAGCTAAAGTCAATTTATCATAGAAACTGGACCTGCTTAAATAGTTTAGTTTTGAGACATTACTATCTAATGTTCACATCACAGGGCCAGTTATAAAGCTCCCGTCTTAGATTTCTGTTCTCACCGAGTAGGTAACCCTTTCCTCCCCTCCGCAGGCAGATTTCAACAGAACAACAGAACAACTCTAATAAGCAGAATTTTGGCGTTTCTTAATAACCAGAAACTATTCGGGGCAGCGTCAAGGGCTCTAGAATTTTTTTTTTTTTTAGCATAAAATACTTTTTCTTGTTATCCAACATTTTATTCTGAAATGTTTCCTTCACAGTGCAGATTTTAGCGATGGGCACGTGCATGCATGCACACAGCAACGCTTTCACGACATGAAAGCGCAAAGCCTAAGAAAGCCCAGACGTTTCCTAGACATGAAACGGCAAACACTGATAAAGGAGTCACTTCCCAGAGGACTGGGCCTGGAGCTGCAGTCACGAAGGCAGCAGATGTCCACTTGGCTCAACGCTTCTCATGAGCAGCCCTTGTTTGGGCGCTGGCAGGGACAACACGACTGGCAGAGGTTTCACTTCTTCTCTTTCAAAGGACTGTGCTTGGAGAGACTGGAGAGCCAGCCTTCTCTCAACAGGCTCATTGACCTTAAAAGTGAGATATCCCAGACTGGTCCTTAGCGTTGGTGAACTTTGCTTACTCTGCCTGGTGACATCTCCCTTCCCCAGCCCACAAGCAAATCCGGTGCAAGGCCTGACTTGGAGCTACCCCAGGTTTGAACTTAGCAAGTGGCAGGTTTGGAGAAAGTCCCATTTACATCCACAGGATAAAAAGGCAGTTGGTGCCTTACGGAGCAGACACTGTACGTCTGCAAACATTCCCCCAAGCCTGCATTCCCCTCCCTCCCCCTGCTTTTGTAAATAAAAAAAAAATTAAACGCGCAAGATGTTTCCTGAAGATTTTGGCATGGTCTTATCTGGATAAAAGGTCTCACCATGACTCCGTTGCCAACTTATAGAAATTTCAACACAAAACTATCCTATAAAAATAGCTGCTTGCCAGGCTTTGTTTGTTTTCTTCCCAACCATCACTCGACATTCACCCATCTGCAAACTCAAAAATAAATGTGTACAATTTATTACTACTGTCATCGTTCTTCTCCTAAAGAAAGCAACTTATAGTCAGCGTTCTATTTTGGAAATAAGCTAGAAGTCAAGCAGTTTGCCTCTTGCACTCCTTTAGTGTAGCAAAACCTGCCAATTATTTCTGTGCTGACTTGGCCTCCGAGCAATGCTGGGTGGCTATGCTGCCCGACGCTTCTACAGCTGCCACCAAAAACCTCCTGGACCCCACCAAGAACAGCATTTGTGGTATCCCTTTGGAGAAGGGGTGGCTGTGGGGTTTCTGAGGGGTTGGGATCTTACTATCATCCCCCAAGGGGACTGGGGTGGTTGCAGGGTGAGGGGACAGGGAGCAGGGGATGAGCCCCCAGAGCATTGCCCTGGAGCGATGATGGTCTGGGCAGGTTGGTAGAGCTCTCATCGTCTCTCCCCATGCACAGCTCTGCCAATGAGCACCGAGTGGCAGCTGGGTAGTGTCACCCTGTTCCCCATTTTGGGGCAAAAAAGGAAAGTGGTGTGTTGGGGGAGAGAGAGAAGGGAGCCATCATATTCCTCCCTCCTCAGCTGCCCTCCCTTCCTACTTTCTGGAGGAACAGTGAGGGCAGCTCTACTCCAACGTCGTCATTAGTTTATAGTAAACAGTAATAAAAATACATATTCTGTGTTCCAGACTTCTGTGTCCTTGGCCTTGTCTAGCAGGGAGAAAGCCTTGTCCCTCATCCAGAGTGTTTGGAACCTGAGGGTGAACAACTCAGTGGGACCAGAAAGACCCACTTTTCTCTCCTCCATCGCAGACTCATTTTGTGACAAGGAGATGTTCCAGAGCTACAGAGAAGCACCCAGTTGGCTCATCCTTTGAAAACTGGACCCTAAACCTTCTGTTCCTGAGCTCTCTGTCTGTGGTTGGCGACAAGAGCACTTCCCTACGTCCTGCTGAGAAATGCATTCAAAACTGAGGAGCACTTAGTGATGGGGCAACCAGGTCCCCATCATAACAACAGGGACCAAGATGCTGTGGGGGTAGCCGTGTTATCATGTCTGGTTGCTCTTGGTGGGACAAGACCTCCACGCTGATGGAAACTGAGGCCCTGCTGCCACATTGGCTTTGCAGGGACACAAGGAGTCGAGGGCTTTGGGAAGCGAGTGGCAGGAGGTGAGCATCGCCCAGGGCTCACGGCACCAGCAGCCCCAGCCAAGAGAAGGCAGGCTCACTGCTTCCTTGCTCCAAAGAGGAGGGAAAAGAGGAGACCTGAACCCAGTCACCTGGTATAAACATTAAAGGGATTTTGCATGCTTGTATTTTTTTCCTCGCAGACAAATTATGTGGCTTTGGGTTGCCATGGTTCCCGGTTGCCCCTGGTTACCTCTCAGTATGGGGTGGGGGAAGAGGGAAGATAAGGGGGGAGAAGGAGGAGCCCAAAAAAGACGGGAGCCAATTGCAAAGATCCTGACGTCGGCAGGTTTTTTTTTTCCCTAGGAAAAAGAACAAAAAGGCCGAATGGATGTCTGTTGGGCGAAGAGAGTGGCTGTGTTTTACACCCTTTGGAACCGTCTGTGAAAACCCACAGCCCAGTGTTTAATACTTCCTTAAACTTAGGAACAAGGGGATCAGTGGGGAGAAAGCCATGATGTGAAAGAAGACATCGCAGCGACGGGGGCACCTGGGGCCATGTGGGGGCTGGCAGGCAAGGCCAGGCTGCCTCTCCCAGCATCTACAGCCATCAAGCAGAGCCCAGCAGTAGAAGAACCTTGATGCGACTCCAGCTCCAGAGCGAGCAGGTCAGTACAGTTCTCCTCGACATCTCCATCCCGCAGAGCCTCGTGCAGACCGTCCCCTTCCAAAAATCAACAGGACAATGTACACAAGCCAGGGAGGCAAGGGAGGGGTTCCCTTACACAACCAAGCCCCCAGACCTCAGTGAAATCCCCATGTTGTTTCCTAGCAGTCAAGCTTGGAGTAAGGACTAAAGCAAGCCTGCAGGAACCCTCTTTATACAACCGCATGTTTCAGTGGTTGGGCAAGAAATCCAATCTGATCCCAGTGGCAGCGCGCCAGTAATCCTCTCACCTTTCTCTTAATATCCTGTGACTCAGTGATATATGTCAGGCCATTTAAACCCCGGCGGTGGAGTTCAGGTGCTGTACCAATTACATTGAGTGGACGGGGAGACATGCTAGTTGAACGAGAAATAGGTCAGAGGAATGATTTAACTAATAAATTATAGTAATGAAAAGTTCTTTAGGGAGCTGTTTGGTTTATAGTTCTGCAGAGGAGAAGAGGGTCAGCAGGAGGCAGGAGAAAAATGAGAGAGTGGGTAGTGAGAGGACCTGGCAATAGACCTGGGCAGAGCAGGGAAGAGCAACCAACGGGCAGCCGAGGAGATGGGAAACAACATGAGTTGAGCACGTCTGCTCTCTCCGGCACAGACCCAACTGCACTGGGCACTGAAACCATCTTCACATGGCCCAGAGCTGCTGGGGCGAGCTCATGTCAGGAGGAAAATCATTGCCTTAACTGAGCTCCCTGCCCAGGCCAAAACAGGCAGTTTCTCATCAAGGCTAATTAGCTGGGATACGGTGTCTCACCAGTGCAGCACTACTGACCTCCAGCACTGGCAGAAGCTCACTTGGACCTCTCCAGGGCACCTTTAGACAGCGTTGCATTCGCCACATAGAAATATCTACAGGCCTGTCCAAAATCTGCTGACGTCCAGTCTTCCCAGCACTGGGCTTCGAATCAAGCCCAAGTCTGGCATCTAGAAATAGAGTTAGCAAAACTGAAACCGTTGCCAGGAACACACAGTGTCCTTGGGTTGCCTTCATCAACAGCTCAGTTCGAAGCAATTCCTCAGGACTAATTTGCCATTATCTGATGGCTGGGCTTTGGAAGCACAGGGGAGGGTTTCAGCAAGGGTGGGGGAGCAGAGATCCTGCTCCCTTCTGCAGTGTCCCACCACTGTATGTGTTGTACCTGCAGATAAATCAAGCCAGGGCACACCTTCAAATGGTACTAGTGGTAATTCATCTAATGTCCTACAGGGAGTGCAGGGCACTACTAGGTGTTGGGCAAAAAATGCAACAATGAATAAAAAAAGGTACCTGTGGAGTCTGGTCTCTTGGCGGTGATAACAGAGAGATAACTTCAAAGTTATGTTGTCATCACTGCAAATGAAGACCTAGAGGTTTGTGACATCCAGTTTTAGGTGTTTTGAAGATAGATGACTGTTGTCAGCCAGGGCTGTAGCTCCACCTGTGTCAAAGGGAGGAGGACAGCTGGGACCATGCACCTCGGAGGTGTCTCTCTTGGGTACCTTCTGTAGGGTGGGATGAAGCCTCTTCTGGTGGTACCTGTTTCTCTTCACCACTTGCAGCCAAAGCCCAGCCAACCAGTTCCAGTTCCCTCACTCCTGAGTGGACCATGTCAGGTGCACGAGTCCCACCTGTACTGTCTGTGATGGCTGTTGGCAATGAAAGCTGTGTCCCCTGTCCCCAGAGCTCCTGCTGAATGTGCCCAGGCCTGAAACACCTCCTGGCAGCTAAGGACAAACCGGCTCCTGGCAGGACATGGGTGCGGGATGGGACACCTCCCCTCCAGGGAAGGCATTTTGGCCTTCTGGTTTCTCTCTGCCATAGAGCATCCAGTCCACAGAGTTTATTGCAGGTTGTGGCTGAATTTCATTTAGGGCTGATGCCGAGCTAACCGCAGAAACAGGGCCTTTATCAGAGCAAATTTATTTTTGTAGCAAGATTTGAAGAAGTTTTACAGTACCAGCAGTTCAAAAAATAATCTTCAGCATTCATGAGACGTTATAAATTGGGGCTTTTATGTATTACAGACTGGGCAATAAATGCCAAAGGGGATTTATTGGTTATTGCTGCTCTGATAAAGGAGTCATTAAGGGTTGTAAAAGTCTAAACGATAATGGGGAGATGCTGTAAATGCTGTAAGTGAATAGAATGAAAGAACATGATATAGTCGTCAGCTGAGGTCACTTCCTAATAGCTTATAACCCTCTTCTAACCACTGAAGAGAAGCTTGGGTTTGCCCTGCCAGGCAACTGAAAATGCCCATCAGTCACTGCAGTTGAGGTATCCTGGGGCTTCCTTACTGATGAGCATCCTGAGAAGGCCCGAGCCTATAGACTCAGCCTATATCATGTGGGGCCTGATCTCTGAAAGGGCAAGTATGGAGCACAGGCGGGGGACAGACCTGGAGCCATCCTGAGCGAGGCACTAAGAGGGTCAGACCAACGTGCCCTGAATCTGCAGCTGCGATGGAGACAAACCCCATCCTCCTCTTCAATGCAAAGGGAGTTTTGTCCAAAATACCCCTGCAGGACCGACGATGACGTAGCAACACTGTCTGCTTTATCTGCCCTGCACACAGGGTCTGACCAACGAGTCCCATCAAAATTCAAATGTGAAAATGATTTTAAAGTGGACACCATCAATTCCCACAGCTTATTATAAGCCGAGCTGCTGACAGCAGCTGTTATTCAGGTCTCCACCATGTCCCATTAGGAGCCTTGTTTTCTGCTGCTTGTGATTTTGTCGAACTGAAATTTTTCATTCCGAATCTCTGTCCCCTGTTGAATTAATGTGGAAAATTTCAAGCAGATCAGCACAGCTGTGTCCAGCTGTGAGGCTAGAGGAAAAGACATAATTCTGCCTGTTTTAAAATAAGACACCGGTGACTTTTTCTTTGAGGAAGCCTAATTTCTCCATATTCAGAAGTCTGTCATGGCAGCGTTATTTCTCTTTGGCAATCTACGTTTTTGCAATTACATAGAAAAATTAGAGAAATCTGGTAAATTATGTTCTCTGGGAGAAAAATCAGCAAGTACCCAATTGAGATGCTAGTACACCCCACCCGACTCCCCTGGGTGCTCCATCCCAAGGTGGCCATGACTGTCCCTGCAGCTACAAATGGGAAATGCTGTTGGTCCAACGAGGGCTAGATGTCAGAATTTAAGGGAAATGATGATTTTAGGTCCCTGGCATGACACCTGTGAACACAGCTGTGAAGAAGTATGAATGCAGAGCTGTGGGAAATGTAGGGCCTGATTTATAGGATACAGGCAGGATAAATTGCGGGAAGGAGGGAGAGTAGGTTTACACCGGGGCAAGGAGGTGTGGATGGAGATGGGATGTCTGTACGGGAGGCTTTGAGTTTTCCTGGTGAGTCGAGTGGATTTCACTGCAATAGTCCCTGAAGGAGTTGCCCTTTGTTTTTTTTCCTGACTCCCCTGCATGGGTGAAACCCTCACCCTCCTCCAAACACCCACAGATGGGAAATGCCTGGGACTCCCTGCACATCTTCTGTTTTTCTGGGCTACTCCAGTGATACAATCATATGAAAAAAAAAACCACAGTAAAATAAATAGCTCTGTTTTCAAAGCAGAAGAGTGTACAGTAAACATGGGCTGGGCACACTCAGTACAGGGTAAACAAACTGCTCATCCCGGGCAGCACAGGAGGGGAAGACACCAGCGGGCGATCGTGTGGCTGGAGATTGTATCACAAATCATTTGCCACCGGGAGACAAACGACGGTTGAGTAAGTATCCTTAATTCTGGTGTTTCTTAACTTTCAAGTGTTTGCCTTCGCGACCCAGTCGCGTTTTTAGCTCCTGTGATACATGCGATATCCCGGCACGCTGCGTATCGAGGCACCGCGGGCTCTCTCTGACCTATTACGAGAGGCATGTCGGATTTATTCCCATAACAAGCCTTGAGCAGGCACACTGCGGACCCGTCCTCTGCAGCAGATGAGCTCAGGAGCTTGGCATTTCACCTGGCCTTAATTCCCCCAGTGGGCACAGTCAGCCGAGGCTCCTCGCAGAACATGAGAGAAGGCAGAAGCTCTACAGAGCCCAACTTGGTTCCGAACTTATTTGCTCTGGCAGGTACGGCAGCACCTTGGAATATCGATTTCACCTGAGGAAATTAATCTGAAGAGGACTGAAAGATTGTCTGGCATGTGGGCAAACAAGATGCCTAGTGAGATCTGTGTGAGTCATCTTTTTATTTGACTGGTTGGACAACTTTCAGATTTTAAAATACTTCTTGAAAATACTTCTAAACCCTTTACTTACTGTAATCAAAAGAACGCTGCTGTTGATTATACCTGGTTTTAAGAGCTTTTCATTTTCTGCTCAGGAGCAAGTACAATGATGCATTTCACAGCTTAACTATAAAACACAAGGAATAAAGAATGTCTAAACATCACATGAATTGAGAAGTTATTCTCTGAATTATTCGCGGAACACTCACAAATAAGGAATTTATGAAGAGAAAATAGGCACCACTGTGTCTACTCAAAAATGAAGAAGTTCATCAATGAAATAGTATGAGCAACTGTAACCGTAAAAAACATTTAAAAAAAAAAAACAGTAACAGTATCAGAAAAGGCTTCTCAGACAATTATCTTCAAGCAACTGATCAATTATGACATTACTAAGAAAAAATCAGGCAGGCCCCAGCCCTGCAAAGGCCTCAGCAAATTACCAGCATCCTCAGAGGGGATAACCTCATTCCCAGGGCAGCGCCGAGAACAGCCAGACGAGGCGGTTTTGTTTTCCATTTCATTTTTGTTTTCTTGTTGTTGTAAATGGTACGCTCTTGTTTTGGTTTCCAGCACTTACGGGTAAGCTACTCATAAACAGCATGACTGTAACTTCACCCGTGGAGATGATGGTGGATTTATTTACGAGATATTCATTTGCACTTGTGTAATTGAGTGGAGAATTCTCCTCTGACCTGCGTGTTCTCGCCTGGCATTCTTCGTGTTTGCTTCTTTTTAATTACTTCTAATATGCATACTAATGCACTTAATAACTTCACTCATGAAGTCTACATCTGCAGTGGGCTTTTAATTTACAGCTTGAATGTTACTGTTTTCATTTTCTTCTTTCCAATAACAAAGCAGCTACTGATGCTTCAGACAGGATCAGAGGATCTAAACCCCCCTTCGGTGTGCGATGGGGTGCTCCCTGCTTCACCAGCACCTTTCCTGGTGTAAGGTAGGAGCACGCACAGAACAACTCTGTGTTTGTGCAGAATCGCAGAATGATAGGTGGTTGGAAGGGACCTCTGGAGATCATCTAGTCCAGGTCCCTGCCAAAGCAGGTCCACCCAGAGCAGGTTGCACAGGAACATGTCCAGGCGGGTTTTGGATGTCTCCAGAGAAGGAGACTCCACCATCTCTCTGGGCAGCCTGTTCCAGAGCTCTGCCACCCTCTAAGTAAAGATGTTCCTCCTCATGTTTAGGTGGAACTTCTTATATTCAAGTTTGTGCCCCTTTCTTCTTGTCCTATCCCCGGGCATCACTGAAAAAAGACCAGTCCCATCCTCTTGACACCCTCCCTTTAAGTATTTCTAAGCATTGATCAGATCCCCCCTCAGCCTTCTCTTCTCCAGGCTAAAAAGACCCAAGTCCCTCCTCCACAAAGCCTAGGTGGCCCTTGACCTAAGGTTCCTAATGCCAAAGAACACTTCAAAAGGAAAATCAGGAGCCTTGTTCCAACCTGTATTCCCTTCCTCACTTCTGTTTCTTGACTTCTGCATCCTTCTTTCCCTTTTCACCAGTTGAAACAACTTCACAGCCTTCATAGAAAGCAACCTGCCGGCTCTACCCCAAATCCTGGCCATGATTGTTGTTTCTTTGCTTGCTCATGGGGCAGCGTGGGTTTCATGAATTACTGTGTAGCACGGAGCCTCCCTGGCACTAACAAACCTCACATCAGGGGATTAACTTAGAAGACACGCGAGTCATATATTGGGAACGCATTTGCCTTCGTGGTTTTGAGTCTTTCCAAGACTCAAAATCATGAAAGTTGCAAATTTTCTTTAAAAAAAATAATACAAAAAACCAAAGCAAAACAGAAAGATAACTGAGATTCTTCCCCAGGCACGTGACTTTTGGAATGTGAGTTAAAAGCAAAACATAAAACAAATATAAAGCTTTAGAAGTCACAATAAGCAGAACCACCGCAAAGACTAATTTGTGCAGGGAATTTATTGTGTTACACAAGAAAATAAACTCTGAGTCACATAGCAAATAGTGATTGTGATACTTGATCTACACTGTAAAATATTCTAGGTTTGGTCCAGGTTTTTAAACATAAACTAAATAATTTTCTGATAAACTATGTTTAATATACATGCGCTACAAAAGCTCTTAAACTCTGTGGTACAATGTGAAGTAAACAAAAATCAAACTCTGTATTTACATACAGTAACTGTGCAGTGATGTGTTTTGAAAAGGATAAGAGTTAATGATGCATGAAGGGTGCTACAGGTGGAGGTGGAAGTGTTGGCCTCTGGTTGCTGAAAACTTTTGTGATGAAAAGGGACTCAAGCAGATTTAACTGTTAGCTTTCCTGGGAGGTTTTTCTGGGGTTTGTTGGTAAAGTTGTGATTCACCTAATTTTTAGATGAAAATACAAAAAAAAAAAAAGAGAAGTTTTCTGAAAAAAAAAAATGAAAGAAGGGTTTCAAATGAAACAAATATTAGCTTAAATAAAAGAAAAAAAGTATTAAACATTTCTAAATCTACTTTTATTTACATTCTATATTAAATGAAAAATATAATAAAATATAATCAATATCCTAAACGTAAATTGCTGAGATGTTAGTAGAAGTTTTGAGGTCTTTTTTAGTAATGACATATGAGACAACGCACATTTTAAAGTCTCCTTTTTCTTCTCTGTTCATCCCATGTAGCCGTTTGTGCTTCAGTTTGTGCCTCTTGGTGTTAAGCCTTTTTCTCTCTTGCCAAAGCCTCGCAGTTGTGCTGCTGGGGCAAGATCCATCTCATGAGCCTCCAGCTCTCGCTGTGGCTACGGCTGCAGGTGTGATTCCTCGCACCTCCCCTAGCCACCTCTCTCAGGATGGGATGAATGGCCCTCAGGAGATGTCTGTCTGTCCGTCCCACTAGCCCAGCTGGAGCTGGGATGATGAGTGGGAGTGACACGCCAGGCGTTCAAATAGCTCAAGGCAGGGGAGAGGAATCCCACCCCTCGTTCCCTGGTTTTCCCAAGATTACCCGGCACTGAACTGTTCTGCTCGGGAGGAAAAGGAGGAACCAGAATAAAGAAATCTGATTCCACCAGGAGTTGCCCATGAAAAGCATTTAATCCAAGCTTTAAAAATGGGGTGGAAATATTAATTTGTGTCTCATTTTAAATAACCCACACTTATAAGGCAGTGTAAAAGCAAAAGGGTGCACTGCCCTTCGGAGAGCAGAGCTTCCACGGGAAACACATTTAGTGATCACTGCCACGGGGCATCAGATCAAGTTTGACAAGAGCCATTAAATCAATAAATCATTATGAAACCAAAGGCCAGTGCTATTGGGAATCAAACAGAAAAGAGCATAAGACCGACAGAATTCTGCACTGATCAATTTAATACAAATTAAGTGGCAATTTGAGGGCTAATAAGGATTCAAAGAAGGTCAAAGTCCTCCCACAAGGGTTGGCATCAGATGGGGCATGGCGTGTGACAATTGTGAGAGGCTGCCCTGCCCTTCTCCACCCCAAACCTGTTTTTGTAATTCAACCTCCCAAATGACTTCAGTATCTCGGAGTACTCCCCTGACCCTCAACTCCATCTTTCTCGAAGCCTTGTTTATCAGTGCTAACGACCTATTTCTAGGGGGCGAGTCTTTATCTTGGCCGATAGACTGTGTCCCCAAGGGCTGATGTAACAAGGGTCGCAAATGTCTGGTGACAAATCTCTTCCATCCTCTCTAATTCCCATGCGAAATCAACTTGCGTGTCTCCTAGATTATATACTGCCGAGCGAGGAGACGGCGTCTTGGCACAAGCGCGCTCGAATCCCCCAGGTGCAGGGAAGGAGAAACAAAGATTCATTACAGTAATAAAGTTTCAGCCTTCTAGGGATGAGGTCAAACGAGAGCGGCGGAGCGCTGGCTAACCGGAGAGCAGCATCTTGTGTCCGTGCCAGCTATAAATAAACCTTCCGACGCATGTCTGTTCCGCGGGGTCCGCTCGGGAGGGCAACGTCCACCCCATCACCCAACATTTCACAGGGTGAGAAATGGTCACTGGGCAGCGTTGCAGAAGTAGGAATTTTTATTTATTTATTTATTTATTTTTATGTCCAAATTCCCTTTCTTGGCTTACTGCCCTCTGAACCTGGCCGGCAAGCGATGAGTCCTGACAATTTCTGCGCGTTTAATCCCGTGAGAAAATGCTATATGTGTCATCGGTGCGCTTAACGATTTTGCATCTGCTGAGAATCCTTTCTTTGTAATGATGGAAATTTCAGCGTTCAGGGGAGGAACTGCTCACTCCAATCAAGCCTGGGGTGCGCCCCGGGGTGCTGCCCACTTCTTTTGAGTCACTGAAAGCTTGCGTTCATGCTAATATGATTATGTTACCACACATGAGTATGTTTTTGTGACAGAGTAAAGGCTACCGATCAAAATGACAAAGCAAACTGAAAGGTACAACTAATATCTAGGTTGCAACGTGTTGCCATAACATTTCCAAGAAGCAGGAGCCCCCTGGGAGCGGTGTAGGTGGCTTTGGTTCACCTCGGAGCCCCAGCGTCTCTATCAAATTGCGTTTCCCTGCCACCGCGCATGCCGGCGCCTGCCTTAATTTAGACTCTGCTCTCAGAAGACCCCGAACTCCCCTCCCTTGCTCCCTATTGAGGGCACAAATGGCAGCCAGGATCTCCCAGGACTGGTCCCATCAGCCCCCTGCCCCTCCATTCAGCTCAGCAGAGTTACGTGACGTACTCATTAGCTTGGATTTAGCTGGGTACTTCTCCAAATGCCAACTGCAAAAACAGGGGCGAGAAGGAGGAGGGAAGAAAATTCCGTGAGCAAATTTAATACCCACAGGCTGATACTTCCATTAACCTTTCTAAGGAAAAACAGGCACATTCGTTTTCTAGCAGTCTATCAGTTTTCTCCCCATTTATATATGTACTCTTTACCCTGGTCATAAAGTGTCTAAATGAAAATTTATTGCAGGGGACTGGCTATTGATTTGCAACCCTGCACATCTGGAAGACATGAACAAAAAAAAAAAAAAATCTATTCTTTGAACTAAACAAAATTTAAACTCTAGCATATAAGAAATTGTTTCAGAATAAAATTGACATTCTGAATACTCACCATTTATGCTTGGTTTTAATTTATAGTCAAATCTTGTTGATAAAACTCACCAGAGAAGTTTAAGTGATATTTGTTGGACTATTTGAATTCAGGGCCCTTACAGCAATTAATTACATGCTCCTGAGACATATTCCAGGGAAGGGTTACGTGATTGCTGCTTCTCAGGGTCCGTGATGTCAATGGGATGGATACCCTAGTCTCTCTTGAGACTATCTGTAGTGTTTTCTGTGAATAAAACAAACTAGTCCAAGCTTGTTCAAGCAAATTGGCCAAGCAATTCAAGTAAACTTTCTCTCCGGGAGGGAATCCAGGTTTCCCCCTCTGTCTCTTTGTGTTTCATTCCTTTGCATCTCTGCCAAAAATGAGGAGTTCAAGGACGATGTCTAAGTTTCCCGTCAATTCCTGTCCAAGTTGTTGCTGTTGACATCCCAGCTCACTGAAGCGGAAGGCATTATCTGCCTCTGTCAACAAACAACGTTCTCTTTGCAATTCCTAGGGCAGGACCAAACTCTTCACCTGAAAGGTCAGAGTTACGTAAAGCTGGGAAGGATGTTTAACTAATGACTCTGACGTGATGTACATAGGAAAAAGTAGCGCGGCCAACTGAACTCGACCACAAAGCCTGGTTTCCCCAGATCCTCCCATCACAGAAGTCATATAAACATTTGGCGCTTTCACTAGCACTGTGCACCAACACGTTGCATGTTTGCTCATCTGAACTCTCTTCATAAATCTCTTCAAATTAATCTCTTCAGAAATTGCTCGTTAATGAGAGATTTCTCATCCACCTACCATCCAGGCTGTCAGTTTTACCTGTGCAGAAAGCACTTTGCATCGTCAACTCAAAAACGCCCAGAAAGATTTACAAGGAAGCAAAGAATCAGCTTTTGTTTTGAGATGACTGTATTCACATCAAACGTCAAGTTGAGCCACTTTTTGCTTGAAGCAAACCTGTAGCTTTCCTTCCCTGCCTCCACATGCCAACGTATATTTGCTTCTTGTGTAAGGATTACAATAAGGTATTACACTAACAGCCATTATAACACCGGTAATAATACCACTTTAATCAGATAATAAACATCTTGCACTAATATAGCACCATTCCTCTAGGGATCATACAATGCTTTAAAAAAATCAGCGTGGGCATCTCTTCTAGAGCTTCCATGTGTGTCAGGTGGATGGAGAGGAAACACGCGGTGTCCAAGGTGAGTGACATAAGGACGGAGAGACTTCAGATGGGGGAGGAACAAAAGAGTTACCCCAGCTGATAGAAATGCATCTGCCAAGAAGAGGAAGGGTCGGTCTGCAAACACGCTAGCGATATTCTAGTAACGTGAGCACTGACACGTGGGGTAATTCATTCCTCTTCTTCAGACGACTCAGTTTTATCTGTGGATCAATCTCTCATCTTCATTAATTACTACTGAAATTGCAGGCACTAATACATTTACCCTGGAACAAGCAGGAAACAAAGTATTCAAAGTATGATGAATCAGTGCTTTAACTAGCCCAAACACGACAGGCAAAGCTTGTTGCCGTCACTGGTGATTCCCCAAGAAAAGCATTTATGTAACTGTATAGTTATGCATAATTACACAGGGATGCGTGTCCTGCTTACGTGTTAAGTCAATTTGTTCCATGCACTTTTCATAATGCCCCGTGTCTCATCAAAGCAGTTACATGGACTGATGTAGGTGCCAGTAAAAGTAATAGCTTCGAATGCGGCAGTTTAACTCAGACAACGCCAGCCTTGGGGACCATCAGGTCTGGGGATGAAGTCAAAGCCCAGCAACGCTGTCCAGGAGTCAAGAAAGGCTCAAGGAACAGAACTGCCCTTCCTAAGGAATCACACGTCTCCCTAACAAACTGCCCAGATTACGTTTGCTCCTCGGAAAATTGCAGCTGGCATTTCCAGAGCTGCCTGGGAGCTGAGAATCCGCATCCCAGGTGGAAGTTGCTCCCTACGTTACGAGTGACATATAGTCCCATCCACTTTTTTCCTGCTGTCTAGGAAATCCTAGCAGACCACAAACAGCTCGGTAGCTTGGTAATAACGGATCTGCCTGGTCGGAGTGTGTTTTGCCCGTGTTGGAGTCTGTTTCTACTCACTCCACTGAAAAGCAGCACCAGCTGCAGAGGGCTGCTTCGGTCCAAGATGTTTTAATAACACCAGATCCAACTCTTGAGGAGGGATCTAGTGTCTGCTTAGTGTTAGGGCTATGAGTTGTGTTCCTGATTTATACTCTTCAAGCATCAGGCCAAACTCCTTCTTGCTTTTTGCCCTTCCTTCTTTTTTTTGCCCTTCCTTCTGCCAGCAGTAACACAGTCCGAAAAGAATAAGGGGTTTAGGGTGGGAGTCGCTGGGTTGGGGTGGGGAGATGTGCCCGACTAGTGGATTTAATTGGGCACTAAGGCACAAATACATTAACGATTGCACTGCACCACTTCTCTGAAAAATGCTTACGTGAAAAACCAAGTGTGATATTCCAAGAGCAATTTCCTGGATGCGCTCTGTTATTCCCGCTGATGTCAGTGCCAGGGCCGTGGCTCCGGTGACTTCCAGTCATGCTAGCCCTGCCCTGCAGGGACAACAAGGTGCTTGAGAAGTGACCTGGATTCTAGCGCTTGTTTTGCGCCAGCTGAAGTGTTTGCTAAGCCCTCATCATCAGCACCTGTGCGATGCCACCAACTGCACTGTCATCGCACGAGTGTCACCAGGGACGCCACCGGGAGCTGGGGAGGCTGCGCTGCTCGTGGCCAAGCAGCTGATTAACGGTGAGGATGCTGCATGGGGAGGCAAGGGGCCAGGCTGCCTTTCCGTGTTGGCAGGAGCAGCACCTTCTTCCTCCAAAACGCAGCCCTGACAGGCACAACAGAGCCTCCAGCCTCCAAAATCTGCAAGGGATTGTTAAAAAAACAAAGACTATCAAACCCAAGAGAAAGGAGAAAGGGGGAAACACAGCTTGTTTTTTACAACCATAGAAAAACACGCGTAGCTCTGACCTAGCAGAAGTGATAGTGAAGTCACTAGAAGAAGGGATGTGAGCTGCACGGGGTGTCGTCATAACCAAAAAAAAAAAAACCCACCCCAAATTGCAATTAAGAGCTGACCGATGTCCTAGGTGGCAAAGCGTGAGTCAAAGGAAGTGCTGAGCTGTGAGTCATCCACCTCAAAAGGCTTTATCCTTGGATAAAAGTCAAAGAGACAGCTCAGGGAGAAAAAATGAGTGCAGGAAAGAACGCAGGCAGTGGCAGAGCCCTGGGCCCCCTCGCAGAGCAGAGGCCACGTGGAGGGCAAGGCTGCTATCGGGCAGTTACGCTCCCTTATAGCTATTTCTGGCCAGCCACATAATACACCGCGTGTTTTACAAACACAAGGGTCAGGCTCCTGCCCTGAGGAACTTCATCTACAGCACAAACAAGAGCTAGAGCAAGAGTAGGAAGAGGGAAGCAGTACAGAAAGCAAGTCACATCACTAAGGGTGTGTGTTTAAACAAACAAACAAATAAATACCAAGGTTTTTTTTTCTCCTGTAGTCCTTTTAGCATGACTTTATTACTGCTACAGTGCTCTGCGGGCACTTGGGCTGGAGGAGCAACATGGCAATTAGCCAGCTGACATGGCTTGGTCTTGTGAAGAAAGATGAAAAGTGAGAAACTAATACAGAAAATTACAGGTCAAGTAAAGGCAACTGTCAATGCATTTTTGGAGGGTGAAAACACAAAGAAGGGTGTGGAATTATTTAAGGAGGTACAAAAAAGGGATGGAGAAAATGATGGGATTGTTAGAGGGAAGGAGAAGAGAAAGCAGGTAAGATGAGAGGCTGTACAGAGAAAAGAGAGGAGAGGAGAGGAGAGGAGAGGAGAGGAGAGGAGAGGAGAGGAGAGGAGGTGATAATCACATCGGTAGTATCTTCTGTTTTGGGAGCAGATAAAAAAGAATTACAAAGGTCTCAGTAGAAATCAAAACATAGATTTACCACCAGAGGGTTGAATCAAAGAGAGAACAGAGCCAAAGCACATTTCCACGTCCCCATCTCTGTTTCAGTGCACAAATCTAACTCAGCTCCATTGACTTAATGGATATCAACCAAGCTTTACAATGAAGCAGATGACAATAGAACCTGACTCGCTTATATCCTGGGCAA
The DNA here is from genome assembly GCA_025769975.1 of Gallinago jamesoni. Lineage (NCBI taxonomy): Eukaryota > Metazoa > Chordata > Aves > Charadriiformes > Scolopacidae > Gallinago > Gallinago jamesoni. The sequence continues at coordinate 129,067,877 of JAOQGH010000012.1, forward strand.
CACAGGTGGGAGCTGAAGTGATCAAAAGCACTGCAAGCTGTGTCGAGATAAAGTAGGAAGAGAACTAAATAGGCGAAAAAATCCCAAAGGTTCTATATGGTTCTACATGGTTTGGGGGTGGTAGTTTAATTTTCTGTCTACTTAGTTCCGTTTTTAAGTAATGCTTCTTGTCATTATGTTGGGGGATTGTCATTATCCCCCAACATCCCCCCACTTATTTCCTTGCACTCCCCACAGTGCAAAACTTTGGTCCCACAAACACTAATGTAGGCAGTATGTTTTACATCCTGGTAGGACATATACAGCTTTGGGGAGGGAAGGGTCTGAAATAATTAAAATAATCAAAACCTTGAGGTACTGATAATCCAGATCTATAAATTAGAAACCAGAGGATTAATCCCACAAAAGGCTGAAATTAGGAGCATGAGTGAAATATCTGCAGTGGTTGCCTGATTATTGAAACTAAACTTTACAAAAAATTTTGGGCATGGGATCTTTAATGTACAAAACAAGTAACTTGGTTTGTTTACAAAATAAATAAGTACACACTCTTCACTTTGGAGTAATAACAAATATGCTCCGTATTAATGCTTTATACTAAGGTACATCTGTGTCTGCCTGCTTCCTGACATCTCTGAAAGAGAGAAAGATTGTTAAACTAGAAAGCATCAATATCGCAGACTTGTAAACAAAAAAGAAATTTATGTCTGTAGGGCTTAGAAATAATATGTAAATAGAGGCCGAATGCCATCATGCAGATACATGATGCATGTTTGTACAGAGAAAGCTTGGAAAAAGAACACAACATCCCCGGATTTATTCATTGTAATGTATTACAGCACAATGTTTAGGGCACATAATAGGCTGCCAAATGAAATAACTTTCATATAATATTAGTTACAGAAAGCATTTTGGAAGATTGAGGTGCAGCACTAATAACATTTTCAACATTAGTCTAAAAAACATTGCAGCGTGTTCATTCTGGGAGAAAGAAACTTGCATGAAAGATGATTTTTGGTTCTCCCACCTTCAAATGTGCAATATTTCCATAGAAGACCTTCGGAAAAACTGAAACTCAAGTGAGCAGGCTGGATTTTTCACTTCCCCGCTATCTGTATAGTTGTGCATGTAAATAAATTGATGTGCGTTAATATTTCTACTGAACTCAAGGTGTGGGATGATCCAGATGCTGGAGCATCAGTAGAAAACTGGAGTTGCACAAGAAATGTAACAAGGTACCGTATGAAACAGCAGGTACAAAGAAGGTTTAAGAAAAACAAAATTGAGAGTGTAACTGACTAGTCATTTGTTTTCATGTATTGATGGTCTAAGTACAAATATTGAAAATTATTATTGTTGTTTTGATTGCCATGATTATTTGTGCTTATTCCGGTAACTTACAACAGAATCAAGTTATGGAAAAAAATTAACCAGATCAAAACCAATTACATTAAAAATGCAATGGATAATTTATGGATCATTAAAAACATAAGCAACTCTTTTAGCTATCCAATAAATCAACAATTGCAGAAGCATTTTAGATTTTATTAAAAAATCCAGGAAACTTATAAATCTCATTTTATGCTCCAGTAGGACACACAAATTGGTTTATTTTTTTCCTTGCAGCTGCCAGACAAGTAACCAAATCACTTTTCCAGCAGTTGATCAGCTATTGGCCTGACTGCAAGTCAGAAGGCATGTCAGAAGACGTGGTCCCTATGGGGCAATTCCCACAAACCTCTCCAGTAGCTCTTCCAGCGGTTTGCTTCTGAGAGGATGAAATAAGCCCAGTTGCTCTGCACAGGGATGCACTCCTGCAGCAGACAGGCCTGGTTGCTGAGAGCTGCTGGGGTCACAGCCTCCTGACCCAAAATCGAGCCCAGGCAGCACAGCCCTTGGCAGACCATGCCTGGGGAACATCGTGTGAGGAGATGCAGACAGCACAGATCCTGGCCACCTCCCAGTTATTTCACTCCAGTTATTTCTAAACCATCAGTTAGCAAATGGCCAGGGGTCCTCAGCAATCTTTCAATTCTCGGTCAATACCATCCTGCTCCCAGAGATGATGACCCTAATCTGACAGTTCAAATTCAGGGCAAGACTCCCTTAAAGAGTGACAAAATGTAGTCCAGAGCTTACAGGGAGAACAATGTCTGTGCCCTGGTAGTGAACCTTGGTGCACCAATACATGCATGTCCCAGATCATGAGAGATTCCCAGCCTTTGGCGTTACAGATCTGACCTAAGACAGAGGAAAATCTCAGCTGGTATAGCCAAGATCTTGCCCCAGCCTTACCAGCTTTTGGTAGACTATCTCTGCCAAAACCACGGTCCTATAGACCTGTGCTTCTCAGCACAGGTTTGATGCATGGGGTCTTATATACCACTTGTTAAAGAACTCACCCTGACCATCTGACGATGAGTGGACGTAAATCCCGTGCAGAAAGCTACCAGTACAGCTGTAGTCTGCTGAATGGCTGCTTGCTATCTCAAGCCCACAGTCACTCCATCACCTGGAGTGTCTCCAAGACACTGGGAAGGAGACAACATGGTACTCCTTAGAAGACACACCACTTGGGAGCACCCACCTACTTGTGCTGGGTCCTGCACCAGCTCTCTCCATCTTCTCTCTGCACAGCAGGTTTGGGCAAGGCTTAGAGGTCCTCCCCAGCCCTCCCCAGGGCTGTGGCCAACCACCAAAACCCAAATTCCCTCCATGGCTCAAGCAGCACCCTCAGGCCTAAGCTGGTGCCCACCACAGAGATATGCAAGCAAGTTTGGGGCATGGCAAGGTGAGAATTTCTATCCTTGACAATCCTAACCCAGGAATCAAGCATTTGGGTGTCTGTAAAGGCAAATGCAATCAGTACCAGCAAGACTCCTCCTTAGTGGGACCTCCTGAGGTGTGTCTCCAGCAGTGGTCAGAGAAGGTACGAGCCTTTTCCCTGGCCTGGAACCTCACATTTGGCACAGAAGTAGCTTATGTTGCCATAGCTGCAAAATCAGGGGATTGTCATATTGCAATGAACCCGGCTCCATGTATATAATCCGCTCAGCTTATTGTCATCGCCTGAACTCGGGAAAAAAATCCCAGCTGCTGCTACTTCCCAGTGAAATACGCTCTTTTTCACAGCATCGCTACTTGCAGTGCAGCTGAACACCGTGCTTTGCAGATTCCCAAAAATGATAAGGTCTTGACTGGGGAAGCCCATAAGGGCTCCTGCAATAAACAACGTAGGAGGTGGGCGTCATTGTAGCCATGTCACCCATTCTCTGTCTCTTCTTTGGACTCCTATCTGTTGTCATTTCAAGCATAAAGTACGTAACTTTACTTTAAAGATGCTTCATCACCAGTCCTGACCTTCTGACTTAGCTACTGTCTCTAATCGCATCCATCAGTGACCACGCTGGCTTCCCCAGCTCCTTTGTTAAAATACAGAAAACCCTTTTCCATGGTATCCTTTATGCTCTGAAGGCATTCACAAAATTACCCCATCCCTCCAAATCCTTTTTGTCAGAAGAGGACGGCAAATAACCACAATAATAATTAGTTGGCTGGTACACTGAAATGCCCACCTATGCCACTGCTTACAGACGTTTCATCTCTTCCTGATGTTCTTTCACTGCCCTTCCCTTACACAGCCCATTCATCGCAGACGGGGGCATCCTTTTGCCCTGTGTTTGTACAGCCTCTGCGACAGCGCGGTGCTGTTACCGTGCTCCAGTACTTCATCATGACGTATAAAGGAGCCCAAAGCAGCCATGCATCAAGGCTCAACCAACCACTTCCCTCGCCAGGCCCATGCAGCTGGCCCAGAGTTTTGTGCGTGACCATCAAGCCTGGACTCTCCGGGCCATGCTGTGCAGGAGGGGAGACCTTCCTTCTCAGGGAGGGAGCCTCTTTGCAGAGGGCAGGTAGGGTGATGAGCAAGCAGCGCCCACTGGAGTTTCTCTGATTCAAGTTGTCCTTCTCAGCGAGGACATGGACCTGTTGGAGCAGGTCCAGGGGAGAGCCCCAAAGATGATCAGAGGGCTGGAGCAGCTCTCCTGTGAGGACAGGCTGAGAGCTGGGGTTGTTCAGCCTGGAGAAGGTTCTGGGGACACCTTACAGCAGCCTTCCAGTACCTAAAGGGGGCTACAGGAGAGATGGGGAGGGACTCTGTCACTAAATGTAGTGACAGCACAAGGGGTAACAGTTTTAAACTGCAAGAGTGTAGATTAGATATGAGGAAGAAATCTTCCACTGTGAGGGTGGTGAGACACTGGAACAGGCTGCCCACAGAAGTCGTGGCTGCCCCATCCCTGGAGGTGTTCAAGGCCAGGCTGGATGGGGCTTTGAGCAACCTGGTCTGGTGGGA
>JAOQGH010000012.1:129078160-129109256 GCA_025769975.1 Gallinago jamesoni
CTTGAAATAAATGCTGATCCATGTCAGGTCAGAACTACTTACGTGTAGAATCCCATGTCATTCTAGTCAGGTCTCTGTCTTTGATATACTTTTTCTCCTTCTCTCCTTCTCTCCAAGTGTTTCTTCTACTAACAGTAATCGTGTCTTGTCATGCTTTTATATGTTTTTCCATGCCTTATCATTCCATTCTTTATCATTTAAATACCTCTCTAAATTTTGGAGAAAAAAACCTAAAGCATACTGGGAGTGCATAAGCTAAACAACAGGAATCTGTGGGGGTTTTGTGTTGTTTTGTTTTGTTTGGGTTTTTTTTTTTAAGAACTGTGTTACTTAGAGAAGTATGGAAGTTGAATGAAATTCAGGTTAGTGAACATGAAAGGATCCCATGGATCTTGTGCTGCCTTATGATGTGGATTTGAGTTGCTCTGATTCTGAGCATGTTTGCTAAGTTATGGAGAGCATTATATACCTGACAGAGGCGCTGTGAAGATTAATGCTTTGAGGAATACTTTGAAGATGTACAGTGGAGTCATAACTATGTGCTGTATTACAAAACCAGTCTATCTGAAAATATATAATCTTGTATGGGAAGAGATTGCAGGAGGTGAATATATTTTATTTTTTTTTCCTAGGAACTTGAACGAGAAATTACATTTCAGGGTGACAGTGCCATTTATTACTCATTCTATAAAGAACTGCTAAAGGCTCCTTCCTTTGAAAGAGGTATAAAACCCGTTTGTTTTATTAACCTTGAAAAGTCCTGTTCCTTTTGGAGACAGTAAAAAAAAGTCCTGCAGACTGGGGAGACTGATTTTATGATCTTCTATAGATTTCTCAGATTAATTAAAAACTGCATGCTGACCTAACTTTTCAGTACCTTTTAAAAAAAAATATTTAGCTATCTTGTATTCCATCAGATTGCCTTTAATCAATACTCTGGAATAAGATTAATATTACTCTTATATTGTCCCATATGGAAATTATCATTAGGTTTGCCTGTGCTACATAGGGGAGTTTTTTGCCATGTAAGCATAATTGACCTTTAATTTTAGAATGAGGGATGGAAATGACTGATTTCCATAGTCTGTGAGAAGATGGTACGGTTTCTGTCAAGAGTTGATCTGCTCAATTCTGTCCCTGCCAGAGGTTTCTACTCCTGTCAGCTATGATGAATAGATGTTGATGAGCACTGAGTGATGGGGACGGAAACCAACAGGAAGGAGAATAGCCTGGGTGGAAGTGGTTCCTTTGTTCTTCTGCTCTTTAATCTGCACCGTCTCTGGAGCTCACTGGCTCCAAGTCCCTAAACCAGCAAAAAACTAAAGCAATGAAAAGAAGATGGAACACTTTTGTGCCAGTTTAGTGAGTTCAGAAGGCCACCTGGGCTAGCATGGGGAAGATGTGAGAACTCCAGGAGAGAAGAGGGAGTGAACAGTCCTGTCTCACAGAGGTCAGCAGTTGAATTAGTTCAGTCCCCTCGTGAAACCTTATCTGAAGCCAGTTAAACTCTGTAGGTATAGTTTTATTGGTTGAACAGTTTCCCAGCTGATGTGTAGCTCATCAGCAATATATAATAGGTCTTTGATACAGTCAGTTCCTCATTATCTCTGGGGAGATTGCCCATGTGGGTAGATGGACTGCCTCATTCAGGCATGCTGCCTCTGTAAACAGACTCAGGTGTCTACTAGGTATTATGGGATGCACCCAGTTTTCAAAGGTGTATCATAGCTGTGCTGAACTCAGTTGTAAGTCCTCCAAAACCTGGTTCAGCCTGCAGAGGACCAGCTGCAGACCACACACCAAGATATACTTAGAGCTGAAAGGACAAATCTTGTTTGGCTCTTGGGGTTTTTGTTCTTTTTCTCCTACTCTCATTTTGATTATTTTTCCTCTTCCCTTTGTTGTCCTAAGTAATGATGTCAGTTTTTTAATTATAGTATCTCAGAATGATACATCCTTCAAGTATGCCAGCTTCAATTTCGCCTTAATCCCATACAAAGGTGTGTTGTGAGTGGTTTTTAGAAGTCTCAGAAAAAGGCTGAAAAAGATGACAAGGCCATCATATCTGACCTCTTTGTGGAGACAGGTTTAATACACCCTGCTCATCTCTGTTAGATATTTGTCTCACTTCTTAAGAACCTCCTGTGAAGGTGATGGGTGGGTAGCCAGTTCCAGGGCTGCATGACTATGTTACTGAAAAGACTATGCTTCAGCTGGTTAATTTTGGCACTTCTGTTTAAAGGGTTCTGTTTAAATGGTAATAACTTTGTTACCGAGTCAGTAGAGTAGAATGGCATCCAGCACAGAAATTTCTCCTTCCTTTAATATTAGGAGTGGTGAATCAGTTACTAGCTTTAATGATCAAATCTGTTTCCCCCTACCTTTGAGTACACTTTCACCTCTTTTTAAGAACAGCAGTAATAAGTGATTCCAAGAACAATATATTTTTTTTTGTCTATAGGTGTTTATGAGTTGACACACAATAATAAGACAGTATCGCTGAAGACAATAAATGCCGTCCAGCAAATGACTTTGTACCCAGAGCTGATTGCCAGTGTTTTATATCAAGCATCTGGTAGCGAAGTATGTGCTTTTCCCCTACTTTCTGTGCTTTCATTGTGGTTGTGTACGTATGTGTGTGAGACTTTCTATGTTGTATACAATAAATACATGCAATTTTTGTTGAATGAATTGAGCTAATCCTCTCCCCACGTTCAGATTCTCCTCAATTCTGGTCAGTCTCTGGTGTAAGATTTTGGGGCTTTATATGCACTAAACTTTACTGTCTGTTATTCTTTACATCTACAAACTGTGTAGAAATGTGGAGAGTATCTGTGCTATCCATTAAAAACAGGAAAGTTAACTCCTTCGGAGTACAGAAGTCTGTTATAGTGGTAACTGTCTCTATCCATTCCTGTACAGATAAAAGAGAAAACCACTTTTGTAGATAAAGCTTTTGTCTCTTTCTGCTCTACTTGGGCTTTGTTCTGCTTACGCTTCATACTTGCATCCTCTCTCATTTATCTTTTTTTATTATTTATTTATCTATTTTATATATTCTGCTCTGTGTTTGGAACCATTTTTGCCCATCTTTACTTCTCTAAGTTTCTCCCCGACATAATTTCTTCCAGTAGTCCTGTGAACTTTATATCTCACTGCAGTATAGATTTATTAGATCTGACGCATATGATGTTCATGCTAAAGCTGATATGAAATTCATGGCACTAGCAAGCTGAGTCCTGAAATGTGCTCTTAATTCACACTGCTTTGTTTTCACTAAGCCTAAAATAAAAGCATGCTCCATACTTTTCTAGAATAGGGGCCGTGTCTTACCTGTTTGTAAAGCACCTAGCACACTGTTAGCAGTATGCAAATAGTAAATAGTAATCATTTCCAGCTTCAGCTCAGTTGCCGCTATGTCTCTTCGTTTTTATTTGTAATTTCAGGAAGTTATTGAACCAGTGTATTTCTACATTGGTATAGTTTTTGGACTGCAGGGAATTTATGTGACTGCATTGTTTGTAACCAGTTGGGTTATGAGTGGGACTTGGCTGGCAGGAATGCTGACTGTAGCATGGTTCATTATTAACAGGTAAGAAAAACATCTTTATACAATCAAGTTTGTCAATAAGGCATTTTAAAATATTAGAGCAGATTGAAATGCTTTCTATTGAACTTTGTGTTCTCATTGTGAGAACAAGCTCTTGCGCTGAATACAAACCGTTTCCCAGAGATGCACTGATTCTCGTGATTCTTTTATTAATAGAAGGACCTCCTGTTGTCCAAACCATCCACACTGCCAGTTGAGCTGACTTTATGCATATATGTGAATACAGGAGTATTCTCACACAATTCCATTTTGCAAAAACATTCCTCAGAAGGTTTTGGTTTTGTGCTGGTAAAGAATGAAAACAAATTTTCAAAGTTGCTGTAAAACAGAATTGCTCTCTGTGGCCAGCTATAAATATTGTGATGGTTGTTCTGTTGCTTAGAAGGAAATGACCAAGTGCATTTTTCTTGTAAAGAGTCTTTGATATTTTTTAATCTGCTTTTTGTACTGGGTTTTCATGCAAAGTGGAAACTTCTTAGATGATTCTGATTTCAAGATTTTTTTAATTTTATTTTAAAATGTTTCAGAATTATAGGGAGCCTCATTTGGGCAATGAGAACTTGTGTTCATGTTCTTGGTTTGTCACCAAGTAGCTCTGGGGCTTTTTATGAACTTGAGAGCACTTGAAAGAAAAGAGCTATTGAGGAGCAAAATGTTAGAGATACACCTTTAAAGTTGAACTGTTGGGAAGCATCTTTTAGGACTGTGAAATCATCATGACCGAATCTGTGACTAGTAGCTAAAAATACTGTTCATCAACTTGTGTGAACAGTGGAAAGTAGGGGAAATGGTGAATAAATCTGTATTTTTTTCAACAGCAAAGAAGATTAAATGATGTTAACAAATTGAAAGGTCCAGTAGTTAAAAAAGCTCCAAATACACCTCTGTAAGAGGCTTCAGAGGCGAAAATGAAAGGTGATGCTTTCAAATATCCAAATGATAAAGGAGCTAGAGGCTCCTTTATAAAAGCATAATAGACACAAAGACGACTGATGCTTTTGATCACATTTGAAAGTGTGACTTGTGCTTCTAAGTCACTTTAGCACTTTTTAAAACTTTCTCCTACAGCTCTAATTGTGCAGATACTGTCAAGTCATTCCATGAGAAGACCCTGCTGCTGTTCTGGCCCATGCTCCCCATCCGTCTTTAATCTCTTGTTTTGCTGGGCAGAATTTTCCCTGTAGACAGAGTACCTGCTGGTGCTGCTGCTAAGAGGGAGCACTGCTTTGGATTCTAAGTATGTTGTGCTCGACCACCTAAATGACTTATTTAAAACATACTGTATGAGAACTGAAAGGAGTCTTTTCTCTCAGCTATGAGCTGATTTTCATTGCAATGGGAAAAGCTGCTGTTCCGGCAGCGGTCCCCTGCCTGTGGTCATCGGACCATTTTGCACTGCTCGTGGCCAAAGGAGGCCCAGTTGTCACAGTGCAGGTTGGCAGAAGCAGTGTGTGGTGGGTCCAGCTTGCACAGTGTTGTGGTGGGTCAGAAAAGGCTGGAGGCAGATGCTTTTTGACTTCAGTCCTATAAGTGCCACCTAGTAAGAAGAATAAATGAGTAGAGATTGGACTTCCATGCTGATATAAAATCGTGACCCCCATCAGCAGTGAAATTATATCAGTATTACTTTACACTCAATACAGGAATAGTTTGCTTGCAAGACCACACTGCAAGAAGTGACATTTAGCCTTTCTTTGGCATTTTTGTTCAGTAAATCTTTTAATAATTTTGTTTGTCTGTACTTTATTCTAGGACAGATACAACAAGAATTGATTACTCCATACCATCAAGGGAAAATTGGGCTTTGCCATATTTTGCATGTCAAGTAGCAGCTCTCACAGGCTATTTAAAAAAAAACCTAAATTGTTCTGCTGAGGTAAAGCAAAATTAATTTCTTAATAAAGAGTTGCTGGTAGAACTGTGCTCTAGAGTAATTACCTCTGTCACTGTTGCCCCACAATGCAGAAAACAGCAGTTGTTTTGTTTGTTCTTTTCAATTCAGGCACTTGGATTTCACGTAGGCATGTGTGTTTTTTGCTAAGCCATTCGTGCCATGCCCTGTCGTGCCCCTGTCAGGGTTCAGAAAGAACAATGATAATGGGGAAGCTCAATGGTAATGAGCTGTGTGCTGTATTTTTAAAATTAACTGATGCAGAATTTGTAAATGTAAACTGTTTTGTTGCTCTTCCCGTTGCTCGGAGAAGATGGTGGTAACTTCCTTTCCCTGTCTCTCTCTGTCAAAGATCTTTCTTTTGATTGGCTTTAAATGTTTTTTAATGTTTTGGTAATTACTTTCCTCCATCTGAGAACATTAAATATGTCTGAATTCAGTATTTTAACTATTTCCTAAAATAATAATTAATTTCCATAATTTCTGTTTTAATGACCTCTCAGTTATTGAGTGATGGAGATGCATAGGTATGAAATTAATGCTTTTGTTTGTTTGTTTTTCTTTTTGTCTCTAGAAGTTTTGTTACCTTTTGGTGAGTGCTTCAACATACACCTTCATGATGATGTGGGAATACAGTCATTATCTGCTGTTTGTCCAGGCTGTTTCTCTTTTTCTGCTAGATGGCTTTGCCCTGGCACAGACAGAGAAGGTATTAGAACTTCTCAGCCTACTGGTAGTTGGGGTCTTAAATACAGCCTCAGGGGTGGCTGCAGTACATACTGCTCAGGAGCTCCAAAGGGCGCAGACTGAGTAATGACTTGAGTGTCTTGCAGCCTGGGTCCAGCTGAAGTGCATGTCATGTCTGTTGGAAGAGTAGAATGGCTTTAAATTCACTCTCTTTTGGACTACTGTGTTTGGGACAGCTTTCCTAACAAAAGGGTCAGAAGCTAAACAAAGCTTCTGAGACCTGAAACATCCTTGGAGAGCGGAAAGAGTGATGAATGATAATCAGTCATACATCCTTTTTGGCCTAACTGCCACTTCTTTTCCTTTCCCTATTCACAGTGGGGTGGGGCTGACCAGAAGACTGCTCTGTTGGCTCTGTGCAGTTAAGGGGCTCACTTTCACCCTGAATGGCCTGACCTGTACTGATTTAGCCAACGAATAGACTAGACAGATGCTGAAGACCAATTGATTTTTCAGTACAAGAAAGTATTTGAATTTATTCTGCAAAATGGTTCTGTACCAGGATCGTTTTGATGTGAAATGCTTTCCAGAGCTAAACAGTATGCTGCTAGATTTCATGAGGTGGAGGGCAGAGATCCATTAATCCCCTGAATACGGGAGGAATGGAGTGAGCTCTCTACTGCTCTAAAAAACAAGCCATATATCTGCTGTAATCTTACATTATTGTATTTTATTTTGTTTCTTCAACAGGTGCATGAAGTATACAAAATCTACTTGTTTTCTCTCTTCTTGGGGTACCTTTTGCAATTTGAAAATTCAGCCTTACTAGTGTCACCATTACTGAGTCTAGTAGCAGCTTTAATGCTCTCTAAATGTCTTCAGGTAACTAGGCTCTCCTCTAACACTGAGTGTAGATTTTATTATTTAAACTGAACTCCAAATGATATGGCATTCTTAAAACATTTTTGCAGATGAATATGAAAAAAGGTACATTTCTGTCAAGATTGCTGAAAATAATGTACATCTATTTGGTACTTACAATAACAGTGACACTAAACTTCTTACTAAAGGTAAGATTCCTCTGTAAAAACTTTAATTAACAATTTTAATTGTCAAAATCTAAATAGAAAGTTGGAGATGTATCTTGAAAAAATATTTCAAAGTGTTGCTTACCGATCTGACAGCTCATAGCAAATTGTAGTACTAAAAATTGAGTTGTTTTGTTTCTATATAAAAGTTGTTTAACAGATGAAGCAGCTGATTTTTGTTGGGGTTTTGGTCTTTTGGGCTGAGGTTAACGCATAGTGTAGAAATACTCTTTAAATCACACTTTAGCTATTTCATAAATGTGGATTTTGTTAGAACTTGGATGGCCTCTACAAATTGGTTGAACATTAAAACAATATTCTTGTGCATGGAGAAGACCTATAGCCAGGAACAGGTATGAGTAGTTTCAGGGTAGATATTAATTTTCAATTAATTTTCAACAAGAACATGGGAACAGAGGCCTTTACTTAGTGTAGGAGTCAGCTAGGAGTTGAGATTACACAATGGGGTTTTAGCCTGACCTTGTATTTTGATTAGCAACTCCCTCTTGCTGGTTCTAGTCTTTTACATAATTTATTATGCTTTTCCTCTATGTCTCAAACTCACCCTGCTTGTGTTAATTAGCAGTATTGACTTAAAAATAAAGAAACTAGTGAACCCTAATAAGTTTGAGAGAATGCTCAGATTTGGATTTTTTTTCTTGTGCCATTCAGCCTGGCTAGCCTTGCTGTATCTCCATGAAAGTGAAGTTTAGCCTTGAAAACCGTGAGTTAAATTACATAGACAGTACACAGAACTTTTGGCTGCTCAAACAACTTATATGAAGATTACAAATGCTCATAAGTTTTGCTAGAACAGTGTTCTTTGGCTTGCTTGGGAGTAAGTTATGTCCATTTTTAATGATCCTTTTTGCAGTGGTTGGTACTGTTTTGACAACTTATTGATAGCTTTTCACTTGCCCTCCTGTTGGGGTACATGAATGAAATGAAGGGAATGGTATTCTCAAGGAAACTCTAGAGATAAATTTATGTAAGTGAAGACTTACACCACCACACTGGTACCGTAATTGGCACACTTAATCCAATTTGTTAGTTTTAACTAAGTCTTGAATAGTTGATTGTTCCCTGCCATTTGGTAATCTGAATGAAGTGACTGCATGAAAACTGCTTCCAGCACTGGATAAGATTTTTCTCTGCTAAATTAATTTTCAGATGTTTGTTCCTCATAAAGAAAATGAGCATTTGCTGAAGTTCATTGAAGTAAAACTTGGCTTAAACACAACTAAGTAAGTTTTAAAATTCTTTACACCTTCTAAAATATCCGAACTTCTGAAACTGCTATAAGAAGTATAAAATTTCAGTGGCTTGTGAGAATTTTATAAGGGAGTTAGGGAAACAGTGTTTCTATTTGTCGCTTGGTTTAAAGATTGAAGTTAAAAGAAGGTTCATTTACAGAATTTACTGAGGATTTTGAGGTTTCTGAGGCACCTCAATATTTTTCATGCCTTGGGGTGAAAGCATTTCATAGATTTTTCTTTCCTTTTGATGTCGAAGAGCAAAAACTTTCTGTACCATGTTTAGTGTTTCTAATAAGACTTGAAAGCAAAGATAATAGGGTAAAGGTGGTGGTACTAACTTTTTATAGCCTGGAAAAGAAAGGACTCTGAAAAGAGTCATGAACTATCAATACTATCTCAAAACAGGGTTGGGTTGTGGGGTTTTATTTTTAGTTTTTTGTAAGAATAACAGCCCCAAAATACCCTCTGTATGTTTTGGAAGAAATTAGGACAAGGGACAGCTTAAAAGTCAGATGGAATTGTTGGCACTGTAAGAAAAAGTGCTTGCATCTGTAAGATTTGAGTGTTGGTCTACAAGAAGAAGACATCATGGCTACAGATTTTCTGGAAAACTTCAAAATGGAGTATTGGTAAGGACTGACACCTTCTGGACCCAAGCCAAGACTTGCAATTCTGTGTGGGAATTGAGACTCTCCTGGGAACTGCATCTCTCTTACAAAACTGCTTCACAACCTTTCAGGGGAAGAAGTGGAAAATGACATCACACATAACTGAAATTTTGGGGGAATTTTTGGAAGATAAGATATAATAACATTGACTAAAATGCATTGTTTAACACACATACATGCATGTTCTTAAGCGTTTTGCAAGAAAAGAAAGGACCGCTTCTGGTCAGGATTTCAGTTTATTCAGCTACCAGGTATTATGGATTTTATTTTTTTTCCCTCGGGGACTTGCTACATGTTACTTTCCAGGATGTCAAACTCTGCGATGAAGTCAGTGATTGAGACAAACTGAGTGCAACTACGCCTAGAAAATTGTGTAACTGTGGTCTGGAATTATGTTGTGCAGCACAAGAGCTTCAAGATCTGTCTTTTAAGGCCAGTTTGGACATGCCCAGCTGTTAATCTTTAAATTGATTCTAATTGAAAGTGGTTCAGTGTTCTGGTCTTCCCTTGGGGAAAAAGAAAAGAGGGAGGAAAGCAAAACAAAATGAGACAAGAATGCGTTCACGGCATCATATGCTGCACCAACTCCAGTTGAGAATACACAATGGTAGTGCTTCTTGGCAGAGTATATAACCTTTCTGCTCATTAATTGAGAAAGAAGAATGATCGAGTGGGTTCAGCTACAGAACTAGAATTTCAGCATTAAGGATTCTATTCTTGGCAGTGCTTTGGGCTTGATTGTGATCTCAGATGACCACTTTCCCTTCTTCATCTCCCCATTTGGAATGAGGACAAGCATACCTTCTTGCATCAATATCTCTAAAACCTTAATCCGCTGTGACAAGGAAATGCTTTGTGGTTCCCGTAATGGAGTTGTATGGGAGGCTGGGGTTTTGTGATATAAAAGATTTGTAGTCTGGTCTCTTCAGATCACAGATTCTTTTTCTGGAAGATAAGCTTTTACTCTAAAGAGTACTTGCAAAGTGGTCTCAAATGATAAAAGCATAACTTCTCAAAGATTAATTTCAAATAGTTTCTTATGACACAAATAAGTTAAACTGTGATTGGTTGTGTGGGGGATTCTTTTTTTTTCTAATCTGTGGGGTATTGTTATTGTTTTTAATGGGATGTTTTTGCCTTACTAGGAATTTTACAATGAATTGGCTCCTTTGTCAAGAATCTCTTCAGGCACCCTCCCAAGACTTTTTTTTGCGACTAACACAGTCATCACTATTGCCTTTCTATATCTTAGTATTAATTATCTGCCTTTTTTCTGTAACTCAGGTCATTTTTAGGAGAATTTGGTAAGTAACTTATTTATACTGAAAAATAAGAAGTTAAAAATAAGAGGTTCATGTATGTCTAAGTGAATTGTCATGACGTTTGTTGCTGCAAAGTTTGTTGCACCATTGAACTTGCAGGTTGTGGGCACCAGGGCAAAGGCTCACCAGAAGCTCCTAAAGAAAGTCCTTTAGTGACAAGCTTCTTGAGCATCACTCCACTTAGGACAGGGAGTAGTCATTGGTTTGTTTCCCCATAGGTGCAACTCCTGCAGAGCTTTGGCTAATATTTTGTGAGATGTTTATGGCTCTTCCCATTGCCAGGGAGAAAGATATTTTATTTATTTTCCCCTCTCAACAGCAAAGTTACCTGAGTGTTGGTAGAGAATTTGTTTCCCTGTTTTGGGTTTGGTGGGGTTTTGTTTGGGTTTTTTTGTTTGTTTTGTTTTTCAAGTTTATATACTGTGAAGGATGAGGTGGGTGGATGGGTAGAGTTGAGAGGATTTCAGATTTCTAATGCTTCACTGTTTTTTGGGGTTTTTTAAAACTCTTGTTTACTGTGATAAGGTCCATCAGCCTTTGCTGCTCAGAACAGAGCTGAAGTAAAACTCACTCAATTATTTTTAGTTTCTCAGTGATTCACAGTTCCCTTGAGAGAACAGCTAGTGGAGCTCTCTGTTTACAGACTAAGAATAGCAGCACTGTGGATCCTAGTGTAACTTGTCTCAGAAATTCAATGGCTAGGAAATTATCTCTTCCTGATAGAGGATGAATGGTGTAACTGCTCTGGTATTAGGACAAATTTCTTGTTTGTCTTCAGCAAAAATCAATAGATTTTTTTTTTTCAAGGACCAAGAGTTTTAGTAGATAAAGATTATACTGCTATAAATGAAAATGTTTGTCAGGTTGGGTGTATGACACTATATTTAAAACAATGAAATCAACTTCCAAATTTTTTTGCTAGTAGTTGAAATAGCTATTTCAGTGACTCCAGTATGTCCAAAACCTTTTTAAAGTAAAGCTTAAAATAAATCTTCTCCCCTCTTTTTTTATTTTTTTTTAAATTTTGAAGTAGTTAATAATCTCAAATATTTTTCCATTTGTTGTGAGGTAACTTCTTATAAAATTGTAACCTGAAATCATATGGCAGAGTAAAATGTTATCTGTTGTGTGCCTTGCTATTTCCTTTGTAGACAGACATCTATTGTAAGATTTTGGTTATGATTTTTATTTATAATGTATTACTAGATTTTATAATAATGTGACTAAAACCTGGTTTTGTTATCTTACTTTGTCATAAAAGAGTGTACACATTCAATGCACAATTATCATCGTACAGATTGCGTAATTCTTTGCCAAGCTAATGATATGAAGAAACTTAGTTAGAATGCATGCTTACAGCATGCTTCATGTCAATGTTTGCAGAGTGTGCATGCTCTTAAATTAGGCTGTCTCTTGTTGCTGAATTACCTTAAAATAGATTTATGGTCATAAGCAGTGATCCCATTGTATTAATTCACAGCCATTGCTCCAGAGAGGTTACAGTCCGAAACAAGGGACAGCGGGTACTGATAGATCATTGATGAAGTACAAAAATCAAATAAGCAGTGCAACAATACTGTATGATATGACACGGAATGATCTCAGTGTACTGCTGACTTAAGAGTCATAAAAGTATTTTTATTGGCACCTTTTGCCTGAGATAATGTCTGAATTAAGTGATGTCTCATTTTCTCCAACTGCAGTGGTGAACCACTGAAAGAGACAGTTAAACTTGAGGATGGTCGAATTGGAGAGAGGCCAGAAATAGTTTATCATGTAATTCACACAATTTTACTTGGTTGTCTAGCGATGTGTTTGGAAGGGTAAGTCTGATTTTGATGTATCTCTTTTGAAAGCAACAGAGAGTTCTTAACTGGACGTGATACGCCATTCACCCCTTTGAAATTCATCCCTTTTCAGAAATGTATTATACAGGAGTTAGTAGGGGAGAGAGCAAAGATCATTTTCACTATAAATTATATACAGGTATATGATGAATTGTGCTTGGTCTCTTTAATGTTTTTTCCAAGCTTTAATGCAGCCAAAATGTGAGACACTAATTGAAGCAAATTTTTATCACTTTCTTTAGGATATTTAAGGGTAATTCAAGTGTGCTGTAATTTTTTAATATTGTATTCTAGCAAGATCTTGTGTAGTGTTTTGATGAAGAGTGTGTGTTCTGGAATATTGGGCCACGGAATATTTCTTATTCATCTTCTTGTGTCTAGGCTAGCATGAAGTATACCTTTGCTTGGCATGTTAAAGCAGTAGCTAAACTATTTTCAAAGGTATTGTGTTAGTCCTTAAAGCTACAGAAGCTAATAATGTTTGGAAGATGTTATTGTTCTAATCTTGGCTCTCAGCTAAATCAGCTTGAAGGTGGCAGACTTGTGTTTGCGTTATGCTCATCATCCTAAGATCTGAATATTCACAGATTCTTAAAGTGGGCAGCCTTGTGTTATCATGTAGTTGTCTTAACTTGACTAGACTATCCTTAAGAGGCAGACAATACCAGCAAATCATAAATTGTGTATTAAATGTTTTCCTTTCCTTTCTTCAGGAACTCCCTTATAGTACAGTGTTTGTACAGCTTTGCTGAATAGCTGCTTTTTATCCTTGCTTGGCTGGAAAACCGCAACAGCCAAGTGACTTTACTAGTCTCTTTGTTTTCCTTTCATCTTCCCCTGAACTCTGTGAAGGATTTTGTCATCTTTGACCTTGGATCTTGCTCCTACATCTTGCAGCAGATAATCAGGTGCCTGCTCTTCTGCTAGAGATTTCCTTGGTTTACCCTTCAGTGCCATCATATTTATCTCGGATTGCTTGAACATCCAAGACTGTGTTTGAGATATGAAAAAAATCTGAATGTTTTTAATAAATAGCTTGAATACGTACAGAGGCGTGTGCGGAGTCCCAACTAAGTTATTGCAATGTTTTTCAGAACAAAATATCTATGGACGCCTTATGTTTGCATGCTTGCTGCATTTGGTGTGTGCTCTCCCGAACTTTGGATGACACTTTTCAAGTGGCTTCGACTGAAAGCTGTGCACCCAATATTGCTGGTGAGTTGCTGTTGCCGTTGTCTTGGGAATTACAGCTAGCAAGCATGTAACTTTTCAAACCACAATTACCTAAGACCCATCGAAGAACCTGTTAAAAAAGCATGTAGTTCTGTGAGTTCAGTGGATCTCATATAGGCTGCTTTTTCTGTGCCTTTCATTCTTAATATCACGCTTTCACATGTTCTCTGGTACCTGGTGATAAAGTTGTGTTCACGCTACAGCCTTTCCTTATAAGAAGCAGGGCTGTCTTCATCTCTCTTTTACTTATCTGTTTAGTATTTTTTAAAAGATCTTTGAGACCTCAAGCTTTCTGTCATTGTGCAGTTTTTAGCAACTTTGTGCTTTTTTTTTATTAATAAAATAAGGATAGGATATTACTTACCTTGATTTCTACTTAAATAGAGATTCACTGTGTCACATGTGAAAATGCCATGCACTGTTACATCAGAAACATTGACAGTGCTCTTCCAATCAAGGAGTGATAATATGTTCACGTATATGGTGAACACATTCCTTTATATACCTCATGCTTTCTGCTATTTAGACCTGCTTTTTCACTGCTAACACAGTAGATGTGTTAATAGCTTATTATCAAGAGAACGCCTTGTGTGTGTTCCTTGCCAAATGTTTCCTGTGCCAAAGCAAGGCAAAAATTGTGTCAGCTAGAATGGTGGTGTGCTGAAAAATACGTTTCTGGGTTTTGCATGTCAGTAGTGTTAATGCGAACAAAAGCATCAACAAGATTAAAGGTTTGAAATGCTTGTTTCATACTTTTTCCCCTTTCTTGGATTATATCATTGTGATTGTATGTGAGGTGTTTACTTTTCTTCAGTTCCCTATATCATGAGTGCATCGCATCATTGTTATTTTGAGTAGTAATTAACCATCCCTAATATTGATGGTAAAGTTATCATAGGTCAAATAAATTCTTCCATCCTAAATTAGGCAGATTCTTGTTTGTGGAGAGTTTTTGCCCAGTAGAAAACTGCCAAGTTTCACCTACTATTACTCTAAGGTTTCAGGCACAAATGTAGCCTACTGTATGAACAGAATGAACAGACAGTCCAAAGCTGGAGAATGGTTCATAATTCATTTCTTCTAACATGTATTTTCTAGGCTCTTATTCTGAGTATGGCAGTTCCCACAATAATTGGATTCAGCTTGTGGAAAGAGGTAAGAAAAATACCTTTTGTGAAAAACACCTTTTGTTTTATTTGTTTTTGTGTGTAGGCACAATATGAATCAACATGATAGGCAAGTATAATGAAATACATTCAGTGAAATGAAATATATATGATGAAATAAAAGCTGTCATCCACTGAAAATATGTTTTGGGTTGTTTTTTTTTAAACAAAACTGTTTACATTTTTCAGCATGAGGTATTTGACAATATAATCTGTTAACAATCACTTGTTGTAATTAAGTATTTACATTTAAATGAAGACTTTATTATATTCAGCTTTTATGCTTTGGATATATAAGCGTGACTCAGCAAAGAAAATACTGCCAAATAAAAACTTGGGATATTGAAAACTGTGTTGCCCCAATCTTGGTTTTAGTGAGAGGGAGTGAGTGAGGTTAAATGGAAGTAAAATTATGGGAGGCCATATGCAAATAATCTGTTTGAAAAGCTTCCGTTTAACAAAGGAATTAAATCCTTTGTGTAGAGACTGTGTGGAAGTATGTATATCCTGTGATACAAGGAAGAAAAGCTACAGATGTTGCCATGTTTAAAATAAATACTTAGATCTTTATTGCAAGTCACAGTCAGACTGGGGGAAAGAGTATTCGGAAATTAGTTTTTAAACTTCCATAAGTGCAAAAAAAATGTTGGAAATATCTCATAATGTATAAGTCTGTACTCTACTGACATAACTTCAAAATAGTTAGTTTGAATAGTTTTATAAGAATTCAAATAATTATTTTATTTTAAAGGCATTCAAATATAAAAGCCAGTCTTGACCAACAGTGTTTTAACAGATTTTGTAACATTTATCTTATAGCCATTTGGTTGTAATGCAAACTGACTCTACACATTTCTGCCAGAGCAATAGATATTCTTCTGGAAAAAAGCTACAGTTGCTCAAAAGAGTTATGAAATCTATTAACATAGAGGAAGCTAGGTTAGTTGACCAAAGAATTCTTTTTCAGATTATCTTTTAATGAAAGCAGTGTGGAGGTTTGGACTCTAGAGGGCTTCATCCATTGCAGATCCAGCTTTTGCTTTTAAGCAGTGGTGAACGGTTTTTTCTCCAGGTTCATAACTCATCCCTGAGCTTGGAAACTTTGATTGATAGTAACGGGACAGTAAAATGCCTTGATGCTCCAAATCTGTTACCGTGGCTGTAAACGGCCGAGGGGACAGCTCAGCATCTTTCTGCTTGGCTGCCTTCTGACTCAGTCTAGCATGGTCCCTCATCTAACTAGATTTTTCTAAGGGCTCTGGTTGATAAGTGAAGCTGGTTCTCCTTGGGGTGGCAGTAGCGGTTCCTCTTTCTGATATCTTCTGGTCCAGGGATGGTTTAAGCATATAAATGTGTAACGGCACTGCTCCAGCTTTCAGCCCTGATGCGAACATATGGCAGCTGTTCTTGTGTCACACTAAGCACGTCTGCTTGTAGGCTGCTACCACTTGACAGCTGAATTGTCCATGTAATGGGCATGGTAACTCCTCAGTTAAAGCAGGCTTCCATTTCCAGCTGTCTCAAAGTTGTCCCTTTAGTCTGTCATAGCCTGTAAACTTTATCCTTTGCAAAAAGGTAGTTGGCATCCAGTAGCTTTCACTCGGCATTTACAATAGAATGAACGTGCTCAAATCCCTCGAGGCTAGCCAGCTTCCAGTCATTCCTTCTTCAGATAAATGATCAAAATTACTCAAGAACTTGCAAAATAGCTGAATATGAGCCAGCACTGTGCTCAGGTGGCCAAGAAGGCCAATGGCATCCTGGCTTGTATCAAAAAATAGCATGGCCAGCAAGACTAGGGAAGTGATTGCCCCCCTGTACTCAGCACTGATGAGGCCACACCTCGAATGCTGTGTTCAGTTTTGGGCCCCTCACAATAGGAAAGACATTGAGGTGCTGTAGCATGTCCAGAGAAGAGCAATGAAGCTGGTGAGGGGTCTGGAGCTCAAGTCTTCTGAGAATCCACTGAGATGAGGTTGTTCGGCCTGGAGAAAAGGAGGCTGAGGGGAGACCTTATCCCTCTCTACAACTACCTGAAAGGAGGCTGTAGTGAGGTAGGAATCAATCTCTTCTCCCAAGTAACAAGTGATAGGACAAGAGGAAACAGCCTGAAGTTGTGCCAGGGGAAGTTTAAATTGGGTGTTAGGAAAAATTTCTTCATGGAGAGGGTTGTCAAGCATTGGAACAGGCTGCCCAGAGAACTGGTTGAGTCGTCATCCCTTGAGGTATTTAAAAGATGTGTAGAAGTGGTGCTTAGGGACATGGTTTAGTGGTGGTTTTTGTCAATGCTGGGTTAATGGTTGGAATCAATCTTACGGGTCTTTTCCAACCTAAATGATCTCTGATTCTAAAATTGCCTATCTTAATAAAAGATCTTTTACCCCCCAAACCTGACAGGATAGGGGAGCTATCGTGCAAGCTTGCAATCTGAGCTGGTCTCATGGAATTGGCATTCTGTCCAACTTCCTAGAATCTTTCTTTTTCCCAAAATGTTTTTTAAGAGCATAAACTGAGATATCCTACTTCATACAGTACTGTCCTTCACTGCAGTCATTGAAGTAAAAAGCCTGAGGAAAGTCCAGGGCAGATTAGCCACATAATTTTGGGGGTGGGGTGGTGGTGTGTGTATTCCATTTTTTTAATTAAAAGTATTCTAATAAAATAGAGAGACATGAGAACTGTGTTTAATGTACTTATTTTGGAGAAGTTCTCCTGCTGTCAGGTAAGTATGAACAGTGTGTTTTGCGAAATATTCAAACAAAAATGCCAATAGGGAGGGAAAACTTGGATGAAACCCATTTCTGTTATGTTATTTAAGGCCTTAAAATGAGATGCTCTATAGATTTATTTTTTTTTAAACTACAAGTAACCAAAGATATGTTTCCATCAGTTTTTCCCTAGGATAATGACAGAGCTTTCTGAACTACAAGAATTCTATGATCCTGATACAGTAGAACTCATGACATGGATAAAGTAAGTATGAAGTCACACGTTTCTATTTCACTTCTTTACGGCAGGGTATTTTTATCTCAGCGTTTTGTGAAGCTGTCTGTATAATTCTGAGTTTTCCCTTGCTAAATCATTACATGATGGAGATGGAGATGGGAGGAGAAATGTGTATTTGAAGTGGAAATAACCACGAATTTATCACTGATTACAAGAGAAGAAGATTGTGAAACATGCAAGCAAATCATATTTATTATTGTTGCTAGACCTAATTCCTAAATAAAGGTGGACTTCTTAGTGCTTCACACACTAACTTCTCAGTAGATTAGAGGATCCATGTTGATTGTAATTCCATGGAGGACAGAAGCACTCAAGTTTTTGTGTGCGTGAGCCAGTAAAATGAAATGCTTGAATGTGAGGATTGAGAGATTTCAGTTAAGAAACGCGCAATATAATGTGTATGATTCAAACTTCCCCTTTGACAGAAGGCTGGATCGGCAGGGATGGCTAGGCAGGGCACAGCAAATCCTGACCTCTGTTATATAGTTCAAACATATATATACATATACGTAGCTAATTCTGAGTCAAGTTGTTTTCACAGATAGATTTTTCTTCTCACCAGAAGTTTCAGAACTGGGCTCTGTCCTCATTCAATCTAACTTTGTACTGTGTCATTAGGAACTGCACTTTCTGAAAGTTAGATCCCATGTTTTGAGATAGCTAGCTTATCTTTAACTGTATTTTTTTAGAAGACTGTTTTCTGTATTTATGTAGTCTTTAACGTCAACCTGTTCCTCTTCAGAAAAGACAAGGCTGGTAATTATGGTGTTCCAGCCAATTTCTTCTTTCTGTTAATAGTAGTGTATGTTGTTTGTCACCGCTGTAGCTCTTCAAGGCAGCAAGTGGCATAATGCCAAGTACCTAATGGCTTTTGCATTAGTCTGCATATGTTACACTTCAAGTACATAATTAATCATGGTGAATTGCATTGAGATTCACTCAGCTAAGAGCAATTTGACTACACTTATTTGTAGCAGCTGTTCATATTTTTAATGGAAATAAGGATTTTTTTTTTCCTTAAGGATATACTTAGATGTCCATATTGGAATTTTAATTGAATGTCATTATTATAGTATATTTTCTTTAAAATTTCTCTCTGATAGCATGAATTAATTTTGAATTTTCTCTGCAGGAAAAGTTGCCCAAAGTCTGTAATAAAAGTGTGACAATGACTGTTTTCTTTCACAAATGCAGGAATACAAATAGTTGAAAGTTGAAACCAAAGCCAGAAACATAATTACTTGTAAATATTATTCTGTATCATAAGACTGTTTACTTGTAGGTGATTAAATACTAGAGATCAAATGAAAATAATCACAAATCTTTCCCTTACAAGACAACATCGTGTTGTTTCTCCTTCTACTCACCCTCCCTCCCTTGTTTTGTCACAAGTCAGCAACCATGCTGAAAAGCAATAGTTTGATATGTTCCGGGACCTCTCTGAATGGTGCTCCATGGATTGCAAGGAGAGGAGGAGAGCAATCATCAGCCCTTGCCCCAGGAGGAGACCTTCCTTGAAAACTCCATATTGCTGCATGTCTGAGCTTTTACTACTGCCACTGCAGCATTAACAGCAGTTGTAATTAGACCCGAAATGATACCTTTGTGCACTCCAATTCATACTGTACCACCTTAGAAGATTCACAGCGTTTAAAATTAAAAACATTGTATTGAGAAATGCATCCTGTACTCAGACGTGTTATGTTGATGTTGCTTTTACAGACGACAGGCTCCGGTGGCTGCTGTGTTTGCAGGCAGCCCACAGCTAATGGGGGTGATCAAGCTTTGTACCGGATGGATGGTGTCGAGCTTGCCTTTATATAATGATGATGATCTTCTAAAAAGAAATGAAAATGTGAGTGTCCAATTCCATAAATGTGTGTGTATTAGCTGTGATTTATAGACTGTTCCATCAGGTAAGACTGAAGTGCCTGATTGAGATGTATGGGAGTACTCTAAATGTTAATGCTCCAAAGAAGATGACCGTTTAACATTCCTTGTAACACGCGCATTTACCTTGCTCTTCTGTGCCCCCAAGGGCAGCTGGCAATGCAAATTATTTGTTTGGTGCCACTCCCACTACATGTGAGCAGCATTCCAAATACCACGACTCCCAGATATTTAATTTATCACTGATTTTTTGCATTGCCTGAACATGTTTTCTTAATTTATAGATTTATCAGATCTATTCAAAGAGATCAGCAGAGGATATTTATAAGATACTGACATCTTATAAAGCCAATTTTCTGATTATTGAAGATTCAATTTGCAATGAAGTGGGACCTGTAAGAGGATGTAGAGTTAAAGATCTGTTGGATATTGCTAATGGTCACGTAAGTAACAGTAAAAAAAAAAAAGAATGTTTGAATGCATGAATAATTGTACGGTATTGAAATTAACTGTCTATTGTAAATGAAATTTACAGAATACAGAAGTAAATTAAATGTACAGAATTACGTTCTGTAAGCACTTATCTTCAGTATTTTAATTAGATCTTCTTTTCTGACAGGTGGTTTGTGAGGAAGGCGACAGTTATGCCTACTCAAAATATGGACGATTTTGTCATGAAATCAAAATGAACTATTCTCCATATGTGAATTATTTTACTCGGGTATACTGGAATAGATCCTACTTTGTATATAAAATCAACACTGTGATATCCTTCCAGTCATGAAAAAGCATGCAAGCTTCTTCCTGAGGATTGATTGTGAATGAAACTCAGTCAGAAAAGTTCCTTTTGATCAAGGAAGTTACTTTTGCAGATACATGTGCTCACATGCAGTGTATTGACAACTTTATTTTACCAAACTGGAACTCTTTGAACTACAGATCAACAGACACAGATACCATCCTTGCAGGAAACGGGAGAATATGTCAATTTTACAGTCTCTGCAAAGTGTGACAGTCTTCCACATTTTTGCATTTTTCATCCCATGATAAATCATCTTAATCTTCATGTAAATGAGATTTCTAACTTTAGTGTTAGAGAACTGATGTGGGTGGACCTCAGTAAATGCAGAAAAATTATTTAAAGAGCTCATTTAAGTCATATAGCTTTTCTTTTTTTAGCAAGAAAGCAATCAGTATCCTGAGTCTTTTCAAGTAAGTGTTTGAGGTTTTTGTTTGTTGTTTTAATTCTTCCTGTCTTCCACTATAAACATTTCTGTGTTTATCAAACGCACACTCATACATCTTATGTCTAGTTATAGTGTTTGTATAAATCAAATAAGGAAGATTTTATTTAAACAACACTTCCATAGATTAGGGCACTGATGTCTACGTTGTTAGAGACACGTTGATGGAAGCGCTTGGACTTAGACCTGGCAGTAGGAGTTAAAAGGTCAGATCTTCAGTTTGGAAAGAACTTGTCTTCAGGATTTTTCCATGGTTAAATGTGGATGTGTGTATGCATATGTGTGTCTTAGCAGCCATTGGAACAGGCCAGTATATAACAGTGTGCCACACTTGTTTTAGACAAGTGTAGCAGGACAACTAGATTTGCTACTGAGACTTCTGCACTTCTGTTCCACCCCTCTGAGTGCC
The DNA here is from genome assembly GCA_025769975.1 of Gallinago jamesoni. Classification (NCBI taxonomy): domain Eukaryota; kingdom Metazoa; phylum Chordata; class Aves; order Charadriiformes; family Scolopacidae; genus Gallinago; species Gallinago jamesoni. The sequence goes on from JAOQGH010000012.1 coordinate 129,099,478, forward strand.
TGCTGGTATATATATGTGTGTGTGTATAGGGAGGGATGGGTGATACTCATTTCATCCAACTTAGTATGTGGTAGTGCCATAACTGTCATTAAAAACACTAAAATCACTGCCATTAATAAATAATGGTACAGTTGTTCATAGCTATTTTTATATCAATTATGCAACTACACCGAGATCTTTGAAAATTTGGGAAAGTACTCTGCAATCTTGCTTCTCTCTAAGATTTGTCTTCCTTATATGTCCCCCTTTGCCTCTGCAGCTATTTTTCGTAACAAATTATCTGTTCATCCTGTTTGTTGCTGGCTGATGTACTTTAAAGAGAATGAATGATGCTTTAATTCCAGCTCTGGGCCTATCCCTGGTGTTGTGAATGAAAGATCCAATAGAAGGTAATGGTAACATTGCTTACGTAGGTGTAGCTAGGCAAAAAAACCACCAGGATGTAAGTTTTGGAAGAGGTTATTCCTCTGTTAAGTTTTGGAAGAGGTTATTCCTCTGTTAAGTTTTGGAAGAGGTTATTTCTCTGTTGAGAATTACCTGTAGTTACGGATCCTTGTAACACCTGGCCCAAAGACCAGTCTACCAGGCTTGTGGGAATGATTTTTTGGAGCCCGGATATCTTTAATGAAGGATCTGGCATAATAGGGTGAACCTCCAACTGAAAAATCTGCAGACCACTCTGCACATGAAAGCTGCGAAACCATCCTTACTGCACTTGTTGGTAAAATGCGAACTCGGAGATTTTAACTCTGAAATTATTAGGAACTGCAGGATGTTGGTCTGTATGTGTGATTCCTATCTGCTCTATGCAGATATATTTGCTTACTTAACACTAACAGGTAGTGCTAAGATTTTTTTTAAAACCTATTATCACTATTGGAGTGATTTAAAAGAAAAAAAGCTTTATTGTAAAAGTCAACATGTCTGTAACCTGTTTTTCCCTTTCAGTTATACTTTTAGGCTTATGAGTCTTGACGAGCTGTTAGATTATGCATTTTATTTGAAACCAGCGTTCAGATATATCCATCAAATATGTGGTCATTGAGAGAGGCGTTTATCAGTACAACTGAGTTAACGAGTTAAAAGTACGTATCCTTTCTGGGGATACATACAGTCGTGCTGAGGGCAGCGTGTACGTGTGTCTCTGGCCAAACGCAGTCTGCGTTTATTTGCACAATTGCGTGTGTTTTACTGCCCTGGACTCTTTCAGACTTCTCAATTACCGTGCAAGGACAGAAGCTAGGGAATTAACCTGAGCTATCGCAAGCCTGCGGGAGCCTTCTCTGTATGTGCTAGCGTGGGTGTAGATGTAATATTTGGAAGTAAGTTTAGAATTCCTTATACAATTTAAGTTTGTTTGAATTACTGTCAAGGAACTGTATGTCTGTGTGTCAGTCATTTACCCGCCTGAAGTTAATCATTCCTGAATACCATTTCATAACAGCAATAAGGCATTCCGGGTAGGAAACTTCAGGGTTACAACTGCACTTGGGTGGATGAAGTCGCATAGTTTACGGCTTCGTGCCTTAGACTGCCATGCCAAGATGCAATATTTAACTATCCTTGACTGCCTGTTGTGTTTTACCCCGATGCTGCGTGTATGCGTTACCACGTAGTTTGAATACTTACATGTAGAGCACGCATGTTAAGAAAAAAAAAAAATCACAAACGAGGCCATCCGTACGTCTGAAGAAAACTATCTTGTAGCACGTTGGCCTTTATACATGTTTAAATGGACATGTTGAACTTTATTTGAACTGTGACATAGTTGTTGTTATTAGTTTTGTCATAGTTTTTATGATGTATTCTTGATACTTCAATTGATTCTGCTTTAGGAGAATCATTTAAGATTTTTACCTTGCTTTTTATATTAGAGAAAATTGTATTGCAGCACCATTGGCACAGCAGCCTTAAGTAACAGAAGGAGCCTTTCATGTGGGAGAGACATTGCTGTTGTTCCAGTAAAAAGGCATCATTTTAAAAATGAGTGACTGGAAGAATCGTATCTTACAAAGAAAATGATAAGCTTGAATTTCTTATCCAGCTATGGATTATCAAAAATACTATTGTCTATTCTAATTTCCACCTTCTGCGTAAAAGAAACTGTGAGTTTCACGATATCCCTCAGAAGGACAATGCTAGTGCATAATTACGTGGGACTTGTACACACAACCCTCGCTTGGTTTTCAGCCGGGCCACAGGGTTAACTCCCTGAAAGGGCTGGGGGAACGTTCTGCAAATTTTGATCTGTTTTGCTGTAGATGTTGCAATTCAGTTGAAACATGTGCCTTGCAAGCTTTTATTAAACAAACAAAAAACTCGGGTTGTGTTTCTTTTTGTGAAGTTTTTTTTTGTTGTGTTTTTTTTTTTTTTTTAAATTCCTGTCCCTCTGATTTCTAGAGCTTCCACTGTGTCTTAATAGCCCGGTCTCTGAGGATGCTCGTGTAGTAAGTGGTACAGGCGGGATGTGTGCCAGCCTTCTAGTGGCTGTACACTGGGAAGAATGAGAGTTTGCACAGCAATTTGTGTTGCTATTTCACTGGCTTATTTCCTCCTTAACATTTCCATTTTCTGATATGCTTGATATTAGTAAATGAAAAAAATAATAATTGCCTTGAAAGAATAAATTGGGTGTAGTGTTTTCGCTCACCTGTTACCATTAGACTCATGGATTACAGTTTAATCAAGCCACAGCTAAACTGACATGTACAGTTTTGTCTTAATCTTAAAAAAAAAAAACCAACCTCTTTCACTTCCTGAATTACCACATACTTGAACTCAGTTGATAGACTTGCCAAGAGGTATTTGAGACTGATTAAGTAAAGGCATTTCAGAACATAAGCTTCTATCCATGTTATTTTAAAAAAATACTGGTTTTATTTCTTCCAAAATAAATGGAAGTACAGTTTAATACAATACGATCTTAAATACAATTTCCTTTGCAGGGGTAAGGAGGAGATACACAAATATGGAACAGAGAGGTCCAAAAGGTTTAGCAGGTATTGAAAAATTTTCAAACTGTTTGCTCTGGTGGCATTACTATTTACTGAAAGGTAGGGGCTTAGGGACCAAATCTTGTTCTTACCACCTTATTTTCACTAAGTCATCTGCAAGTATTCAAATCTCGTGACCCTTCATCGGCTTTCCCATGCAGTTCACATGAGTAGGAGCCACGAGATCAGGTCGCAGGGATCACAGGTTGTCATTGAAACATTTCTTAATGACTGCTGTTAACTACTTATAACCTATCCTTTAACCAAACATCTAAGAGGAGAAAGCACAGGCTGTTTGTGTGAATGCGTGGGCACGCTGTTACATTTGCATTTAGAGATGTCTGGTTTGCTATTTGGAATGATTTGGAAATGTAATGAGTAGCTTCTGTTACTGCTAATGGTGGTTGAATCTGTAAATCTGTATGTTGGTGGGCAGATGGCTTCTAGGGTACTATGGTATTAGGGATGAATAAAAAGCTGAGTTTATTCTGACACAAGCAATATTTAACGTGAATTAATATCTCAACCTAAATCTGTGTAATCATGCCTTTAGTACTCTTTTTAAAATTTAACCTTGGGGGGGAATGAAATGAAATTTGTATAGTAATCATTTCTACATGATACATAAAGCTAAAAGGAAATATCACCCTTGCTAGCGTTGCTGCACTCTTACTATGCCAAATGCCAGGCTAGTGATGCCTAAAGGTCTTTGGAAATGTTTGGTACCTCAGTGAGATGTTTAAATGTGTAATTAATCTGGGAATGTTTTTGATTTCAGCCCAGTTAAGCGTGTGTAATTCTGCTGTTCAAGTGATTTCTAAGGTTACCTATTTATTTGATGGAAAAGAGGTGGGTGTTTAATGCCTTTCAAAGTTTCAAACTCCTGTTATGTCAGTAATGCAGAAGAATTATTGGTGGTGCTTTAACCTTGACATTGAGCAGCAGCGTGTATGGCACCTGGACGTATCTATGAGCGGGTATTTAATAACAAATCTGAGGAATCCAGTTCCTTTTATCCTGCTTGTTGTCTTGAACAGTTTTTTTATCAAAATAATGTATGCATAGTCAATATTTTTCTCTAGTGACAAACTTTTTCTGGAAAAAAAAAATAAAAATAATTGTAGTAAAAGCCAAGTCCAGAAAGTGTGGACTGTTTGGGACACAAACCATTTTATGTTTTCTTTAGAGAAGTCTGATATCCTTTCACAAAAACCCCATGTAATTCATAATGAATTAACCTCTTTCCTCTGTTGCAGTAATAAAATGGTTTTCGTATTCTGTTGTATTATTTTAGTAAGCAATTTTCAGCCAAGGCAAGACCATATGACATGGCTCAAATGTCTGTCGGTGCTCTGACAGCTCTGGAGGGACAGCCACGTCCCTGTGTGGCGCTGACTGCGGCTGCCCCTCCAGACACTGGCGTGAGGATAAACGGCAAAACATGAGATGCTTCATGTGGAATCACTGAATTCTGACTTTCTCCCGAAAGATCCAATGTATTGGGTTTGTGTGGTAAGGTTTAGGTAGCGGGGGGGCTGCAGGGGGTGCTACCGGGGTGGCTTCTGTGAGAAACTGCCAGAAGCTTCCCCTGTGTCTGACAGAGCCAATACCAGCTGGATCTAAGACAGACCCACCACTGGCCAAGGCTGAGCCCATCAGTGATGGTGGGAGCATCTCTAGGATAACATATTTAAGAATGGGAAGAAAAGTCCTATAGCAACTGTAACTGGATAGAGGAGTGAAAGATGTGTGAGAAACAGCTCTGCAGGCACCCAGGTCAATTGAGGAGGAGATGCTGCAGGTGCTGGAGCAGAGATTCCCCTGCAGCCCATGGTGAAGACCGTGGTGAAGACCATGGTGAAGACCATGGTGAGGCAGGCTGTCCCCCTGCAGCCCATGGAAGTTAACGGTGGAGCAGATGTCCCCCTGCAGCCCGTGGAGGTTAACGGTGGAGCAGATGTCCACCTGCAGCCCGTGGAGGTTAACGGTGGAGCAGATGTCCACCTGCAGCCCATGGAGGTTAACGGTGGAGCAGATGTCCACCTGCAGCCTGTGGAGGATCCCACACCAGAGCAGGTGGATGCCTGAAGGAGGTTGTGACCCCATGGGAAGCCCACGCTGGAGCAGGCTTCTGGGAGGACCTGTGGACCCATAGAGAGAGGAGCTTACGCTGGAGCAGGTTTTCTGGCAGGACTTATGAGGGACCCACACTGGAGCAGTCTGTTCCTGAAGGACTGCACCCCATGGAAGGGACCCAGGCTGGAGCTGTTTGTGAAGAACTGCAGCCCAGGGGAAGGACTTTAGAGAATTTTGTGGAGAACCATCTCCCGTGGGAGGGACCCCACGCTGGAGCAGGGCAACAGTATGAGGAGGAAGGAGCGGCCGAGACAATGTGATGAACTGACCACAACCCCCATTCCCCATCCTCCTGCGCTGCTCGTGGGGGAGAGGAGGTAGAGAAAATCAGGAGTGAAGTTGAGCCAAAGAATGGAGGGGTTGGGGGAAAGTGTCCTAAGATTTGTTTTTTATTTCTCAATTGTCCTACTCTGATTTGGTTTGTAATAAATTAAACTGATTTTCCCAAGGAAGTAGTACACTCCCAGCAGACAGCAAATGCTGGACAGTGTGATCGCTGTCGCTTTGGGAGGAAAGGAAGGGCTCAGGGGTCTGGCTCTGGGGCAAGGAGTTCTCAGGATCTCAGCCATAGAAGAGGAGAAGCTCCTCTGCAAACTTTCTAATTTATATTGAATGTGACTTTCGTGGTATGAAATAAACCCATTGCCCAGCTTGGGTCAAGTGCCCGGGTCTCGTTCCTCCTCCTCCCTGCACCTGGCAAAGCTCAAAACCACTGAGACCTTGAAGCCCGCATCCCATAACTGGCTATAAAGTAAATATTTTCACAAATTCAGACACTGGAGTCTTCTATGAAGGCAGTTTCCCCAAACATTTTAGAAGAGACTTTACCAAAACGTAAAATTGCTGAAACAAAAATGAATCCTATGTCACTCAAACCAGGACACACCTGGAAATAAATTGCTATGTGTCATCGAATGCTTACTGATTATTTTTTTTAATGAACTAATTTAATATCTGTGGTGAATTTTTACAGCTTATGATTATGTATATTGGAGCTGTCTATCATTTTACAAGATATTATTTGGAGGAGTGAAACCTTTGAATGCAGACTAGTTTGTAATAATCTACCATGTAATGATATGAAAACCTTGAGATTATTTTAGTTAAATTCTAAAGATGGTACAAACATCCAATGAAGGGCTTCTCCAAAAATCGATCATACACCATCATCTGAAAAATACGTATCTATGTCTTCAATTCTTAATGGTTCTGAATTTGAACAATTCATCAGACTGCTTCCTTTTAGACAAGTCAGGAAACACGTTTCATCATTTTAAAAAGATGAAACGTGCTGCTGGTGGAGTATTGAAGTTTATCCGTGAATTCCTGAAGCTCCCAGGCTTTGGGATTGCTCAGCTGAAGGGGAGATGGACCTTCCTGGCACCGTGAAATCTGTGTTGGTGTTTCTGTACAATTCCATGTCTTTATCCAAAACTGAGACTGTGGTTACCAGCTGTGAAATATAGAATATTCTATTATATATAGTAGAATTGATATTTATATGTGTTTATAGAAATGGGTATATGTCTTTTTTTGTGTGTGTATCTATCTTTATAGAATATATATTCTGATTTTAATCAGTGTTTGAGAGATATTAGGTAAAATTACTGTTTTTCTGGGTTTGGGTTTTCTTTTCCCCTAAATGGTAGCCCTGCAACTTGTTTCTAGGACTTAAGTTCCCCAGATTTTCCAGTTTATGCAGACTAGCATACTTCTATTCCTGCGTGCTTCCAGGTTGCTTAGGTAGCAAATGTGAGAGACATTTATTTAATAGTAATGAGATAAGATGCATCTCATTATGAATTAAATTGCATATATAGGATATACAAGCTTGAGGCAATACAGAATAGTACAGAAGTACTCAGTAGGTTATAACAAAGTGGCAGGATATATGTTTATCTTCAGAATTTTGAGTAACTTTGCAATGCCTTGGGGTTTCTTCTTGTTTCAAAGCTTTGATTGTAATGTTCTGCTGTTGGGCCTTGACTCCTGATGGTGCTAGGCTGACTGGTTGGGTCAGCTCTTGGGCTTGCTCTTAGTTTGGCCTCTGAATAGCAATTCTTAGGTGTAGCGATGGCCATTCGCAGTCCTCAATTCATCACATAAGGTTTTCTAGAGAAGACTCCTAAAAATAAATTTCCCTATGATCCTTTGGCAATAGAGGCTGACAGTGTCCTGAAGATACCTAAGGGGCTTATTGAATTCATTTCTATTTATTTCTTCTCCAAGAGCCATCTCCACTGTCCTAACTCTGGTTGCCTCTTGGATTAACGCTGGATCAGTCTCTGTGGTTTCTGCCACAGTCCCTGAAGAGTCAAGTTCCTTCAGAAAAGGGTTACATGGAAAGAGCCTACCGTTTCCTTGGCAGTGTCCTGAGAAGGAAATGAGGTTACTCCGGAATGGTCACTCTTGTAGCATTTCAATATATATTGTACATACATATATAATATGGTTTTTTTGAGAATTGCTTACTATTCCTCAAACTGTTTGGCTGCCTGTTGGGGCCTGATGAGCACACAGAGTCAACTGGGAGCAATGGACAATTTTTTCCTGGTTTTTGATGTAGTTACTAGGACAGAACATCACCCACTGACCCTAAAGAGACCCAGATGCAAGCCTGTGCCTGGACCGACCCGGTCCCCATCAGCTGAACCGGATCTCCTTCCCCAACCTCATCGAGACGTTTAGCCTTCTCATCAATACTTTTATATTTCCAACAAAAATATTGCAGTTTGGTCCTATTGTTCTAGCTTGAGCAAAGGTTCGAAGTGGCTGTTATAACAAAGCTTTTACCATTTCAAAACAGGTATTTAACGCATATCCAGCTGCCTGGCACCAGTGAGAGAAGTATTTCAGCCGTGCCTGGCTGGGATGCAGTCACCTAGTAAATGCTGTTAATCACAGTCAAACGCACCTCAGCTGTGTTTGCATCTCTTCAAATTTGCAGGGCAGGGGGTGCGTCCGCAAATACAGAGAGATTTGATTTGTCCTTGCACAGGTTTTGAGCAAAGGGATGTTGGAAATGACACAGTTGTGCCAGAGAATGTCTGTGGTGGACACAAGGCTGTCGCCGGCTCTGCCCTGTGAGGTGTGCCCCAAACTCTATGGGAGCGACATAAATTTACATCACCAAAATGATGTCTTAAACGAGATACCTGGGTTCAGAGGTAGTACTGTGCATAAAATCCCGCTCGTGTCTCGCCAGGCTGTAGTCACCACCCTGCGTTTCTGAGCGTGCGTGTGTGGCTGTAAGAGAACAGACAGGGCAGCGCGTCTTGCAAGGTGGGGTACCACTGAGCACTTCGTTTTGGGAGGGTTTCATTTGCTCGTTGAGAGTTCGTGTCGGGCCGGTGGGGCGCATCGCAGTTCGGAAAAGGGTATGTTGTGCTCAGCACCGATCTAAACATCCTGAACCGAATGCTCGTTCGGGTGGTCTGCCTGGCTCGCTAAGTGTCGTAAATTAATGAGCTTTCCAGTGCCTTTGGGAGGCAGGGAATTATTCACATTTTATTTTTACATAGGGCACGAAGAGTAAAGGTGAGATGCTCAAAGCTTGCTGTAGCACATTAGCCATGGGTGGATCTCGGTGGCTGCTTTCCTGCTGTTACTGCTAAACCGTTCCTTAAAAATACTCAGTTTTACTTTTTCCCTTAAAAAAAAGGCTGGCAGCTTGTAATAACGTGATGTGATCACCTGTCCCTGAAAGCGGCAGTTCCCCGGGTGGCAGAGGTGCCGACCTAGCAGCTGGTTGTCACCTTTGGCTGTTGCCCGTGATATTTGACTAAAGCTGATTGAAACGGTTCCTGGCTTTTTTGAGCAAAGCTTCACTTCCAGCCTAGGTGTGGTATCACTGCAGTCGCAGCACCCCTGCCTTGCTAACAGCCTCCTACTAAAACTAGCACCCCCGTGCTCAAAACAGCAAGAGGGAGTGCTTCTAATTTAAAAAAAAATATATATAAAAAAAATAGTTTGACCAGCTGGGTGTGGGGGCTTGGGGTTCCTCAGCTGTTGTTGTTACTGTCACTATGTGAAGGGAAATGCTGTTCTTCCTGTTTGTTAGCAGGAGGGATGGGAGAAGCTGTTGGAATGGTGCTTGGTTTGAGGGGAAGCGGGGAGTGACCGGCACCGGAGCCGCCTGGCTGGGATTTACGCTCCCAATTATAGCCAGGGCAAGGATTCCCACACCCAGATTGTTACTGTGCACGTTCAGCAGGACTCGTGCCCGTGCTGACCAAGCTCAAGAGGACCATTTCAGTCCTGCTCTCCAGAGCAGCGCACACCACTCTTTTCCCAAATGTATTTCACCCAAAGACTGAAACTTTAAACGCAATAATTGGTGCTATTCGTGTATTCTGTTGAGACATGCTTTGCTCCTCTCCCTTCTGCCAAAAATACATCTTCTCTGAAGGAGCAGCAACCTGTAAGCACTCCTGAGAAGCCAGACTTCCAAGACAATCCCAGTTCACACCAGAAAAATATGTCTCCTTGGTCACAACCATTAACATCTTTGTCGGTGACATGGACAGTGGGATAGAGCACACCCTCAGCAAGTTTGCTGATGACACCAAGCAGTGTGGCGCAGTTGACACGCTGGAGGGAAGGGATGCCATCCAGAGGGACCTGGACAGGCTGGAGAGGTGGGCTCGTGCA
>JAOQGH010000012.1:129119410-129197913 GCA_025769975.1 Gallinago jamesoni
GTTGGGGGTGTCCCTGCTGACTGCGGGGGGGTCAGACTAGATGGCCTTTGGAGGTCCCTTCTGGCCCAGATGATTCTGTGATTCTGTGAAAGGACTTGAGTTCCTGCTCCTCTCACTGTACGCTTTTCCCTGTCTTGTGCGTTGCTGATGGAAGGACCAAAAAGCAGCACTGGTGACAGCAGAGCAAGCAGTGGCTCGTGTATCTGACGATGGATGCACTTGCTTTGCATCAGAGGTGGTGTCTGAGTTTTTGCCTGAGTAAACAGGCGCTGTACATATGGAACGGACATCTGTTCCCTGAGAGAGAAGTAGCAAAGTGGTGAGGGATGTGTCTGTGGAAGGGGAGGGAGATCTGCTTAGAAATTTAGCGTGTAAGGAGAAGTGGAAGGTAGGCTATTAGCTCTGCCTTTTCTTTTCTTACAGCACAGGAACCAGCATGCTGCTCCTTCGGAGGCTGCTGCTGTGGTTAATCCAAACGCACCTCTAAGTGCTGCTGTCCACCTTGGCCAAAGGTGCACGTGCTGCTGGATTTGAGGTGCTGCACAGTGGGTGAGGACTGGGTTGCAGGTGCTCTGAGGACAGGGATGTGTAAGAGTTAGTTTATGAGGTCCATCACACAGTGACTCAATCTTGCCTGACCCTCAGGTAGTACTGGAGTACACGTGACTGACCATAACTCCAAAACAAAGACTGGAATATTCAAAACCAGCTTGAACTTTAAAAACACTTTGTCATTAGTCAAGGATAATGTTTAGGAACTGAGGCACCAGTTACAACCATAGGGCATCTAGTTATGAAAAGGGCTGATGAACTAGCATTTATGATTTGTGAGGTGGTTTATGTCAAGCTGTCTTACAAAATCTGAGTGAGAAAAGTGCTTGAAAACAAAACAAAAAAAAAATCACCAAAACCCACCCACACTAAAAAGCTAAGAAAAAAACCCAACCAAACCCAAGGACACTTTTTCATCTAATATTATTAGATGACAGTAAGGGAAATTGGCTGTCTATAGCTTTTGGGGGGCACAAAAGCTGCTTCTCAGTGTTTCAGCCATCACACCTGTGGTTTAAATAGTTCAGCTGGACGGTTTCACCCCATTTCTAGCCCTGTTGACTTGCACAGGTGTCAGCAATGACAGCTGGGGTCTTTTTCTCTGCTCCCCCAGAGAAGCAGGAGGTTTTGTCTCCCTGTGCTTTTTGCTGGAGCTTCATCAAGGGGACGGGGCTGCTGGCTAAGGGAAGGAGGTATTCATCCTTGTCACTGGCTTATCTTTAAATCACTTGGTGTAGGACAGGGGGTGTGAAGTGTAATATCCTTAAACTCTAAAGATTATGGTTTCTGATTAGTCTTGTGTTTCTCTTCCTGCACAAATCCCCTTTGTTTTCTTTCCCTTGATCTTTCCCGAGGCTCCTCAGATCTGTCATACATTTGAGAGACTGGCGTGTGAGCTGCACGTTGTAACCCCTGGTGACTGTAGCATTAAACAAGTTAAAAATTAAAAAAAATAAATAAATATATTTCGTAGCAAGAAGAGAGTCTGGTCTCTATTACAGATCTTGTAAATAGCTGGTGGTTCCCCCATCTTCACGTTGAAGTGCAGCGTTAATGCCTCATGGTATGTTGGTGGTGTCCATTGGCTGTCCATTGGTGTCCATGGCTGCTGCCTCCATACCTGCCCTGTCTGCAGGGGGCTCTGGAGCCTAAAGGCAACTTAAGCCTGAGTAAATGAGTTCTTTTTTATTTTTTTATTATTTTTTTTGCTTCTACCAAAACACACTGATCTATAAATTCTAATTTACAAGGAAAATTTATAGGACAAGCTTTTGTAGGACTTCTAGAACAAGTTATATTTATATGTACACACAAGATATTTTCTATCTCAAATATAAGTTTGTACGATATCTGAGGCAGAAAGTTATTAATTTATTCAGTGTGTCAGGTGTTTTCTGGCAATTGCGTTCTTTTTAACTTGAGGACATACAGGACCCTTGAAACTAATTTTGTGTTTCAGTCCTGAAGATGACAAGAGTTTCTTAGCCGCGATAGTAACCATTTCTCAGGTGTGGGTTTCCTGGTGAGGGTTTGCTAGAGACCCAAAACTCCTGTTGTCTTGCCCTTCCACTGAGGGGTAACAGTGTGCCCTGACAGCACAATGAAGGGCTGTGTAGCCATCCCGCTTCGATGCCCTGTTCCAAGCTGGGTACTTCAGAAATGTCTTTGCATGCCATGCTGTCTCTTTGACATTCAAATGGTTCATATTGGCGGAGGGGATAAAAGCAAAATACAAACTACCATTTTTTATGCCTGTTTTTTTACTTCTCAGCTTCCCAACGTTAGTCCCGTCACACCCACATCAGTCGGTGCAGTTCTAATCTTTGTCTTGGGAAAAAAAACCCGACTTCTGTCCCGTTTCCTTCTTCTGTTAAGGGAGGAAAATAAATGACTCAAGGAACATGGAATTGATGCAAGCTTACAGGAATAGCCACTTGCAGTTTAAAATCCTTTTCCAGTTCGTTCTCTGCTTACATGCTCATGTCTAAGGATGGTGTAGGTGTATCTGCTGAAGTGTATGTTTCACCCTCAAAGACAGAAAGTTATCAGCTCTTCATTGCACGGATGGCCATGTGGTGAATTCCCCCATCCTCGTACTTGTTACATCTTAACCTTTTTACTTGGGTTCCTCTTGGCTGGTTGACATCCCTTTCATGCCACCCCTAACATCCCTTTCTTACGTGTGACCAAAGGGTAGAGCTGAAGCCTTGGGAATATACTGGTATTTCAAGCAAAACCAGCCCTTTAATATTCTCTTCTGGATTGATCATACCGAGGCTCTTTTTCAAATGCGTGGTGCAGAGGCCGGGTGGATTATCCTGTTGATAAGTCTTGTTTCACAGGCTATAGAGCTGGGTTTCCTGATTATTTCCTTCCTTTCAGTGGATGATTCATATTGACAAAACGGGTGACCTGTAGCATCGCTGGGTGATGCTATGGTTTGATTTAATAGGATGCTGCGGTTGTGTCAGTGGAACAAAATAAAACACTATTGATTTCAGAGGCTTGATCTGTTGACGCCTTTGCAGTTATGACAGTTGAAAAACCAATGCATTGCTGGAAAAAAAACCAGCCCTACTTTATCAAGACTGTTTTTGTTGCACTGACTTGTTTCAAGTCAATGCAATAATTTTCCGAAGCATTTGATTGCCATGTGTCTGTAACACCTTAAAATCCTTGAGTTTCTAATGCCTGGTGCCTGTGTGTAAAGAGGAGGCAGCTACCAGAACAGAAATGTTCATGATCCTGAGTAGCGAAGGCTCAAAGTGCTGCTTCTGAGCAGATTTTTCTGAATGATAGGACAGAGGAGTGCTGTTTGACTGGCCTCTGGTTAGTCTCCAGTGCCTGTTCAACACTGCTTTTTTTGTTAGAGTTTGGCACTTGCTGCAACTTAGACCTGAGCTATATAACAATCTTTTTTTTCCACAGAGTCATTTAGGTTGGAAAAGACCTTTAAGATCATCAAGTCCAACCCTTAATCTAACACTGCCAAGTCCACCACTAAACCATGTCCCTCAGCACCACATCTACATGGCTTTTAAATATCTCCTGGGATGGCAACTCCACCACTTCCCTGGGCAGCCTGTTCCAATGATGGACAACTCTTTCCATGAAGAAATTTTCCTAATATCCAATCTAAACCTCCCCTGGTGCAGCTTGAGGCCGTTTGCTCTTGTCCTATCGCTTGTTACTTGGGAGAAGAGACTGACCCCAACCTCATGACTTGCAGTCACTCTCTGCCAGAATTAGAGCTCTGTTGTCCATGTGCAGATGACCTGGGCTGTTTGGTCGTTACACTTGCAGGTGGCTTCAGTTTGCGTTCTGTTTACTTGCAGAGAAAACAGCTCTGCTTCTTCAAGCGTTAAAAGCAGAAATAAATGCTGAGGGGCTGAAGGAGTGAGCCAGGACTCGGCTGCAGAAAGAAGTTCCACCTGATATCTGAAGTTTATTACCACCTGCTGCTGTACCCCAGCCCTCAAGGTTTGGCATCATCCTGTGCTTTCCCTTCCATGTGTGGTACTGTCTGTTTTCAGAGTGGCGTTCGCTCCTTCCCTCGGTTCTTACCTTTAAGCAAGGAAAAAGGCAAGGTCCAAAGAATGTTTTTGCCAGACATTCCCTCCGGCTGCTGGGGAACGAGTGGCATGTGAACATGTAAGCTTCAGAAATCAATGAGATGCACAAGCTGAAGGGCAGGGGGATTAAAGTGTGACGGAAAGGATTTAACAGTCTTGCTGGTACCATGTCCCTGCCTAGAGGCAGGCTTTGCTGTAACACAGTGATTGCTGGCAGATAGCTGTCTAGTCAGGTCTTAAAGATCTCACTGATGGATGAGATCTCACCTCTCCAGCAGCTATCGAGTGTGCCATTATCAGTATAACTCAAAAATGGCTGGGAGATTCCCTCCACCCCATGCCTCCCCCAACCCCTAGTGCAAATATTTACCTTGGGAAGTTTTTACTTTTTATTTTGTGGGGTAGGGAACAGCTGACTGACTTCATACAGCAGTCCTTCAGCATCTTACAGCACTGTTAGCATGTCCCTTGCAGCCTCCTGAAAGTCTTTTCTCAACAGGCTATGTCCTTTGCTCTTCTCTGGATGCCGACCAGCTGGTCCACATCTTTCCAGAAATCCAGTCCCCAGAACTGTAGTTCACTGGGACAGGTTACCCAGGGAGGTTGTGGAGTCTCCCTCCTTGGAGATATACAAAAGCCATCTGGACACACAATCCGGAGCAACCAGCTCTAGGTAGGCCTACTTGAGCAGAGTGACTGGACCAGATGATCTCCAGAGGTCCCTGCAAACCTCAGCTATAGCGTGAATCATGGACCTGAGGTTTTACTAAGTGTCAGAATTTTATCAAGGTTCAGCAAAGGCTGAATATGAGCCAACAGTGTGCCCAGGTGGCCAAGAAGGTCAACAGCATCCTGGCCTGTATCACAAATAGTGTGGCCAGCAGGATTAGGGAAGTGATCGTCCTCCTGTACTCGGCACTGGTGAGGCCCCACCTCAAATACTGTGTTCGGTTTTGGGCCCCTCATGACAAGAAAGACATTGAGGTGCTGGAGTGTGTCCATAGAAGGACAACGAAGCTGGTTGAGGGGTCTGAAGCTCAAGTCTTCTGAGGATCCACTAAGGGAGCTCGGGTTGTTCAGCCTGGAGAAAAGGAGGCTGAGGGGAGACCTCATCCCTCTCTACAACTACCTGAAAGGAGGCTGTAGTGAGAGGGAAGTCAGTCTCTTCTCCTAAGTAGCAAGTGACAGGACAAAAGGAAATGGCCTCAAGGTTTATACTTGATATTAGGAAAAATTTCCTCACTGAAAGAGTTGTCAAGCACTGGAACAGGCTGCCTGGGGAAGTGGTCGAGTTCCATCCCTGGAGGCATTTCAGAGATGGGTAGGTGTGCTGGGGGACATGGTTTAGTGGTGGACTTAGTAGGCTTTAGGTTAAGGTTGGACTCAATGATCTTAAGGGTCTTTTACAACCTAAATGATCCTATGATTCCATGAGTCTATTTAAACACACATTTCAGAGAGGAGGGAGGCGAAGTTTTTGTAAAAGTCCAGGAGATGATTGTTAATTTGAACAACATGAATATTTCCCCTGACGTGGTGTCCTGAACTCACTGAAGTTTACTTCTTTCTCTGTCTTTTTTTTAGTGCATAAAGCTCTAGTTTAGGACTGACATTTTGGCATGTGGTTTTTACAATTCTTACAGCAGGATTAGGTCTTGTTATTGAGTGGTACTTATCGCTTGGATCATCTACAGGGGACAATATTAAGGAATAAACTGTGTAGTTATTCTCTAGGTTTCTCTAAATGGGAAAAATGCTAGATTAGATATTCATCTCCACAGAAGTTAGAACTGTCTGAATTAGACCAATGAATGAACAGAAATACTTTTTAATGGCATGTGTCTACAAGTTTTCACTCTGTTCCTTGGCCTTAGCGAAACGACACAGTCTTTAGCTGGGTTAATTAAGGTGTGTATTTCTCAGCTCTCCCTCTTGGCTATGGATAAAATCCTGACCACTACAGCTGCTCTTGTGACCCACTGGCTCATTCTGAGGGTTGTGGCTTGTGTTCAATCCAGGGAAAAAATTTAGAGGAACATGTTTAACAAATGTTCCAATGTTTGCCATGTTGGTACATTAGAAAACCAGAAACCACATAATCTAGGAATTGCCTCTAGCTAAAGAAACCATGTCTTGAATTATTTTAAACACTTTTAAAAAAACCCACAAAACTTCAATAAAGTCCTTTCCCTCCTGGGAATGATAACTTCTGGTAAAATTTGTCCAGCATGTATTTTTACTGTGGGGTAAGGCTGCTTGTAAATACAAGTCTTGGTTTTCAGTGGATGCCTCTATTTGTGGGTAGCCTTTTATTTAGTGTTGGATCCCTGAGGTTTACAGTTAAAATTTGTTTGGAATTTCTAGCCTCCTACTTGCCTTCGGTGCCAGTTTTGTCCATGTGCTGCTGTTATTTTCCATCCTATGTGAAACGTGGCCTTCCTGAAGGCAGAGATCAAGGGTTTCCAGTATAAGACATACATACACCTGGGTGGGTGTTTCTTTTGGTGGTGGTGTAGCCCTTAATGGAGCTGCAACCTCAGAGCCATCAGACACTTGGTGGCATGGGTCCTTCCAGGCTTCTCCCAAGTCCAACCTTGGGCAGCTGCAATTGCCTGCACATGTTGTTTTAGGTATCAGAGTTTGCTTCTTAGCCACAAAATGACTTTGTCCTGGGGCATTTCCATTCCAAAGGCAGTGTTCTGCTCACCTAGGATGCAACTGGGTGGGATACTGGGGACAGAAGGGGAAGGCACCTCTGCCTTTCCTTGAATACCCAGCAGTTTGAGAAAACGAAACAAATTAGTGTTAGAGCGGGAGGAATTTTAGGGAATTTTGATTGCTTAACACTTCCGCTGATTTTTAAGAAAAGTATTTTAATAGGCCTAAACCTGATTTGGTAAAACTGGCAACTTTTAGGCTGAATTTGTTGAAAATAAAAAGGCCAAATTTCACCCAAGTCTGGGTGAGTACACACCGAAAACTGTGTCACAGCGAGTGGTGTAACTGACATAGTATTTAATACGCATATCTAGCTATCATTGAAAGTACTTTTATTTAGTTGCTAACGGCATCTAATGCACCTCCAGCTGCCAAAGTCTGTGTCTGTACTGAATTTTTGGTGCATACGATAGGATGAATGCGATGGGAAATTCAGCTTGTTTATGGATGCTAATGGATAATATCTTCAACATTCCCGACTACAGTTTGTGGGCGAGCTGTCTGTAAATCCCTGCATCTTTTGCAGATAACGACTGGTACCTCTGCCACGTGACGCTCCTCGCCCCAGAAGAGGAGCTTCTGTCCTGGGGCATGTACCCATACCCCTACCTGGCACGTGTCGATCCAGACGCCCGAAAAGGCACTCTCGTCTACCAGCTTGTCGCTGGTGACAACACCAGTGCTGGGATAACTTACACACTCGTTGCAGGTAGGTCTATTCTGAAAAAAATGGTAAAATTCTGCTAAGTTGCAGACTTTTCTTGACAACTTCCCATTTTATCATTTTGTTGATAGGTTATTATTTTTTTTTTCCCTTGGGGAATCCTTAATGGTATAGCAGGTACGGCGAGTAGAAGCCAGAGGTGCTTTAAAATGTGGATGGTAATGTTTCTTGCTGCCACTTTCTTTGCTTTGCTTCTGTTTTGGAATTGATTGCAGCCTTACCATTAGCTTAAGGCTCCGTTTCTCGCCCGTTCTCATCTTTTTTTACACTGCACCAGACAACAGAGCACGGTGTGCGGGAAAGATCAGGTGCACAACTGGAGAGGAGCAAAGAAGCACATGCAAGGACGTAGACAGATGATTTGAGGATAGTTTACCTTAAAATAGTGAAGATGCAAAGGCTCCTCCTGTGGGGTGTTTTTCAGAGCAGCTTTGTGCGTGTACTTGTAGGTGGCGAAGAGCGATTCCGAGTAGATAAGGACACTGGGATTATCGTGACGACGGGCTTGCCTTTGACGTGGAACAAGGAGTACGTGGTTACGGTGGAAGCCACCGATGGGTACGGCAACAAAAGCCCCTACGCCTCCGTTTCCATCCTGGCGGGCTCCCGACCTCCGCAGTTCACTAACATGTCCTACAGTGTGTCTGTCCCTGAAAACACTCCAGCAGGAGAAAAGTAAGTTGTGCTTTGTTAGAAAAGTAAAGTAAGTGCGTGCTTTGTTAGGTGAGCTCCCTCCCCACAGTCTGGGAGGAACTTCACAGAGCACGATAAAGTGAAAATTTTTGTGCTGTTTCTTCTCTCTGCGAATGCGTTCGCCTGTTACACTTTAAAAATAACATTGTGTTTTCTAAAAAAAATTATGTCTTTTCTGCTGTCTCCAGTGTGGCACATGTTGTAGTCTGGGATTATTATTTTATTGCTCTTGGAGTCTCGCTGCGTTGCAGTGTGAATTAAACCAGCCCAAATCCCAGCTACGCCTCTCCTGGAGCACTTCAGATATAAATGAGTGCTTGAAAAATGCTGTCTTTTAATTAACCAAATTTGGAGTTGTTTGTATCCCGTGTGACTTGTATGTAGTTTTTTCAGGAAGGCAAGTCGTTGCCAGGCTCTTGAGATAAGGCTGCCTGTGCGGAGTGCAGATGGACAGAGCCAAGTCTCCAAGGGGCTCTGCCATTGTGGGAAGAGCAGCTGAGCCAAGCCACCGTGGGGAGATGCTGCCAGGCTGGCTCTGGTTTTATTGTCACTTTTCAGCTGCTTGAGAGCAGCCTGGGCTTTTCAGGCTCCAAGTAGTAGCAGATGGAGCAGTGCCAATAGGGCCTTTAAGGAGCAGGAAACCTCAAAGTCAGCTGATGAAGTAGGAAAAATTGTGGGAGATGTGCCACTTACTCCTTGAAAGAGACTGAATGAGAGGAGGGGGGAAATTTGTCTCTTTCCCTGGAGCTTTCAGGGAGATGCACTTGAAGTATATTATCGCTGCTGTGAGAGATGGACCTTTAAAGCATAAATCACGGTAGGGAGGCCAATACTCATTTCACGTCCTGACAAGGGGGACAGCAGGGTCTGGAAAGGCCCTGTGTGTCATGGGTTTTACTGTCCATCTCTGAACCAGTTACTTTTCTGAATATACAGCTTCAAAGAAAGTCAAAAGTATAGTATCGCAGTTATCTCTGTAATTGAAGCTAAACCAGTAACTGCTGTCAAGTGTTTGGAAGAGTACAAAAGGGAAGAAAAAGATGTTTTCCTGTTAGGAGGAGGTTGAAATGGGTTGTTATTCCAGCCCTGCTATGTCAGGAGATCAGTCTGGTGAGAGAAGAGAGGGTAAGTTGTCTCCTTGTAGCACGGGGGTTTCGTTTCCAGTTTGAACATGATGCTGAGCCCAACATTGACAGAGAGCGAGCAATTCACCTTTCAGCATCCTCATCTTCCTCTTCTAGGTGCTCGGGAAACAGCTTCTGGTGGCGGTGTTTTTGAAGCAAAGGGTTCTTCTCTCATTCTTTACAGAGTAGCAGTTGTTGAGGCTGTTTCTTTCCAGAGCCAGCCTCTTTCCTACACTCTGCTGACGAACCCCAGCGGGCTCTTCAGGGTGAGGCAGGAGAGCGGAGAGCTCAGCCTGACCCACCCCGTGGACTACGAGAGCAACCACCACCTCTACCACCTCTTACTGAAAGCCATGGAAGTTGAGAGCACTCTCAGCAGCGTGACCGAGGTACATGGGTCGCTTCGCTTCCTACCCACTGTCTCTGCAATCTTCGTTACCTCGTTAGTTGGACCACTTTATGGTGATAGCCTGGAAAACTCGTGAAGATGCTCAGGAAGGAGGAGGCCTTGTGGTGCAGGCAGAGGGCTGGGCTCTGACCTGAGTTCAGACCTAGGCTCTGCTAAATGCCTCTTGTTATTTCTCTTTGGCTTTGCCTCCCTTCTGCTTGGAGCTGGAGGAGATGGTACTTCTCTGTCTCACAGTAGTGTGAGGAAAGGTTTAGTGTCAGAGGTGTAAGGGTGGGACTGCAGCAAAAGCAATGACTGCCCAGGCAGCGTCCAGAATGAGGTGCCCAGTGTAGGTTTTCCTGAGTGTAGAGACTAAAATCCCCTCTCAGCACATCCTTCTGTCTCAGGTCGTGGTCCATATCACCGATGAAAATGACTGTTCTCCAGAATTCCAGCACTCCATTTACAGCAGAGACAACATTCCCGAAACAATTCCTGTTGGCACATCTCTACTGCAAGGTGAGGACCATCCTGGTGCCTTTTGTTTCAGTCTTGCCATGGACCTGCCAGTTTGTGTTAAACGTTCATGTTCTCGCAGTGAAGAAGTGCCGGCTCTTCTACAGCATGCATTGCCTTTGTAAGGTGTGGATGGCAGCTCTTCTGGAGGTCTGTAGGTGGCTTTTAGGTGTCCTGGAAGTAGAGTTGGGAGTGTCTTCAGGTGAGGACCACCACAGTGGGTCATACAGCTGTGCCCAAGGAGGGACCCTGGGGTATCCCAAGAGCAGTTAAGGCAGCTGACAGGATTGCTGTAACTTGTTTCCTTTAAATCTTTTGGCTGTTTTTTAACTCAGCTTAGTCACCTTTTTGTGTCCTGGAAGCAACTGCAACCAGTTTTTCTTTTCTGAATGTGTAAAGAAAAAACCCAGGTTTTGGAATGGGCAGCTAGTTTTATCAAATAGATATTAGTGCTGTGTAATTGACTTACAAAGTGTTAAAGGAGAAACCCTTGGAAATCCTGGGAACTTGTGCATTTATGGTTGTGGCTTACCAGCCATCGTTCCAAGTTTGTTGTGTTTAAGATGGCCACATATCACTTGCACGTAAACCCCATGACATTTTTAGAGGCTAGATTAGTTGAAAGATTAAAGCTGTTGGAAATAATTTTAAACCCCAATTCCAACCAAAACTTCAAGGTCGCTCTCAGAATACCTTGGTTGCCTGAATAGGGATTGAACTTGGATGATGCTGCACAGAGTCCAACAGAGAAGGAATTAAAGTCTATTCTTCAACTTGTTTTACTGGTGTCAGCCAAATGCCTTCAAAGATGTCTCAAGAGCATCTGTCTGTCGTGATGTGATACATGCCACAGATGTGTTCTGCCTAAGACTGGGAGAGGCTTACAGGCTCGCTGTCAGTATTGAACTGGAAGTAGGGGCAGGTTCTGGGGTAGTAACGGGAACATGGGCTGAGACCTCAGGGGGGTTGTAAACCCTGTGAGAAATGGTGAGTGCCAAGGCAAGACCTAGAAAAAATTAACATGTCTGAGATGTGTCTTTTGAAGACAAGGACGTAAATTTCCTGAATTTGAAGTTGAAGGCGTGCAGGACGCAGCGATGATAAGAAGCTGAGCTTCCCTTGCGTAGCCACATGGTGATAGCAGGGCAGCAGGGTCTGCTTTCTCTAAACACTTACCAAGGGCTTTCGCAGCTTCCTGTGGCCTGTTTTTTGGTTTAATGTCTCTTGGAAAGAAATAAGTTGATTGGAATGATCCAACTCCTGAAAATTCCTAAGTGTGCGAATTTTGTTAAAAAGATGACTGCTCTTCTCTCCAGGAGACTTGTAAAGCTGCTGAAAATAATACCCAGCTGTGGGGAAGGAAAGTACGTCCCATGTCCAGAGCAAGCAGAACAGCAAAGCCGTGCAGTGTGGTTCACAGCTGCATCCTGTCTGGTTGTCTTGCCATACAGGGTACCTTTCAAGAGAAAGAGCCTTCTTAAAAAAAAAAAATGCGAGGTGGGAATATAGTGAGAGTCAGCGAGAATGGGTGGGTGAATGCTCACTTGGTGTTGAAGGACTGAGGAGTGTTGGTAGTGGCTGCAAGGAAGGGGTACGTGCCATCACCTTGGATGAATGCAGTGTCACTATGACTGCCAAAACAAGTATCATCTCAGGAAAAAAAAAAAAAATAGCAACTCTTACCCTTTGCTATAGCTCCTTGAGGTATGGGATTTCAGCAACCTCTGGATGTCCTGCAAACCAAAAGAAATGCAAATTCAAGACAAGCTTTGCCATTCTGTGGCTGACCGGGTTGCTATCAGTGGTAGTAAAAAAGACACCATTTGTTAAAACTGTGGACGATGTAAACGTAGGGTTTAGTCATCAACCATTTTTATTTTAACGCGCTCAAAAGTCTGGCTGGTATCATGTTTGTAGTGGTGATGCTGTGCTAGCTGAGTCAACCTGTCTACCTAGTCATGGTGGGCAGATTTATGCTCCTTGCATGTTCTTTAGGATGTCTGGATGTGAGCAAGCTATGATCTGAGGAGCGTGGAGGGATGCTCCCGGCAGAGGTTAGCCTGCTCCTTCAGCTGCACCACTGCGCCAGCAGAGCAAGGCTTGGCCTTGGGGTTGCCAACTCTGTGCTAACACACAAGGCTCCGAGCTGGAGTCCTCATGCTCTAAACTAGCTTAGAGCATGGGTAGAGCTAGCACAGACCTGTTTGTGCTTGCTGTATGGTCCTCAAAATACCTTTGAAACACAGATCAGTTTGCAGGGTGGAACGAAAGGAAGGGGAATGGAATTCCCAGTTGCCATTGGGAAGTAAGGCATGTTTTTGTCATACAAAAGTAAGCGTCACGTTCCCTATTTGCCAGAAAACATCTGGAAGGAAAAAAAAGTACGATCGTTAAGCACGTAAAATGTATTTTTGCGAGTGGTTATAACATCTCTGTAATGGCTCTGTAGATTAAGTTAGAACTTTTCAAATCAAATATGTTTTTCACTTTTTGCATGTGTTTCTAAAAACAGTACTTAAGCACTACATTTAAATGGATTAATCATTTTCATTTCAATCTTCCTTGAGTTTTTAATATATTTTGTCTTTCAGTACAGCAAGAGAGGGATTACCTCTAAAGCCCTTGCCTTTGTAGTCTGTAACACGCCCAAACATTTATTCACAGCAGGATCTTGAGAGATGTTAAACAAAATGTTTAACATTTAACAACCACCCTAAAAGTCTTTTTAAACCCAATGAGTAACTTTCCACAGGCAGAAGTAGTTGAGATTTTCGCTCGGCATTTCACCGAGCTTTTTGAAATCTTTCTCTTCCCCTTTGAGGGGAATTTACCCCTTTGAGTCAATAATAGATAGCGATGGGTCCTTGTTTCTCTTCATCTCATTTTTGGATGATGCTGTAACTGTCTGCCAGGGTGTCCATGCACTGCGATCACCGTTCCACTTCCATAAAGCTGTGTCCTACCACGATGCTGCGCCTGTATCCTCCTGGTAGTATAGAGTTTCTTTAATACCAGCGTGGGTATGAGTAGAAGCCTCATTGTTTGGCGAGGAAAAATGGCAGGGTAATTAAAGAAGTGAGCTCTTGCTCTTAAAAATTGCTTTTGATGCTACGTTGTGAGCTCTGGCTCTTTGTTCTGCTGATTTGCTGCTTCTGAGCAGATGGGACACACATCGTACTGAATAAACACTTGCTGGGGAGGAATGTTTAATCACTCTTTGCACCTTGAAGCGCCAGGTAATTAAAAAGTACTTTAGCTATAACATAGCTGGGAGCTAATTAAATTTGAACGGCATCCCCAGAGAGAACGAGGACACAGTTTATGACTGATAATGTTCTACCAACGTGCATACTGATTGTGTGGTAATTACCAGCCTTGACTGCTATTTGTACAAAGCATGTTGTGTAGTGTTGGGATCATGGCTTTCTCGCAAACTCTCCTCGCTGTGATCACTCAAGATGGGTTGGAGCCCGGGGAAGAGCTGTTTTGCTTTTTTAGTCCCAGCCTCCTGCTGAGTTCCCAGGCTCTTACCACAAAAATAAGGCTTTTATGGATAAAACATATTTGGATGCTGTCTGTTCTTAAAAAAAAATAATAAAAAAAGTATCTGAAGTTTACTTGGTAAGAAATAGCATAACCAAACCTCTTCTGCAGCATGACCATTCTGTTAAATGTGTTCTCTAATAGTGCTTGCAACAGACTGCGACTCTGGCTCCAACTCTGAGATCACTTACTTCATCCAGAGCACTGATTTTTCCATCACGCGTCACGGGGTCATCAATTCTAACCAGAGGCTGAACTTCGAGCGAGCAAACCATATGTATGAGTTTGTGGTGATAGCTGTCGATAAAGGACATCCCCCTCGGACAGGGACGGCGTCTGTGCGGATTCGAATGGCCAACGTGAATGACGAGGCTCCTGTCTTCTCCCAGTCCGTGTAAGCCAGCCTGAACACCTGCTTCGGGTGTTACTGGTGCTGCTTGTACGCGTAACCTTAATAACACTTGGCCGAATGGTTACTTCTTGGTCTGTGTAACCATAAGTACCTGTGAATTTTGTAGAAGTCAGCCTTTCATTTCTAGATTGAATGAAAAAAATACACCAATTGTGGTACCAGTATATTGAGAGCAACAGTTTTATATAGAGAGAACAGAACAAGTAAAAGACCTAATTCGATAGGGAATGATTTTGACTGTGTTGACTTCTAGTTCTCAAGCTCATTGTCCATGTATAAATATGTGGCAGATTAAGATGGTAGTTAGCAAACATTAAAATTTAATTTTACCATCAGCAGATTCTATTACAAGCTAACTTTACGAGACCCTGTTTGTTTAAAATGCATTCTTTCCTTTCCTGAATTAATACAATTTGTATTTCTTTTTTTGCACAAATTTAAAGTATGGACATGTTTTAAATATAAAACATAAATACATTTAGTTAAAAAACGGAATACTCCAGAGATGAATGTAAAACAGTATCTGATGCTTTCCATTAGTAGAAAGGGACATAACAAATGCTGCACGACAGATGCATCTCTAGTGGCAGGTCTAGGATGACTAGTCCTTTTTTCTCATCTTCAGGAGATGAGAAAAGCAATCCTGGTTTGCAGTGCAACGTAGTATGGTACATACTGATATCTTCCAAAAGATCCGTGGAAATTACATGTGGCAAAAATGCAGGATTACAGTCCTAAAATACACAGATGCTCAAAGTTTTGTCTTCAACTGATTAAAGATTGAATGATTGCATGCCTGAATCTTAAAGAAAATCACATTCGTAATGAGTTTATGATCCTTGGCTGATGGTTAACATGGTGGTGGTTATTCTGGTACAGCATGTGCTGCCATTGCTCCCTTATGTCCATCAGTTACAGAACTTTCCTTTCGGAAGACGCTGGTCCCAGCACCTTAGTGGCTACTGTTCGGGCACAGGACCCCGATGGAGATGGGCTGCTGTACCTGATTACAGGAGGCAACGAGGAGGGCAACTTTGAGCTGGATAGTCAGAAAGGTAAGGGAAGAGGTTTTAGAATTCAGTTATTTACTGTCTAATCTCTATTGAATCTGCTTTACCCGTGTGTCAAAAAACATAAGGAAGCACCATGTTTATATAATCTGCAAATGGGAATGCTTTGTATCAGCAAGAATTAGCTCTTTGATGTGATGCTTGTTCTCCGAAAATCAACAAAAACCTGGTCCAAGGAGTGTGGTCTAAAGCAACTGATTCCGGTGCTGTGCATCCGAAATACAAACTGAACCAACAATACAGCGGCAGAGAAATGTGATGCTCTCTTGACTTTTTTGTTTGTTTGTTTGTTTAGATGGTAAAATAAAATGACACTTTATGCTTCCAAATGTAGGTATCATTAAACTGCGCAGGAACCCACCGCCCAGCCTGAAAGGGCCACAATACACACTGAACATCACTGCGATAGATGACAACGCCTCGGGGGGACCCACCCCTCTCAGCAGCTCTGCTGAGGTTATCGTAGGAGTGAACGACATTAATAACAACAAGCCTGTCTTCAGAGAGGTAAGATGTCTTCCTGCAGATATTGTTTTTCCCGTCCATAATTGGGGTGATGGACTCCTCTTGGCTACTGGTGATTGCCAGCGGGCTGAAGGGACGAAGGGACTGTGTTTGCAGAGCAGCATGAATCTGTAAGTGAACACCCAGCCAGCTTCCTTCATACTTAAAGAGTGAGGTCTTCATTCTCTTTGTTTCTTTTTTTCTTTTTTTCTTTTTTCTTTTTTCTTTTTTTTCTTTTTTTTTCTTTTTTTTTCTTTTTTTTTCTTTTTTTTTCTTTATTTTTCTTTTTTTTTCTTTTTTTTCTTTTTTTTTCTTTTTTCTCTTTTTTCTTTTTTCTTTTTTTCTTTTTTCTTTTTTTTCTTTTTTCTTTTTTTTTCTTTTTTCTTTTTTCTTTTTTTTCTTTTTTCTTTTTTCTTTTTTCTTCTTTTTTCTTTTTTCTTTTTTTTCTTTTTTTTCTCTTTTTTTCTTTTTTCCATTCTCTCCTTAAGAGATTGATTTCTGTGGGTGTATAAGTAATAGCAGTGATTTTGTTCTGAGTTCTGGGAAGAACTGGCGGGGGAAAATATTGATGCTGTGCAGCGAATCCATGTGTCCCTGTGTAATAAATAGGGCTGGGTGTGTTTTTAGTGTGCTTACTACAGCGACAGCACCTGGGTTCTGGAGAACCAGCCTCCGGGCACGTACGTGCTGCAGGTAGAGGCCTCCGATGCAGACCTGGGGGTTAATGGAGAGGTGAAGTACGGGCTCATGCACCGGGACGGAGCTTCCCTCGGCTTCAGCATTGACCCAGACACAGGTCAGTGGCTTTCGGTTGGGCTGCTGGGATAAAATGAAAACGGTGGTGTATTGCAATGAGAAGGACACAGCGAGCATGCGTGTGTCCAAGTGGGTTCACGCTTTAATGGTGTAACTGCTGGGTTAGCTATAGCAGCTTGTGGGATTAACACTGGGAAAAGTTCAGAGTGTGTAAATAGCCATCCACATAAATTAAATTCAGATGATAGTGATTTAAATGACAAATTAAGTAGGGAGACAAACCCCAGTTCAATAAGGAGATAAAAAAATCTACCCTGCATCAGTTATCTTCCTATTGGATCGAGTGTAACTATAAGAACGCAGAGCAGAAAGGGTGACTGTAACAGCTCGAGTGTGTTCTTCCCTTCAGTGTGGCCTGACTGTTCTTTAAAACCCTTTTCTTTTTTTTTTCTCATCTCATGCACCAATAGAAGGTCCAGTGCAGTGCGTATAGAGGCAAAACTCTCGTACCAGAACAGGGCAGTGACAGACAGTCTTGATGCATTTTAAATGAAGTAGTTATCAATGTTGTTGGTGTTTCTATAGCCAAAAGAATAAGATGTGATATGTGCGTGTCCAGGAGACTGCAAGGGGCTGGCAACAGAGCAGCAGAACCCTGGTTCCCAGAACAGTAGAGACATAGGTCTGGAAGTGGCCTCCAGAAAGGCCAGTTTAAAGTCTCCCAACCAGAAGAAGAGATCTGAGACGGGGAGAGACTTGGTCGGTAGAGAGGAAAAGTTGAATACTGTGATAAAATTTTTTGGTTTATTAACTGAGCTATGTGGTTCTCCCCTATTTTAATCTGTTCAACAAAGCACAGCCTCCAGCTCCCAGGGTCACATCACTTGTGCCTTCTGTGGTGTGACTCCTCCTCAGAATAATAATGAGTTGTCTATGAAATATTCAGACACTTGCACTTGGGCTATTACTGGAGTAAAACTAAAAGAGGCCTTTTGGTGAGGAGGAGAAAGTCCTTCTGTGCTCCGTGAGTGAGATAACAAGGTACTCGGAGTGAAGCTCCTTTCAGGGCAGCAGGAGGGAAAGCTGTTGACCCCAGACAGTGTGTGGCACGTGGGGAGAAGAGAGAGAGGGGAATTGCAGTTGGTCTTGTCCAAGACACATTTTGCAGGGTTGGTGTGGATTGAGCTTGATGGTTGTGGTGTGTGTGGTCAGAACTTTCTCTTGTGCGGGAGACATGCCGGTCCCTTTCTGCAAAGCCTTCAGTCCCAAGGCTGTGGGGTCTGTCTTCCCAGGAGTCATCACAACCACGCAGAGTTTTGACCGGGAGAAGCAGAGGGAGTACACACTGTCTGTCACCGCCACTGACCAGGCACAGGAACCGCTGATCGGCCTGTGTCAGGTCACCGTCCTCATCGCTGACGTCAATGACAACGATCCCAAGTTCGAGAACAGTCGCTATCAGTGTGAGTGTTTCTTAACTTTCTGAACTACCTGTCCCAGTACGGCAACGTGAACCCGTTCAGTAGTTCCTTATAACAGTGGGCAGTTTTTTAAGTGACCACTCTTCCTTTGCTGCTAACTAAGCCAGGTAGCGCTTAACCCAGTCAGTAGAAATATGCAGGATCGATCACTGCTCTCTTTGTCATCACTGTGATAATCTTACAAACATTGACCATCTTCACTCCTGCAGATCAGGCAGACCGGATCCAGATTCCCTTTGCAGCTTTTTCCTGTCTTTGGGGAATTTTTCTTCAGTGTCCCAAAACACAACATGACCTCCTAGTTGAGAAGTCATCCCAGAATCCCATGGGGTTGGAAGGGACCTCTGGAGATCATCTAGTCCAACCCCCCTGCCAAAGCAGGTCCACCCAGAGCAGGTTGCACAGGAACTTGTCCAGGTGGGTTTGAATGTCTCCAGAGGAGACTCCACCACCTCCCTGGGCAGCCTCTTCCAGGGCTCTGCCACCCTCAAAGTAAAGAAGTTCCTCCTCATTTTTAGGTGGAACTTCTTATATTCAAGTTTGTGCTATTTCCTCTTGTCCTGTCCCTGGGCACCACTGAAAAAAAGACCAGCCCCATCCTCTTGACGCCTTCCCTTTAAGTATTTATAGGCATTGATCAGATCTCCCCTCAGCTTTCTCTTCTCCAGACTAAAAAGACCCAAGTCCCTCAGCCTCTCCTTGTAAGGGAGATGCTCCAGGCCCCTAATCACCTTTGTAACTCCGACTAGAAAAGCAGTTGTCATCTGTGTCTCTTTGCCCCTGCACCTCTGTTCGAATAGGCTAGAGTGGTTTTTATCTCTTGTCAAACAGCCCGAAATCCCTGGCTTCTAGCCTGCAATTGGCTGGGAGCCCTGATGCCTCCTGTGACTGTGCTGCTGAGCTTGCTTTTCCCTTTTATCCTGCTGCCTTTCCCTTTTTCATCCTCACCTGATGTGCTTTTCATCAGTATTTAAAATAATCTTACTTGATGCTTCTCCAGTAGAATTCTACACTACTTAAGTACACTCGGACCCTCCACACTTGATGTCACCCACAGGTGATGAGCGTTCTCCCTAGTTTGTGGACCTGGACAAGCCCTTCCTTGCATAATTGCTTCAGCAAGAATGGCAATAAATGGTTGATGACGCATGTGACAACAACTCCATTTTGGAGATATTCTGCCAGTTCTATGGAAACTTCAAGCAGTGACCAGTGACTTATTAAAATGAAGATGGCTCATAAATAAGCCATCTTTAGCATCACAGAAGCCAGCATTTTAGAGGTTTGATGCTTATATGGCAGGATTTTAACAAGGAGAAATGACCTGTTAGGAAATAGTCTAAATATACAGCCACACTTCAGAGTCTTATAGCAACTAACTCAAAGTGCCAAATTGTTTAAAATGTGCAGATTGGGAGTAGCCATTTCTGGATCCCTACCAGTGGTTTCTGCAAACCTGGCCAAGCCAGCACTGAGAAGTCAGGTGGGAGTGATCTCACTGGGGTGAAATATTTTTGGACAGAGCAGAGAAGTCCTTGAGGTAAAGGTAATGTTTGTGCAAAGAAGAACATTTCTCCTCTACCTTCAAACATGTCCTTCAGGTGAAACTGCCAGGATTAATTTTTTTTTTTAAAGGGTAGTGGAGCCAAGAGGTCGCATTTGGTAATTACGGTGACTTCGGCACTTCTGAGGAATTGGCAGATTTTCTTCCTTTCTTCATGAACACAGAGAAGCAGCAAAGGCCCTGTAGCAAAAGCAGTCTTTTCGGATGGGGAAACAGCAGATAACGGGGTCACTTTACGCATAGCGCTTTTCCAGCATCTATACATAAGTAATCAATGTTTGTACGTCACAGAATTAAAAATAGCTCCTTCTCTAACAAGATCAAATGCCTTTAGTCATAGGTTTCTATTCTTCCTGCAAACTGCTGGTTCTTTATTCCTCTGCACTAGGATGTTGGTCAAATCCCCGATTTAAACCATGCTTCTTATCATCTGTCTGCAAAACAGACGTTAAAGAAATGCTTAACTCTGGGCAATAGGGATGGTACAGCGAGTGTTAGAGTTATGCCAGCAGCAAGCAGAAGTACATGAAAGAGAGAGCATGGCCCTTCCAAGTAATTTTGTATTTTTTCTGACAATACAATTTAACAGGATTTGACTATAAAGGCATAAATGCTAACAGACACACAGAAAATAAGGGAGTACTTTACAGTGTTTCTTAGCAATAAATTCCATTTTCATTGATCTATTTCAGTGCCAGTAAATCTCTTCTGAGAGCAGCTTTGGCTGTTGCTGATGTACCAGGGACATGAATCCTAGGCCAATTAAATGTCCTGGGGGACAAGGGGAACTAATTAAAGCTCAAACTTTTCATGCTCACATGTTCATTGAGCAAGCTTAAGGTTTTATTGTCCTGGAGCCACAGACTGTAGATATTAAGGAAGAAAACCAAAACCAGAAAACACGGCCACTCCATTTTATAAATAGTGTGGAAATCTGATTGATTGTCAAAAATGCTAAAGGAGACACCTACAAAGGAGATGAAAGATATGGAACAGTTTCTGAAGAAGAAGTGATTAACTAGAGTGACTGGGGTGTCTAAACCTAACTGCCTTCCCACCGCCAGTTTCAATACACTGGGCTGATGGAGCCTTGGTGCATGAAAATGGCTCAAAAACCCACTCAGGCAAGCAGCCATGGCTACTTGGAGGAGGAATTGAGGCTGGATGGCTGAGGATGGAGGGAAGAGCAGGACCAAAGTCAGATCAGAGCAAAGATCCCTTCCAACCAGACGATTCTATGAAGCTAGAGATGAAGAGAGGCAGCCGGCAGGGATGCGTTAGCTTTATATAAAATTGTGCCTCGCAGAGAGGAGTAGGAAACGACAGCTCACCATTTCCCATCATTTTGATGGTGTCCCTGCCAGGAATCAGGCTTTAGGGAGACAAAACTAATTACTTTTTCCGTGTGATGGGTACTTCAGCTGTGCGACTCTTTGCCACCGGACTTTTGGATGATGTTTATGAAAGCAGGTTCAAAGATGGGCTGCTCCATCTAGGGCTAGGGACAGAAAGGCACATCCTCATTGCATCCTTGCCCTGGGTGGCTTCTCCAAAACCCTGGGCTGTTGCAGGAGGAGGGGGGAAACCTTCACCATGACCTGTACCTTCCTGCTTTGCGATTACCTGCTGCCTCCTGCTAGTGACACTGCCACCGCCACCACGCATGTTCAGGATTAATCCAATTTGGATGAAATTGCTTTTGATGCCAACCTGCTCTTATCAGCAGCTGAGCCCGGCAGCCTGGGCTGTGATCTGAAGCAGTGGGACGTGCGGGGGGCTGAGGGGTTTGCTGGTGCTTCCGTGGAGAGGCACGAGTGCCGGCAGCGGCGCAGTCCCTACACCGGCCTCACTAGCAGCTCGCTTCAAAGCTCCGTGTGTCCAGGGAGAGGGAAGGGGAAGCTGAGAGAGAGCTGCAGGCACCTTGTTCCTGACAATACTTTGACAACCTGCCTCATTACAGAAACATTTAATCTCCCATCAAGGGGACTGTGAGGTTTTGCAGCAGTACTTCTATCACACGCAGCCTGGTAAATCCGAGCAGGACCTGCTTGATGGCACCTTTGTCTTTTCAAAGACTTCCTCAGCGAGGACACTCCAGTGGGGACCAGTTTCCTCCGTGTTGCAGCTCATGACAACGACCAAGGGGTGAACGCTGCCGTCACGTACTCGATGTTGGAGCACCAGCTGGAGTACTTCCAGATCAACCCCAGCACGGGCTGGGTCTACGTGAACCTCCCCCTGTCCCAGGTGAAGCGGCTCTGCGTGGAACAGCGCAGCCCCCGGCCCCTCGAGTCCGTTGCAGAGGGGTTGGTTGCAACCTCTTTGATTTGGACAGAACGGCGTGCAAATGTCCTCCATCTCCTTTGCTTCGCAGGCAAACCGCATCAGTCGCTGTGTCGTGGCGACAGACGGAGGGAACAGGAGCAGCACCGTGGAGCTGGCGGTAACTGTCACCAACGCGCTCAGCCAGCCCCCCCAGTGGGAGCGGAGCAGATACTGGGTAACCATCCCCGAAAACACCATTCGTGACACCAAGATAGTGGTACGTGAAAAGAAGTGCAACTGCTTCCCTCCCTCTTCTTTTCATTTTGGCTTCTTCCTCTGCTGTGCTCTGTCTCCACGTTAAGAACCATAGAATGGTTTGGGTTGGAAGGGATCTTAGAGATCATCTAGTTCCAACCCCCCTGCCATGAGCAGGGACACCTCCCACTGGAGCAGTTGATGGATGCTGACTCTGCAGCCTTGTGCTGTCTCCTCCCCAGCCCTCGCAGCTGCCTGCCCCGTTGGTGTGTGTCGGGACTACAGGCTGCAGAATAGGCCAGCATTTCAGCTGGCGGCGGTTTTTCCCAGTGAATTCTTACACCAACAGCCCTCAGGGGTGAGGTCCTGCAGGCGGAGGCTTTGAATGAGAAGCAAAACCCATGGCTGGAGTGTTCCCACTAAGGGCTGGCTCCTCACTCCTCCTCCGTCCCTAGCGGACCGTGCTGCCTGCCCACTCCTCTCCTGCAGCTTTTCTCAGTTTAGCACTACAGCACGGAATGGCTGCAATTCGCTTTTGGCTCTTCTAACCCATTAAACTGTACAGACTTATTCTTTAAGGATAGTCTCTTCTGCAAATTGCCAGGTAATTCCTTCCTTCCTCCTCCTGCCTGTAATATCCAAGCACTTGCAAACAATTTGGGTTTTGTCTGTGTCTTGCCTGGTAGAATGTTCAGCTCAGTGGAGAAAAGGTCTCCTTTTGGATTGCTTTTGTTATGGAAAGAGGAGAGAGGAGGCATTTCCTTTAGCCACTGATGCAGCACTTGCTTGGCACATTTACAGGCAGGTAAATCTGCTGTTGATTAAAGACCTGCATCAAACCTGAATGTTGTAAAAGGAAACTCAGCTCTGTAAAATGTTTCTCTTTTGTCTGTTATCCAAGTCATAGAGCCTGTATGTTCTTGGAGAACATAGATGTGTGTTATGTTCTAGCCATCAATCTGAACATTTGACACTTGCAACCCCATGCTTCATGAACATCTGTGGTGGCTCTTTTCTTCCTCAGACCATCAAAGCCACATCCCCTCTTGGTGATCCCAGGGTTACGTATAATCTGGAGGAGGGTCAAGTTCCAGAGACTAACATGCCAGTTCGTTTCTATCTGAAGCCAAACAGAGCTGATGGATCTGCTTCTCTTCTAGTCGCTGAACCACTTGACTTTGAGACAACTAAGTTTTTCACCCTGACAGTCCGGGCACAAAACGTAGCAATGACTCCTTTAGCTTCCTTTACCACTGTTTGTGTGAACGTCACAGGTAAGCTTTGTCGCTGGTAGAACAGCTCGTTCAGAACAATATTCTTGTTATCTTTAGTACAACACCATGAATTAAGGTAACATCCCTGAAATGCCGAGCCATCTAAAAGGAAACTGTGCAGTCATTAAAGATGTGTATTTGAGACAATGTCTAGGCACAACTACCAAATGTGGAAATGTGGCAGTGCAAAAATGGGCTGTCTGAATGTTTGTGCAACACTAATGCCTGCTTTTATGAATGTAATTGGAAAGATTTTCTTTTGATAGGAGGAGAAATCTCGTAAATGTCCTCAAGCTGTTGAAAAGACATGAGTATTACTGGAAATATTCTGTGCTGTAAAAAGAGAAATAGCCCAGACAGGTTGGGTTTGTGTTTGGTATCTGCTTAGGGTTTTTTGTTATATTCAGAATTTTCTATTGAGCACTGAGATTAAAATTCCAGAAATGAAAATGCAAGGGTCCTTATAATAGGTGCCGCTTTCAAAACTTTGATCCAACCCTCCTTATAGTAGGATCTTTTTGTAAGGCTCTACTCCTGTACATCCACATAAAACTATAAATCTGGCTTTAATCCCTGCTTTTTGAAGCATTAGTGGAGTTACTTTTGATATGTAGACATTTAGATGAAAACATGAGTAAGTCTCCAGCAAAAACATTTGTCTCACTCACCACCGTGGAAATGAGAGACCTGAGTGGTAAATTGAATGGGAGTGTGTCTTCCCTGCTCCGCTTCAGCACAGCATTTTCCAGTCTTCCACAGCCCACCAGTGCAAAAACCCTTCAGGTTTGTAGAGTGAGAGGGCTTCAAGTCAGGGTCTGAGCCTCACTGTAGATTATAGACCCTATCCCAAAAGGTTTTTCCTGTAGTGCACTAATTGGTATCAGAATTTGGCAGAAATTTCGTTTTGCTCACAAGCAAAAATCCTTTTTCAATAACTTGGTAGTTCATACAAAAAAAGGTTTACACACATGTGAATGTATTAGTGGGAATAAAAAAGCAAGTTAAACAACTTTAAGAGAGAAATAACCACCAGAAATTTTAATATGCTGAATTGTCCTTTATTTACACACAAGCACACAGAAAAGGAAGTCTTTTATAGTGTCTCATTTTCCTTACCTTGCTCAGTGAATTTGCTGAAACTTATCTCTTAACAAGACATATTCTCTTCTATAAAACAGGGGGGAAAAGCCTGTTAGAAAAGAAGTTTTCACAGGTGATTATGCATATAAGAAAGAAAGAAAGAAATTGAGATTTGTTACCCCCACGAACAATTTAAAAAAAAAATAAAATTTTAAGACACTGGTCCTGCAAACAGTTGTTTGTCAGAATCAATGGAGTCACGTGGCAGTAGTAAAACTAAATGTGTGCTTAAGGGTTTGCAGAATGAGGTATTAAGAATTTTTTCTGCTCTTCATAAAGACAGATGGATCTGAGGAACTGTCATTGCAGCTCCTCCGTTTTGGGCACTGTGCCATGACACAGGAAAATTATTTTCTTAAAATGTGGCTGTTAAACGTGAAAAGCACAAAAAGATGTAGGGCACTTATGCAGCGTTTCTGAGTTTAGTTGTCTGACGGACAAAGAGGAACACCGGGCGGATTTGTCCTGGGTGAAGCAGGAGGATGTGATTCCAGAGCGGTTTAAACAGATCCCAGTCAGTGCTGGCAGAGTTCTCCTGCCTGTCCCTTGTGCTCACCTGGTCCTGCACAACATTTTTAGGGAGAAAATGTGTCAGAAATTGGCCCTTCAAAGCACTTGACAAATTTTTTTCCAGTTTAGGATCTCTAGAGGGGTCAGGCAAGGAAGACAAGCAAGACCAGCACTGATGGCAACATACCATGACTTTGCCTTGTGCGTGGTCCCACCTGACTGTAGTTGGCTGCTACTGGGGCAGCCCTTCCTTTCCTTCACCTGCACAATCCCACCCCATCCCTCGCGTTGGGTGTGGGGATTCCGCAGCTGCAGAGCGTATCAGGTCTCATTCAATTAGCCCTTTTCTCTCCAGAAAGTTGGTCTCTCTCGGAGCGCACAATGAGCCCTGTCAACATGGGGCCCCGTGATCCAGCTCGTGGGAAGGGGGGTCCTTAGAGCAGGATGACAGGAGTGGGAAGGTCAGCGTGGTTCCTTTGGACATCAGCTAGTAGTCAGACGTGGGGAGCCTAATGTGCAACTGCATCTTAAATAATCATTAGGTCCTGCAGCCTGGTGTCACTCTGGCTGTGCTGCCCTGCAAAGGCCAGGAAAGACTGTTTTACACATGTTCTTTGTCAGCTCTGTAGACTCTGAAATTTTAATTTCCATTGTCTGTTAATTGGCCCTTAATAAAATGCTGAAATTAACTACTGCTGTAGATAACAAGCTCTTTACGGGTTGTGGGTGAAAGGCCTCCTGGTCTTGGCATTTGTGGACTTCTTCTAAGAAGATCGCTGGTCAAATTGTTAGCTAGTACCTTAGCTGAGATTAGGCCACCGTCTCCCAGAAACTACTCAATGTCTATAAAATGCCTCCTGACACCTGCCATGAAAATGGGAAGACCCAAATCAGGATTGTTTCATGCTATGAACGTTGTGAGCTCTTTCTCCAAGCAAAATTATGTCTATGGAAAAAAATACAGTGTAAAAATTTAAAAAAAAAAAAAAAGTCTTCAAACATATTTTTACCGTGGTTCCTGTCACCTCCTTTTCCAGATGTCAATGATAATGTCCCATTCTTTGTGTCTTCTACCTACGAGGTGTCTGTGCCAGAAGGAGCTGATGTTGGGACATCTGTGGCTCAGGTGTTAGCTATGGACTCGGATTCTGGCCTACACGGAGAGGTTTGACCTTACATCCAATTATTTCCCTCCCAGTAGGCAAGTTTTAATATTGTAATTAGTGAGAGCGTGCACAGACACAGCAGATGACAGGGTAATGAGCCACAAACACTTCTTACAGCACTTGTCAAGCGTTTGTCTAGCATGTGCCTGATGTGCATAATATGGGATGCAGGCAGGGAAGATGCTGCTCGCAGTCTGGGGATCCTGCATCATAGCAGCTCATCCTGATCCAGCAGCCGTGACAAAGCCCTGCTGTGTGAGTCTCGGGGCTGCTCCCATGACAAGACACGTGGAGGTGGCTGCACAACGTGTTTCCAGACTCCTGCCTCTGCAGCTCACTATTTAACTGAAAAACAGTGATTAGGGACAGTTAGACTCAGCTGTTTAAATATGGTCAGTTAAAAACATGCTTCGTTTCCCCATCATTGGTCAAATGGTTGGTCAAACCAATATTTGGCCATCGTTGTCGTTGTCATTTTCATAAAGACCCAATCCTAGGAAAAGTTATGAAGGAAACTGCTCGTTTTGTGTGCATGCTGGGGAGACACCAGGGAAAATGTCATTCCTTACATTCTCTGTCCTTCTGTTACTCATTATCTTTCTTAACTGCTTCAACTGGCCACTGTTGGAGATTAGATACTGGGCTTGACGGGCCTTGGTATCACTGGTACAGATGTTCTTCTGATTAAGAATTCTGTTTGGGTTTTTTTTATACCAAACTGGGCAGAAGACTTAGAAAAAAATATGTGCAGAAATATCTTTCCTCAGAGTGTTGCTACTTTGCCAACAGTCCCAGGAAACTGCTGGAGGAGGGGGAAGGTCCTAGCACTTGGACATACAAATAAGTGTGGAAAACAGAACCTCTCTTAACTGTTTCCTTTTTAGGTTCATTACTTAATATTGAAAGATGCTAATGAGGATTACCAGTTCTTCACCATTGAGCCTGAGACAGGAATTATTTCCACCCGTGCATCTTTTGACCGAGAGAAAAGAGCCTCTTACTTGATTGAAGTTCAGTCTCAGGACTCTTCAGAATCTGCTAGACCTGGTGTCCATGGGCAGCCCAACACAGGTAAAACTAGTAAGGAATTACATATTGCATAAAAGATATCAGAGATTTGGTTTCTTAACTTTTCTAGCCTTGGGAGGCTAGAAAAGCCTGTCTGGCGTATAACACAAGGTATTCCACCTCTGCCATTTCTAGTCTGCATGTTCCTCTTGTATCTCCTTCTTAGACACAGCCTACGTAAGGATTTTTGTCAGTGATGTGAATGACAACGCTCCGGCATTTCCTCAGTCAGTGTATGAGGTCAGCATAGACGAGGACAGGGACATTGGAAGTCCTGTTGTGACAGCAACAGCAGAGGATGAAGATGAGGGTGAGTGGACCCTGTATGTCTTTCTAAGGCCTCATAGTATTACTGTGTGTTGGGTTACTTCCTTTATGGGCAAACAAATCTCTGCATTCAGGAGATGATTAAGCATTTCAAGCATTTGTAAAAGTTGGGAAGTTCTGGGAACACGGGGCCATTTTATTTTATTAAGTGCTCAGGTTCCCATTGCAAAGGTTCAGCGAGCTGGCAATCTCTTTGGGGCAGAATGAAGTCACCCAGAGTCACAACCCTGCTGTCACTTCACAAGAGGTAACAAAAACTCACTCACTCCTGAGCATATTCTTGCTTTTTTCTGACTCCCGTGCTTTCCAGATCTCCCTGGGAATCAGTTTTACTTATTAGTATTGCAAGAAAACCCAACCTGTGTGCTTTTTGGTGAGTTAGTGGGTTGAATACGCTTGTGGAAAATACGGGATGACATGGCCAGAAATGAAGGCAGGGAGAAAACATGAATAAGGCAGGAAAAAAGGGAAAGCCAGACCTTTTTGGGCTCACACCTACCTCAGCTCCGATGGTGTGAAACTTCTCCTACAGCGTGGTGAGACCAGATGGGCTAAAGCAGTCTCCAACAGCATGCACCACCAGTCGGTTACTGTCTTAGCTTCTGCTGCAGCTTTTTTGCTCCTTTCATGGGTTGATCCAGCTCAACTTGCTGGAGAAAACCAAACCCATGGGGAAAAAAGAAGGCAAGCTGGTGCCTTGGTGGCAAAGCCCAAATAAACATCAGAGGGACATGTTGCTGGGAGCAGGCAAGAACTGACCATTCCTTTTGATGGCAGTGCTGTCATGCCTGGACCTCTGTCCATGATGGAGAAGCAAAAGAGGCCATTTAAAACCAGCTGCTGTACTTGTGAGAATTTGGCAAAAGTGATTAGCAAGTGATGCTTAAACTTATGCTCTCCCAGGCGTTGAGCTGGGAGCACAGCCTGTTCACTTTCTTGCCATCCATGTTGCTCTAGCCTTCTCATCCACAGCTGACTCACAACTTCATACGCTCAAAGTTCTTTCTACTCCTAGCAGTTCACCACTTTAGCTTGGGAAATGACTTTGTCATGAAACACACTGTCACCTTTTTTTTGGGGGGGGGAGTTGCCTTTTCAAATAAGTAAACATGAAGCGCCAATTTTACTATTTTTTTTCTTGTTCCCAAATATATTGCAATATTGCAACAATCAAACAATTGCTATTGTATGCAGGTGGAATGTTCTGAGATTAATTCTTGCTCACAATAGAGGATGATTGTGATATTTTAGCACCATCCAGTGGTCAAAAAAAAAAAAGTTCAGGAATATTGAATTTGAAATGGGAGGCTTAGGAAACTGAGCAAAAATAGCTTCTAGTATTTTAATAATATGTTACTTTTTTATGATTGGTAAATGAATGCACAATAAATTTGAGGCACACGATTCCTTCATTATAAATAAACAGATGCTTGTCTGTGACTGTAAATTATATTTGTTAATATAAATGCAGACCTAACCCCAAATCTACCACACACAAACCCTTCATATTACATACATGAATCATTCTGTTTGTGGTTGTGTCTGTGTTTTATCTCCCACACAGAGTGTAACAGTCTGGGCAAATAAGGTTTCTCTTGGTTACGTGTCCACTGAGCATTCAGAGAGTGGACAGACAGCCATTGTTTTCTTTCTCTTGTAGGTGCAAATGCCAAACTAAGGTATCAGATCACATCAGGAAATGCGAAAGGAGTTTTTGATGTGGAACCTGAGGTTGGAACTGTCTTCATCGCTCAGCCTCTGGATTATGAGCAAGAGCAACATTATGAGCTCCGGCTTGTAGCTTCTGATGGAAAATGGGAAAACCACACTCTTATCATCATCAATGTTGTCAATAAGAATGACGAAGCACCAGTCTTCACTCGGAACGAATACCAGGGCAGTGTCTTGGAGGAGCTGACAGATCTGCCCGTTCTTGTCCTAAAGGTAAAGCAGCTTGCACAAAACAGGGCAAAACTTGGCTTTTTGTTCAGCTCAATCCCATCCATCCACACAAATCCAAAAAGATTTTAATTTATTTAGGGTGGGTGAGTCCTGATATTAGGATTTAGCTAGCAACATTCTGTAAAGAAGAGAATAAAGCCTGGTTGAATTTGCATGATGGACTGGC
This sequence comes from Gallinago jamesoni, assembly GCA_025769975.1. Taxonomy (NCBI): domain Eukaryota; kingdom Metazoa; phylum Chordata; class Aves; order Charadriiformes; family Scolopacidae; genus Gallinago; species Gallinago jamesoni. The sequence continues at coordinate 129,149,161 of JAOQGH010000012.1, forward strand.
TCCCTTGACCAGCATAAATAACTCGATGATCTTAAGGGTCATTTCCAACTTAAATGATTCTATGATTCTAAATGTTGAAAAATGTGACGGTTTTCCTTTACAAAGCAGAGATAGCATATTTTGAGTAACTGCATAAGTATAGTGCAGTTGGCACTTGTACGTCATACGCTTAAGTCACAAGTTCTTTGGCTACATTTATACTACCAAGTATTACCAAGGACTGTTCTCTAGAACTCAATCTCAGAATTGTAGAATAGTCTGGGTTGGGAGGGACCTTTAAAGGTCTAGTCTAACCCCACCATTCAATAAACAGGGGCATCTTCAACTCCATCAGGTTGCTCAGAACCCCATCCAACCTGACCATGAATGTTTCCAGGGATGGGGCATCTGCCACCTCTCTGGGCTACCTGTCCCACCACCCTCATCATAAAGAATTTCTTCAAGGAAAGATATAAGGATATAAGATATCTAATGTAAATCTTCCTACTTTTAGTTTAAAACTATTACCCATTGTCCTGTGGCTACAGGCCCTGATAAAAAGTCTGGCTCTATCTTTTCTGTAGGCCTCCTTTAGGTACTGAAAGGCCACTATAAGGTCTCCCTGGAACCTTCTCTTCTCCAGGCTGAAGAACCCCAACTGTCTCAGCCTGTTCTCATAGGAGAGGTGTTGCAGCTGTTTGAACATTTTTGTAGCCCTCCTCTGGACCCACTCCAACAGGTCCGCTTTCCTGTGCTGAGGGCTCCAGAGCCGGACACAGAACTCCAGGTGCGGTCTCACCAGAGTGGAGTAGAGGGGAAGAATTACCTCAATCAACCTGCTGACCACACTGCTTTTGATGCAGCCCAGGGTACCGTTGGCTTTCTAGGTTGTGAGACATTGTCAGCTCACATCCAGCTTTTCATTCGCCAACACCCTCAAGTTGTCCTTGTCAGGGCTGCCCTCAATCCCTTCATCCCCCAGCCTGTATTGATACCAGTGCAGAACTCTGCACTTCGCCTTGTTGAACTTTGTGAGGGCCCACTTCTCAAGCTTGTTCTGGTCCCTCTGGATGGCATCCAGTCCCTCAGGCAAGTCAACTACACTACTCAGCTTGGTGTCATCTGCAAACTTGCTCAGGGTGCACTTGATCCCATTGTCTATGTCATTGATTCAGATATTAAACAGTGCTGGTGCCAACAGGGACCCGTGAGGGACATTACTTGTCACTGATCTCCATCTGGATGTTGGGCCATTGACCACTACCCTCTGGATGCCACCATCCAACCAATTCCTCATCCACTGAACAGTCCACCCATCAGATCCATATCTATCCAATTTAGACAGAAAGAGGTTGTGAAGGATTGTGCCAAAGGCCTTACAGAAGTCCAGATAGATGACATCCATAGTTCTTCCCTTGTCCACTGATGTAGTCACTCCCATCATAGAAGGCCACTAGCTTGGTCAGGCAGGACTTGCCCTTGGTGAAGCCATACTGGCTGTCTCAAATCACCTTCTTGTCCTCCATGTGCCTTAGCTCCTAGCATAACTTTTAGGAGGATCTGTTTCACAATCTTCCCAGGCACAGAGGTGAGGCTGACAGTCAGTAGTTCGCAGGGTCCTCCTTTCTACCCTTTTTAAAAATGGGTGCAATGTTTCCCTTTTTCCAGTCACCAGGGACTTCACCTGACCACCATGACTTTTCAAATATCATGGAGAGTGGCTTGACAACTGCATCAGCCAATTCCCTCAGGACTCTGGGATGCATCTCATCAGGTCCCATAGATTTCTGTATGTTCCAGGTTCCTCAGGTGGTCACAAACCTGATCTTTTACAGTGGGAGGGACTTTTCTTCCCTAGTCTCTGCCTTGTGGTCCATCCTCTCAAGAGGTGTGGTCTGAGAAGTTGCCAGTGAAGACTGAGGCAAAAGAGTTGTTGAGTACCTCAGCTTTCTCCTCGCCCGTTGTTACCAGTTTTCCAGCATTGCTCACCACAGGGATGTACGCTTTCTTTGACCTTCCTTTTCTGGCTGACATACCTGTAGAAGCCCTTATTATTATCATTTGCGTTCCTTGCTGAGTTCCAGCTGTGCCCTGGCCTTCCTAAACCCATCTCTACACAGTCAGGCAGCATCCCTATACTCTTCCCAGGATCCCTGTCCCTGCTTCCACTGCCTGTGCATTTCCTTCTTGCCCTTTATTTTGACTAGCAGGTCTTGACTCAGCCATGCCGGTCTCTTGCACTCCTTTCCTTGTTACACCTGGGGATCAAGAGCTCTTGGGCTCTATGGAAAGTGTCCTTAAAGATCTGCCAGCTCTGTTCTGCTCCCTTGTCTCTGAGGGCAGTTTCCCAGGGGGTCCTATTGACTAACTCCTTAAAGAGCTGGAATTTTACTTTCCTAAAATTTGGGGTCCTGACTTTACTTGTCCCCTGACCCATATCCCTCAGAACTGTGAACTCCACCAGTGAGTGATCACTGCAGCCCAGGCTACCTCCAATCTTGACATCACTGATGACCTCACCTGCACTGGTTATCATCAGGGCCTGTATCACATCCCCTCTGGTAGGGCTATTTCCTGGCTTAAGAAGTTATCCTCAATGCACTCCAGGAGTCTCCTGGATTGCCTACAGCTCAACATGCTATTTCTCCAACAGATCTAGGGATAGTTTGAAATCCCCCAACAGGACAACAGCCTGCAAGCATGATGCCTCCTGTAGGTGGAGTAAGAAGGTTTCATCAATAGTCTCCCCTTGATCAGGTGGTCTGTACTAGTCACGAACCACAAGGTTCTCTTTTTTGCCTCAGTCTCTAATTCTTACCCATAAGCTTTCAACCTGCTCATAGCTATTCTTCAGACGCAGCTTCAGCTCTTCACACTCTATCCATTTCTTGATGTAGAGGGCAACACCTCCGCCCTTCCTTCCTCACCTGTCCCTTCCGAACAGCCTGTAGCCATCAATAGCCGCACTCCAGTCATGGGATTAGTCCCACCAAGTTTCAGTAACAGCAACTTGGTTATAGCTTTCTATCAGCACATTGCCTTCAAGCTCCTCCTCTTTGCTGCCCATGCTGCATGCATTGGGTTAGGGGCACTTCAACTGGTCTGTCTGCCGTGTAACCTTCTTAGAAGAACACTCCTTAATTCCTTTGGAGTATTTCACTGGTGTCTCTCTCTTGCCTCCTGTTACCTCAGAAGTCCCCAGCTCACCTCTGTAAGACTTCAGGTGTGTTGCAGCGTGGCCAGCACATCTCGGAGCAACAAGCTGAGGGCCCTCCCTAGCACCCTGTCCCTCTCACCTTGGTGTGTCAAATCATCTTCATTGTTTTGTTGTTAGAGCAGTTCCTGGCATGAGGACCACTTGGCTGGCCCAGCCAGCAGTCTCCTGGACAATCCCTGGATGCAAATCAGGAGCTGGGAGTTCTCTCTGGCCTGTGCTGGTAATCAGCTTGGATGTATGGCCACCCTGTTTTCGCAGCCTTCTGCTCACTCAGAGAAAAACAGCCCCTGTTTGCCTTTGTGTTCCAGCTCCAAAGAGTTTAACAAGAAGCATTTACTCAGCAGATCTGTTATTACTTCCACTGGGCTCTTCCTGCTGTTGTTTCCTCTTTCCAAAATATACCAGGAAGTAAAATCTATTAGTCTGTCTAAAAGCGTTCTTTCTGTTTCTCTAGGCTGTGCATGATGTTTATTGAAAGAGTACTTGACCTGAATGGCTCAAACCAATAGCCGTTTGCTGTCAAAGTGCATGCTATTTATTTAGTCCGCAAAATACCAACGGCCATCAATAAAAGAATAGCAATTACCCCTTTTTCTTTTTCATAAACGCTTAACCTGCTGTGTCTTGTTCCAGGTTTCTGCAACAGACCCCGACCAGGCAGCTGATCAAAGTGCCATTAACTATTCCCTGCACGGGCAGGGGGCCAGCAGCGAATTCAGCATCGACGAGAACACGGGCGAGATCAGCGCGAACAAGAGGTTGGACCGGGAGAAGCGATTAACGTGGCGCTTTCTCGTTCTGGCGACGGATGAGAGCGGAGAGGGGCTGACTGGCTTCGCGGATGTGATCATAGACGTGAGGGACGTGAACGACAACGCACCCCTTTTCCTCTGCGTGCTGGATGGCTGTTTCACCGGCCGCGTCCCTGAGGATTCTCCGGCGGACACTCCTGTCATGGAAATGACAGCAGTGGACCTGGATGACCCAAAGGCTGGTACGAATGCTGTGCTAACATACAGCATCGTTCAGAATGTCCAAAATGAAATTAATCTGAACTTGTTCTCCATTGACTCAGCTAGCGGCACCATCTATACGGTGCTTGGGGCCCTGGATCGGGAGAAGGAAGACAGATACCTAGTAGTGGTTGAGGCCAGAGATGGAGGAGGGCTTACTGGGACGGGCACTGCCACTATTTTGGTGACTGATGTAAACGATCACGCTCCAGTCTTCCTACAGAGGATCTACACTGCATTTGTCTCTGAGAACGCCAGCATTAACACTGAAGTTGCAGTGGTGTCTGCTGTGGACAGAGATGAGGGAGAAAATGCCATGGTGTCATTCAGCATCCTTGATGGGGATAATGACCGCAAGTTCTCCATAGAGACCGACGAAGTCAACAACTGTGGGTTTATCCGGCTGCGAAAGCGGATTGACTTTGAGAAGCCTCATGAGAGAGTGTTCAATTTGACTCTGAAAGCAGAGGACATGGATTTTTTTAGCATCGCTCACTGCGTGATCTATGTGGAGGACTCCAATGACCACGCTCCTGTCTTCTACCCCCAGTTCTATGAAGTGGCTGCGTTGGGGGAAGATGTACCTGTTGGCACCAAAGTTGTTCAGGTTTCTGCTGTTGACTTGGATTCTGGCCTGAACGGAAGGTTTTCTTTCCAGCTGCTAAACAAGTCTGACCCAGGTGGCCAGTTCTCTGTGGCTAGTGAGGGCTGGGTGGTGGTTGCAGGACCGCTGGATCATGAGACGGTGACACAGTACCAGCTCATTGTCGTTGCCACTGATATGGGGCAGCCCCCTCTGACTGGCAGTGCCACTGTGTTAGTGACACTGCAGGATGTAAATGACAATGGACCAGAGTTTGAGGCTCATTATAACCCAGTGGTCTGGGAAAACACAGCTTCTCCCCAGGTTGTCCAAATGAACGAGACCTCTACTTTGGTATACGCTAAGGACCGAGACACTGCTGCTAATGGAGCTCCTTTCTCCTTTCACCTTCTCGGTGACTTCGATACTCTGACAAACTTCAACTTGCAGGACTTCCACAATGGAAGTGCCTTGCTCACCGCGCTGCGAACCTTTGACAGGGAAGTGCACAAGGTGTTCTACCTGCCCATCCTGATCACAGACAGCGGCATCCCACCGATGAGCTCCACCAACACACTGACCGTAAATATCGGGGACCAAAATGACCACCCACATTCTGCTGGCTACATGGAATGTCTCATTTACAGCTATGATGGTAAATCACTCCCTGATGCTTGCCTTCTAGTGTGACAGTAAGGCCAAAGAGCAGCTGTGAGATTCACAAGAGGACTCTGTCCTGATCCACCTAAGTTAGGCTCTTAAAAGAGGTGCTATTGAAGTTTGCTTAAGCTCCACCAGGGAGCAGTAGGTGTGTGGGGCACAGGATTCTGAGCCATTTGGTTTGTGGAAGAAATGGAGTCAGCCTTGAAGGAAGAGCATAGCTGGCTGCCATCCTATCTGTTTCTCTCAGACTTGAGTAATGGTCTCTTGTTTTCAGATGCAGCTTTCCAGCAGCATTAACGTTTCAGGGGGAAAAACAAAACAAAACAAAAACCCCCAAAAAACCCAAACCTCATAATTTGCTGAGAAGTGATGAGTCCAAATGCTGAGAACCTTCCTCCTCCTCTTTAAACCTTTTTTCTCCTCCAGACTGCATTAAGTTTCAGTGAATAAGTTGAACTCAGGAGTAAACTGCCTGAGACATTCATACAAGCCTTCAGCTGGCAGCTGCTGTTACGGGGAAATTTCTGTGAACAGTGTCTGCAGGCAGTGTGGGAGAGGCCACTGTTCCCTTCTCCCCTTGGCAATTAGCTAGCAGATCTCTAGGGAGCGGTGTCCCCACGTAATAAGCCCAACAGCAAAATAAAACCACACAGGCAAAAAGATTTCGGGATAGTTGCATCCATATAAGTTCAGGTCATTCCTTCCTCTTCTACTCTGCTGTGTATCCTATGGTTTGATAGCACATTAAATAGATTGCCTGCTGTGGGCACACTAGAAATGATTCCTGTATAGTTGCTGTTGACCATTTACTTGTACTGAAATGTTGTTCTGCCTGTTGTGTGCTTGCTCTCAAGTTTAGCTTATTGTAAAGTTGAAACCAAGTCTTTTTGCTATTTGCTGAGAAACTCTGTTTGTAGCCTAAGACCAGATCTTTTCATTAAGCCCGATTCCCTTTTAGCTTCCTCTTTAAAGGCTAAACTCATCTGTGCTCCTAATTTCTGGGAGAGACTATTCAAGTCTTAGATCTTTGGTTATCTAAAATATAAAGAGATGGAATCAGAAGGCTACTACCATGTTGTGTTACCTTCATGTAACGTGGGAGTCAAACACCGGGGCATCCTGTGTACTGTCCCCTGCAAAATACCCAATGAATGTTGCCACAGCTGCAGGAGAGGTACAGTTTTAGAATCACAGAATCATTTGCGTTGGAAGGGACCTTAAAGATCATTCCAACCCCCCTGCCATGGGCAGGGACACCTCCCACCAGACCAGGTTGCTCAAAGCCCCATCCAGCCTGGCTTTGAACACCTCCAGGGATGGGGCAGCCACAACTTCCCTGGGCAACTTGTTCCATTGTCTCACCACCCTCACTGTAAAGAATTTATTTCTGGTATCTAATCTAAATCTCCCCTCTTCCAACTTAAAACCATTGCCCCTTGTCCTGTTGCTACACTTCCTCGTAAACAGTCTCTCTCCGGTGCTTCTGTAGCTCCCTTCAGATATTGATAGGCTGCTGTAAGGTCTCCCCGGAGCCTTCTCTTCTCGAGGCTGAACAACCCCAGCTCTCTCAGCCTGTCCTCATAGGAGAGGTGCTCTATCCCTCTGATCATCTTCGTGGCCCTCTGCTGGACCACCACCCTGCTTTTTGCATGCAGTCCCCCAGTTGTCAGGGTTTGTGCTGTTCCCTTTCACAAGGTGAGGTCCCGCATTTTTTCCTCTTCTTTGTGTATCCTTGATTCTTTACTTAGCAGATACAGGAACTTAGATACCTCTGGATCTTTCCTTCAGAAATAGCTTTTGTAAAACATAAAAATACTAATTCGTGAGCTTTGCTGAGAGGATGCAAACCCAGCAGAATACATGCTGCTTTCTGTCTCACCCCAAAGTCTCACCACCTCCTCAGAATGAGCCTGGTTATTGTGTTTTGGTCATCCTCTCTGTCTTGCTGTCATTTCCTCCAAATACTATTGGGTTTTTGCCCTTTATAACCCAGTCAGCATTTTCATTGTTTATCCTGCCAAACCCCACTCTGTACACTGGTTGGATACTCCAGCCAAAATAGTGAAAAAAATAAGTCATTCTGATAATGTTTCTAAATACCTTGTACATCTTTCCTCAGAGGTTCTTGATGTTTTTCCTTCTTGCTTGCTATTGATTGCAGCCACCTGTTGAATTAAATATATGTAGCCACACAGCAAACACACAATTAGCAGGACACCATGTGGTATTTGCAAACCCTGCACATCTTCACTCAGGAGCCATCATAACTGTTTTTGTAGAGATTTTAGACTTAAACCAGTAAAACTTGAATGGCCAACCTGTTTGTGTGTGCGTGAGAGATCTGACTGTGCCACTTTTGTTCAATGTTGTTTTAGGTATCCTCCCCATGATTGTACTGGGCCAGGTCCCTGCCCCTGATGTTGATGACTGGGATCGCAAAATCTACCAGTTTGAAGGAAAAACATCAAGGTATTTGGAGAGAAAAATGCAAGTTGGGTGAAATGTATGGAAATCTTGCCAATGCACAAAACCATAGAAAGTATTTAAACTGCCTTTTTTTTTTTTTTTTTGAAAATAAGTGTGCAAAAGTGTTTTGTTGGTTAGAAGCTTGTATGTAGCTCTCCAAAAGCCCTTTCGAATGCAAGGCTTATGCCAAACCAGTCCTCTTCCCATTGCCTGATCAGCTAGAACACTATTCTAAATTTCTGTTCCCAATCGCACCCACAGTCAGTATCAGTGAGCTACTACGGAAAATTACCCACTAACTTCCACCCCCCTCTATTCAAGCTCCTGGAGAGTTGGTGTTTCCATGTCACCATTGGTTTTAAGACCTTATTTGTATTGGACATATTTACAGCAAATTGTTTGGATTATGACCAAAGTTGAGATGTACATGTGCCATTTAGAGGTTTATACAGAGGTGTCACTCTCAATTAATGTATCTAAACTAGGAGTTTGGACTATTTCCAAAGTTATGGCTATAGTAGCCCGAGTCTTCCTACGCAGTTAATATGGCATAGAAGCAGGAAGAAACCTTCTTGATATACTGGCGAAGAGTGATTAGAAGCCAACAGAAGGCAATATAAAACAGTTCTGTTCTGCACTGTCCCTTCATGAGGGAACACATCTGCTTTCTTTGATAGCTTTCCCAAAATGAATTGGATAAGGAAAACCATCAGTGATGATAATTACTGCTTAGCTTTTTAACTTCTCATAGCTTGTTCCTTGACTTAACTCTTATTACAGGTACTTTATCCTTAATGATAACTCAGGTTTGCTGACTGTTAAAGAAGGAACCCCTTCAGGAACATACAACATAAGAGTGAGAGTCATTGACGGAGTCTGGCCAGATGTTGTCTCAACTGTAAAAGTTATAGTGAAGGAAATCAAAGATGATGCCCTCCATAATGCTGGTTCTATGAGAATAAAAGGTAATCAACGTGATGAAGTATGTTAGGATCATAGTACTGAAACCTACCTCTTTGATGTTACTGCTGTGTGACTTGGAATTCTAATTCTCTCAAATACGGGATGAGAGTTAATAGTTTTGTAGGTGGGGGTTTGAAAATGCATATTTGTTTGTATGACCCTCTGACACTGCATGGGAAGGAGTACCTATGGAGAAAAAAAGACGGCAAGAAATGCTTGACTGATGCAGAAGACAAAGATGAAAGATTTCTACACCAGTTTTTAAACAAAACAGTAATTTATGTTTCAGAAAAAAGCTTCATTTGAACAAGTATCTGCCTGAAATTCTCCAAATTGTTTTAATCTTTGTGGAAAAGTAAGATCTTCCATACATGTTTCTGATTTAAAAGAATTTTTAAAAAAAAAGAAATTAGTAAGAGTCAAAAAGATTCAGAACAGAAACCCTGAGCAGAAGCCAGCATAGAAAATTTCAGAGCCTAAAAATGAAAATACTGCAGAATTTGCAGTTGAGTCCATTTTCTGCAACCTTAGTATTTATTCTGTGGTGCTCCTCTCTTTCATTGCCACGACAGTTGCAAGATATGTTTGTCAGGTTTTTAACTTCTCTTACAGGTATCACTCCAGAGCAGTTCATATCCCAATCCCCTGAAAAACAGAGTAAATACTACCAGATGAAGAAGCTGCTTTCAGAAATTATATCAGTCCAACTGGAAAACATTCACATTTTCAGTGTATTAAATAGCCCAGGCCAAACCCGAGGGATCGATATCTGGTTTGCAGTTTACGGTCCACCTTATTATAAAGCAGAAAAACTTAATGGCAATGTAGCAGCCTCCAAATCGTGGGTAAGTATCCCTACTACATATGAAACCACAGCATCCTCTCATTGTGTCTATGCAGATAATTTCCATTGCCTAGTTAGTGCACGTGCTTAGAATGACTGAGGAAGTAATACGTGAGAAAAATGGATAGTTTTAGTCAGTGAAGTCAAACAGTCCATTAGGACTTATATTAAAAGTTTCAAATATTAATGTTTTAAAAGCCAGCCTGTAAATACATATTAAGTCACCCAAACACTTTCAGGAATGGGAACATGCTTTTCCTAGTGAAAAGACTGTAAAACTCTGTATAAAGGATGTGTTTGGCTGATGCCTTTCTACATGTTGGAGAGGGACTGTTTACAAGGAAGTGTAGCGACAGGACAAGGGGCAATGGTTTTAAGTTGGAAGAGGGGAGATTTAGATTAGACATTAGAAATAAATTCTTTACAGTGAGGGTGGTGAGACACTGGAACAGGTTGCCCAGGGAGGTCGTGGATGTCCCATCCCTGGAGGTGTTCGAGGTGTTCAGGGGGGTTGGAACTCGATGATCTTTAAGGTCCCTTTCCAAACCAAATGATTCTACGATTCTATGTTTCTATTTTCACCCCTCTACGCTGGAATGTTCTGTAGCTGAAACTTGCAAATCAGTCAAAAGTCCCAACTTTGAGTTAAGAGGGCAAAGCAGTAAAATAACCACTCTCCAGTGGAAAATCAGGTTGGAAATGTGCATTGACAGTTTAGTAAAGCTCCTGTCCCTCTTGCAAAAAAATTATCCACTGAAATAAGATTTATGTTTAGAATCAGTGCTGCAGTACTAACTCATTTGTGCCAGAAAAGGTATTTCTTCATCACCCAATGCCTGTCCACCCTTCCCAGTATTTTGAGGACAGAAGTCCAAATCAAAAATACAGCTCAGATGCTAGATAAACAGTCCATCAGAACCATCACAGACTAAAATTTATCCACTCAATTTATGATGAATATGATGATATTTTTGTCCTCTAAGTGCTTACTCATGCTATAATTGGCTTATAGGAAGGCTTTTGCCTTAATGGATGCCAGGCTGAACTGCCTTTGGCTGGAGAGGGTGAGGTAGATATTGGAAGGAAGTGGCACAGCAACCAGTTTTGAAAATAACTAAGACTTGGGCTTTTCATTGCTGTCATTTGTGAGTTTCCTTTCTGTGGAAAAGTCAGATGAATGCAACTAATTGTTTCTCCACAGCTGGAAAATGTCTTGGATGTAAATATCACCCAGATTGGCATCGATGAATGCATGACTGCAAACTGCACTCATAGCAGCGGGTGCATCAGCAAGCATGAGGAGACTCATGTGCCAACCATAACCACAGCTGGAAGCATTTTGCTGGTGTCTGTGACAGTCCTGAGTCATGCCCTGTGTGGCTGCACAGCTCGGGAGAGTCCTCATCTCTCCTGCTCCTCATACCAGACAAACCCTTGCCTCAACGGTGGCACGTGCGTGGACACCGATTTGGGCTACAGGTTGGTAGAGCTCGGTCTGGTGGGCAAACAACATGCTTCTGGTTCTGTCCTTCAGGAGGACGGCTGGAAGCTTGAGGAGGCATCATTGTGTGTCTTCTCGCTGTGGCGGACCTGAGTTTTGTTACACTTCATGCACAGGTCTTGGCAAACAAACCTCTATTTCCAGGTAGGTACTTAGGTTCGTTATAGTCTCTGGGAAAACCTTGGGAATTTTGCAGGCTGCACCGGTTAATGCCACCCTGCAAAGTGCTCTTATTTTCTGCAGCCTACTTTAACGCTGTTAGACATTTAAACTGTATCACTTATGTCACGTAATAACCTTTTCCCAGCATTTCTTACCTCACTCTTCCTCCGAAAATGACATCTTACAGATAAAATAGTATAAAGATGAAAAAAAAAAACCACAAGAAAAGATGGGACTATACTAGCTCAGAATGAGCCTGGTCCCCTTCTGTAAGGCAAGCCTTAAGCATATTTTCTTTAAAATGGTCATCCCAAGATAAGAAAGCAGAAATAAATGGCCAGCCTCTTCTGAGGACCCTCAATAGGAGTGTCAGGACTCAGACTGAAGCTGCAGAAGCCCTGGTCATGGTAAAGGTCCAAGTCTGACATTGCTGCTCAGATGTAATCAACCAAGGAAGTTTTGCTGCCCAGAAACCCTTGGCAGGCTCTGCCGCCTATCAGTTGCTCAGCTCTGAGGTTTCTTTGCTTCTGCTCCATTTTCAGCAGTTTTGTGAATGATCTTTTTCTGCATCCTACCCCCGTTCTGCTCTCAGTAGGTACTAGCTATCTATGGGAAGCAGAACCTAAGAAATATGGGCCCAGCTGGTCACCCTGCCTGTACTCCTGCCCATTTCTGTTGCTCTTTTGGTTTCCCACTTACAGGTTTTGTTATTGTCATGCTGTGATTACTCTTCTCTACAGAATCCCCAGAACATTAAGAAAAGTACCCCAAGCATCTATTTTTGATAGTGTAAAGGCAATAAACCAGCTTGCAAAGAGTGAAGATGCCCAGATCTATAACTGTCACACCTCTTCTCACTTTTTCTGGGTGATAGTACCTTCCCACACCCTTCCTGGGGAGATTCTGATTGGACACAAGAGGACAATTGTTCACACTGAGAACAATCAGCCATTGGAATAACCTCCCCGGGAAGTGGTAGAGCTTCCCCAACATTGGACAATTTTAAGGTTCAGCTGGACAGGGTGCTGGGCCATCTTGTCGAGACCATGCTTTTGCCAAGAAAAGTTGGACCAGGTGATCCTTGAGGTCCCTTCCAACCTGGTATTCCATGATTCTATGATTCCTTTGCTTTCCCTGTCAACATTATAAAGTCTTTAAACAAGCTGATAACTAAGCCTAGTGAAAAGAAGTTTTCTTTTGATTTTTTGCATAAGAGATCATGTGCTTAAGTTTTCATGTGCTTTGTATATTATAATGGTTCCATCGTTTATTCACATAATATTCTTGCATATTATTGTTTAGAACTAAAGCTAAATTGTGTTTGCACAAACAAGTCAATAGAAAACATTTTATGACAGGAGTTTTGCTGGTGCTTAACCCGTGCTAGGATCGAAACATAGGAGCAACATGGGCTCCTGTGTTTAGAGAGTCCTGCTATGGGAAGAGCCCTTCACAACTCCTTCTTGGATGGTGGATTTTTGCTTTTATTTATTTTTTTAATAGATGCAGGTGTCCTGCAAATTTCCATGGACCAGACTGCCAGCAGACAAAACACAGCTTCAAAGGCCACGGTTATGCCTGGTTCCCTCCTCTTAAGCCTTGCTTTGAGAGCCGCATCTCCTTAGAGTTTATCACTGACGTGGCCGATGGACTTCTGCTGTACCACGGACCAGTGGCACCAGGGCAGCCTGGAGAACGGGAAGATTTCATTGCATTAGGTTAGCAACTTAAGGAGTATTTGTTCTTTGTGTTTGTGTGAATGTGGGATTCTACTTGTGGAAAGTGCTAGTTGATAGGGTTTTTTTTGTAAAAGGCTCAGGAAGTTAGTTTTGGAGAAAAAGGGGAATGGAGAACAATTTACCAGCGTGCCCTGGTACACATGTATCCTGTGTTAGAAGTTGGATTTTCTTTGAACTTGCTAATGAACTCCTCCAACTACTAAAATCTAGTTGTAACAATCAGTTCAGCTGGGTTTGAGTGGGAATGTGGTTCGTGCACATCCAATCAGAGTCTTTTCTTTGCAGAGCTCTCCGGTGGTGTCCCATCGCTGACCATGAGACACAGCTCTAGCGAGCTTTTCCTGCAGCTGTCACAAAAAGTTAATGTTGCAGATCGCCGCTGGCACAATATAAAAATTATAAATGATGGAAAGGCAAGTGTAAATATGGGCAATTCTGTGGAAACACTAATTCATGTACCCTAGTTATCCCTCCAAAATCCTTTCTTTCTTCTGTAGAGCTTTTTCATCAGTCAGTCTTTCATCACCTCTGCAGCAGCAGGGATTGGAATTTGTCAGCTCAAAGACCCCCTTAGTCTTGAGGCAGTGAAACAGAACAAGGCCAGGAACAGTCTGGTCCAATTTTGAAATGGGCCCTGCAAATTTTTTTGTTTGATGATCGTATCTATCACTTTGACCACCGAATTGTGATAACCCAGGGGCTAAATGCTTCCTGGACTTGATGGAGTGAAATATCCTTAATTTCTTTGACCAGGAAACTCTCCCCCTCCAAGTGATTTCAGACATGCGGCACAAAGAAGATAGATACACTTTTGTGTAAGGGAACACCTTGCTTTTGGGAACATCTTGCTGATATAACACTGGCGAAGGCATCTGCTAGTCTCCCCCTTACTGTCCTCCATAGGACAAGCTGGGGGCACGCCAGGATCTGGAATGGGGAGCAGGGCAGACCATCTGCTCTGCCAGGTTGTCTCTGGGTTCTGATTTGGCAGAAAACTCCAAGAAAACTGCATCTTCCCTCTACCTTGTCAGGGATTTGACATGGTCATGGTAGAGTCAAATCTTTCTTTTGTGTGGCTTCTTAGTTATACATCATGTACAATAACCTTCTGGATGAGTATGTGGAGTGTTTTATTATTTTAATAAAGTTTCCTGCATTGTAATTGCTAGTTACTGTTTCCCCCTTCTGCTAAGTAAAAGAAAGCATGTAATTAAAATGTATGTCTGTCTCTGTGTGCAATTGTTTTAAATAAAGTCTTTCTCTAGAAAGTGAAGCTGATGCTTGACCACTGCGTAAACGTCTCAGTTAGAGACAGTGACATTAAGAAGATCTCCCAAGTGGATCTGTCTGTCTGTGAAGCCTCCGGAGGGATTGGGGAATCTCAAAGGTAAAAAAAACCCAAACCAACAAGAACTGGAAACATAATTACTCAGGGGGTAATCAGCCAAGTGTTTTGCATGCCACTAATTTTTGCTTTCCCTCCTTTCCCTTCATCATGGGCAGGTTGTTCAGCGGCCATCAGCCCCTACAGCTGGGTGGAGTTAAGAAGACTTCACCATACCACGACTCGCAAAGGCACTTCAGAGGGTTTGTAGGCTGCATCCGCAATGTCATTGTTGATAGCAAGGTAGGGCTGCTAAGACCAGTCTTGGGTTGGCTGCTGTTAACCGTAGACACCTGGCGTGATGCTTCCCTTTTTGTCCTTTCACAGGTCTATGATTTAGAGCACCCTGCAGAATCCTTGAACAGTGTTCCCGGCTGTGTCCTTACGGATGAAATGTGTCAGAGCGGAGGGATGGCCTCCTGTGGTGTCCACGGCAAGTGTGTTGGTGGCTGGGATTTCTTTCGGTGCGACTGTTCCCCAGGATATGCTGGACCAGCCTGTGAAAAAGGTACTGCGAGTTCTAGGGAGAAATTAATGCCGAGGAACTGTGGGAACAGAGTCAAACATACCACTTTAAATTTGCCACAACTTGAATCTGAATGGCCTAATAAGACCATGCTGGACTCTGGGAGTGATTTAGATCTGCAGCAACGTAAAGATCCTTCTAACTCTTCCGGAATAATGTCACAGATGAGGGTTTTTTTGAGACCTGATTTGTGGGGGAGGCAAGTGGTCAGTTGGGTCGTTTTCTCCTTTTCATCATACCATCTTACTTCTTAGTGGTGAAACATGAAACATTCTGCATTGTGCCTTCTTCCTTTTATCATACTGATCACAAAATGTAGTTTAATGAACATGGCACTATTTGTCATCTTGCAGCAGTTATAAGAGCAATGGGGTTGCCAGCTTGGTATGTTCTCTCTGTGAAACCTGGGGGCACAACCGTCCAGTCCTCAGGCCCAATTTTCCATCTATAAAATGGGAATAATTGCATTTGTCTCTGTCACTGGAATGAAGTGAAGGTTGTGCCCCTAGACCACAGCAGTGGGTGCATGTGGGGACATAGAATCAGGCTGGCTCCAGCAAATGTGTTACCCTGTACAAAATCAGCATGAAACATGTATCAGAGAACAAAAGCATGCAAGGGTGGATAATGAAAACCACAGAGACATTGTAAGAAAGTGCAAAATTTTAGCACGATTCAAAATTTAGGAAATAAATTATTTAACTCCTAGTAGCCCACAGCCGTCTTCAGGGTACAGGGGCACACACTTGAAGTTGGCTCTGTCCTCCCTTTCTTAATACCTTCAGCAGCTATTGCTCTGAAGCAGAAATCAGAAGTGAGTTACAGGTGTTTACTGGGACTTTACCTGCCCTCTAACTGCCTTCTCCCTCTAGATATGAATAAGATGGGGTTGATCATAACAGTCTACAATGAGCATAGTTAGACTGTGCCCCATAACTCTGGAGGCTTTGTGTAGTGTTGGAAGGGAATTAGCCCCCTCGGTCCTGTAGTTCGAATGAGTTTACAGGGGAGGATGAGCAGCAGTGAGGTGTTGAGGAGGACCCCAGGCGAGCCAGCTTTGAATAGTGTGCTGTGATTCATAGGTGGGACTGGTGGTGTATTACACACATCCTTTCAGCTCGGTGCCCTTACTTTTCATTCTTGTATCCAGAACAATAATACCCTCTGCAGGAAGCCAGGGTTCGGTTATTTGTATGAATGTTTAGCAGACAGATGATACTGGTTTAATAAACATCTGCCTAGATGTAAATCTTACTCTGTTTTTCATTATCTTGGGGATGCTGGTTCACAAGCACAGCTGCTATACTGGCTCCTAGCAATGTGGCTCACCACCATGTGGCAGACCAAGTGCTCAGAAAGTAATTACTCAAAATCCATAAGTCATATCCTGATGTAATAGCAAAATTTTGATTGGTTCCAGCTGCTTCTAACATACTGGGCTGCAAAATGCTGACGTTCAGCTGGTGCTTTATGAATGGCTGAGCTGTGCTCGCAGCAGGGAGCAGACAGCTGGGCACAGGAGTCACCCACAAAATTCCATCCCTGCTCATCAGCTAGAGCCTGTAGCTTCAGAGACAGTGAACAAGAGAGAACAGTGCCTTAAAAAGAATAACATGGGGGGAATAAGCTAAAGGAGAAAAGAAAATGTGCTTTAAGAAAGAAAAGAGAGAGGAGAAACAGTGAGAGGAAGGAGCGTGAATGATCATTTGATATATCATTAGATATATCAAGCTGAGTGGTGTTAATGACACATTTGAGGGACAGGATGCCATCCAGAGGACCCGGACAAGCTCAAGAAGTAAGGTTCATGAGGTTCATGAGGTTCAACAAGGCCAAGTGCAGGGTTCTGCAACCGGGTTGAGACAACCCCTGGTATCAATACAGGCTGAGGATGAAGGGGCTGAGAGCAGCCCTGTTGAGAAGGACTTGAGGGTGTTGGTGGACATGAGCCAGCAACGTGCGCTGGCAGCCCAGAAAGCCAACTGTATTCCATGCTGCACCAAAAGCAGCGTGGTCAGCAGGTCGAGGGAGGTGATTCTGCCCCTCTACTCCATTCTGGTGGGAGCCCACCTGGAGTTCTGCGTCCAGCTCTGGAGCCCTCAGCACAGGAAAGGCCTGGTCCTGTTGGAGCAAGTCCAGATCCAGAGGAGGGCCACAAAAATTTTCAAACAGCTGGAACACCTCTCCTGTGAGGACAGGCTGAGAGAGTTGGGGTTGTTCAGCCTGGAGAAGAGAAGGTGCCGGGGAGACCTTATTACGACATTTTAGTACTTAAAGGGGCCTACAGAAAAGATGGGGACAGATATTTTTTTTATCAGGGCCTGTAGCAACAGGACAAGGTGTAATGGTTTTTAACTAAAGGAGGAGGAAGGTAGATTTAGATTAGATGTAAGGAAGACATTTATTATGATGAGGGTGGTGAAACACTGGAACAGGTAGCCCAGAGAGGTGGCAGATGCCCCATCCCTGGAAACATTCATGGTCAGGTTGGATGGGGTTCTGAGCAACCTGATGGAGTTGAAGATGCCCCCCAGACATTGAAGGGAGGTTGGACTAGATGACATTTAAAGTTCCCTTCCAACCCAAACCATACTATGGTTTTATGTCCTGGGAACCAGACTAAGTGCCCCAGCATCAGGTGGGCACTTTCTGAATTTCTTTGTGAATGACACTGACCTCAGATTAGCTGTTGGTGATTCCTGCCCAGTCACTAATTTAGACTATGCCTTTATTTGGTAAGAAGAAACTTTTTTTTTTTTTTTTTTTTAACTAAGTTGTGCCCACAACAAGAAGTTCTAGGACTGCTGTCAGGTACTGAGACTGATATGGGTGCAGAAGAGCACCAGGGTCTGGGTGGTTTTGTGATTTTTTTCTTCCCACAGTAGTGCAGTGCAACTCTCTGCTGGTTTGCTCTCAGATGGATTCCCCAGGATGATGGGGAAAGAATTCATTTCAGTGCATTTTCTCTAGTTAAGATAATAAACACTGTCTTAATATCTCTTTGTAATTAAAAATGTTCTCAAGCAGTGGAGATCTAAGTGTGCAGCAATTTCTGAGATTTTCACTTTGATTTTATGTATGTTGTGCTTAGTTCTTCCAGAATGGGCTTTTGGAAGGGACAGTTGGATCCGTTATGAGCCGAGAAGCATCCTCAGCACTCATAGGACTCGGATCCAGCTGATGGTGCGCACCCGCATCTTCCACAGCACCCTTCTCAGCTTGGCCTCTGCCGATGGGAACGGATACATCCGACTGGAGGTGAGTACTCTACAAGCCATTCAGTGCTCTTAATTTGTCAGGGAGTACCCCAGTAAGAGAAAAAGATGCAGTTTCCAATTAAGAACACCTATTCTTTAATGTAATAAAGAGGAAGAATTTTCCACACGAGGGTAATTACTATCATTTGTGTCATCCTTCTCAGTATTACCCTTTAATAGCATATATGCTAGTTGTTTCCCTGCAAAAATTACAGATGAGTGCATGTGATACACATGAGTGGCAAAATATGCTTTGTCTTGTTTGCCTTTTGCATTTGTTTCTTTCCATCTCTGGCTATAAAACTTGTCTCTACTGTGAGGGTGGTGAGACACTGGGACAAGTTGCCCAGGGAAGTTGTGGCTGCCCCATCCCTGGAGGTGTTCAAGGCCAGGCTGGATGGGGCTTTCAGCAACCTGGTCTGGTGGGAGGTGTCCCTGCCCATGGCAGGGGGGTTGGAACTGATTGATCTCTAAGGTCCCTTCCAACTCTAACCATTCTATGATTCTATGACTTTTGTTGCTGTTGAAAAAAGCTGTCTGGATTATATTAGTTAAACAGAGGTTAATTATTCCAATTGTAACAGGAAGGTCTGCTAGGAAGACTTAGAGGTAGACATCAGTAGGGAGAAGACTGATAAAAAGGTTCATCTGAGTTAGAAGTGTGGCCTGTAAAGAAGAGAGTTGATAATTCCTGGACTGCAGTTTTCTTGTGATATTTTTTTTATCTGGGAATAAAGCACTTAAAAACGAGAGTGCCATTTTCATTTTAATAACTCAGGTCAATTTCTTGAAGCAGGAGTGTGTAAAAACATTTAGAAGTGCATTTCTGTTATTAAAGGTATTTATCATCTTCCTCTAGGTGGTTGAGGGTTTCTTTAGTGTTAACTTCAGCTTGGGGGACAAAAATCACTCTCTGAGAATGAAGACGTTACGTATAAACAATGGCCAGTGGGTTCTTCTGACCATGGAGCGGTACAACAATGAATTTACCCTGCGTGTTAACAGTGGTGGAGGTGACCAAGAAGTGACCTCCGTCTTGGGTACGAATAGATGGTTTGAAATGGACTGGGCAAGCATCGTGCTAGGAAACCACCTTCCCCATCATTCAGAGAGCGATTTCCAAGGTAAGTGACGTGATGGGTTCACAAAAGGAGGGAATTAAATCCTAAAAGTGGTATCTCAGAATGCATTGGAGAGTCTGAAACCCAGGTAAGAATTCCCATGGGGGCTACTGTGCCTATGAAATCCCACCTCCTCTTCTAGAGGATTCAGAGCTAATGCTTAACTCTTTGCTTACCATTATATCTGGTTCTAGTGAAGATGTGAGCTTTCCTTGTAAATATTAAAGAACAGCACTTCTGATTTTTATTTCAAATGCCAGAGGCCCCAAGTAGAGAATTGATGCTGCAATCTTCTCTCCCTTTTTGCCTCAAAAGGGCTTAAGGAAGAGACACAACAACACCTGGTAGGAGGAGAAAGATTTACAAGGCAATTGACAGCACATTATCCATTTTCTGGAGTGGGGTACTGGGACTGGAGATTGTGGCTCAACAGAAGACAGTTTTTTCCATTCTATTGCTTCTCATTCAGCCCCGCTTTTAAGATTATATTTTAAATCTAGATTAATGTAGTGGAGCTGTTCTGGTTCATAGGTCATTGCATTGGTACAGCCAAGCTGTCTTGGAGAAGTACTGTTGATCTGTATGTTGGCCAGGGCAATATAGCTTTTTTTTCTGAAATAAACCTGACTAGCAGTATAAGGATCTTTTAAAAAAAAAATATAATAAAATGCTTTAGGTTTTCTACAGTGCTCTAAGGCCTCCTGTATATGTGTTGGGGGCGAGGTTTGAGGTGGGAAAGTTGCTAACTCCATGTATTTCTCTGTACGCTCCCCTGCTTCGATGCAGGTTGTATGCGTGACGTCCAGCTGAACGGTCAGCCCCTTCTCGTGGAAGGCAAAAGCACGGAGTTTGGCTTAATTCTGAGGCGGCAAGGTGTCACGATGGGGTGCCATTCCAGTGCCTGCAGCAGCCAGCCCTGTTACAGCCCTTTTCTTTGCGTAGACCTGTGGAGAAAATACGAATGCCGGTACATTTAGCTTTTGTTTTCACCCAGGGGTGGTTGGAGGACTCTTGCTTTTCACTTTAGGTCAGGCAACTTGCTTTTAACGCTGAACATCCTTGCTGCTGCTGACTGGAGAGAGGCATCCCAATGACAAATCCTGCTCTCCGTCTCATCTTCCAGCACAAGCCAAAATTGCCTTTTCCTGCAAGTCCCATATGGAACCTATTTACTCTAGTATTTTTTCCCATGGTGAGAAGATCACAGGCCAGTGAGGAAATTAAATTCCCTTCCCTAAAAGGTGGATTGCAAAAGCTTTGTTTTCCTCTATGTATTTTGATACTATGTATTTTGGTATAGCCTATATATATTGTGTGTATATATGTATATAAAATATATATTGCGTATATACTATATATATACTCATATATTTCCTGTAAATAAACTGAAATTAGTCATACTTTGTATGAAACAATGAGACTTTGAAAAGTAAACCGCCACAAAACTGGATTCTAAGACTGGCTGCTCAGGGCCATAACCGAAGCCCACCAGCAGTGGGTGTCCTACGCAGTTAACTCCTTTGAGAAGATCCACTTTTTGAAGAAATTTTTCAAAACAATATATTAAAATTTGCAAATCAAAATACAGGCATATCTTCTTAAAAAAAAAAAAAAAAAGAAAAAGAAAGAAACATACTTACATGCAGCACCGGGAGGAAGTGCCACTTAAATTCCTTTAATTCAGCCAAAATTTGCCCTTCATTGCTGAAAAGGCTGTGAGATAGTCTTAGGTGTATCTTGAGACATTCCCTACTTCAGACCACTTGTGAAAGAACAATATGAAGGCTCTTCCATTTATCCACAGGTCTGTGCTCCTCACAGTATTCCTGCATGGCCTCTCCAATTATGTATCAGAGGAAATCACTTTGCAGATTAAAGTCCTAAAAGACAAGATGGGTCATTCTGAGGAGGTTAATGATACCTCTTTCCTAATGGCCTCAACAAGCATTACAAAGCTTATACTAAGTGCTTGCTACCCACATTGATCTCAGCTATCCATTGCCTTCTTGGGGCTTTGAACACATCTGTAGAAAAAGGGTTAGTCTGTTCAGAAGTTCACAGATCCCTTTTTTTAAGGAAGGAGTGAAACTCTTCTGTATATCTTTTGGGTGGAGAGGGCAGAACATATGTTCATGTTTTCATAAGCCTACTAGCTCACTATGTTAGAGATTACAGCTATTTCATACTCTCCATCTGGATTTGGGGTTTACTTGAAAAGACTTTAATTATTGGTTTTAAAGAAATGGTAGCAAACTTTGAACAAACCAACATACAACTCCAGGTGCTTTGCCTGCCTGAAAGGTATCTTCTGCTTTTGTTGTTCAGGTGTCCAGCTGGGAAAGTAGAAGTGACCGACAACCTTACAGGGCTCAGACACTGTACCTCATCACCGTGTGGACACTGGACCTGTAGGAATGGGGGTACCTGTGTGGCTCAATCCCAAGACAAGACTATCTGCCAGTGCCCCGAAGGTTACAAGGGAAGATGGTGTGAAATTAGCCAGGTGAAGGCAGGAAGACCCGTTGGACTCAGCTCTGGCTCTATTCTGGCAATCAGCATGTGCCTCCTTGTCTTCCTAGGTAGGAAAGCAAGTACTCCTTGTCTTCCTTTTTATTCTTGTACCTTGAATCAAGTCTGCTTTACCCTTGGATGTTATGATCGGGGCTTCACTTTTTCTGGAGATTCCCAGTTGGGAGTTCATTCGAGGATGCTAAAAGACAGGCATCAGCACATAGTTACAGTTTACTTGGTTTGAAGCCAGTTCAAGCAAATTTAGGACTTCTCTCTTCCAGAATCAGTTATTTTCAGTGTTTCTTAAATAAGAGATTTCCATCTATGTGTGCAAATCTGTGGGCAGTCAGATCCATCTGAAACGCTCTCTTGCCCTGAGCCTGTACATTTGTAATAAGTAGGATCTACAGCTAGTACCTGCTCTTCACCTATCAGGAAGGCAGAGATGCTTCTCTAGAAAATTAATAATCTTAATAGCCGAGCCTCATTAAGAGTGTTGGGCAGAAAGAGATGTTCACAGTGTGTCCAGTTTCAGGCGGACTTTGGATGAAAAGTTAATAACACAACAAAACTGTTTCTCATATTGGTAAAGAAAAACTGCCTGCACATCTCAGAATAGTAAAGACTCCATGATTATATTACACTTTAACCTTCATTAAAATAGTGTTTTACTTACTTTGGGTATCTTATTTACTCAGGATTGGTGAAAGGCCAGAGATTGGCCAAAATGCCTTCTATTTAAATGGATTCCTTTAGGTAAGTAAAATACCCTTTTAATGAAGTTTATGATGTAATATTCATAGATGATTTTTACATTCCTGAATATAAGTTGTTAATATATAAACAGCTATGCATTTCTTACCTGGGAATTTCATTGTCAAATGAAGAGTTGATTTAATATCTCAGGAGTCATATGTTGATCATGCATCATACTTTGTCATATGTCATATAACAAATAGGCATCTTTATGTCTTCCAGCACTCTTGGTCTCCTACACGGTGTGGAGTCAGTGGGGAAGTTCAGGGTTTCGGAAAGGAGGAATTTACCACATTCCTGAAGAGCGTGAAAGCTGGGAAGATGTTAGAGAAAATGTCTTTAATTATAATGAAGAAGGAGGTGGAGAACGTGACCAGGTATGATGCAGCTTCGACCCAGTATTTGCAATTCAGCCTCTCCTCACCTTCCTTTCCCAGACCTTTTATTTAATTTATTGTCCTTATCTAATTGGCTTGGTACCCAAAGTGTTCTTGAGTTGGGAAGCTTTTATTTCAAGCCAATCTGTAGCTTTCACAATGCTGGTCATCTGTGGCCACCTTTGAGGGGTCTGCTCTGGACACAGCATTCTTGTTTTAGCTGAAGACTATCAAAGGGACAGACAAAGGGATTTGGTATGATCTGAACTAGGCCTTCTCTTTTCTTCAGCTTCTAGAAAACTCACAGAGTCCATTTTTGTGCTGTATTGAATTTTAAAACATTTTTTGGAACCTCTCTTCTTTTGTGTTGTTTCTCTCTGATATTTGCATTCTTTTTTTTCCAGAATGCATATGATATAGATGAACTGAAGAAACCTCTCCGTAACATTCCACACTTCTCCTTGAGAGAAGCTGCTCCACGCTCCAGGACACCCACTGGCCCAAAAAGAGACTCACTTCCAAAACATGCACATCAAAAACAGTCAACATCAGCTGTTACCAATGTCCCAGACTTCAAGGAATACGTTTCTCAAATCATCTGGGATGCAGACAATGATCCAAAGAGTCTTCCAGCTGACACTATTCATTTTTACTGCTTAGAAGGGCAATGCTCTCTAGCAGGGAGCCTTAGCTCCTTAGACTCCATTAGTGATGACGAAGATCTAAATTATGATTGCCTCCAAGAGTGGGGGTCAAAGTTTGACAAGCTTAAAGAACTCTATAAGGTCTCAAATAAACATTTGTAACCGGAGCTAAAAGATCTTGAGACATTGCCATGACATACAGACACTAATTTTAAAAATGACCTTTTTTATATATAAGGTACATCATGTAACTTACTTGATGTGAGTTTTTAATTACAGTAAAACGACATACTCATTTTTCCCAGGTGTGATAATCTGAATGGTCTTTTTATACGCACTGTACAAACAGTTATTTAATGGTAGAAGTGCAAAGACTTTTAAAGCATTATTTTTTTTTTTAACTTTGGAATCTAGGATTTGTAGAGAATAGCATTATAATATCCCTTTTTATTTGTGTAGACCACAGTGATTTACTAGAATTATCCTGGATGCATAGAACTTGGATTATTTTCTCCCTAGTATTAATATGAATTTTATCAGGTGGGTAGCAATGTGTGGGATTGTTTGGTTTTTTTTAAATCACATTAATTTTAGACTGTGCAATAATTATTATAAATGTTAAATAGAAAACATTTTAAATTTCTGGTTTTCTTGTCAGCTTTTGTCTTATCCTCCTAAACTGTAATCTCCCTTGACATCACACACACCACCTCACTCGCTGTTACAGGCTGCCCAGCGGCAAGAGACTTTTTCTGTCTTATTCTAATTACCTGTAAAGAGGGTAAAAGACTGGAAAGATCCTAGCTGTGGAAAGCACTTTGCTGACGTGACAATTTACACTCTTAAAAGCTGTAGTCAGTCTTGGGAAAAGTTTATATTCAGTGAGCTTTTATCTCCAACTTTGCTTTCTGCATGGAACCCTTCTTCAAAATCTGCAGCTGGGAAACAGAAGAGCTGACAGTGAGCGTGAAGAGAAGATAGAAGGGAACCCAGGAAAAAAGTTGGAACTCAATTCTCTCAGTCAGGACAGTCATTGTGAAAATTGGGATCCTCACAGGAGGAAGCATGGGAAGCCTCCCCTGTTCCCCTTTCCCTCCTCCTACTCCCACCCTCCAAAAAAGGACTGTGGTTTGAGCATGGAAAGGCAGTCAGGAGCTTCTGAAATCTAATGGTGATTTGAACACCCCTGTGACCATGGGAAAAACATGGTAACTTGTCCTTTCCCATCCTCCGTTTCTTACTTCCCTGAAATGGGGACAGATCCCAATGCTTGGCTTGATGTGTGAATGTGAACAAGTGCTTACAGTGAGCTTGGAGGCCCTGAACTGCTACGGGTTTTTTAAGTTGTTTTCTTTCTTTTTTTAGGTATCAGTACAACATACTTAATGTTTGTTTTTCATTGAAATCTTGAAATAAGTCTTTCCTCATTTTACTTGGCATGAAAAATGCAAATGTAAATTAGTTTTGTATACCTAGAAGGATGATTTTTTGATACTATTAGAGCAAGTATAATTGATATTGAACAAAACCACCATGTGACCTGAATAAAACAATCTGCATTCATTCCATAAAATTGTTTATATAAATGATACTAAAGTAGCAGTATTTTTATTAGAGAGATTTGGAGCAGAGAGTTGGTATGAACTACTCCTTCATACCAAAGCCTCACGTGGTTGGGCACTGATTATTCTTACAAAGTCATAAAAAAAAAAAAAAGATTGTAGCTATATTAGCATATAGGCTCATCTTAACGTAAATTTTTCCCTCCTTTCTAAAGATGTGTGGTGTGGTAAGAAGCGACAAAATCTCTTACATCTGGGGATATGACATATGTTGTGCTGCAAGTGAAAACTGCTGAGCCCCAGAGCTTCACTAAGGCAACTGTTCCGAGTCTTGAACTCTTAGAACATTTTTATGAAGTGTATATACATTTCTATTGCTCTTTATTAAGTTGCCTCTTCTGAACTTGGTACCAAGTAAAGCCTGGCATACTCTCTCTCTTCTGAAAGGGACTAATTTGAACAGATTATCAGTGCTACAGATAATGCAGCCAGGTTATGATCTGCTAGAGGATGATTTTGTAATTCATATTCTGAAACTAAATGTTTTACATATGGATGCATTAAACAGTAACTCAGGCAAGCTGAAACAGTAGTTATTTTTTTTTCCCCCTCAAATAACTGAAGACACAGAGCAGCACGCACAACAGAAGGTAACAAATTGCATTGTAGCCAAGACATTTAATGGACATCTATCCTCAGGGAAAATGAGAAAGAAGAAAGTTCTTCTGCCTCCAGTTTGATGGACTGAGAGTCAGAGAGGGCCACACCAGGCACTTGTTTGATGCAGCATCCCCTGTTCTGCTTGCTGCAGAAGCTGTGGCTGCTGAGTAGAAGAATAGCAGTCCTGTAGGAAAG
Organism: Gallinago jamesoni; assembly: GCA_025769975.1. Classification (NCBI taxonomy): domain Eukaryota; kingdom Metazoa; phylum Chordata; class Aves; order Charadriiformes; family Scolopacidae; genus Gallinago; species Gallinago jamesoni. Next base: position 129,175,284 of record JAOQGH010000012.1, read on the forward strand.
GAGAAACAGCCTAGTTGCTTACAGCAATGACTAGGGCAAAAAGAGATTTGCATTGTATAATGACACTGAAAACTTCTCTTCAGCCTTTGTGATCTCTCGGTAAAATATTTGAGAAATTCAACCAAATGCTGTAGTTAAAAGCTTGTGCTTGTCCCTTAGACATTGACATCCTAGGAACAGTCGTATCTGAAAAGCTTGAGAACGAACTCCTGGCTAGTTGCAGCTTAGAGACTTTTGTGGACAGATGTGGAGTCTGTAATGATGGACGTCTTAATAAGGGTGGAAATTACTGCTGAAAGGAAGTGGTTGCTTCTGCCCCTTCACTCGACTTCCATCACTTGTTTATCGACCAAGGTCTTAATTTCTTTGCCTTTCAATAAGGCACTAGAGTAGGCAAGGGCCGGCAGAGGATTGGAGTCTCCTTCTCTGGAGACATTCCAAACCCCCCTGGCCGTGTTCCTGTGCAACCTGCTCTGGGTGGACCTGCTTTAGCAGGGGAGTTGTACTAGATGATCTCCAGAGGTCCCTTCCAACCCCATGGGATTCTGTGAGGATGAAGGATGAGCCGTGAGAGGGAGCCACGGGGAGGGCCTGGCTCTCAGCATTCCCTTCTTCCCCTCTTCTCTAGGCAACTGCTAGTCATCACTAATTAAAGAAACGTATTTACTGCTACTCAATTAAGCAGCAGCAGGGGAAAGCAAGGAGAGAGAGGTAAGGCAAGTGGGGATTTACCCGTCCGTGGCCTGTGGGCGGCCTGCTGAGCGCCGCCACCTTCCCCTGCCCGCCCAGGGGCGGAGCCGTGAGTAGCCCCGCCCCCTGCTGCGCGAGGGGGCGGTGGCCGGCGGCCATCTTGTTTGCCTCCTGCGGGGGCGGGCGTGACTGGAGCGGCTGCTTTGCGGGGCTGCCCTCGGGCTCAGGCAGCGGCGATGAGCGCGGAAGCGGCGGACCGGGAAGCTGCCACCTCCAGCCGGCCTTGCACACCGCCGCAGACCTCCTGGTTCGAGTTCCTGCTAGAGGAGGGGCTGCTGGAGCAGCACCTGCAGAAGCCCTCTCCCGGTGCGTGCGGCGCGGCCCTGCCGGCCTCTTCCTTCTCGGCCGTGGCCGGCCTCCCCGCGGCTCTGGCCCTGCCGGTCTCCCTCCTCACGGGGGAGAAACGTTCGCTCCTTTCCCTGCGGGACCCTTCCTTCGCCGCTGCGGCCTGCAGCCTGGCCGCTGCCTCCGCCTTCCTGCGGCCTGCTGCGCACCGGCGCCGCCTCCCGCCCGCCTCCTCCCTCCTTCCCACCCCCTTTCCCACCCTCGCCTACGGCAGGTTTGGTTGCGGGGGGTGGGGGGTGTTTGTGAGGCGGCGGTGGGTGTCAGGGATGTGTTGGGGAAATGAGCGTGCGGGGGATGAGAAGGGCACCTCAGGCCCAGAGGTCTGTGGGCTGCAGCCACGGCCGCGCAGCGTTAGTTGGTGCAAACAAGAATGTTATCTTTCTCGCTTTACATTGAGTTTCCTATTTAATAGCTGCATTTCCCCCGTATTTCCTGTGCTTTCCCTTTCGCATGCTTGAGTTTTGTTTGTGGAAGTGTTACAGGTTGTTTATTTTAACAATGTGAAGTGGTGTTTGCAAAAATAATGACAGTTTGCAGCGGGTTTTTTTCCCCATTAATGTCTTGCAAGCACCAGGGACTGGAGTCCTCCTAAAGGTTCAGTGCTGAAATTGCTTTGTTGTCTTAGACCTGGAATGAACCGAAGCCTGGTCTGATGTGTAGTAAGAAAGTGACTGTATTTAAAAATAGTTGATCTTTTGATGATCATAAGTGCAACTTGTCTTGTTCAGTACCTGAATTCTGTCTGTGAGCAGGTGGAAGAGGAAACAGGGAAAACCTGGGACAGTATTGCCTCTACAAAAAGTAAATTTAAGCCTAGTCAGGCTTTATCTTTGTGCTCAGATCTTATGCTGCTATTTTGCAGTTAAAAATAATGACTAGTGTTACGTTTCACAAAGTTCAGTGAGAGTGTAACGGTTATGATTTGGCTTCAGTTTTTCAAAACCGCTCAAAGGTACTGGGGGGATTGTCTTACTGTAAAGGAGAGGCTTGGGGCTTTTTTTTCTTTTCTGAGAGAAAAAAAAACAGCCTAAAAGTATCTTCGAAATGTATTCAGAAGTACCAGCATTTGCTTGTAAGTACATTTTAAATATACAGAAGAGAATTACAAGTAGGTATATACTTCGACAACAGCTAACTTGTTATTGCAATAAATACCATTTTTATTTTCTGTGGATGCAAGTACTGAAACAAAATTAATACAAAATAATGAAAATAAATAAAAGCATGAGAGTTACTGTGCTGAAGTGAAATTGAAGGTTAAACAAAGATATGTTAATAGTCTGAATTAGGTCAGTGTAAAGAAGATACCCTTTGGGATTAGCATCTGCCAGGTGACAGCGTCAGCTGTATAAATGGCAATGATGAGATAAGATCCCTGCTCATAGCTGCAACAAGAAATTAATTTCTGGGCTTAGAAAGAATTTGAAGAGTGGCTGTGTCTGTTTGCAGATCCACCACCTGTACAGCTGATTGTCCAGTTCTTGGAACAAGCTTCGAAGCCGTCAGTGAATGAACAGAACCAAGTCCAGCCACCACCTGATAACAAAAGAAACCGCATTTTAAAACTTCTTGCTCTTAAAGTTGCTGCTCATCTGAAGTGGGATTTGGATGTATTAGAGAAAAGGTATAGTCTGTACATCCTCATGCTGAAATTACTAAACTGAAATGGCTTGAGATCTTTAATTTTAACAAATGGAAATGTGTCTGGCTCCCTTTTCTGACAGCATGTTTCTTATATTAAGAAGAGTTTTGGGTGTGACGACTGAAATAGTTTGATTTTTATCTGTGAGTTGGAAAAGTGTTTTGATAAAGGCAGTGTCTATGAGCAAATCAATACTGTTTATAATTTAGAGAGGAAGAATAGTGGGTATTAGGTATTAAGATGTGCATGTCTAAACTGCATAAAGATTAATTTTAGGTTATGTTTTCTTCAGTGACAAAACTAATGTCAGTTTCCCTATTCTGACATGCTTGAAGTTGGAAGTCTTGCTCCAGTTTTGATGCTGTATAGTAACCCATAACTGGTTGAAATAGACAAACTCCACCTTTGCATTTTTCCTTTGAATTTTTTTAACACAAATAATTTCAACTGCTGAGTTGTCTGGTGGAAGTAGAACTGCTGGCAGTTCTAAGTACAGTAGGGAACTGCACTTTAGCAGTGTAAAATTTTAGCAGGGCACTATTTGCTCCAGTTGTAACTTGCATAGAACCATTTAGGTCGTAAAAGACCTTTGAGATCATGAAGTCCAACCATCAGCCTAGCGCTGCCAAATCCTCCTTTTGCAGGAGGAGTTCATACTGACATTTATTCATGGTGTATTTTCTGTGAATTGGTATCTTCTTAAAATGTAGGTATAATCTTGATTGAAAAATCAGCCCTGCGGTATGACAGTATTGGACTGATCCTGGGTTTTGGTTTAATTGTTTTATCCATCTGTGCTGTTTTTTTTTGAGAACCAATGTGAAATAATTTCGACTACTAATTTAGTATCTCTATATAGTAGTTAGAGTTCTTATTCTGTTAGCTTGTGAAGCTTAAGATTGTTCTAAATTAAGAAACGTGCTTCTGTTTAACTGATTATACCCAAAGGTTCAGTCATGGTAGTTAAAAAGGAATAAAATAACAGCTTGACCCCAGCTTTTTTTCAAGACTTCTGCTGTTATAAACAGTTGAAAGATGTTCTGTTCCTGCCAATGAAAACAAGGTTTCTGGACTTTACAAGGAAAAATCAACATTTGTTAGTTTAAAATGATAGCTTGGTAACAGACCTGCAGCCTGATATTACACAAGAACTACAATTTGTTAAACAGGAATTAAGTCTTTTAATGTTAAAAATGTAGTTTCACTGGTTGTTTTCATTCTTTGCTGGTTGTAAAGAATGCAGATTTTTCACAAGCCCAAAGGTACTTTGGCAGTAGCTGATCATTTCCAATTTCAAACAATGACTAAATTAGTGATAGTGTTTCAGTTGCATTAAATTGTATCTCAAAAGCTTGGAGTGGTGCAGTCCAGCCTGCAATGCCTTCTCATTTTATCAAGAAAGGTTCTGTCCCAGCAAATGTATATTTTACATAATACAGGTTACAGTGCTCTATTCCTGTAACACTGTTCCTTCACTGTTTGCTAGTGGATGCTGCAGAAAGGGACATAAGCCGTAATAGCACAAGCGAAATGTTCCCTTTACGTGAATGAAATTCCACTTGCAATGGAAATATGGTTGTCTGCCTTCTGGCAGTACGATCTGGAAATACTTTGAAAAGAATTTCTTCTTAGTTGGGACCTGCTGTTACAGGTGACTGGATTATTCTGGGGATATGTGTGGGCTAATGCAGCAGTGCATAGTAGTAGTTCAGCTGTCAGGGCAGCCTTCCATTCGGGCTTATGCTGCTTATCCTGGTAACTGCTTTACATACCTGACCTAGAATGCTACCTGGTACAGATCATTTCAATATAAGAATTAAACATACTACCCTTATTTCCATGGGATGTTAAGTAGTAATATAGTACTGAATAGTAGTCAATATTACTTAAACATTCCAGAGGTAGGATGGCAATATGAAGTATCTGATTTTTTTAAAATATTTTTTTTAATAGCTTGTCTGTTCCTGTATTGAACATGCTACTGAATGAACTTCTGTGTATCAGCAAAGTTCCCCCAGGAACTAAACATGTGGATGTCGACCTGTCCAGCTTACCCCCAACCACTGCGATGGCAATACTACTCTACAACAGATGGTAAACTGCTTTAAGGCAATAATCTTAAAATCATGATAGAACAAGACAATGGGGTTTTTTCTGTCTATATACTTGTATGTAGAAGGAGGAAGAATCTCAAAGTAATAATAATTTTGTGGTCTGTAGGTAGATTATAGTGAGGAGCTGAGTTTGAAAAGCTATTCTACATCTGGTTTTGTGTCCTGAAAAAATGGTCAAGATAGTTGTTTGAACTGTCACTGTATAAAGATAAAAATCTTGTTCTCTTTTAGGTTTTTAGGGACATAAGAGCATTTCTTAAATATTAAATGTGCTCTTGAGTGGAGTGTGTATTCAAATGTTATAATTCTAATGGTATAACATATCTGAAATTATAAGGTGATGTTTTTAAGAGGTGTGTAATCTGCTTGTTACATTTCTGAGGCTAATACCATTCTTTGCTTAATTTTTTCCCCCTATGTAGGGCCATAAGGACCATTGTTCAAAGTAGTTTCCCTGTAAAGCAAGCGAAGCCTGGTCCACCTCAGTTAAATGTGTAAGTTACAGCTATAATTCATTTGGACTTCATGTGTAATTTGTAATCAGAAATTTAATTTCTAATTGGATTAAATCATGTTAGTAACATTTAGTTGCTTAAAATGGCTAGTTGCAGCATGGAAAACTTGCCTTTATTTCAAGTATATTCTTATTGTCCTGGCAGACATTGTTTATACTTACGTGTACTTGTCTGTCATTCTACTCTTAAAATATCACTGTGACTCCACAGAGGCATGAAAAATCATGGGAGAAAGGGAGACGGCAATTTGCCTAGGCAGAATGCTTATTCTCTAATACAGGTACATTTCCTGCATCTTGTTTTAACTTACAATAGCTTGTTAATGGAGCTGTTTTATAGCAATGTGCTGCATTATGTATGATAACATGAGAAATCATGAGATGTTTTCATTTGCTTCATTAGGCAATAAATTGTAATTTAAAGTCTGTATTCATTTTGCATTTTAGAAGCTGTGTGGCTTTAGTTACAACGTGTCCTTGGAATTGACTTTCATGTTACCCCCAACTTTATTGGAGAAATTTTTATCTCAGTGCTACTTTTTATGTGGTTTATGTTAATTTTATACTCGAGCATTAGGCCATACTTATTGGAGACAATCTGTTAATTATGTTGATTAAAATACTACTACTGCTTTTCATTTTACTGTATATCTTGTATTGTCCTATATGAGAGTCTGATCCTGAATCAAAACATTATGTATGGGGAAATAATTTAAGAATACTTTTAATTTTTACATAAACATACAAACACACTTTTGCCCTTGACACATGCTCGAGAAGATGTAAATAGTGAAGCTTCAAGAGACTTGAGGCTGTGGAAGCTAATTTCTTCATGACAGTTTTGCTGATACTAGCAATCTGGTTTTTAGAGAAAAAAAATCAACAAAAACTTCCTAACTTCCATTTTATTGATCCATATTCTCATCCAAAATTATCTTTTCATTATATAATTCTGTATTTCAGATAGACATAAATAAAAACAGTCAGTGGTCCTGCATAATCATGTTTAAAATGTAGTTAAGCAAAACTTTAGTATGAATTGCTTGTTGTGGTCTAGAACATGAAGTACAATAACATGCAGGTTTGCTTTATAAATGAGATCTTGACCTCTTCCCTGCATTTTCCAGGATGAACCAGATGCAACAAGAAAAGGAACTAACTGAAAGTATTTTGAAAGTGGTGAGTCTTTTTTCCCCTCGTATTTTTGCCTGAATTTACATATAAATATGAATGGACAGGAAATAATTGCATCACAGTTTTGTTGGATTCAGCACATTTATATTATATTTTCCACTTTTAATATTTTCTACAGTTCCACTGTGTGTGTTTTGGACAGTGCTGTGTCTACATTCCCTGTAGTATGGAATGTGTTTTGTGTGATTGAAGTATTGTTTCATCTGCCGGTTGTTGGAGCCATATACATTGAGGAAGCCTCCACAAAATCAGTGTGTGATTAATAATTAAGACTATACTTGAGCTGCAAAATCATGTGGCAGCAAAATTCAACACTTAAAACCTTTTACTATACTGTTACATTTCTAGTGTTAATTTAAACCCAGAGCTAAACTCAGAACCAAGAGGTTAATTTTTTCAATGCATTTGAACTCTTACAGTTGAAAGAGCAGGCTGCTGATTCCATCCTGGTCCTAGAAGGAGCACTTAAATTAAACAAAGACCTTTATGTCCACACTATAAGAACTCTGGATTTATTAGCCATGGAGCCTGGTATGGTGAATGGAGAAACAGAGAGTTCCACAGCCGGACTGAAAATCAGTGCAGAGGAGATACAGTGCCAGGTACCTTGCATTCTGTACTAAAACTTTGTATATATTTCTTTAGACAAAGTGTTAAGTAATAATTTTGAGATAAATTGGGGTATTTTTCTGTTAATATTTCTTGAGTCTTTTTTTAATGCAATGAGATATTAACTACATTTTTACATTATTAAATTTTTTTTTAACACTGTAAATATTGTTGCTTCCCCCCACCTCTGGAGTAAACCATTATATGACAATGACAGCTTATTGCGTTCTTCTTAACAATTGGACTATTTGGAAATCATTCTGTAATTTTGTAAAGCCTGTGCAGAATTGCTCACCCTGAGATTGCAGTTAAAGAGGAAACAATTGAATTATGTGGGGGAAGGTATGCAGTATATATCAGTACATTAGAAAAAAACTGGGAATAGTGTAAAGTACATGTGAGGTTTGAGCTGGAATACTTAATCTTGACTTTACCTTGGAAATTTATACAACATTTAAAGTGTTTTATATCAATGCTGTTTGCAGGTTTGCTATGACTTGGGTGCAATCTATTTTCAACAAGGGGCTACAAATGCAGCTGTTCATGAGAATGCTAAAGAAAAGTTTTTCAAAACAAAGGAGTTGATTGCAAAGGTAACAAGCGTTTTATTAGCATATATGTTCAATTCTTCTAAAAGAGCTTGTCTAGATTATTGCTTCTTTCTTTAGCAGTTTAATAGGTGTTACTGGTACACATGATCTTTAAAGAAACTTCTTGGTATTTTGACAGCAGGTTTTGTTTTTCACATTTTGCCTTGTTTGAAATGATATGAATCAGCTGCAATATCTTGCTGCTTTGTTCTATGTTTTGTAATGAATATTCTCTTACACAAATCGTATTCATGAATGAAATTCAAGAATAATTTCTCCGATGCTAATACTAACTTGACTGAACAGTATGTTCTGTGTCCCTTGTGGTGGTGAGTTTTTGAGGAATGTAACCATAAAGCACTTCCTATTCTTTTTTTATGTAACCTTATCAGGAAATCAGTTTGTTTATGTTTTGACCTTTTGAAAAATGCATTAGTTGTAAATTAAAACATCGTATGCTTCTTTTTTTTTAATTTTGCTTCATACTTGCATTCCCAAAGCTGCAAAGCTCGGATTTTTATTTAAATAGACAAAACACGGCCTAAGCTATAAGGGGTGCATATGAAAGTATGCTAAAACAAGTGAAGTGTGTACACACACATTGTTATTTTGCTGTTAATTGAGGAAATTGTGAGTCTTTTTGTTTCTAAATTAAGCTTATGTATTGTAATGTATTTGCCACTAAGATTTGGTTACCTCTTACTTTTCAGAATGGTTCATCATCACTTCATTTTACTATCGATGAAGAACGGTTAGCTGGGTACTGTCAAGCTTGTGGAATTCTTACCTCATCTTCTGATGATGCGTCTCAACAGGCAACTCCTTATAGTCAAGTCCATAGTTGTATGAAATCTGGCAACTATCAGGTAGGGTATTTAAATAAACCCACATACATTTGAGGTGGGTTTTTTTGTCATGATTCCACTTGAAATTACAGGGATTTCAATAAATTCAAGTGTTGCAGTTAACTATTACTGTACAGGTGTAGAATGCACTTATATAGGGATATACCATAATCTGATACACATTAGCTTAAAATATCTTGGATTCCATACAATGTAAATAATTCCTACCAGCTGATGTATGGAATTTTCAGGTAGAATCTAATTATTTGGGGGTTCAGGGAATGCTGCTTGCTGAGATGTGCAAATTTGGGTTGGGTTTTGGTCTTTTTTTTTTTCTTTGATTATCTGATGCTGGAGAGCTTTCTTGTTGTTTGGTCCCTTTCTGGTTGTTTAACGAATTTTAATATTACATACGGGAGGCAAGCGGCTTCTCTTATTTTCATCATTTTTACCAGACAGGAAATTACTTTATCTTTTTATTACTTCATCCATTGACTATTCCAACTATGTTTGTGTTACAGGACTTAGTGAAGATATTCCTTGAAGATAATCTAACACTCAGTTTACCTGTTCAGTTCAGGCAATCAGTGCTGAGAGAACTCTTCCAAAAAGCTCAACAAGGGTGAGACGTTAAATAACGATCTGATCAATGATGATGAAAAGTAATTTTAGTGAGTTTTATGTTTTTCATGGAAATCATATGAAATCTTTTAACAACACATTACTTGCATCCAAGAAATGTCAGCCTTTATTTCTCTTAGCAATAGCCTAAGCTGTATCTTCCAGCTAAGGAGCTGTGATGTGTCTCAGTGTGGCAATATATGGGAAAATTTTACTGAGTATTAACACTTGCATAAATAAAAATCAGTAAAGTGGTAGAAGTCTTAGTTTATCATATGTGTGTGTATGTATAGATAGATATAAAATTTATAACAAAGTGCCTTTTTAGAGGTTTTCTAAAACTTGAAGTCAAAGCTGGTCAGGCTAACCATACCAAGCAGTAATATTGTGGGAGACGCGTAGTTCATTGGGAACATTGGCAGTGCAGTTATCTGTGCCCTTGTGCCTTGCTGAACTAGCCCTGTGTTGAAGGATTAGTGTGGTACACTTATTCTAAGAAAAAAATTTAGAGTAAGCAGAGAGATTTAGGCTTGTTACACGTGCAGCTTATGGATTGCTCCCAACTGAGAAATGTTGATCACATGGCCACATCAAAAATTCAACTTTCTGTGGAGCTTAGGCACTTGAATCGGGGCTATATGTAAAGCATCTACATATAATCATGGTGATAATTAATCTCTGAAGGGAAAATGCCCGTAGGTATTTCAGTTGAAGAAATGAGAGAGGCTCTGCAAGTATTGATGGTGACAGCCTCTTATGTAAGAGCGAGCTTACTTGTGTAACTACTTGAGTAGTTAATTAATTTAGCTTTCACTTCAGCCAGAGAGGAATCAATAGACATCTCTTAGATGAGCATCTTAGAGGCTGTAGCTTAGCAGCTGTAGGGTTGTTTTCATTTCTGATGCAGTTGATACAGAGTGCCCTCAGGTGATGAGTACTAGACAGAGAAGGATGGAGGAGCATGACCTTGCAATCATACAGAGAAGGAAGCCATAGGTGCTGGTTATTTGTTTTGATTTTTGTCCAATGATTGTGTATGCTGAGATGCATAAATATTCCTGAAGCCTCCTGGGCTGTCAGCCACGCTCAGGGCATGCTTGCCAAGAAGCGATGAACCTTTTTGTCAGTCACACTGCTGTAGTTGGAAGGTCTGGTGGTGCTCAGTCTGAAGCGATAATGAAGTCTGCCTGTGAAACAGAGCTGTGGGTGGGAAGGGAATTTTCTTTTTAAAAAAAGTGAGGTTCTGAGTCAATTTAAGTAGAATCCTGTGTAAAGTTTTTTAGAGTGCAGTCTTTGACAGAGGCATGTGCTTCAAACTTATCTTAGGATCTGGCAACTGGAGCTTTGCTGTGACTCTGTGTTTGTCAAAGAAGTTCTGTGATGTTTGGGTTTGTGTTCATGCAGGAATGATGCTCTGGATGAAATTTGTTTCAAAGTCTGCGTGTGCAACACGGTCTGTGATGTATTGCAGGGTAGAATCATTGATATTCAGTTTTGTCAGCTGCTCCTGAGACCCAGCAAAGAGAAAATAGACTTTGTCCTTGAGGTAAGAAATTATCTGAAATTAGAAGGGGAAGCTGTAGTGAGATCTCTCTTTCCTCACCTAACTGTATTGTTGCATGTAATAATCAAAACTCTGAAGCAGAGAAAAATACTTTGTAAGATAACTTCTCAAACTTTATTCAACTTCTTTGCAGTTGGTACAATTCCACTGTATGTATTCAGTCTTGCATCTATGTTCATAGCTCCATTTTCATCTGTTGGGGAGAAACCAATGTTGACTTGTTACTTCAGCTTGGATTTTAAATTGCTGCTATTCCTGACATCATTGATTTATTTAGAGATATTGGTAAATGTTTGTTTTCAAGGAACAAAGAAAGAAATTCTCAGAGATAAAGGAGATACTAGAAAAACGAGTATCTTTTGAAGAGGGCCACTTTCCCTTGCCAGCTTTGTTGTGAAGTTAGCATGTCATGAAATGATCCTTAATTATTGTATATGTGAGACTTAAACTGTTGCCCTCAGTAAAATTTTATAGGAACTATTATTTCTCAAACTAAACTTATGCCTTTTGTTGCTTTGCTGTCATTTTTGTATCTTTTTTTCTTAATTTGAGCCTTGTCTCTTGCTTGTTTCTTCAAGCACGTGGCAAAACTTGGCTGGCAGTACTCTGTTCTTCAGAGGAAGTAAAAGTTGTCCCATCATCTGCTCATACTAGGACTTAAACATACTGCTCAAAAAAACCCCACAGTATTTCTTGGAAGCTGGAAATTAAATTCAACTATCTAGTTATCTTTCAACTACTGTGGTGTTTTGCTTTTTTTTTTTTTTAAGATCCAAACATCCCACCCTGTTAATCCTAGTGAATCTTACAGTTTTGCTCTTATAAATATTCCTTTTATAAACTTGTGTAGCAGATCTTTCTGATCTTATGAGGCTGGTACTGTGGCACTTGGCATCAGCACAGCTAAATATCAGAGAATTAGGAAAAAGGAATCAGAATTGTGTCTGAGGGAAGATCGCAGCTGTCTGATACAGCTTGTCTTGTGTACAGGTTGAAAGAACTCTGGTCCATCTGTGATGGCTGCAGTGTTTATCAGATAACTTTGCTGCCTCCCTTGAGCGAGAGGTTTACTGCCAAATACTAATTATGAGTCAGAAAACTTGAGCAGTGACACTTTCTGTAACTAAATATTTTAAGAGTTCCAAGGAGTTACATACTTATTTACTGCTTTCTTTCCCAGGTTTGTTCAAGATCAATAAACTTGGAAAATGCTTCCGAAGAGGTGAAGAGAAAAATAGCAGCATTTCTCAAGTATGTACCAGTATTAAGATACTATGAATTAGCACTTCTTTTGTGCTATATTACATTGCTAACAGTGTTTTGAGCACTTATGACTGGAAAAATAATCAGCTTCTTCCTGATCGTGTATTAACTTTTTTATTTGTTCAGAAACTTGTGTTTAGTTTTGGAAGATCTTCAGCTTGTCTTCATGATTTCATCTCATGAGCTGTTCATAAAACTGCTGAAAGATGATGAACGGAAGGTCCTCATCGATCAAATGCGGAAGAGATCTCCTCGAGTCAACCTGTGTACAAAACCTATGACTTCTTTTTATGATATCCCAGGTAATTTTCATAGTGTTTTCATTAATGTATATGCAGGCAGTTAACCTGTTCCCATGCTTGAGGTTACTATGTTCAGGTCTGTTCTCAGAAAAAGTTTGGAAGGAATATTTCCCACTTTTAGTTGGTGAATGTCCTACTTGTTCAAGAAGGTGGCTGCTATTTGATGGTATCTCAACTGAGTATTATAGATATACTCAATGAACGTGTCCTAGCTGACCAAGTGAAAGAGAGGTGTGGCAGATGGTTTGAACCAAATCTTGCTGTGGTAGCTGTTCCCAGAAAGGGCACCCCATCTCTGTATGAGCAGTAGTGCTCATGTGACTGTGTGTTGAGCTGGAATACTGTCTGTGTGAAGTTTTAAAGGGCTTTATGGCCAGTTCATTTCCCAGGTGTAATTGGTTGGCTGTGCAGCTGCACAAGCCAAAGCTAGCATCAGATGTGCCAGATGGTGACTGGAGCTGGAAAGAACTTGTGTTTTTGGCTTTAATGCAGCCTTGCATTGACTTAAGCCAGTTGTGAAAAATCTGTATTTTTACTAAGGCAGTATAGGAACACTTTTTTTTTCTGCAGATCTTGAACCTATTGCTTCAGTGTAGCAAGGACAAGGGAATATTCTGAGCTGCCGGTGTGAGAAAAGGTGGCATTGCAAACAGGCCTTTAGGTCAGGGGAGCTGGGAAGCTAGCACAAGGTGTTTGTGGAAAGGCACCGAAGGAGCCTACAAAAGCATTGATGTATCTGCTGTTGTTACTGTGTTATACTTACATTTCATTAGTATATAACATTGTAAATATCTACATTAAGAAGGAATGTGCTGATCACCTGATTGCTTTTCTTCTAGCTTCAGCAAGTGTCAATATTGGCCAGCTTGAACATCAGCTCATATTGTCAGTAGATCCTTGGAGGATTCGCCAGATCTTAATTGAGTTGCATGGTATGACTTCAGAACGCCAGTTCTGGACAATTTCAAATAAGGTAACTTATTTCACGTGGTCGTGAGGGAGTGTAATTCAAGGACTGGTTAGGTGTCATACTGCAATGAACAATAATCTTGTCACAGATCCTCAACTTGATTTATTTTTCCCCCCTCAGTTTAGTAAGAATGATGATATGTATCTAAACTCACATTCTGTATTAAAAGTATTGCAACAAAACGTCTAACCTTCATTTTGAGGAATTACTGGCTGTATCACAAGCTTTCCTTGCGAGATAACAAATTTCTGTAACTTCATTCGGTCTACTTAGCAGCATTATTTAAAGTTCCTGTCATTAAAAGCTGGGAGCAGGAGCGAAGAAGAGGTTTTTTGGGTTTTTTTTGTTAAGTAAGGATTTCTTGTCTTTTTTATGTTTTTTTTTTTCTCTCTATTATTGCATATTCAGAGTATGAACAAAGCTAGCCATTCTTATTGTACTTTTATATGAGCAATACATTACTTCTGATTAGATGTGAGAATGAAGGAGCTGACACTTAGATGTCCATAATTTGACTTTGACTTTTTGACATATTTGACTTTTGGCTTTAACGTTTTAAGCAGTGATGTGAATTCTAAAACCTGTTTCTGTGCAAATGTCTTATGTATTTCTCTCCCAGTGGGAAGTACCAAATGTTTACGGCAATGTTATTTTAGGCATCAAAGACAATCTGACTAGGGATTTGGTCTACATCCTTATGGCGAAGGGATTACACTGCTGTGCGATAAAGGTGAGCAAGCCTTCTGAAGTTACTGGTGAGTTAGTTTGACCAATTGAATTTTAGTAACACCAAAAATATGGAAAACCCTTTTTTGAGGAGGAAAAAAAATGGAAAAATTGGGAAGTGAGGGAGATGTAGTAATAAGTTCCGTGTGTTGTATAAAGCTTAAATGTTTCTGCCTCACCAAGTTCCATCAGTAGAGCAAGGATCATGGCTTTCCATGACTTAGGCCTGGAGATAATTTCATTCCTACAAAGTTTTGAATAAGATGTACTAAGTCATGTTGCATCTTAATCCTGTGGTGATTTGACTTACTCATATGAACTGCTGCTCTTTTGGCTAAACTGTTTTATATAAGGAATTTATTGGAATACTGTTTTATTTGCCTTGTAACTGACAATACTGTAGTTTGCTAAACTACAAAGTAAAACCAAATTTTACCTAATATGCCAGTAGTTGCTTCTGGTATTTTGCTTAAACTTCTTATTTTGTTTGAAAAATCTGGAACTGTTTAGCTTAGTAGCAAGTCTAAAGGACTCAAAAATGTAAATGGTAATGGTGAGGTGCTTGAGTAATGCTAATGATAAAGGGTGCCAAGGCTGGTTGAGCCAGCACAGAGCCAAACAGCACTTTAACTCAGTCTTTTACCTTGTGAATCCATTAGGAATCATTAATGCAGATCCTCTTTATTGCAGGATTTTGTCCATGCAAAACAGCTTTTTGCTGCTTGCTTGGAGCTCGTGACAGAGTTTTCTCCAAAACTTCGTCAAGTCATGCTGAATGAAATGCTACTTTTGGACATTTACACTCACGAAGCTGGAGCTGGTGTTTCTGGAGAACGTCCTCCTTCTGATCTTATAAGCAGAGTCCGAGGATATTTGGAAATGCGAGTACCTGGTAAGTACATTGCTGGATTTTCTGGGATGCGGTAAAGCATAAAGCTTGAGGGAAAGGAGAAAAAAAACAAAACCTTTTAATCGCAGATTTAGCATTTAGGTCCATAGTTGGAAAAACAGTAACGTTTGACAATGGTTTTAGTGAGTCTTTAGAAGTTTGGTTAGTTTTTAGAAGCTGGAAATGAGAGCAGCAACATCGTGATGCCTACATACTGCTAGACACTGACAGCTTCTGTTTAATCCCTACTTAAGGGACTTGAACAGAATAAACGTATCTGCATTTTCACCTGAAAAGTTTTGCTGCTGTTAAAGCAGCTTGGATGGTTTCCCACTGAGGGCATAATGTAGTACTGTTGTGGTTGGAGGAAGCTGTTGCTCCTAATTTTCAGAGGTGAGGTCTCTTGTAGGGCTAAGTGTCATGTTTTTCTGCAATAGATATGGAAGAGAAATAGCTAATCGGAGAGAATAAGTTTTGCTTGTTTTCATATAACACTATATTTTCTCAAAAAAAAAAAAACTTAAGCAAAGACCCCTTTTTCTTCCAGATATTCCTCTTCGACAAGTTATAGCTGAAGAATGTGTTGCCTTCCTGTTAAACTGGCGTGAGAATGAATATTTGACCATGCAAGTTCCATTGCCTCTGGTTCAAACTAATCCGTATGTGAAGGTAATGAACGCTCAGTCTCAAGGCCTTGTTGGGCTCTAATTGATTTTTTTTTTTTTTCTTGTTAAAGTCTTCTGTACTTTAAAAAGCACATACCTTTCTGTCTCAAGAGTGAATGAGGTCTGGTGTAGAAGACAGCAGGGCTAAGCAACAAGGGTGTTTGATGGCTGACAAAAAACAGGCTTTACTCCAAGAACAGATGAAACAAACTGCATTTTAGCCCTTGTTGGCTACCTGCTGAGGTTGGTTCCATAAGCATCAGGCATGAGTGGTTATGATCCATAAGCTGATTGAGACCCTGCAGCACTTCCCTAAAGGACTCTTCTCTCAGCTGGAACTCAGCCTGGATTCATGTAGGACGTATGAGAAGTGTAAGGTCTCAGGCTTTGTGTCCAATTGTTTTTCTGTCCCTAAGACACTTGTTTTCCAAATGTGCTGTGGTGGTTCCATTTTTGAACCATTTTTCTCTGGAGGAATTCAAGCACTGCCTTTTTTGGAATTTTGCTTTCAAAATGGTTTCACATCAATGTTTCTACTTCAAAGTCAGGCAGTGAAGCTGAATGCAGATCGTATTACAGGACAGACTAATTTTTTGCCTGCTCTGCTTACCTGTGGTATTTCCTAATTGTCATTTTGAGGTTCAGCCTTTTCTGTATAGAAGAGAGTGCCAGTTTCAGTTCAGATTAACTATTACATGAAAGTTAAGGGAGTTCTAAGTAGTCAGTCTTTGTAAAACTGTATTTTATGTTTTTTAGGTTTTGTGAAATATATTTAAGTAGAGTGTAAAGCTTGTTTTCTGGCGCCTGTAGTAATGAAATACACCCTGAGGAAACTAATAAAAGGAAAAATCATCTGTTGTTTAGTTCCTATTTTCCAGGTTCCTCATCAGTGTCCTCCACTGCAAAATTTAGTCATATTGCTTTGTTGTTTGTAACTTAAAATCACGTGCTTAGCCATTTTAAATGCCAGTAATTCCTTTGCTGTAGTCGCTATTCAAAGAAGCTGCAGTTACTGTATTTTTTCTCTTGCAATGTATAGCTGGGACAGTTGCTGGCTGCTACATGCAAAGAACTTCCAGGTCCCAAGGAAAGCAGACGAACAGCTAAAGACCTTTGGGAGGTTGTTGTACAAATCTGCAGTGTATCCAACCAGCACAAACGGGGGAACGACGGCAGAGTGAGTTTGATAAAACACAGGGAGTCTACACTGGGCATTATGTACAGGTGTGTTTCCTTAAATTATTGTTAAAGACTGTTTGGACTGTATATTTGACCCGTTGAGAATTGTCTGGATTTCCCTATCAGGGTGGCAGCAGCAACTAAAGATCTCTGCCAAGTGAACAATCTGCCTGCTGGTGTCATTGCCTATTAGCGATGACATGTTGACTTTCCCTTTCGGAGAGAGAGAAAAGGGCTAAGAAACATAACACCAAAGCCTGTACGCCCGTTCTCCCATTATAATATAGCGTAGCTCTTCCAGTAAAGTCAGTGGCATCTAGAGGGCAGATTAGCTGACTGACTGGAGGTATCTGCTTTATGTTGAATAGAATTGCTCTGCAGACTGCACTCACTGTATCGTTAACTGCTTTAATAACTGTATTAAGAACCTAGCTCACAGAATAGATGTTTACACTTAGCTTTAGGTTTCTGAATATACAGCTAAAGGTTAGTCAGTCTTGAAATGAAATTCTAGTTGAGCTGAGCCCCCGGGGAGAAGAAAAGGAAGACAGTACTGTCAGTTGCTTAAGTGCATCTGCCAGCGTTAGCCTTAACTGATGGATTCATTCTGGATTCTTTGATTGTCCACTCAGTGTTTTCAGCCTGTTCTTAAGTCCAGGTTTGATTATAAATTGCCTATTCAGTAAATTCTGGAATGTGTGTTTATGTTGAACAATTTTCCATGTTAAAACTTAGAAGAGGTGACTCTGTCAAAATATTGACTTTTTCTTTGCCTTTCTTGGGGTAATCAGGTTAATGTGTACCTAAAGGCCAGCTGCTTTGGCTTACATGGCTGTGGGATGCATGGAAGAGGGTGTGTGCTTGGTGTAGGTCTCAGTTGTGTACTCTGGCAAGGAAAAAGAAGCAGTACAGGTGTTCTCCAGAATACTGAACCTTTTTTGACCTCCCTGATTCAAACAGTAAATGTCAGTGACCTTGTTTTTATGGAAAAGAAGCAGTGAAACCTTTTCCTAACAGTCTGTGTTTGTCTGTATTGTCTTATGGTGGTAATTTCTGATGTGACATGAAAAGGAAATCAATGTACATTATATATGATGACTCTGTCCCCTTTTCTGTAAGCATGTAGGTCATTGTTGCAGTCCTAGCTTGGAGAATTGCAGCACAGTTCAGTTGCTCTCCCTTTTAGACTCAATGGTTTTGACCTACTACAAAACAATTTTCATCCTGTTTATAGCTTGATGGAATAAACAGATGCCTCTTATTTAACCTGTTTTAAATGTAAAGGTAAAACTTTCCAGTAACTATGTTAAAAGTGATTGACCTGCTTCAGCATTTTCATATATATACCCTGCATTTGTAAACTTAAGAGGCGAAGGAGTATTTTGGTGGGTGAAGAATTTGCTTTACCAACCCTCATTTCCAGTGTATGAAGTTTGCATATATTCTTTGCTGTGGGCAATTACTTACACGGATATCCATGTCCCTAATTTAGGAGTGAACTGCTGTCCTTCATTAAAAAGCTTCGGGTAAGTTATAACTGTTTTCAGAATGTGTTTGTGACCAGAACTTTCTTTTGGTATAATATTTTTCTGGACTTCTCCTGTTAAATTCAGAAAAGCTGATAGCTATACAGGTGATTTTGTATGGCTGAAGAACTTCAGGATTGTCATACAGCAGTGTGGAATAGCTGTAAAAAAAAAAAAAAAAAAGGGCGGGGGGTGTGTCCTGAATTTTGACAGTGGAGACCTGTTAACAGGAGTACTTTATTCCAGCTATCATGAAGCAAAACATTCCTTTAGCAGGGAGAAGGAAGCTGCTACTTACATTGTAACTAAGCAGCACAAGTAAGAGAGAAGGAAACTGTTTTATACCTTGTGCTTTCTAAATGCATAGAAAGTTGTAGTATACCTGGCTTAACTTTAAGGCTAGCCAGTAGCCATGGAAACAGCATAAAACCTAAGCAAAGTTTGCATCCAGGCAGTTATTCAGGCAAATCTGAAGTAATTAAAGACGTCCTACAGAAACATTCTTCCAGTATTCCTGTGTTGCAAGATTCATAATAAAATATTGCCCTGTTTTAATAGGAAATTATAATGATGTCAGCAGTTCTTACATAGCTTAAAAGCTCTTATGGAAGAAAGTGGAGTTTTGTTCATGGGAATACTATTTTTTTTTTCTTCTTCTAGGAACCATTGGTTTTAACCACAATATTGTCCCTGTTTGTCAAGCTTCATAATGTTCGGGTTAGTATATATCATAAACATCTTACTTGGTTTTCTTTGAAGTGATTCTCCTTGTGACCTTTCTTTCTTCTCTTAGGAAGATATTGTGAATGATATTGCAGCAGAGCACATTTCCATCTGGCCCTCATCCATCCCCAAGTAAGATGATAATTAAAAATGCGATTTTCAAAATGCGTGTTTACGTAGTTGGTCTGGTTGCAGTTACTGTGTGCTAGTTACCATGTGTTAGCGTGATTTCTGCCGTGTAAGGGCATTGCTGACCCACTCTCCTTCCTTCTGCCCTTTGTGGGCAGATTGATCTGATTGCGTGGAGGTTTTTGCTCCTAATTTGATGGTCCTGATGGAGATGTGGGTACAAGAAACTGAGGGGTTTTTTAGCTGTGTGCTTTACCGACCTGTATGTAACTAAGTGAACTCTATAATATTTTAATGCAAAATAACTAGTATTTTTTGAGGTGTATTTGAATAATTGTCAGAATACTAAGTGGTGTATGGTATGTATTGATTTGTTCTGGCTGGATGGCACTGTATTTCTCCAGTGAAGTTTAGAGGCTGCGTGGGGCTAGAACCTCCCTTTTTTAGATACTGTGTATGCATCGGGAGAGATGTCTCCTGTGAGAGAGATTGTGCAATACTTAGTGTCATTAATCTGTCTTTAATTGATCTGATTTGAATCATTTCATTGTTCTGATGTAGGCTTCAGTATATACTATAAGGTGAAGCAGCAGAAAGTTTCCAGTGTTACCACAATTTAGCAGTAGGTTGAGAAAAACAACATTTTTAAAAATGGAGATACCACATGAGCTTTGGGAAAGGCTGCCCAAGCAATGTACTGAACCATTCCCAGCCTTCCTCTCCAAGCCAGTTCCACAAGTTTCCAGAGATTGCTGTCTCTGACCACTTATGTAGAAGCTGTCATAGATTGTAGTGTTTTCAGCTATTGTCCTCAAACTGAGAATGTGTGTTCTGCATGGAACCCTCTTATGGTGTCAGACACAGATGGAGTTCTGACTTTTTGTCCAGGTCTGTGAAGGTGTATTTGTTCTGCCAGATTAACTGTATTGAAACAATTCAACAGTAGCTTTAGTCAACACTAAATCTTTCCTGGAGTTATTTTTGCTTGATGCTTACTGCAAGGTGCTTTGGACATACACTTGATGTGAAATCAGAATCATGTTTAAAAAAACCAAAACAATCATTTAGGAATTCTTTTTCTTCCTTTCTTTTTTTTTCTTTAGTCTTCAAGCAGTAGACTTTGAAGCTGTGGCTGTTACAGTAAAAGAGCTAGTCAGCTATGCATTGACTATCAACGCAAACAACCACTTCTGGTTAATTATTCAGGCAGATATTTATTTTGGTAAGTGAAACCATTGCCTATTTTTAGCATGCTTCTCTGAGACATAACCCTCCTTGCGTTTCCTCTTAATAAAAGAAACTGAAGCAATATATTGAGTTTAAAGTCTTTAGATGCTGTAGTTTAGGTGAATTTGTCTGGGAGGTTGTCTGAGCCCACAGAGACTGAACTTTTGGTGACTCACGAGGACTTGCTTTTAGGGTAAGGGAAACTTTACTGTCAGAGTCAGTGTTAACTTCACTTTTTTAGCTGATGCAGTTGGTTCTTCGGTAGTATAATTATATGACCCCCTAATATGTGAGTCTTTTATTGGAATGGATGGAATGGAATGGAAAGTTGTGTGAATAGTGCTTGCTTTTAAACCTAAAGATCAGCTTCACTGGAGCAGAAGACTAGCAGAGTAGAGAGGATCTGTATTTTATATAGGGAAGTAGCAAGGACTTGTAAATGAGGAAGTGTGAACGCTTGATCTGGTACTGGTTGTGATGAGGAGCTCTTCAGAGGTGTTTTATCCTCACCTGCCACTTCCCCAATACTTTTCCTTGCTCCTCAGCTGAGAGCAGCCGGCAGAATTGGGACACAAAGCGTTGCAGATTCTGGGCACGGTGACACACACCCAGCCTGTACCAGGGCAGTGGTTGCCTGGGGAAGTCTTGCTTGGCCTGTGTGATGCTGTGCTTTGTTAAATCATTCCCCAGTCTACAGTCAGTTCCTGGGGCTTACTTTGTAGTGTGAGCAGAGCGGGTGCTGAAGAGTGAACTTTCAAAAGATAGCCAGACAAGTATGGTATTGCCTGCTCTATCTGCTAGGGAAGGACATGGCCATAGTCGTCCTCAAAGGTAGTTGGGCATTTCTTCCACTTAAATTGAGACCACTCTGGTGAAATTCAGCATCTAAGCCAGATTGTTCTTTTTGGCAATAAAACAGGGTATATGCTGTGTCTCGGGATACTGCAGGAGGCAAGGTGCATGTTTCCAAATCTCTCTTTGGTGCGCAGTAATCCTAGCCTCTTGCTTCCAAATGAGACAGATTTGTCTAGAAGATGCTTTATAACCGTTGGGGTGAGGGGAAGGATCTTAATGCAGTGTTTAGGGCTGTCACCTTATCTATGGGACAGTGATTCAAGATTATAAACCAGCAGCATTTGTACAAAGTGGAACAGCATCCCAGAGCGAAGATGTTTGTGGGGAGCCTCAGAAGCTGCTACCTGAAAGAGCAGTGGCTAGAGCACTCCTGGCACGTGTCAGGTCTGTATGTCAGAAGCTGTGAGGACAAGCAGACTGCTCTTGCCATGGAGCCCCTGAAGGCTGTCTTCATGTCTGTCCAGTGAGAACTTCCTGGGACTGAAACTAGTGCTGAACCATGAGAGGTGTGTGGTAGCATCAGCCGGCCCTCTCTAACTCACACCAACTGAACTCCTTCACTACCACCCACGTGCAGTGAAGGCAAACTTCTTTTCCACTCCAAGGATCATGGATTTAAGACCAAATAACTGAAAAATAAAAAGCACTCTCAGGAGGCAGAATTTTGCCCGTGTTCCTGGTTTCCCTGATTATGTAGTCTTCTGTCTGTCACTGTTTTACCACCTCCTGCGTGTCTGTGCTTTGTAAACAATGATATGCAAGTCGCTTTCCCGGTAGAATTCAGCTCTGAGATACATGTATCTGAGTAGTTCTATAAACAATTGATCTGAGTCACAAACAACTGCTGGGTTTACTTTTTGAGACCTTGCTTTCCTTTTTTCCACTGCAGCAACGAATCAGTATTCAGCAGCCCTTCACTACTATCTACAGGCAGGAGCTGTATGCTCCGACTTCTTTAATAAGATGGTACCACCAGATGTGTACACAGACCAGGTGAGTTACAACGGGATTCAGATGGACAAAAAAATATCTCTTTGGATTTGGTCAGCATCTTAATTCTATGTAGAGACAAAACTGCTCCTGTAGCCTGTAAGATTTTTATATCCTGATGCGTTTAGGGATGTGAATCCTCATAGATCCTTTTTTTCTTTGCTTGTTGCCTGAAGGCCATAGAAAATCTGAAACTTCTTCTCTGCTGAAGCGCAGGTGGCTTTTCTGTTAGTTTATGGCATCTTGAGTGCACAGAGCGGTCGGCTGGGAAGTGAGTCATAGAATGATAGAATGGTTAGAGTTGGAAGGGACCTTAAAGATCATCCAGTTCCAACCCCCTGCCACGGGCAGGGACACCTCCCACCAGACCAGGTTGCTCAAAGCCCCATCCAGCCTGG
>JAOQGH010000012.1:129206930-129223540 GCA_025769975.1 Gallinago jamesoni
CCCCCCGCCCCCCCCCCCCCCCCCCCCCCCCCCTCAAACAAACCCCACAACACCAAAAAAAAAATCCCACTAATTTCCTTGATTAAGAGTACTCTGAGCTCAAACCTCATGTTAAGTCACAGAGCAAACCCTCCTTGTATCCCCAGGTCAGTCCCAGGGCAGAACCACTAGAAAACTTGCAATCTTTGGCTCCACAGCAAAGGAGCCTGGAAGCTGCTGCTCCAGGGGGCTCTGCTGGCCAGGCAGGAGCGGTGCCCGCAGCCCCCCTGGCACCCCGACTGCCTCGCTAAGTGGGGACAAAACTGCCACAACAGCCACCTGTGCCACCCAGCTCCCCTGGCAGGGAAAGCTTTTAGTACTCATGTTGTATCACGTGAAGGGGTTCCAATGCCAGTTCAACAGAAGAAAAGGAAAGGAGACTGCCCTGGCCTGGAGACCTCACGGAGGGCCCCGCTTTCTCCTTTTTAACTCAGTTTGGGTGAGTTTATCACAACTCCAGATCATCTGCAACTCTGTACCCCTTCCACAACTAGAAACTAGTTAGACATGTATAAACGTAAAGACACTTATGATCTACCTGTGATCAACAGGAAAGAATGTCCAACAGGTCCCCAGTCCAAGCTTCCTGCCCTGCCTCACTAATTCACTTGGATACAAAGTCTAAATAAAAATCTCACCACTACCAGCTATTTCCTAAACTGAGGATGAAAGCCCATGTGCCAATTAAACCCTTTCCTGACAATCAAAAATGCAACTAGTTTGCAGTAACACCCCAGCCTATTCTTTTAGACTGATCTAATATAAGCCAACTGGCGAGCTACTCTTTTAACTACTGCTCCAAACAAGATTCAGAACTAAAAAAACCTACAGACCGGGGTCATCCATGAATAAATGGTATAATTTCTATAAAAGCATATTGCCTAAACATAAGCAGCAATGCTTGGTGATGTTAAAGAGTATGTCAGGGATGATATTACAGAAGACAGCGTCAGGAGCTACTTGAGGACTCTTAAAGTTGCTGGGACTTTAACCCAATGTGGCCCATAGACATGGGCAACAAGGATCTTGTTGACTTTATTTTTTTTTTTTTATATATAGAAAAAAAACCCCACCACATGCTCCTTTCCCTTAAAATTCCCTGCTATTAGCACCTTTCCACCAAGCCAGCAAGAGCACCACCCTTCCTTGAGCACCACATCTCCTTCCTTGGCCTACTGGACATGGAACTGGTAAACCCCCAGGATCCCTTCGGCCGATGGGCGAGGGTTACCTGCGCCAAGCGCTGCTTTTGGCACCGGCGACAGAATAAGCTTAACACAGAAACACCTCCAGAATGTAGCTCTCTACTTACAACACTAACACTGCCTCACACAGGCTGCCAACACCGAGAGCTTCCATCTTGTTTGACAGCTGGAACACTCTGAAGTACAGCAATTAGGCTGGAATACGGATGATTTATTTAAAACCGTTTCCCAACAAGAACCTGTCTATATCAAGACCGTCCAGCTGTCAGCCACAAACGCCCTACTTTTTTTTCTGCTCAAA
Organism: Gallinago jamesoni; assembly: GCA_025769975.1. Lineage (NCBI taxonomy): Eukaryota > Metazoa > Chordata > Aves > Charadriiformes > Scolopacidae > Gallinago > Gallinago jamesoni. The sequence continues at coordinate 129,208,476 of JAOQGH010000012.1, forward strand.
GGACAGAATTAACATTTTACTAGTAGGGCAGAAAATAGCGTCAGGGGCTGACACCTGGGAGCTCTTGATGTAGACAGGGCCAGGATGGTAACCCAAGTCCTTAACACAGGCACAGTTGTCTCATAGCTTAGATACAGCCTAAGATGTAAAGTCAGAGTTTTCATAACTAATCTGGCTGTGGAAATGTCAGTTTAAGTGTCCCAAAACTAGATTTTTCTCCTTCCCAGGGAAGGCCGAATGTAGCTCACCAAAAGGATCAAAAGCAGTAACTTGTAACCCTTTTGTTGCAAACTAGTTTTAGCCTTTACCAGGCAGTACGTTTTACTGCCTGGTCTTTTGTGTAAAAAGCTGTGCTATTAGCATCCTACTTCACAGGCAAAGTAACTAAAAGCACAAACCTCCAAGAGCCAGTCTAACAGTATCGATCTCATGTGAGGTTGCAAACTGGAATGTAGTGAGGTGAAATGCTTGCAATGAGCGTATCTGTTCTCCTTCTTCAGGATGTTGAGCCAGACGTCTTTGGAATTTCCCCAGCTAGGGAATAAAGTTACACAAAGCATTGTTAAGTATATATATGTACACCTTCACAAAAGGAGTGTAAAAACATTATTTGTTGTTTACAGACATTCAGGGACAAGAAGAAAAAATCCCTATGGTAATTAGAAAACCGCAGGTATACTCTGAACGTTTTACATCAGCCCAACAGCAGCTCGCCAAGAGCACCAGCAAGTCCATTTGTTCAGAAAGGACAATAAAACTGGACACGTGCATCCTAAAGTTGCACACACAGAGTTTCCTATTTTGTCTGGTTAGGTGGCAAAGATAAAAACCAAACCCTCCCTATAAAAAAGAGAAAAAAAAAAAAAACAAACCACCCCACTCCCCAAGAAACATACACAAAGCTGTCCGGTGTAGTTTGGAACAACATTTACAGGTGGTGTTTAAAAGTCACTCATCCATACCTTCGTTTTCTAGCCTACCTTAAGGCTCAGGAACAGGCTACTGTGAGAAAAAAAAACTTCTTGTTTATTGCTAACTTATAATAAGTTATTAGTATTTGAATCTACTTAGGAAGAAGGTGCCTATATCATTAATATAGCTTGGTTTTAATTTGTAACTATTGTTATTATGAATTTATGTGTTTTTTTCTTAGATGTGCTTCTCATCCTACAGTTACTAAGGGCTTACAGGTCTCCCCATTTAAGTGGGCAGGCATTGAAAAATCTCCTATTATAATCTTCCCGCAGAAGTTAGAAAAGCATGAAGAAGGCAGGAAAGAGTAAATGATTTTAGCTATTTCACTAAAATATTAGCTCTTATTTAGCTAACTGGAAAGGATGGAGCTCAGCTTTACCAGATGCCTATCGACAAGAGATGAACAGCAAAGATTAAACCCCCAGCATGGAAATTTGTATCTAAACCCGTCTTTGGGATCCAGCATTTTCTAACAACTTGCTAAAGGAGTGCAGGAGATCTCCTCATTCACCAACCTTTTTTAATTATTATTTTTTAAAAACTACTTTGCACTAGAAAAGTGTGATTTGCTAGGCATAGAGAGGAGTATACTCTTCTGTAAAGTGCAGGTCATCAGGCTTGGGAGTAATACTGAGAGGGAGGAGCAGCTGAGTTTGGAACTCAGTGAGGCAGGACACCACCCTGCACCATCTCCCAGTTTTGATCAAGTTTTGGCCAGAACAAAGCAAAATGTGGTGTATTTACAAAGGTTCTCTTAAAGTAACACTTCACGTTCCACTGCTCCTCTCATTCACCTTGGCAAAAGCTTTCCCTAATGCCCTGCAGTAAATTTAACAACTCTTTCACTAAACACCAGGCAGATGCAAACAGCAATTGGGATACTCCTCTAACACACCCGAACGGCTAAGAAATTCAGAAATGGAAAAATCCGATTTGATCAGCTAATCTGCCCCTCTGCAGAAGGGAAAGTTTCCCATACTGTGACTGCACGGAGCACGCTGCATGGCACGGCCAAGCTACCCACACAGCAATATTGCCCCAAGCTCATTTGCATATTTGTACATTTAAGTTCTTGGAGAAAACTTTGCTTAGTTTTTTTTTTCATTCACTTCGTTCCAATAGCACTGACAGAAATTTAGTTTAACCATTACGTGTCTTTTAAACGCTTAAGAGTTTCTCCAGTGTTAAGTTATAAAAGGACAGCTCTGAAAGGTAAAAATTATCTGTCTGATGCCTTAATAAGACTGGGGGGGGGGCATAAAAAAACAAATGGAACTTGTCTTCTTTTTGGGGGACATTGGAACTGTTTGTGGGATGAGGAGACAAGTAGAAGTATGGGTTGAGTAACTGCTCACTCTTATACAAACACAATACTACAACAGATTTTGCTACAGTCATTCAGCACATTTGATAAAACATCGACAACCACCATATCTGGTAAACTTACTTGAGTTCTGGCAAAGGTGATGGATTTATGAAGAGGTTTCTGAACCTGTACTTTTTGAATCTTGAGAAGTCAGTGGTTACTGATTCTTTGTGAGGCGTTTCAATAATGATGCAAGGTGAGATGCCTCCTGTTATCGTGGGCGGCCAACAACTCTGCAATACAAACACGGGGTCCTTTAAATGCTGATTTTACTATGAGAGCAAGGAAAGCGAGAAGTAGATTACAGTCACAACAACAATATATGCAATTTACGTTACTCTTTTTTGGACCTTAGCATCAATTCAAGTACTGAAACCGGGATAGAGAGATTAAATGCCAACAAACCCTCTCACAGCCAAAGACCGAACATGTATGAAGACATTTTGATAAATTTGGGAAACTGAGTTTTGAGGAAGACAACTGTCTTTAGTTTATAAACCCACAAGTATCCACTGCTGGAGCTGCTCAGTTACAGTACATAAGGCAAAGGTACTCATTGCTACTGCAACACACATTAGGTTGCTGGTCCTATCTACTTATCTACTGAGAGAGAAAAGAAAGGAGAGGGTGGAGGTTCTACTGTCTCTCAGTGGAAATTCAGCAACTTGTTATCTTCCAATTAAGCACTCCAGAGAGGAGCCACCCACCTCAGCTCCAGAGCTAGATACCCCCTGAGCAAGCAGCAGCTGTGAACTATCTCTCAGGCTGCCAATGCCAAATAAGGGATGCAATGACTCAAAAGGAGAAGAGCCCAAAATTATTCAGGCAGAAAGCTTCAAAGAAGGAATTCTAGATGACTTTAGTGAACTCCGTAACTTGTTTCATTAATACTTATTTGGTTGCACACAGCCAATACAAGTGAGGAGGTATCAAATGCAGGGAGCATATGCAATTCTGTAATGGCTGACAGCCTTCAAAATGGTGACACAGAACTTTAATCATGCTCTGTGGAGTTCGAGGGGATCCCATTCCCAAAGAATGGCAGTGGCTCTCCCTGAAAGCAGAGACTTGTCCTATATAGCTGTTTTGCAAGGTAAACTACATACCATTTCTTTAGTATGTCTAAACCAATTTACAGCCAGACTGAAGTACCCTAAGAGTGAAGTGACATATTCCAGCAGAATTGATCTTAACAGCACAGAGTCATGACAAAAGGGAGACCCTGCTCCTTCTTCTTTCCTGTGATCCTCACTGCCCAGGTTCCCCCCCTTCCTCCTTTGGTCAGCTTTGATGCTTGTCAGACCTTCTGCTGGGTCTTGATTCAACTCACTAACCTGGCAGAACATTAACTCATTTTGTAGTGCCAAATTACCAAGCTGAACCTGCATACCACTTCATTTAAAGAGAACCAAAAACAGAGCAAAGCAGGGGATGGAGCACGTGGCCAGCTATCAAGGAAGGAAAGGAAGGGGAGCAGGACCTCCCCCCTTTCAGCAAAGGTAAGTTTCACCCCAAGCACAGTTCCATGTGCTTTACAAGCAAGATTGTTTGCAAGAGAAAGTTACATTATTTTACTAACCCACTTTGAAATAAACAACTTTGAAATAAACAACCTCACTTGGTTTAGGAGTAGCCTGTGTTAGTTAAGACAGATTCCTAAATTGATTTAAATAATCAAAAGGGACTGTTAAATGAAAGTAAAGCGGCCTGCATGGTTATGAGTCGTCTTCACTAAATGGCCGTGAAACCACACCTTAAGTTAAAACAAGTGCAATGGTCTTGTTTAGACTTGCCTCCAGGCCTTAACTGCTCTGCATGTGGAATTATTCTGAAATATCTAGTTTCATTCCCATTTTTACACCTAACCTTACTTTGCAGTGGTTTCCATACTGAAGGACCCTTTATCAGCATCAAAGCCACGCATAAAAAAAGCAAAAACATATAAGAAGATGCTTAGGAGCAGAGCTCCCATAGTTATTAATATCTGAAGGTAGAAACTTCCCCTGTTCAATACTTCCAAGTGTGGAATGCATGACTTCACACCCGCCACCACAAACCAGTTGGACTCCCTCACCTAGACTGAGCCGGTAATCAGGATTGAATTACCTTAATCTCATATTGATGCTTTTTAGCAATTTTCCCATCTTCTCTTTTCTTAATCTCCTGCTGAGAAGAGATACACATCAGAACAGTGACAACGACCAGCACACACACCTCTAAAGCTAAAGCAAACTGTTGCAACTCCTGTCCCACGTTCTCAGTGAAGTAAAGATTGTCCCAATTGAATCATAGAATGGTCAGAGTTGGAAGGGACCTGAAAGATCATCGAGTTCCAGCCCCCCTGCCATGGGCAGGGACACCTCCCACCAGACCAGGTTGCTCAAAGCCCCATCTAGCCTGGTCCAGCCTGCCAGGGATGGGGCAGCCACGACTTCTCTGGGGAACCTGTTCCAGTGTCTCACCACCCTCACAGGAAAATTTCTTTCTGGTGTCTAATCTAAATCTCCCCTCTTCCAATTTAAAACCGTTACCCTTTGTCCTGTCACTACACTTCCTGACAAAGAGTCCCTCGCCTGCCCAAAGTGGTCACCTCTGCTGTTCTCCTTTTTCGGGTTTGGAGATGCTCTGGTGTCTGCAGTTCTTGTGGAGACTCCTCTTGACACGACAGCGGCTGCTGCTGCTTGGCTTGCAACCGGCTACTGCAAAGAGCAGAAGGACATCAGACGTGAGGAGAGCAGCAGCTGGAAGGTGAGCACAGACCAGCCCGGCGTCTTACAGCCCTGACAGCTTACCTGCGTCTTGACATCTTCTTTGGGTTGGAAGATCTCTACCTGGAAGACCAAAGGAATAACACGGGCTCAGTTAATAACGTGCGCTAACGGAGCTGGGACCGAGTTCTGTGTTGTGTGTCACGGGGCGCATCGCGAGGGTTTACACGGCTGAAATAGGAGGGCACGAGCATTTTTTTCAACTAGTGTGAGGTGTATCACCACAGGCAGCCCCGCTCCCAGCGGGCAGCCCCACGGCTGAAGTGGGTTATCCAGGGATGCCCACATTTGCCAGCCACCAGTTTGGCTCGGGGTAGGTTGGGTAGGGGGGGAAGAGTGGTTGGGGAGCCTGTAAAGGGACATTTCCCACGCGAGAAGAAGTGAGTGGAGTCCCGGGGGCCGTGACACCCCCCCTCCCCCACCCCGCATACCGCACCCCCGGGGGGGGATTCGGCCCCCCCCACACCTGCCGGGATGGGCCCTGCCCGCCCGCCGCCACCCGCGCTCCCGCCGCGCCGGTTCCGCGCCAATTTGCAGCGAGCGGGGAGGCGGTGGCGGCGGCCTGCACCGCACCGCACCGCGCCGAGCCCAGAGCGGGGGAGGTGGGGGGGCGCCTGGGCCAGCCCCGGGGGTCAGGCTGTGAGGCGGGGGGGGTGGGGGAGTACCGGTGCTGCTCGCTCCCGCTCTCCCTCCAAAAGGGGCCGAGCCACCAACCCCCCCCCACCCCCCCCCCCGCCCCGGGGTGCTGAGGGGACGCGTGAGGGGGCAGGGGGCAGGGCAGGACGGCGCCCCCCCCCGCCCCCTCCTTCCCCCTTCCCTTCCCTCCCCGCGCTCCCGCCTTGCTGCCAGCCAGGCTCCCTCCAAAACCTGAGGGGGAATGGGGTTGGGGGGCAGGAGGCAACCCCCGCGCACGGGGACACACCATCCCCCCCCCCCCCCCCCCCATTGTCTCTCAGTGGGGGGATCCTACACAGGGGGGGCACCGTCCCTCAGAGAGGCTGAAGGGGGGACACACACCTCAAGGCGGGCTGAGGCCGCTGCCCCGCAGGGATCGGGGGCTGCGAGGGTAAGGGGGTGTCCCCACCGGGGGCCGAGCCCCCCTCCCGTCCGGATGGCCGGGGGGTGGCGGGGAGCCCAGGGCCCCCGGGCGGGGATGAGGGAGGGAAGGCGGGCGACGCGGGCCGGCGATCGGGGTCAGCCCGCCAAGCGGCTCGGCCGGCTTCCCCGCCCCCACCGCGCCCGGGCTCCCTCCAAAAACCCGGCAGCCCGCCCCCCGCGGGGCTCTGCGGGATGGGATGGATAAGGTAGGGGGGGGGAAAGCGATGGCGGGCTCCCGCCACCGCCACCACCACCCCCGCCCGGGCCATCACCCCCCCAGAGCGCTCCCTGCCCCGGGCGGGAGGGCACCGGCGGGGCGGATGGGGCCGCCGGCGGACAACCACCCCCCCCCCTCAGCTCTCCTCAGCCGCTCTCCCTCCAAAACCGCGCACGGGCGCGCGGGCACATCCCGCCTCACCGCTCCCGCTCCCCTCACACCGTCCTCGCACCGGGTCTGCCGGTACCGCTGCCACCACTATAACCACTGCCGCCGCCACCAGCATCGCTACCACTAATACCACCACCGCCACCCTCACCGCTATCGTTATCATCACCATCATCACCGCTGCCCCCCATCCCCACCGGCGGGACTCCCTCACCTCCCGCCGCCCCCCGCGCACCTCTGCCGCCGCCGCCGCCGCCGCCGCCCGGGCCGCGCTGCTCAGCTGGCGCCGGCGCCAAGCCGCTATATAGCGCGGCCCGGGCCCGCCCTGCGCATGTGCGAGGGCGGCAGACAGCTCGCCCGCCCGCCCGCCCTCCGCAGACCGCCCGCGCCCCGCTCGCCCCAGCGCCGCCCCTTCAGCCGCCGGGCCGGCCCCGCCGCTCCCCTCCTCGTCCGCTGGACGTGAGACCCCCGCGCCCTTGTCCGCCCGCCTCTGCTGCAGAGGCTTCGCCGGGAGGAAGGCTTCCACCCTTCCCGGCTGCCTCCGTCCGTCACCCCGGCCCCGCTGCCGTGACACCCCCCGGCCCTGTCACCCCGCCATCCGCCGTGTCCGGCTCCGGGTCCCAGGCCGGGGCGACCCCCGTACGCCGCGCGCCCGGCAGGGTGCTGCTGACCCCGCCCCTAAAGGCGGGGCCACCTGCCCAGCCTGGCCAATGGGAGCGCGCCATTCCGCGGCAACGTGCAGCGGGCGGCGGAATGTAAACACGGCCCCGCCGCCGCGCGCGCCCCGCGTCGCTCCGCCCCCTGCTCCGGCTCCCGCCGCGGCCTGAGGGTGGGGCGGCTCCTCCCGCCCGCCCGCCTGAGGGCAGCCCCCAGGCCCCAGGGTTGCGGGGGGGGGGACGCCTCACCCCAGCAGCTGCCCTAAGGCTAGGGAACCCCCCCGCCGCCCCTCAGAGGCACCCTACCCGTTCGAGGGTGTCTGCCGGCGGCTGCTCGGGGTCACCTCGGTTCTCCCTGTGCCACCGGCCTCCCGTGGGAGCAGCCCCCGGACACCCCACGCCTATGGGGGCAGCCCCCGGATACCCCATGTTCCCGGCCGGGGGGTGTTAGCCCAACGGCTGTCACACACCTCACCACACAGAAATGGCCTTCACCCAGCTGTGTCCCGTCAAGGCCGCAAGCGGCCTGGGCTTTCCTGTGAGGGGCCTGGGGCCTTCCTGTCCCAGACCTTCCCTGAGGTCCCTTCTCCCTCCTTCCCTCCACTTTTGCAGTGTGTTTTACCACAGAAAAGTCCATCCCAGCAGGAAACCCGTCTTCCCCCGAGCACAGCCCCCACGGTCTCCTGTGGACAGTCCCAGAGTGTCTGGAGCCAGACCCTCACCTCAGCGCAGAGCACCTGAGGCCATTTTGGTGATGGGGAGAAAACTACTTTTCCTCTCCTTTCTTGCAATTTCAGAGACCACCTGCTGCAAAACAACACAACAGAAAAAAAAAAAAAAAAAAAGAAAAAAAAAAGCCACAGCTGCCTTCAAGTAAATCCACCTCATAACCCTTTTTTTCACTTCTGCTTTCTCTTTTCCCAAGTGTAATGCTATTAAAGAGTAAACATAGTTTTTTGCCTCTAAATACCTATATTGTAGTAATTCCGTAATTAGCAAGATAACCAGACTTTGGTGTTTGCCTTCTCACGGCTTTGCCATTTTAAAGGGCAAGAGGAAAGGCAGGAGAGCCCACCAAAGGCAGTAGGGTGGCTGAAAACATTTTAGCAGGTTACAAGTTTAGGGCAGCAAGGGACTGCGGGTACTTACAGCAACTGATGGAGTCGGGAAAACGATTTCTGCAAACTTCAGGTAAAGCAGCGTGCACAACAGACGTGTGAGATGGATATTGCAGCCACCCAGCCTTCTCAGCTCTGCACAATGTTTGTTCCAGTCCCTGGCATGAAGAAAATCTGTTGATTGTGGCTCAAGAGGGATGTAAAAAAAATCCCATAAACCACTGTCATCTGTTCAAGCCCACGGGCACTCAGAAACAATCTTTGCCAACTGCCTATATTGCACCAGCTCGTTTTAAGAAATCTAGCTCATGTCACAGTTTGGGGTGCTTAAAGTAGGCGTAGCCTTCAGCAGATGGCCCTGCTAGCTGGTCTCCACTGAAGTCCACCAGCAAGATACATCCCACTGTCTGGAAATGCATCTCCCATTCCACTGACTGTAGAGCGAAGGCGGTCTCCTGAATTTGGGCAAACTTTTGACCTAACTCTGACCTTGGGTATTTAACTGACCCGCTGAAGTTGAAACCCCACCACAGCCAACTTGTTAAAAAGAACCACAGAATAATATGGGGTTGGAAGGGACCTCTGGAGATCATCTAGTCCAACTCCCCCGCCAAAGCAGGTCCACCCAGAGCAGGTTGCACAGGAACAGCATGAAGGGACAAGCACCAGCAGAGAGACAAAGTATCTTTTATTTTTTTTTCTTTCCTAAAAACCCTCCACCCCTCACAGATGTCAAATTAGGGCTTGGTGGCAGCCTGCCTGCAAGCAAAAGCAGTTTTTGGTGCATCAGGAATAAATTCCATGGCACACTGTGAAAGGAAAATACTGCAAAGTGAATAGTAGCTAAAAATTGAATGGATCAAGTCTGCCATGAGCAGGTCTCGGCACAAAGACTGTAATGTCTACACTGCTCGTTTTTCCACACCGTTGATGTGAGCTGCTGCAGGTCGCATGCCACCCTATTTGTGGTTTTGCCTCAGTAGTGGAAAGTGCACCAGGTCCCATAAGTATTCTCCACCCTACCAGCAACTTCTCCCATAAATTTTCAGCAGCACAGAAAAAAACCCAATCAAACAAACCCCATAAGCTCCTCTGTAATAAAATCCTGCTGTAGACAATGAAATTATGATTTTAACACAAGTTAAAGTGCTGGCTTTTTGATGTGGCAGTAAATTTAAAGTGATTTAGTTCACGCTGGGATGTTTCCAAGTGAGTTAAGACACTGTACGTCCTCTTTCATTATGTGGGTGCTTCCTTAAGGGGGATGAGTGTAAAAGAGAGAAGAATTTTTAAGCCTCTGGAAATACACTACAACTGCAAAGCAATATTTGTGCTGGGAACTGGTAAGCCCTTTTTGATTAGTTTAGTGGTTTTTTGTTGTTTTTTTTTATTTTTCTAATTACCACTTCTAGGTGTGTTCCAGAGAAGGCGTGAACCCCATTGGAAAAGTAGGAATTACAGGGCCTTCCTTACAAGTTTCCACAGCTGAGGTTGCTTTTCTTGGTTATCCTTTTATGAATCTCTTTGAAGGAGCCCAGAGTCCACTAGGGATCTATAAAGCACAGATCAAAAGCCACGAGGATCAATCCATTTACAGAGTGGGCTTAATAATGTTCTTCTTCCAGAGCTTCTGAATCCATCTGATTGTTTCCAAGGAAGGGAGTGATATTTCATTATGAACATTTGCACACAGTTCCACCGTGATCCAGGCACACAACAGCAGGGAGTATCACCCCCTCATATTCCTACCTTGTCGTAGATATTTCACTGTGGTCACTCACTTGTGCTGCTGGGCTTTGTCCTTTTGAGTCACAGCCGTGTTGCCAAAGCTATTCTATGACTTAGTTAAGGGAAAGGGCTGCTCCAGGACTCTTGTGTGGAGGAACTTCATTGTTTTTAAGAGGAGTTTTAAGCTTATTTATTGCAGAACAGCACCAGCTGCCTAGCCTAAGTGAAGCACCTTTAAAGCTTTACACAACATCTTTACTAGTAAGTTGCACCCTTCCCAAACTGAAATGTTTTCTCTCTTCTGAAGGGCATGGAGGCACCCATTTGCCAACCTGAAGCACTCTCTAGAGAGATGTGCTGCTTACCAGGGGCTGGTATCAGGGACCTCACCGAGAGACTACCAAGCCTCGTACAGCCTGCTGACTGTTACCCACTGCTGTTGTTTCACACGGGCACCAGTGGTAGCACCAGAAGCAATTTGGCATGTCAAGAAGGATTACAGAACCCTGGGAAGCAGCAGTAAAGGACTCTGGAACACAAGTAGTTTTTTTCATCAGTTCTCCCAGTCAAAGGGAAGAGGTTCTGAAGGGCCAGCCGAATCTGGCGAGCCAACAAATGGTTATAGGACTGGTGTTACAGCCACAGGTTTCAAAACCCTTGTTACCTATTAGAGCCTATAATATTCTACTACTTTCCTGCTTGTTTCATTTCAGAATCTTTTTCAAATAAGGCACGATCCAGTTTAATATGCATTTAGGAATATTTTAAAGACCTTACAAGATTAAGTTATTTTGTAGGCTTTTTTTTTTTTTGGTGGGGAGAGAGCCCATATACAGTTACTAAGAACCTATTAACTAAAAGATAACACAGAATAAACCTTTTAGTCATAAGCATGTGAATATGTCTTTCTAAGGTCAACACCAGCAACAGAGAGCATAGGTAATAACCAACTATTAATAAGCAGCCTGTAGGACAGTCAGATCAGCTTAAGACAGCCAGTGCTAAAAATTAAGTCTTATAATAGAGGAAGAAAGCTCAAGTAGAGATCAAGAATAAGTTCAGACTTAAAACATTATAGCACCCTAAAAGGGCTTCCTCTTTTACTTGGTTTTTCAAGGCACACTTTTAAAGGGGAGGGGGGAGCAGAAAGAGTGAGAGTTACCAACCTTTTAAAGCCACATTCAGAAGTAGATACCATCATTTCCCAGCAGTCATAAAGCAAACCAATGGACTGTGTCCTTCTGGCTCTTGTTAGTAGCCTCTTTCTTTCTTCTTGAGATGATGTACCTTTCTCAGCAGTAAGAAGCTCAAAATAAACATTGTTTTGTCCTGAAAGACCTTTTATGCAGGAGATGTTTTATCCATGTCCTGTCAGAGACCCCTATCCTTTCCTGTAGGTGAACATTTAAACACCAAGGGTGAAATACCTTTACAGTACAATCCTTACCACTGATATCCTGAACAAATCCCACAGTCAAACCCTAGTAAGGACAGCATCTCTGCAGTGAGAAGCAGCACCTGTAACTAATAGCCAAACATTGAGCCTATCTTCACCAACCCCTCTGTTAGATCTCTTTTCTGCAGCTCAAAGAAATGACAAGACCCACCTTCCTTGTGTTTTCCAGCATCACTTCACCCCTGGGCTGTAAACGTGACACCTTTTTGACCAGAAGTTATGTATAGGTAGCAGAAAAGAAGGAATCTCAGGTCACAGAAAAGAACCACGTAGAGCAGGACAACAACATAGTAATTTTAAAACCAAAATAGATTAACTTATCCTCTGACCTAGGAGTGTATGTGATTCAGATGATTCACATTACCTCATCAAACCTACCACTGCCTGGCCCTGGGCTCAGGACTTCCCCTCCCAAACACACAAGGTGAAGATGTTTACCGCTGGTGCTCCAACTTCCAAGCACTGTATCAAACACCTTTTCAACATTTGAGGACTAAGGCTTAAAATTCTCCATAGCCTCAGTCTTGGCTAAGTTTAGGGCACGTCATGGACCTTTTCTAGAGGCAAAGGTGATGTGGAGGAAATAATATCCCTTCCCCAAATTGCCTTCCATTAGTAGATATTTGGTAAGTTGTATCTACTAATTCATCTGCTAAGTAGCTTGGGACAAGCCATAGAAGCTAAATTCCTCTCTTTCTTCCCCATTTAATACACAACATCTATCTCCCATTCCTCAATCTCACATGACAGACAGAAGAGCTAGAGCTGAAATTCACTGCTGGGAGCAGACAAGGGGATACCTCTGTCCATGTCAGTACCCCCTTTCTTAATTGTGTTCTCATCTTCTTTATTCACCTTGCAAAAATTGTCAGCTGTTTGCCACTACCCACATACCCTAAAAACCTGAGGCCTCCCTTCTCTTCCCCACCTCCCTCTCTGTCTCTACTGATTCTCTGCAGAGTCCTATTTCAGGGTATCTAGGATTCTTTTAGCACTCAGGCTGATTTCTGGTCATGATTGTATTGCTTATTAGATTGCCTGACTAGGTCATCTTGCTTGGACACAATAATGGGAAGACTACACTTCAGGAGCAAGAATAGACCTATGGCACAGCCCATGTCTGCAAGTAGAGATGTGCTCTTGGCTACCAGTCTAGTTTTGTTAATCTTATGTGGGTTTTCTTTTTTTTGCTTATTATTATTTTTCCTCAGCTTACCCACAAAACAACACTATAGTTACTTGTCTCATTAACATATTTGAGTGTTCGACTATCAATCTGCCCACAACATTTTGGCACAAGCCAAGGAGACTTCAACTTCTGAAGCATTAGTTATACAGCAGTAGCTCCTGCACGGTATTTTCATGAAGAAAGAGGCTGGTTGATACAAAAAAACCCAAACTTTATACACATCCTGTTAAGTCTCAGTTCAGTCCTACTTATTCTAAGACTGCTGTATCGTGACCACATCACGGGAACAAGAGTGCTGCAGCAGCACCAACCTCTTCTTTTGATGAGTCATCTCTACGTGTGTCAAAAACCCTGAACCCTACTTGCAAGTATCACTGAATAATGGAGGTAACAGCATTTTGTGGTTATAAACAAGCACCAAAAGAAGTCAATGAGACAAAGAAAGTAGATACTGACTGACTGACTCAATGAGGAAACAGAATGCTTCATCAGGGACCTACATGGATTTATACAAACATGTAAAATAGAATGTAAAGCGAGAACTTAAGTCAATACGGTTACATTGATACGACCCTTTATATTTGCCATATATGCCATTTTTGTTTTGGCACAGAAAGGTTTTAAAAACGCTAGTTCATGATGTTTTGGAAGGTGTCCATCCTAAATTTAAATAGTTGCATTAAGTCTGAACTAAGCCCCTTCAGGAGGAACACTATTGGTATAGCTTTATTAGGTTATCTGTATGGATTCAATTATAAAGGCATAATCAGTCAAACTTTCTCCTGCAGAATACCGTACAGCTCTCAGCAGGGACTCGCTGCTCCGATAAATGAACAAGTCACAAAAACTACAGCTGGAAAGGAGATGTTTTACTCAGTGCTTCCTCTGGGAAGACGGATGCTTTGTTGCACAAATTCCGTTTCATCACTGTCAGTTAAATAGTTCTTTTTGTCACCCAGTTTGTTCAGTGGGTGAGAATCAAGTCAGGGACTCCTTGCAACAGCTCAACCCATAGAAGCCCATAGAGCCCAGCAACCTCCATCCATTGTTCCGAGAGAGCTGGCTGTTGTCCTTGCAAGGCCACTCCCCATGATCTTTGAAAAGCCACGGAGATCAAGGATCCCTGATGACCAGAGGGAAATAAAAACATTTGCACACATTTTCATAAAAAGCCAAAGGAACAACCTGGAGAAGACCAGTGAGCTTATTTCTTACATTTAAATGGAATACCCCATCTTTCAGCTTGCACCTCTTGCCTTTTGTCCTTTCACTGGGCACCACTAGAGGAGTCTGGCTGTGCCGCCTTTACTGCCCCGTCAGGTGTCTATATACCTTGACACGAGTCCATCTAGCCTTTTCTTCTCCACCCTAAAGAATCCCAGCTCTCGGCCTCTCCCCCTTATGTCAGTCTTCAATCCTGTCATCTCCCTGGCCTCTTGCTGGGTACACTTCACTGCATCTACATCTCCTGTGCTGGGCAGCCCAGCTCTGAACATGGCACCCAGATGTGTCTCACCAGCACGGAGCAGAGGGGAAGGATCACCTCCCTCCACCTGATGGTGAGTGACATTCTTCCTAATACAGCCCAGAAAGCTTTTAGTTTTTGAGGCCACAAGGGTGCACTGCTGACCCACGGTCAATGCGGTGTCCACCAGGACTCTCGAGGCGTCTTCTGCCAAGGTGATTTCCAGCCAGTTGGCCTCCAGCCTGTACTGGTGCCTGGGGTTATTTCTCCCTCAGGTACAAGACTCTAGATTTCCCCTTGTTAAATTCCCCAAGTTTCCCATCAGCCCATTTCTCCAGTCTGTCCAAGGTCCTTCTGATGTAAAAACGATGACTCCTATCTTCTGCAAACTCACTGTTTATGCACTCTGCCCTGTGACCCAGGTCATTAATGGTTTTTAACAGTGTAAGAACCAGCATTGGTAGTGTACACCAGCAACAACTGGCCTCCAGCTATAGGCTTCATGCCACTGATCACAGCCCTTTCAGCACACCAGTTTAGCCAGTTCTTGACACACTTGCTCACCAACTACTTCTGTGGCCCATAATTTACCAATTTGGGAGGATGTTATGGGGGACAATACTAAAAGCCTTGATAATATCAGGATAAACAGCACTCATTGCTGTCCCCACATCCACTGAGCCCATCATCTAATTCTAGAAGGCCATCATGCATCTTTCCCCTGCATAAATCCACTCGGGCTACCCACAGAATCACCTAGGTTGGAAGGGACCTTTTAAGATCATCTAGTCCAACCAAGAAAAAAAAAAAGCCAAACCAAAACCCAAACAATAAAAAAAAAACCACACAAACCACACCAAC